>OZ012741.1:36684872-37377372 GCA_963859935.3 Lathyrus sativus
GTTTGTAAAAAAACGCTATTAATATTCTTCACTAAGATAGCGCTTTTAAAAAAAGTGCTATTAAAAAAGAAACAAAATGTGATTTTGATAGCACTTTGTAAAAAATGCTATTATTAAAATTTACTAAGATAGCGCTTTTCTTAAAACGCTATTAATATTCTTCACTAAGATAGCGCTTTTCAAAAAAACGCTACTAAAATTTTTCACTATAATAGCACTTTTCAAAAAACGCTACTATTAGACTATATTATAAAATATATATAAATAATAAAATTAATTAAAAAAAACAAAGAAAGAACACGGGAAAGAAATAACGAAGAAAATCCTCCTCTTCCTCTAACTTATTCACGCCATCCATCGACCTAGCCTTCATTCATCGATTCACTACTGGAAAGGGGAAACACGGTCGATTCAGATTCACCTCCGGTTAACCACTCGAATAGAAAGAGGAAACACGGGAAAGAAAGAATGAAGAAAATCCATTCTCCATCAAACTCAAACCTTCGTCATCTTACCGCCGTCGTCGATGATGATTCACGACATTGGAGGCGGGAAGGGGAAATTTAGGGATTTCATATCCTCGGAAAACATCTAGTGATTCTCGAGGTGGATCATCCAAAACGACGCTGTTTTTGAGTTTTGTTGTTGTTGAGGTTGAATTAGGGTTTAACACCGGGAATGTAAATCCTTTTGTATAAGGTACTCTTACGGTTGTTACCACTGGTTGGAATCTTTGAGATTTAGTTACAAGAGTCGGTGTTTGATCCATGTTGTTGTTAATCCAGTTGTTCATCGATGGTGGTGGTGGTGACGGGGAAACCGGTGAAGGGATTTTAATACTATTTTTGTGTAATTCTGTTGACTTTTTTTCTTTGACTTAAACTGATTTTTTACCTGTGCAAGGAAATTTTCTCCTTAAAAGCCAAATGGGTTTGGAAAGTGATGTTCTAAACGTGTTGTTGTTATTGTTAGGGTTGGGATTCGAAGGTTTTTTTTTATGCTAACTGAGATAGCACCTGCTGGGTGAGATGACAAACCTTGTCGACTATTCCAACTAACTTCTGATGAAGTTGTAGGTGTTGCAGTGTGGAAGGATCGATCTCTATAGTTTCTGATGTTTGAATAACTATCTACCATGGAAGAAGCAGAGGAGTATCTTGTGTTATCTAGTATAACAATGTTCTCTGTTAATGTTTCATTGTTTACTTTTGAGGGTTGAGATATGATGAGAAAGATGCATCTTTATCTTTTAAGATTGGTGATTTTGGAGGCAGGTTGCATTCAAAGGTTTTCATTGCTATTATTGTTCTTTCCATATCTGTTTTCATGCACTCTTTTTTCTGCTTCTGCTACCGATGTTATATTAGTTTAATATAGGTAATAACTAGAAAAGATGAGTGAAGGTGAAGATGAAGTTGAAATGAATCTGAGAAAACTACTAGGTTGTGATGTTGGTTTCCTATGATATTCCTTTTGCTATCATATATATGTGTTTCAAGTCTGTGTACATATCACCAATTTTATATAACCAAACATGTCATATTCTCCTTACCCTACCTTATTTTCTTACTCTTCAATGAAACAAATTCCCTGCCTATGATTTGCCTCACACACTTGATGTATTATTATAACATACAAAAAAAGTCCGAATTTTTTAAAATCGAAGATATATCTTATCTAGATTATGATATCTATGTGAAAAAGAGTGATTGAATAACCAATTATATGTATGTGATACTTCATTATTTGGTTGCATTATGGCCATCTTTAAGTAGCTATCTCATACTAGAAATTCAATCATTGAAACTAATTTCAGTTCCTTATTTTAAGATGTTATATGATCCAGGTATGGATAAGAATAACTAAGTTATGGTAGTACAAACCATACATATTGTGATGGTTTTGTTGATGGATGGAAGGATTTAGCTTGGAGTAGCCAAGCCATACATGTGTCTGTTATAAATCAAACTAAATGGTATGTTAATTTGTTTTCCTGTCTCTTATCGTCTATGCCAACATCGGTAACTATTGAACAAATTAATTCTCTCTATGATGTCATAGGTGGTTCGCAAAAAGATTTTTGCATCCAGACATAGTTGCTGACTACAATTATATATTCCTCTGAGATGAGGACCTTTTTGTCGATAATTTTGATCTAAAAAGGTAAGACACTTGTGTCTTGCTACCACTCCACAATTGTATATATACATTTGCAACATACAATTATTACTTAATTAAAGTTTTTAGCTCACTATATTTTATATGTTGTTAATTCTTTTTTAGAAGTGGTGATTATTTTATGCCCGGTGTGTTTGATTTGTTGGTTATATGGTTAGGTATATAGATATTGTTAAAGAAGAAGGGCTAGAGATATCACAGCCTGCACTGGATCCTGGTAAATCAGAAATGTATCACCCACTCACAGCTCGTATACAAGGATCCAAAGTGCACAAGTTAACCTCTACATCCTTATTATTATCATATATAACCAATGCAGTGCTCGAAGAATGAACTAGATTATTACTTTAGAATATATTTTAGAATACATGTGCACTTAGTTATAAGAAGGAAATTGGATTCTCTACATGTACTCAAACTTGTCATATTTGTTTAAGTGTACTTCTGCAATGAGCTCTTCTATCTTTTATTCAAATAATTTATAATTCCCTTAACTTCTAGGACTTTATAGGGTATACTCATTCCTACATGTTCCGTTGGATTTTTTAAGTAGTTATATTTATGTCAAATAATTCGGATTATCCTTGCAGATGGCTCATAACGTTTTTGAAGACGGATTAAAACAATTTATGCATGAGTCGGTCTATGTTCTCGAGTGAGTTCTACTTTCTCCCGTCTCTGGTTGTTCTTGTCATTTCACTCCAAAATATAGTATTATTTTTTAAATCTTATACTGCTTGTACTTTTCTTCATTTTTCTTAACAATAATTATTTTCCTGCCAAAAAAGATAGTATTGAACATTAAGAATGTTTCCCTGATGTTTCAGATATGCATATTTCTTGGCACGTCTCAATGATGACCGAAATATACGTGCTTTATTTGAGAGGGCATTGAGTTCACTTCCTCCAGAGAAATCGGTTGAGGTATTTCATACTTATGGATAGAATTTCGTATTGGGATATTTATAGCAATATATGGAATGTCCCCTCATTGGTATGAAGCATTAAGCATCTCTGATAATATTCAATAGTTGTTTTCTAATGTTCAATTTGCATGTAACTAATCTTACTTGCAGGTTTGGAAAAGGTTCGTTCAATTTGAGCAAACTTATGGGAATCCTGCTAGCATGCTCAAGGTAGTAGTACTCTATAGATTTGATTTAAATGATGATTATGCATGTTGAATAGACTTCACAATTCACACACATTATACTTATTCTCGCACTTGGTTTCTCGATATTTCTTATTACACGGTTAATTTAATGATACACTATTAATGCAGATAAGGGATCTGTTGCAAACATTTCAACTATGTCATCAAAGATTGTCTATCCTGATACTTCAAAGATGTTGGTATATGATCCAAAGCAGAATCCGGATACAGTTGCTGGCACAACTGCATTTGATGAAATTCTTAAAGCTACACTGCCTGTTTACGGTAATTTTCAATATTTCTGTTAACTACAATTTCACATCGATCACACCTCATATCTTCTATTTTTGACGTATATCTAAACACTGTCGATAACTGTGTTTTGAAATATGCAGGTCCAACTCCAAATGTGGATATCGTGCTATCGATTTGTTTGCAGAACGACCTTCCAATGGGACAAAGTGGTAAAAATGGGACAAGTGAACTTTCTGGTAGCAAGCATTGTGAGAAAAGAAAAGAATTAGACAGTATGGGTATAATCCATTTCTATAAGCTCTCTAGAGTAGACAAAATCACACAATTCATCAAATTTACAAAAATGTGCTTTTAGCTTTTCTTATTCTAGTGTTTTGACATCAAACTCCAATTTTAACATGATTAATATTTGTTATTATAATGTTTAGGAGAAGAAGATGATGATACTACATCTCTCTAAAGCCAACCGCCTCCTCGCGACGCTTTCCGGATACGACAGTTCCTGAAAGCTCGAGCCAACAGCACGTCACAAACAGGATCAGTTTCATATGGAAGTGCAACATAGGAGGTTCTGTAAGTTCAAGCTCCTTCTTAATAAGGATGGATGAGTACAACTAATGGATTTCAGAAAATTCATTATGATGGGTTTGAATATAGTCTTGGCTTGCTGTCTCAAGGTGTTTTGCATGTCTTGGTTGATAATTTAGTGGGTTAATGGAAAATATACTTCTGAATACAATAGCAGCTTGGTTAATAGCACTTTTAAGCGCTATCAAAAAGCAAAAAAAACGCTATTAAATAGCTTTTTTATAGTAGTGACCCCTCACATCTGTTGTACTCAATGGGATCCATGCTTGTTGTCTAATCACATGGTATGTTATCTAAATTCTACTTCTAAACAGAAACGAGAAAGGGAAAAGAAAAATGAGACTCGATATAACATCGTCTCTCTATGCCTACGTATCCCTCATGCAATGGGAAAGTCAGAGTCAACGTAGTTCGAAAAACTAGGGTGAAAAAGGGAAAAGGGTGCTCGCCAATACTTTGACGTCTTGTGCATATGTATCCTTATCTAGTATGAGAAATCAGAGCAAACGTGGTTTGGCTTACTAACTGTTAAGTGTTTTTTGTGAGCAACATTAAGTTCCAATTCCAGGAGTTAAGGTCGATGCATGTTTGCAGTAGAATGGAAAAGTAACATACTCTTTTTTGACAATGAGTTTGAAGAACAATCCCATAGGATAAAATGGTTTGAAGTTTCTTTATGAGATTTAGAGAATTGAATTGATTGATTTGAGATTCCCATTGCACTAAAGACTATGATATAGGAACGAATGCATCACATATCGCCCTAAGACGTGATGTACACTAAAGACTCTACACAAGCAAGGAGAAACCCCTCATCCATCATTTTTCATATGCTTAAGGCTCGTGACGCACAATATTCATCATCTTTATTAAGTGTGTTAATGATTTGTTTAAGATGAGAAGAGAGAGGAATCAAAGATTGAAAAGAAAACAACTAAGGAAAACTGAAACCTAACATTGTCATGCACAATGGTCCTAAGATTGGGATAAAAGGAAAGTCTACCTAATGTTATCATACAAATGATGTACTTAAAGTTGAGATCAAAGAGGGACTATCCTAATTGTTATCATGCAAAGGATTGAAATCCTAATGTCTCTCTTACCTCCAACTTAATCAAAAATTAAGTGGAACTAGGAATCCTAAGGGATCATGTGAATAAACACAAGTAAACATTATACTAATCAATCACAAATGAAAATAAATCAAAATTTAACCTAGTATCAAGAAAAGAAAGAGAAGAAATAAGAATGGGAGATGAAGAAGAAGATGTAACAATATGTAAACAAACAAGAAGTTCACTCCATAAGACATAAGCATCACACAAATGCAAGCATTAAGTTTAAACACACAATGTAAACACTAACATCATGTCAAAGTTACAAGAATGTGCTCACATGTCAAACATAACTAGAGATTAGAAGTCAAAGCAATTAGAAAAAACAAAGCACTGATGTATACACAAATGACTTAAGATCAACCAAGAAGCACTTTCAATCATCAAGCAAGGTGAAATGAAGTTAATTGATATGAGAACCAAGGTAGGGAAGTAGCAATGTCAAGATGCATTCAACTCGTGTCAATGTTCAAAGGATGCGCAAAAAAGATTCAAGTCGTGCATCATATCTAAACACAATCAATTGTCACACAAATAAGCATGTAAAACACACTCAAAGAAAAAAAGCAGGTAAGCTTAAAGTATGAACCTGTCGCAACTGCAAAAAACAATCGGCGGCAAAAAAAGAGTCTCCACCGAATGTTATTTATCCCAACAAAGGAAAAGGAAACGATCGAAGAAAACATGAAGAAAGGAGAAGATAAGGTAATCACAACTAAATCTTGGATTCGGGAGTCGGTTACACAAGGGGAAGGTATTAGAACCCCTCACATCCGTTGTACTCAACGGGATCCACACTTGTTATCTAATCAAAGCGTGTGTTATCTAAAACTACTGTTAAATAGAAACGGGAAAGGAAAAGGAAAGAGGAGGAGACTTGATAGTATATTTCCGCCCTATGCCTATGTATTCCCTCATGCAATGGGAAAGTCAGAGTCGACGTAGTTCGGGAAACTAGGGTGAAAAGGGAAGGTTGCTCGCGAAGACATCACCGTCTTGTGCCTACATATTCTCATATGGTATGAGAAATCAGAGAAAACATAGTTGTGCTAAGTAATTGTTAAGTGTTTATTATGAGAAACGTTAAGCTCCCATTCCAGCAGTTAGGGTCGATGCCTGTTTGTCATAGAACTGAAAAGTAACATACTCTTTTCTGAAACTGAATTTGAAAGAACAATGCCAAAGGATAAAAAGGTTTGAATTTGTTTGTGAGTTTGAGAGAAGTAAATTGATTGGATTTGAGATTTATATTGCACTAAAGACTATGATGTAGAAATGAATGTGTCGCATATCGCCCCTAGACGGGACGTACACTAAACACTCTAGATAAGTAAAGAGAAACCCCTCACTTATCATTTCTCATATGCTTAAGGTTCGTCGCGTACAATGTTCATCGTATTTATTAAGTGTGTTAATGATTTTTTTTAAGATGAGAAAGAAAGTGGACTCAAAAGTTGAAAAGAAAACAACTAAAGGAAACTGAACCCTAATATTGTCATGCATAATGGTCCTAGGATTGGGATAAGAGGGAAGTCTGCCTAATGTTATCATACAAATGATGGACCTAAAGTTGAGGTCAAAGAAGGACTATCTTAATTGTTATCATGCAAAGGATTAAAAGCCTAATGTCTCTCCTACCTCTAACTTAATCAGAAATTAAATGGAACTAGGAATCTTAAGGGATCATGTGAACAAGAACAAGTAAACACCATACTAATAAATCACAAATAAAAACAAGCCCAATACTTAACCGAGTCTCAAGAAAAGAAAGAGAAGAAAAAAGAATGAGGGATGAAGAAGAAAATGCAACAATATGTAAACAAACAAAAAGTTCATTCCATAAGACATAAGTATCACACAAACAAGCAATGATCTCAATCATACAAATTAAACAACAACAATAACAACATGTTAAGATAGCCCAAAGTGTACACACATGCCAAACAATACTCAAAGATTAGAAGTCAAAACAAATTGGCAAGACAAAGTGCCAATGCATACACAAATGACTTAAGATCCAACAAGAAGCATTTTTAGTCATAAAGAAAAGTGAAATGAAGTCAAATGAGGTGAGAAATAAGGTAGGGAAGTATCAACATCATATCATGTTCAACTCAATTTAAAGATTAGAAATAATTGGCAACAACTAGCTCATACAAAACACACTTCAAATGATCAAACATGTGAGATTAGGGTATGAAGCTAGGATGGGGGCAGTAGCATACATTAAAATGTCAATTCAAATCCAAACTCAATATCTCAAGAAGGATGCATAGGCATTACATCAAGACAAGCACATACAATTGAGCATGCATAAACCAACACCTTCCATAAAAGGAAACAAAAGTTCATGTGAAGGGAGGTGAAAGTCAAATAAATGACCATCAAAACATATTAATACAAGGGTATAAACCAAGTATTCACATCATTCAAGTGTCTCAAAAATCACTCAATCACAAGTAAACAAGAGGTCTCAAAACTAGGTGAAACATCATGCATATTCAATCCAAAAAACAAGTAATATTTAGGCATCCATAAAAAATATAAAAATGACCTAATAAATTCCAACAAGAGGCTATAACTCATGTAATATCCATCAAGAACAAGTTTGCAAAAGATCTCAATAAGAATTGCATAAATGTATCACCAATTGAATCAAACAATCTCAAGTATGAAACTAATCGGGAACATGTCAAAGATCAATTGAAACCACGTGAAAAACAACCAAGATATGATCAACAAGGCATCAAAATCATACTCATACAATCATCATTCATATGAAAAAAACATGGGAGAAAATTTGAATCGAGAATGCAAACTAAAAGCCCTAAACAATCAAACCCTAGCCAAGGACAAAAGTGTAAAAGCACTCCACAAAGAAATTCCAAATAAAATAGAAAATAAGTGGAAAATAAAAATTACAAAAAATGAAAAATAAGTCAACATTTCAATGGAACAAAAATATATATTTCGTTATTTTTGAAAAGGTTTTATCAATTAAAAATAAAATGAAAGTGAAAATAGAATAAATAAAAAAGATACAAAGAAATAGCAAGAGCGGGTGCAACAGTAAACTGAAAATGAAATAGGTTATGTTGTAGTGTGCCAATGGGCCAAAAAGGAAGGGTGCAGAAAGCAAGAAAGTCAGAGCCTAGTCCAATAGCACACACAAATCAAACAAAAAAAAAGCATGAGAGTGAAACGCGCCATTTCACTAATACATGTCACAGAACACCTCAATGTCACGCAACACAGTAAACTAATCAAGCTAGCCACATGAGTAACACATGTCAGACGCTGGAGCTAGGACTCCGGTCGTCTTCTCCGGGAGGATCACCAGAGCTCATACAAAAACCTCATCAAGTCACAACAACATGAACACTATTTTGAACCAAATTTCACGTAGGTCAAGAATATGGCATTTGCTTTCATTTATATGCAATTTAAGGTGGTGAAAAACAAGAACAAAGAAATGAACATAGGTTTTTTTGTTGTCTCTTTTTTTCTTCTAATGCATATATATATATATATATATATATATATATATATATATATATATATATATATATATATATATATATATATATATATATATATATATATATATATATATATATATATATATATATATATATATATATATATATATATATATATATATATATATATATATATATATATATATATATATATATATATATATATATATATATATATATATATATATATATATATATATATATATATATATATATATATATATATATATATATATATATATATATATATATATATATATATATATATATATATATATATATATATATATATATATATATGACTAGAAAATAGACAAGAATGATAATAACAATTAACACAATGTTTTTTTTTTATAATAAGACAATAATAAAATGCTATTAAATATCATGTTTTTGTATTTTTTTATGATAAGACAAGAATAAAAATAATTAAAAATCATGTTTTTATGTTTTTTATGATAAGACAAGAATAAAAAGAATTAAAAATTATATTTTTGATTCTTTATAATAAGTCAAGAATAAAAAGAATAAAAAATCATATTTTTGTGTTTTTTTTATGATAAGACAGGAATAAAAAGAATTAAAAATTATCTTTTTTGTATTTTTTAAAAAGAAAATATTATTAAACAAATTAAAAATAAAATTATTTAATAAAAATAAAAATTTACATTAAATATCTAATTAAATCTAAATAAATGAAATGATTATTTAAATAAAAATGATTAAAAAACAAAATAAAAAGTCGGGCAGAAAAGTGCTCGAAAAAATAAAATGAACACACCAGAATAATCAGCGTGAAATAAACATATTGGAAAAATATAGCGTTTGGTCACATTTTAAAATAATATTAGACCGGTTTGTTTGTAAATCCAACAAAAATTTATTCGGACTGACATTTCAGACACTATGCAAAATGAAGTGCATGTTATGCTATGCGAAACGAAAAACGTAATCTTAGGATAAAAAATTAGGGTATGAAAGATTCCCTTATTTAAGTTTCTTCTATCCGGAGATATGAAGATTGAAATCTTCGTCTCTACGTGATAGGAGAGACTTAAATACAAACATGCACAATTTTTAGTCCTAAGATGCCACAAGATGCACATGGTATGACATGAAATAATATGATATGAAATGAATGCAAGACAGATTCACTGGGAAATGATGTCACAGGGGATAACTGTATATAAAAAATGTTGAAACGCGGTTGAAGAATCGAAGATCCGACGAGGAACAACTTAGCAAACAAAGTAAGACTCTACAGGGAAAAAGTCTAACTCCAATGGGGATGAGACTTAACTCCACTGGCGAAGAGATCACCAAGCACATAATAGCTCTAAAAGAGCAAAGGCAATAAACTCGTGACAAAATCTTCTAATAAATTCCACTCGGAGATCCTACTGTCGAGGTCAACTGTGGTTATTTCAAGAGATATCCAACTGGAGGAGTCTACTGCCGAGACTTAGACCTCATTTGGGAATACTTCTGCCAAGGTTTGATTGAAAAATGTGTCAACTATTAAAATTTACTAGAAAATTTGCTGCCGAGATTAACCAGGGAATCTGAGAAGAGGACAACTATTTGTCAAAGTTTGAAGAAACATCAAAGTTAACTAGAGAATCTACTATCAAGATCCTGGAAAGAAAGAACATCTTCTATTGATGTCTGCTGGAGATCTACTATCGAGAATAACCAGAGAATTTACAAATGAAACACCTTTTGCCGAGGTCTATTGGAAATCTTCTCCGAAACTAGCCAGGAAATGAAAAGAAAATACCTTCTACCGAGGTTAACTAGATATATTCTTCCGAGATTAACAGGAAATCCTTTGTCGAGACTTTCCAGGAAATGAAAGAAAATACCTTCTACCGAGGTTAACTAGAAATTCTATTTTAAATTTTATTGGAAATCTACTACCAAGATTTACTAGAGAATCTGAAATAGAGCCAACTTCAAATAATCAAATGATCTGTTTAAAAGAATAATAAACCTCCCCTCGTCTCAGATCATAAGCCACATATTGGTCTCATTTTCTTCCTATAATGATAAATACTTGTGGGAAAGTATCTTCACAGGGGATTGGAATTTCATTGGATATTTATGACTTTAGCTGAATCTATAACTTATTGGAGATTTGGAAGCTCCACCAGGGATCTTCAAAAAGAGATGCAGGCCGGTTGATTTTTGTAAAACATGTCTTCTCCAATAAAGAGAAAGATCATCTGAATCTTCACCAAACTTCTCGAGGAGATGCCATTTGATGGAATAAATTAAAAAATGGACTCACTAGGGAGAACCACATTGAGGAGAAATATTGTGAGGATAGAAAAATTGTCTTGGAAAGAGACTACCATTTGCCATCCGTATAGAAAACCTAAGAATAAACAAACAGCTCAAATAAAGAGGCTGTCACTTGTCGTCTGGGTATGAGTTCCAAGCAGATGTTATAAGAAAGACTTTTGTATTCTGTGGTGATCTTCAAATAGATTCTTCCTGAGGAAACAAAGTGAAAAATAAACGCACACTCAATCTAGGTTCAAAATCCTAGAGAGATTCAAGATTGTGATTGTCAAGGACCAAAGTTCGACTCAGGAAATAACTGAAAAGAAACGGTCAAGCAAGACTCTATTTAGTGAGGAATGAACTCGATTGGGGTTTATCTTTATCCAAAAATGAAAAATAAAACTAAAGCAACCATCTTCCACGAGGATCAAACTCAGTGGGGAATTATAAATGATGTGTTCTTTCTGCTTAGGGTTGACGACTCTACTTGGAGGGATAAGACAACCCAGTCACTTGAGGATAAACATGGCCAAAGTGAACAAACAAACAAACAAACAAACAAACAAACACAAAAATGAAAAATGCATAGATGCCATGTATCCATATGAATGAATGTATGTTATGTTATGCTTATATTGACAAAACAAATAAGGAGAAGTAAACCGGAGATGAAATAAACATCTCAACACGGATAGTCGGCCAATCTTCGTAAGATAGAAGCATCACTAGGGTGAATGGAAAGCCACACGTGGAATCACAGTCTTGCTTCAAGCCTTCAAACTTCTTTGGGGAAAAGAGAGCACTCCACTTGAGGATGAACATCATGACTTCACTTAGGGGAATGTCAAGATGAATACTGCTACTCTGTAAGGGATGAGAAAGATCCATTGGGAATGGATCAAACTCATGATTAAAGAGACTTCATGGGGATAAAATAAATATCCACTACGAACTGAAGTATTCTTAAAGGAAGTCATGATCGGAGATGCCAGCGCTGAAGCCTCATGGAGATAAAATAAATATCCACTTCATTGGGGAAGCTCATATAAATATCGCAGCTGAAGATGTCAAAGTTGAAACTTCATGGGGACGAAATAAACATCCACTTTGTCGGGGAAGATTGGAGTTGTAAGAAATACACTGAGGAGCGAAGTAACATCCATTTCAATAGGAAGGTTAAAGCCAAGGAAATTCAATGGTGTAGGCTTAGGTTACCAACTGGGGAATTCTTGCATCATTTCTGCCATAACTACTTGAAGTAGAGATTCATAGAGGAATTGTCATGACTACTTGAAGTAGAGACTTACTGGGGACATGCATGAAGAATGTTGTGATAACAAAGTAGTTATGCATTGATGAAATGTGTGGTGGTCACCATTTCGAACAACAGTTGTGAATGCATAAAATAATCTTCAATTCTCAAATGCCCCAGATCACATGGTTTATAAGTCATCTCCAAAGGATTTTACAAAAAACTTGGCATCCAAAATGTTCCAATGTCTTCAAACTCTCAGAGAGATTTATCAAATCTCGACGTAGCTGCCATAAATTGATTGCATTCCGTATAACTGAAACTTCAAAATTTCCCCTTAGGGATAGTCGGACTGTGGAAGCAATAACTGGGAAACAACTTGCCCTTATTTAGCAGAGTCTTCAGGAAACATGCCCCTATATATGATCATACCTTTGAAATGATTCACCATTTATCATCAGAGTCTCAAGTATGAAACAATTAAGCTCGTCATTGTTGCCCGTATACAAGCTTTTATGATATCAAGCAATGTTAGCAAGCAAAAAAAAATTTATTCTGAAACTGCTAATGCAACACACATGTTAGTCTTGAGGTTTTTATTGGAAAGATATCATAATAACCTGTGACTGAATCACTAGTTAGGATATGAATTAATTTAACAAAGCCAACACAAATTTTAAGCTTAGTTCATATGATTCAGGAAACGTCATCTCAGTATGCTTTCAAAATAAACCCTGATTCAATTAGGTATTTTGAGGGTTTTAATGTGGCTTGGTTCACTATTTATGAAATAAAGGATATAAGGCTCAAAGTCTATTTGTATCCACCCTTTCTTCGTGATGTTCTCAAATCCTATGTTCAGCTAACTTGATGTGAGCACTCATCTCTCAAGGAGAGTTTGACATGTTGAGAAACCATGGAGGCTTTGGACATAGAAGCCACTTACCTTTTTGCTTTTGGTGTTTGATCACACGACTTTGTTCTTTGCTGAGGATTTTTCTGTGTAATCCTTTGTTTTTTTGTTTTTTTTGCATTTTTCCATTCCCTAACTTTTTCCTGGACGAAATCTTTTGAAATCCAGCGCGATGCCCCAATTTTTCCTAAATCTCCTTCATAGGTTTTGACTTAGCGGGCTTTATTTTATTTATGAACAAATCGTGGTAACTCTAAGTCATTTTCACTTGTTGAAAGGATTGTGACTGCCCCACTATTTGGCTAGTTGAGGGATAATCTTGGTGGATTTGACTCTTTAGCTTCCTAATTTGTGAGGGATAGGTGTGGTGTCCTTGGATATTCACTCTATTTTTTTAAAGTTTGGGCGCTCGATCAGCTTAACTGAAAACTACCCTGCCCTAGGTTAAAATTGAGCGTTTTTTGTATGAAAGGAAAAAAGAGAACTCCTACCTCAAGGCTCAAAGGGGTTAACAAGGGTCTATCTCCCTTATATCTCCAGTGTTTGGGGATTTGAACCAATGTCTTACATCATTAGCAAGGTTTTACTCAAAAGCATATGACAAGAAATCTTGCGTTTTTGATTTCATCATCCTCCCTCCAATTCTCTGCTAAGCAAGAGATCACGTAGCATTGGCATTATAAAGAAAAAAGCATTTTAAGAGTGAATATGAATGGATTTCTTCAAGACAAACATAGTCATTACATTAATCATTCAAAACAAACAAGTTCTTACATGCAAATCATGCTTTTATAATCAAAGGGATAACAACAAATGCAAGCAAACAAACAAACAGCCTGATGATCCTGGGAATGAGCTCTGTTCCTAATTTCACCAGATTTGAAAGGACTCTCTTGAGTCTTCATAGTCATTAGAGTAAAGGTGTTCCATTCACAAAATGGGCTTCCTCCCTTGAAGGTCAGCACCTCATCGTCGATCATATCTTGAACCTTTTCTTGGAAAACCTTGCACTCTTCAATCGGATGCCCCACTACTCCATCATGAAATTCACAACTGGCATTTGGATTTAACCAAGGTGGGCAAGATTTCATGGTTCTAGTCTTTCTGGCATCATCAATAAATTTCGGGCCAAATAAGACCACAATTGACTGTAAGTCATTGGGATTGGATCAAACTGGCGAGTCTCTCCTTCTGGATATTTCAGAGGTTTCTGCTGATTATGATGCTGATTCTGATAATTTGGATTTTGAGCTTGTCAATTTTGACATTGATCTTGAGGAACCAACCTTTGTTGCCGATACGGAAGCTCACGAAATAATGGTTGCTGGCACTAAATAGGCGCTGCATACTAACATTGGTGATAAGGCACCGGAACTGGAGCTTTCAAGATCCAAGGAGAATCCTAAATTGCATCAATATTAACGCTCCTTTCCTCTTGGGAATCACTAACCGATTTCTTTTCATCAGCTTGCTTAATCGAGTCATCTTGGAGTCTTCCACTTTTGAATGTGTCCTCGATGTTTACTCTGACTTCCACAATCTTAGAGAGCTCTAATGGCACAACGCCTACCATCCTAACATAATAAGTGACTGACTGCATTCTTAGAAACATCTTGGTCAACTCATTCTCTTAGAGTGGCGGATGAACTTGGGCTACCAACTCTTTCCACCGCTGTGGGTACTCCCTGAAGGATGCGCTATCCTTCTGACTCATGTTCATCAACTGATCGATGTCTTGAGCCATGTCCACATTGTAATTGTACTGCTTCACAAAAGAATCAGCTAGGTCTTCCCAAGACTGAAAATAGTTCCTTCTAATTTCATATACCACATCAAGAATGCACCACATAAACTTTCTTAAAAGAAGTGAATCATCAGCTTGTCGTCGTAGACATAAGCGGTTATCTTTTTACAGAACATCGTTAAATGGTACCTTGGACAACAAACACCCTTGTATATTTCAAAGACTAACATTTTAAACTTCGGAGGAATAACCACGCTTAAAACTAGACACAAGTCATGAGCCTTAAGAACATATGCATTAAGTCCTTTCATCATCTTCAATTATTCCTCGAGGTCATGAAATCCTTCCTCAATTTTTATAACTCTAGGATCATTCACCTTTATAATGGGGTTGGCTCTCATTTTCAACGCCAGCAAAATCAGAGTCATCTCAAGTCAAAAAATTATTTTTAAGCATCAGAAGGCTTCAACCCAGTTTTTGGTGAAGCCTGAGTCGAAGAGAGGTTGTGAAAACTTCTGGAAAAATTGCTAAGTGTTAGAAAGTCCCTCGACCATGAGAATGCTGAAAGAAGTGTGCTGCAGTTACCACTAAGGCTGGAGGGAAATTCCTAATATTTGAATTTCAAAAGAGCAGTTGGCAAACGTGGGAACGGTTGAAGTCAAGAAAAAGCGCCAAAAGACACGTTTTGAAGCAACAACCGTCACTTAGTAGTTATTTTCTAGCATTATAAATAGGGATTATTTTCATAGAATGAGGGTGTTCATTTTTCTTGTACAAGTTACTCCAAATTACTCAAAGTACCCGCGTGTAAAGAAACGAGTTCGAGAAGAAAATGTACATGATTTGACACCATTTCTTTTCATCAATGCAATTTATGTATCTTTATCATTTGTATGTTGTTGTTTATTCTGCACTTTATCTTGCATGTTCTTCTTTAAACTTTATCTTTCATGTTTAAATGCCTTTTCATGAACTTTATCTTTCGTATTTACATGTTCTTCCTTGAAACTTTATTTTTAATCTTTACTTTGAGTTGATTTTCTTCTGCACTTTATTTTAACTTGCTATTTAAAAGTCTTTTTAATTGCTTTCGACTGTTACTTTCCTGCATTTTCTAAATATTTGTCTTCACACTTATTTTCTTGCACTTTTATCAAGTTCAAACCTTTTACGTTATTGCTTTTATTTTCGACGTCTTACACACATACTTTCTTGCATTTTTATCAAATTCATACCTTTACATCATTGCTTTTATTTTCAATGTTTTTTACATCTTGCCTTTTACTTTCGACGCTTTAAGAATTGCACCCTTTATTTTACAGCCTTGTCAATTTCCAAGTTGTTTTTTACTATACAAAGTTTTTATAGTCGAACGTGGAGTTCCTTTAGAACATAGTCGAACGTGGAGTTCAATTTAGATTTTATTTTAAACTTAACACATGTCCTAGGATTTGTATGTTCGATCCTACAAGTTACTCAATTTCACCCAAAGTTGATAGAACAGAGGTTGTTTACCAAATTTCACAGCAAACATATTGGCACGCCCAATGGGACCCAGTGCTAAGTATTCCAAATTTTATGTTAATCATATCCATCTTTTTGAGAAACACTTCTTTGTATGTTATTTTGAAGTGGGAAGTTAGCTACAACAAACGAAGGAGTACCAAAGGGAAGATATACTAAGAGAATGGCAACAATTGCTAGTCAATGTAACACCCCCTTCTATACCCCCAAAATAATACAATTAAACACTTAATCACATATACAAAATTCATCAGAGTATATTTATAACATGGTATAAAAGAGGCGCATCACATTATTCACGAAACGACAACATAAATAATAATGTTCATAAAGATATAAAACAAAAGGGGTAAATCTCAACTAAAAGTAAAGCATAACTCTTAGAGTCCACATATCAATGTTTTGATTAAGGCGGAAGACTAGAACATTGAATTACTTAAGACATGATATAATAGAAGTACGCATCATCAAGTTGTTCATATCATCATTCATATTTTACAAACATCATCAGTTGATACATATACAATGTATCACAAAAGAATACTCTACAAGCCTAGCTACCCGATGTTATATATCAGAGCAACCGACTCAAAAGAATGAAGCTATACTTCACCAAAAGAAAACCTCCAGCAATTCTAATCTGCAATGCCTCATAGAGCATTATAAAACAACAGAAGGGTGAGAAATATTATCATAATAATCAATGCATATAATTATATATACATACATAACATAAAACATACATACATTACATTTCTCACCACAATCCAATTTGACTCATATACATAGTCCACACGTAATCATATTTCATATAATGATGACATTCATGCTATGTGACTCAATACGACTCAATGCAAACTTATGCCATGTGGTACCAACACTTGTTATCTTTTTTCGGTTTACATTAAACTGGATCCACTCTTCTAGACCGATAACCATCAAAAGCCCGTCCTCTAAGCTTCCAAACCCACTCTTCTAGGCTTGGGACAAGTCACTAGTCTCCACGAAACTAGCAAGCATTGCCTCTGGACTAAATGATGCATATGCAATCAACAATTCAATGCACTTAAGACCGACATCTTAATCTCATGCATTCAAATAATTCATATCTTCAAGAATTGTCACAACGATTTCACACACAACATATTCATACATATCATAAATATATTAACAAACAATGCACACATATACACAATATGTTCTCATGCATTCTTCATACATTTTTACATCAATTATAACAATGTATTACATTTCTCCACGAATCACAATTTCGATCAATTCACAATCTAGGATTCACGCTGTAAGGCTACCCACAGTATAATATATCCCGGCGTAATCGACGCCTCGTGCATGGAAATAATCAAAGTTAAGTCGGAAATCCGACCTCAGATGGAAACATTAAAGAAAAACACATCCTGTCACGTTCGCTACTCTGCTCGCTCAGCGAGCTCCTAGCGAGTATTCGCTACTTGTTCGCCCAGCGAACAAGCTTGTGAAGGCAAACAAAAGCTTCTGACTTCGTTCTCTACCTCGCTCGCTCAGCGAAGGCTTAGCGAACCTTCGCTACCAGCGAACACCACAACATGCATTCTGTCCAAGTCTGGGACTGTTCGCTACTGGCTCGCTACTAGCTCACTTAGCGAACATTTGCTACCAGCTCGCTCAGCGAACACGCTAGCGAATGTCTGCGAACTCCAAATTTCTTACTGTCCAACTCCCACCAAACTCTCCAAAACCAACCGATTCTCACCGAACAAGTTCCGTAACCTTAGTCTAACATCCTCCCGACTAAATGCTACCACTTATTCTCATTTTCCACCGTGAAAACTCAGATTCTACCGATTAATCCGCTTATGCCCTAAAATGGAAGTTGTAGAAAAACATCCAATACTCTAACCCAAGCATACATATTCATACACATTGTTAAGATGATGATATTTCACACCCTTACCTTGATTAATCCAAAGCTTGAGAGTTGTTCTTGATGATTCCAAGTTTTTCCCTCTTCTTCTTCTTCTCTTTTCTCCTCTTCCTCCTTCTTTCTCTATTCTTTCCTTTTTGTTTCTATCTTTTCCTTTTCTTTCCACTCTCCTTTTAATATGTCTTTCTCTTCTAATTCTCTCCAACATCTAATAATTCATTTAATTAATTACCCATCAATTAAATAATTCTCATTAACCCACTTAATTAATGCAATTAAATAATTAATGAAGAATCGGGCTGTTACAGTCAACAAGTTGATCCTCAAGGAAGTATTTCAAACACTCAATCAAGTAGCATGGGGTCTCAAAGTACACCATCTCCAGTTTCTTCGACGGGAGGACAGACGTTACCACCAGCAATTGTGTCTGAACCAATGCAGTTGATGGCAAGTCCAGGATCAACATGTGTAAGAATGTACACTCAACCTGTGTTGGAATATATAGGACCACAAAATCCTAACCCACCAACACCCCCAGGAGGAAGTTCAATGTATAGGCATTTTCCTCCTTCAGATTTCTCACAGCCATTGCCAAGGAATCCACCTTATGGTATGCCTACGTCAATGATGCAAAATCTGCAGAGTGCTCCACCCATATTTTCAGAAAATGTAGTATCTTCGCTAGTGCAAGGATCTGGATCAGGTGGCCGAAACAACCAAAGCATAGTTGTTGGTTACTCTGTTCAAGCACCCAGTCTTACAAATACCTCCATAAATTGTTTGAGACAGCAAATGGATGAAAGTAATATGCAAATGGTACATACATTGTCTCAGACAATGGGAGAAGTTTTTCAACCCTTGATTCAGAATACTACTCAAACTAACCAACAATTGGAAACACAATTAGCACGTATGGCTGATTTTATGGGAGTGCCAACACTTGATCGAAGAACAACTATTGTTGAGAATATTCCACGATGTCAGCCACAAAATGTACCTGAGGTGAACTTGGAAGATCAAGAGATGGGCAAACCTTTCAGAGTCGAGCCACAAAGGAACTAGGTGCCAATCCATATGGAGGAGGAACCAGGAGTAGTCATGGTGAACAGGAACCAAAATGCTGACCAATTCCTTAGACAGGTTCGACACCAAAATGCAGCAGAAGAAAATAATCTTGCAGCCATGGTCGAAAGAATAATGACTAGAAATGGTGTAAACTTTGGCTTCACAAGGCCAAATTATACTTCGCCCATAATGGATTATATTCTTCAGTCTGAATTACCCCGTAGGACGATGGTTCCAAAATTCAGTAAGTTTTCAGGAGATACTACTGAATCGATCGTCGAACATGTGGCTAGGTATATGATTGAAGCAAGAGAGATTGCATGTAACAAAAGCCTTAGGATCAAATATTTCCCAAGTTCCCTCACCAAAAATGCTTTTACATGGTTTACTACTTTGCCTCTTAATTCAATCCATAATTGGGCCTAATTAGAACGCTTGTTTCATGAATAGTTCTACATGGGACAAACCAAGATCATCCTGAAAGAATTGGCCAGTATTAAATGCAAAGTTGCTGAGCCAATTGATGATTACCTAAATAGGTTTCGACTTCTTAAAGCTAGATGCTTTACACAAGTGCCAGAACATGAGTTGGTCGAAATGGCTACTGGGGGTCTTGATTATTCCATTAGGAAGAAGTTGGATACCCAATATCTCAGAGATATGGCTCAATTAGCTGATAGAGTTCGACAACTAGAAAGGCTAAAAGAGGAGAAAGATAGATTCAACAAGGATAAAAAAGTAGCCTTTGTCAAATGTAATAAGGATGTGGAGAATATATATGATGAAACATCTCATTTCGATGAAAATGAGGTTGATATTGCTGAGTTAAAGCAAGGTCCACCTTATGCTTGTAAACTATTAGCTCCTTCAAATGGAAAAAATCCTGTCGAATCTAATGACAAATTTCCTAAGAAAACATATATTTTCGACGTTACTAAATGTGACAAAATATTTGATTTGTTAGTTAATGATGGGTAAATGATAGTGCTTGCTGGTGCTAAAATGTCACCTTTAGAACAAAGAAAGAGAATAGGCTTTTGTAAGTACCACAATTTCTTGGGTCATAAAACTTCTCAATGTTTTCTTTTCAGGGATTTGGTGCAAGGTGCTATCCAAGAAGGAAGGCGGAAGTTTGAGGACAAAGGAAAGGCTTAAATGAAGATTGACTCTGACCCATTGCAAACTGCAAAGGCTCACTATGCAGAGCCTGAAGAGGTCCAGATGGTCGAGGCCGCTGAAGGTTTCGACTTTTCAATTAATATGGTAGAAATTACTAAAGACTTCGCCACAAAGCCTGTGATGGTTAAAGTAACTGAATGCTTAGACCAAAATGACATGAACAAGCTGAGGGATAAAGCTTCTGAAGGCTTTAACATGACTGCAGATAGTTTAAGTGAAGGAAGTACTGATGATAGTAGTCTGATGTTGGTAACCAAGAAAACTGCAAATAAGTTTGTTGAGATGGATAGAGCTGCTAAGGGATTAGATGTGGCAGTGAGAGGACTTAGAGTAAATGCTACTGAGGGCATTAACATGGTTGAATTGGGTGAGGAATCTGATGCTAGTTCAGATAGTGTCAGCACCAATGAGGCTATGGGCAAAAATGTTCCCAAAGTCGAAGTCGTAAAAGAATTGGAGAAGAACATGGTGTTGGTAGGGGAGATGATGGAGATTGATGGCTGCTTGTTAGAGAACTAGATACGCATGGAAGCGGAACAATACTTCAAAACATCACCTAACATTAAAAAATTCAATGCTAAAACAATGGTCGAAGCTGAAGATTCCACCTGGAAGAAGGTAACAAAGGAAGTAGATGATAAGTGTATGGAGAAGACCACTGAAAACCTTGAAGCTCACTTTTCCAAGATGCAGTTAGAAGGTAAGATTGATGTTAACATGGTCGAGATCACAAATCGAAAGGCTGAAGAGATAAGTGAGGCAGATAAACAAGAAGAACGTAACAAAGTGGCATACCCTAAGCAGGAGGAAACCATTGTTGTTTTCTGCATCGTTGCCAAAAGAAAGGATCAAGAGTGATGTTGTGTCCTAGATGTAGTGCAATTTTTGGTGAAAAAGCTGCTCACAATTTGGAGGGAGTCAAAAAAGCCAGTGGAAAGTGGGGGTAGAAAGTGAATCAAGGCCCAAGAAGTTTTGATCCTAGAAGATCCTTAACAGGGGTGAAAACCCAAGCTAGGCCAAGCACATTTAAACCAGCTGGAAATGTACCAACAAGAAGCTGGATAAAGCCTGTCAAAGGGAGAGGGTAGAAGAAATGGCAGAAATTTGATGTATAAAGGGGTTCTTCGTTTGAATATCAAAAGGAAAACCATACAACTAATAAGTCATCATACATCTCTCAGAACTACAAGGTTAAGAACCCTATGACCAGGTCACAGTGGCGAAGAGAACAACATAGGTGAAAGGCCATCAAGGAAGCTCAGGTACCAAGACAAGGAGAGTCGAGTACCAATGTTGGCAGTCAAGTTGGAATAGCTGAGAAAATGCCTATAAGGAGAAAGTTGTTTGCTGTTCAAAAGTACTAGCCAGAAAGAAAAGTCGAAGATGATGAAAACATGAATGACAACTTCGACAGCGAGTCAGCAGCTTCCCTTAACATTATAGTGAATGTTGTATCTGTCATGCGAAAAGATTTTGGCCAGGTTACAAAAGTTGAAGATTTAGATCAGAATACTGAGATAGAAATGCTTGCACACAAACCTGTGTGTTATTATATAATGAACAATGGGTGCACAGAGGAGCAAAATTCCTTCTTTGAACACCTCACAGAGGCTATGAAGGGTCATTTAAAGCCTCTTTACATTACTGGAAAAGTGTAGAATGTGCCTGTTAACAAAATATTGGTGGATTATGGTGCAACTGTGAATTTGATGCCCCAATTTCTACTAACTAAGATTGGGAAGTTTGAAACTGATACCAAGCCCCCACAACATGGTTCTGTCGAACTATGAAGGAAAAGTTGGCTCCACTTTAGGGGTAATCCAATTTGATCTTACTGTGGGAACTATCACTAGACCTACAGTTTTTTTGGTTGTCGAAACTAGAGCAAATTATAATCTGCTCCTGGGAAAAAGAGTGGATTCATGGCATATGTGATGTGCCTTCTTTAATGTGTAAGAGGATTACCATTTGGAGGCCAGATGGTATAGTGGAAAACATTGAAGCTGATCAAGGATAATTTAAAGCCCCTATCAATCATGTTGATGGGAGACAATTTGATAAGCACCTGGCGAACATTGTTCTGTGTCCTCCAGCAGATTTTGAGTTCACACCAGACGAAGAGACATTCTATTCATTGTATTTGCATCCTGTCGAAGGTTTTAGATGGGACAAAGAGACACCAGGAGGAAGGCTTCCATGTTTAGGCTTGCCTCCAATAGACCCCACGGGGTGGGGAAGTGAATTTAGTGATCATGACTGAATTTGAAGCATTTAAGAGAATTTCGGTCTATGTGGCTGAAACAAAATTACAAGAGGATTTGGAAGGTGCTAATGACCACATGGCTGGCAAAGCCGTTTCTGAATTTCACGAAGAAGGTCCTGGTAAGGACTTCAACCCAAAACCTCCAGATAAGGTCCAAACTGGAGAGCAAAGCCAGAGGTTCGACGCCATTTATGAAGATGAGCCTTTGGGGTTTGAGAAAGATCCGCTGGAAAACAATGTTAAAATGCTAGCACGAGATCCTTTAGCAGAAATTGATCTTAGTGAGGGGGCAACCAAAAGGCCTACTTACATCAGTGCCAATTTAAACCCCAAACTGAAGTTCGAAGTGATTCAGTTATTGAAAGAATTCAAGGACTGCTTCGCCTGGGATTATGATGAAATGCCTGGTTTGAGCAGGGAGTTGGTTGAACATAGGTTGCCTATGACACCTGGGGAAAAACTAGTCAAGCAAAGTCCAAGACAATTTGCACCAGAGATACTTTCAAAGATTAAAGAGGAGGTCGAAAGACTGCTTCGCAAATTCATTCGCACTGCCAGGTACATCGAATGGTTGGCTAATATAGTGCCTGTTATAAAAAAGAATGGTTCTTTAAGAGTTTGCATAGATTTTAGAGATTTAAATTTTGCAACTCCAAAAGACGAGTATTCAATGCCAATAGCAGGAATTTAGTAGATTTTGTAGTAGGACATGAATATCTTAGCATCTTAGATGGATATTCTGGTTACAACCAAATATTCATTGCTGAGGAAGATGTTCCTAAAACTGCTTCTAGATGTCCTGGGGCTTTAGGCACCTATGAATGGGCAGTGATGCCTTTTGGTCTTAAAAATGTTGGTGCCACTTATCAAACGGCAATGAATTCAATCTTCCATGATTTTATAGATACTTTCATGCAAATTTATATTGATGATATTGTTATAAAATCTATTTCTGGGAAGATTCATATTGACCATGTTCGACAGTCCTTTTTAAGGATGAGAAAATATGGTCTTAAAATGAATCCTCTTAAATGTTCTTTTTGTGTGTAGGCAGGGGATTTTCTAGGATTTGTGGTCCACAAAAAGGGGATCGAAATAAATCAAAATAAAACCAAAGCCATAATGGAGGCGAAAGCGCCATCAACAAAAAAGGAGTTGCAGTCATTGTTGGGCAAGATCAACTTCCTAAGAAGGTTTATATCCAACCTGAGTGGCAAAACACAAGCTTTTTCACCATTGCTTCGTGTCAACAAAGATGGTTTTGAGTGGGGGCAATTACAACAGGAAGCCTTTGACAAGATCAAAGAGTACCTAAGTTACCCTCCAATTCTGTCACCACCTTGTAGAAATAAAAGTATGAGATTGTATATAGCTGTATCAGATAAAACTTTAGGGAGCATGTTGGCTCAAGAGGATGAAAATAGATTTGAAAGAGCCATTTATTATCTTATTAGAGTTTTAAATGATGCAAAAACTAGGTATAGCATGATTGAAAAGTTATGTTTATGCTTGTATTTATCTTATACTAAATTAAAGTAATATATAAAGCCTGTTGATGTGTATGTTTCGTCTCATTTTGATGTTTTAAAACATATGCTATCTAAACCTATTTTACATAGTCGAATTGGCAAATGGGCATTAGCATTAACAAAATATTATTTAACATATCAACCTTTAAAGGCTATGAAAGGGCAAATAGTGGCAGACTTTATAGTTGGCCATTCTATAAATGAAAATGATTTAAATTATGTTGAACTGAAATCCTGGAAGTTATACTTTGATGGATCAAGCCATAAAAAGGGAACAAGAGTGGGTATATTCATTATTCTCCTGAAAAAATTCCAACAAAATTTAAATACAGGGTCAAAGGGCCTTGCTCTAACAATGAGGATGAATATGAAGAATTGATTGCTGGCCTTGAAATTTTGTTAGAACTGGGGGCAACTAGATTCGAAATAATGGGAGACTCAGAGTTGATTGTAAAACAAATCACAAAGGAATATAAATATGTTAAAGAAAATCTCATTATGTACTTTGTGATAGAAAATAGGCTATTAAAGAAATTTGAAGTAGTGGCCATCCAACATATACCCAGAATAGAAAATCAAGTTGCTAATGACTTAGCTCAGATTGCCTCTGGATACAAAGTGTCGAAGGAAAACCTTCAGGAAGTAATTGAAGCAAGAGGGAAAGTGGTGGTTGTTGGATTGTGCCCATCAGATTTAGAAACAACTAAGCTTGGGTGCATAGATGGTGAAATTTTTGAAATTTTTGTTGTAGATGGTATAATAGATAAAGACTGGAGAAAGCCTATAGTCGAGTACCTGTAAAATCCAACGGCTTCAACGGAACAAAAAGTCAGGTATCAAGCCTTAAGTTATATACTTATGGGTAATGAATTATTTAAGAAGATCCCTGAGGGAGTCTTGTTGAAATGCCTTAGCAAAACATAGGTATATTTGGATCTTTCGACAGTCCATAGTGGGGCATGTGGAGCACACAAAGTTGGCCATAAAATGAAATGGTTGTTGTTTCGACAGGGCATGTATTGGCCTACTATGCTGAAAGATTGCATAGAGTTCTCCAAGGGTTGCCAAGAGTGTCAGATTCATGCTGGAATACAACATATCCCTACAAGTGAATTGCACTCCATAGTGAAACCATGGGCTTTCAGAGGATGGGCTTTGGATATAATGGGAGAGATTCGACCAGCATCTTCGAAGAACCAAAGATATATTTTGGTGGGTATTGACTATTTCACCAAATGGATTGAAGCAATACCATTGGCAAATGTAGGTCAAGAAGATGTTATTAAATTAATCCAAAATCACATAATTTATAGATTTGGCATTCCAAAAACAATTACCACAGATCAAGGATCAGTGTTTACTGGTCGAAAGATGCAGGAATTTACTAAAGAAATAAGTTTCAAACTTTTGACTTCTACGCCTTACTATGCTCAGGCAAATGGGCAATTCGAAGCTGCCAACAAGGTGGTGATTGGACTGATTAAAAGGCATGTGGGAAAGAAGCCTAGAAATTGGCATAAGACATTAGACCAGGTCCTTTGGGCATGTCGAACTTCCCCTAAGGAGGCTACTAATACTACTCCATTTCGACTTACCTTTGGTCATAATGCAGTATTTCCTATTGAGATATGTTTGCAATCTGTAAGAATTCAAAGACATCATGAGATCCCTTCTGAATCTTATTAGGCAATGATGATGGACGAATTAGTGGATTTCGATGAAGAAAGACTTAAAGCCTTAGAGTTGTTAAGGAGACAAATGAAAAGGTTCGAAGAATCCTACAACAAAAAGGTTAAGTCTAAATCTTTTGTATGTGGGGATTTAGTTTGGAAAGTAATTTTGCCTATGGGTCAAAAAGACAGAACATTAGGCAAATGGTCTCCTAAGTGGGAAGGTCCATTTCAAGTCATACAAGTATTCTCCAATGGGGCTTATAAGGTTGAAGAGTTAGACAAAGATAAAAGAATCTTGAAAGTAATGGCAAATATTTGAAAAAATATAGGCCTATCTTACAAGAGGTTCATATCAAAGCATAAGTTTTATTTAAAGGCATGAAAGCCAAAATAGGCCAAATAAGGCTAACATGGCATACAAAGTAAAGGAGAATCAACGTAACAATCTATAAATCAAGCAAAGATTATTCATAATCTCTCCAATTAACGGACTTGAGGAAATCCATGTAATCTGCATCAGCTTCATTATCAGAGTTGTTAGTGTTGGAACACCCTTTCTTAGGGATTTTCATCTTGGTTTCGCTCTTCTTTGCACGAGAAGTTACTCCAGTGGAGGCTTCAGGTTTCTTTGTTTCCTTAGCCTTCTTTGTTACCTCATGCTTCTTTGCCTCTTCAGCTTTTTCCTTGATTGTTGATTTTTCTGAAGGGTTACTCATGTTTGCTTCTATGGATGCAAGACATGGTTCTTGAGAAAGAGATTTTATAGAGGCAAACTTGGTTTGGATTGGCCAGTCAAACGGTGGAAACACATGGATTGGTCTTGGGAGTATGCCTGAGGGCTACACTATAAATATTATTTTAAAGCTAGACGCTTATGCTGTTGGAGCATTAAGTAGAGCTGAAAATTTTATGTTTTCCAAAAAAGAGGCAGGATGCCTTAATTGCAAAGTTGACTCAAATTTGAGGCCATAGATAAAACACATCATAATATGCACCATAAAATTGTGGGTCGAAATAATTAATGGTGAAGTGCAAATGATTAATTAAATGCTAGAGGCATGAGATTGTCATTACATAAAGGCCTTAAAAAGGCCAAGAAACAAATGATAGTTAAACAACATTACAAACAAAGGCCATGAGGACATTAGAAAGGAAGTTTCGACTTCAATTGAGCAAAGGTATCCATATGATGCTTGAGGCGAGCCTCACACAAAGATTCGCCAAGCCTAGCTGCTGCATGTTCTCTTTTGAATCTCTGAGTTGCATCAATAAGGTCTATGACACTCTTTAGCTCTTTGGCCAGTTCAGTGTCGTTGAAATTTTGTAACTCAAGGTTGCGTTTTTCAGCGTTGGAAATTTTGGTTTGTAGCTCCTTGAGTTATTGCTTCCAGGCCTCGATGTCCTTCTGGTTGGAGGCTATTTCTTCTTGTATTTAATTTTGAGCAACCTCCATATTTTCAACTTTGACCTCTGATTCTTGTGCACCACAACAAGCTACACTCTCATGAGCTGTTGTATCTACGATGGTCTTTCGGATGGATGGGAGCAGTTTTATCTCTGCAGACATTTCATTCACCACAACAGTCAATTCAATCAGAAAACTAGAAATTTATGGATTAAGAGTTGTGAGATCAAGTTTTTGAAGGTTGTCCTTCAGAAAGAGACGTGTAGTTGGGTCTGAGGCCAAGATTTTATGGATGTCTTCCTTGAAGAATTTCTCTTTGATGGTCTAGAGAATTGGGCTGACAAAGTCATCTGACGCTGGATGACTAGAAGGAGTCGAAGAACCATACTTCTTCCCAAGGATCAGTTTTGTATATTCCCGAGGGTTCGACCACTTGAGAGTCGCCAGTGGATCTTCAGGAGTTAGAATGGGAGCCAAAGTTTTCTCAACCACAGGCGAAGATGTTTGGTGAAGTTCAGTCCCTTCCTGGTTTTCTTCTTCTTCTTCTTCTTTTTCTTCTTCCTCTTCTTCTTCTTCTTCTTCTTCTTCTTCATTTTCAACTGCCTCACCTCCGTCATTGGTTGATTGATTGTTATCTTGGTCATTAGCTTGCTCAGGGTGTAGTTCACTTGTTTCCTTGTGAACAGCTTGACCAAGATTTTCATTATGTGGTTGATCTTTAGGACCACTTTCCTTTTCAACAACCAATTCTTCAGTATCCATGGCTTCGACTTGATTGAGAGGTGGTGGAATTGAAGCTTCATCATCCCCAGGATTGGAACCATCAACCTGAGCATGTTGGGTGGTGGTTTGAATAGGGGGAGGTATGTTTTCTATAGCAGGAGGAATATGTTAATTAACGTCACTCAAACCAAAGCTGATATCAGAAGAGGGATAATAAGTTGGCTCACCTTGGCTATTGAGGAGTATGGTGGCGAAACTGCCTGAAGCTTGTTGAGGGTTAGGGATAACTGTATCAGCCTAACAACACAAGTGAAGAAAATGAGACTAAGAAATTTGGGTGAAATATGTAAATGTACTGAAAAGATGGTGTGCATACCTGAGCAAGTGCAGCATCAAGACTTGAGTTGCCACTTTCATGGTCGCCAGGAGTTGTTTTCGAGGCCACCCTGAAAGGTTGTTTTTCGACACCACTTGTAGTGGGTGTCTTTTCAAGAATTTTGGCCACCTTCAAGGGAGGTGGGCTAGCAGGTCCAGATGCTTTCATAGGTTTTCTTCTCTTTTTGGTGAGAATCTCCTCAGGAGATTCATTAGCATCTGAAGCAATGACAACTGGAACATCCTTTTTGCCTTTCTTGGAAGGTGTTGGAGGTTTTCAACCAGCATAAAAAGAGAAAAAGGCAGTACAAATGTGAGAAAAGAGTCACATAATGAGAACATAGGCAAGGGATGTGAAATATACCTGTTTGCCTTCTGGTTCCTTGCCACTTTATGAAGCAGCAGCTCTAGTTGAGGAGGTTTTCCTAGGCACAGTTGGAAGACAGAAAATTATTAAAAGTTAATAATTGAATGGTTAGTTACAAAACCATAAATTTAGGGCTTCAAACCTTCATATATTTCAGATTCGACACGAACATCCTGAATTCCTATATAAAGGTGTCCTTTGAAACTGTTTAGTGTATGCTTAGTCAGAACCACTCGCTGGGCTTTTGGCTGAGACTGGTGTCGAAGGAGTTTTAGATGCTCGCCACAAACAAACCAATCTTGAAATAGAAGGGCAAGTGCCAGTCCAAAATCAGCGTTAGGCAGTCGAGGGAACTTTGGAGGAAAAAGTTCAAAAGTTACCTCATAACGTTTGTCAGGAGGAACGTTTGAAGGGATTTTTAGTTGATCTAATTTTTGTAGAAATTTTCTCTTTAAAGTGATAACAGCCTTATGAATGGTTCGACCAATATCATTTGGTCGCTAGACAGCTTCAAAGTATTTTTGGAAAGCTTGGATTTCTTGGATATGAGTGAACTTACTCTTCTTTGTCTTGTCCTGCACATCAAGAAAAGCTTAGTCAAGCAGTGAAGAAAAGGTAGCCACATCAAGGAAATTTTCATTATAGTGCTTCGACCACCAGTGGTGGAATGAGGGAGTGAATAAGAAAGAAGGCTCAAAAAACACAGGAGAAAGGACTCCTTTCCTATCACTCCAGTCGTTGAATATGGTGGCAATCCTTTCTTCGTCGAAGATGGAAGTGTGTAGGATGACTTTGCCCTTTTTTTTCATATAAGCATTGGGAAAAGCTCTGGGCCAACCCAAACTGTGGAGAGATGAGGTTTGGTTGGTATGCAGTCAGTGTTGCCATACCTCTCCCCAAGTTTAACCTGTTGAAAATGAATCGGGGAATTAAAAAGGCTTCCCAAATAGCAATAGACTCATTGTCAAGCTTTCTGTGGGGATTGAGAAATGGCCTTTTGAACAACACAGGGCCATTTCTTTGTTCAGTAAATGGTGCCATGTTTGGAGTGAACTCATAGTGTTTGGCAAACATCATAATGTAACTGATGAAGGCGCCTTTAAGGGTTTCACCATCATTGTTAGGACTAAGCTTGACCAAACGGGTCCCTTTAATGCTCCTTCCTCTTATCTCAGTAGAAGCCTCATCAACTATCCCTTTTCTAGGAAGGCTAGCTTCAAAGGTTGCATTAAGCCATAGTTGAAGTAGCCAAAGAGGACCACTCAAGTGTACAGAACTTTGAGCCTCCATGTGTTTTAGTCGAAAGCTCCTTCACTAATGGATTCATAGAGGATCTCCAAAATGAGTTCACTTAAGAAGACCCCTCTATTTTTTTGGAGTTGGTTAGCAAGGGGCAAGTAATTCTTGGCTACTTGCAAATATTTGGTGGAGAAAACGTATCTCGACAGCCATACAATGAGAAATGCAATGTGTTCTTCTTCAGATACGTCTTCATGGTCTTGGTCGAAGTGGTGTTTGATGAAGAAGGTATAGGTGAGTTTGGAGCTTGAGATGTTCATGGTATCTTCAACATCCACGTCAGGATTATAAGGGATGCCATTTGGGCGAAGCCCTGTGATGGCAGCCAGGTCGAAGAGTGTTGGTGTAACCATTCCACATGGAAAATGGAAGGTATAGTGAGTACTATCCCAGAAGTACAGAGACGCTGCCAGCAGGTTTAAGCAGTATGGGATGTTGGTCTTCGACAACATAAGGAAATCATATATAACTATAGATTTCCAGTGTTCAGCCTTAACTTTTTCCAATCCAAAGGTCAAAGTCCTTTAGGGGATTGATAGCTCTTACCAGCCTAGTACCATCAGTGAGATAACTAAGGTTGATCTTAGGCAATGGGAGGTCTTCAGAAGTAGTTTTAGTGATTCTAGGGAAACTTTTTTGCCCTAATAGCCTTGATTTCCAGTATGAAGGAAGAAACTCACTCAGTTTTTCATCAAAAATTCCAACAGTAGCCAGAGGACCAGATAATGCATATGGTTTGTCAGAAACAATCAAAGGAATCATTACCTAAGATTTATAGATGCTTCGTGCTTCTTCAGTGATGGGTTCTGGCATACAGTGGCGATTATCCACTATTTGGGGGCCAAGAACATTTGTGAATGGTGGAATAGACTGCTTGAATTGAATGACTTTACCCTTTTGGGTTTTCTTCTCGTGAAGATTTTCTTGGGAAGATGCCATTGTTAAAAGAAATTAAAGGAAATGGTGCTTTCTAGGTTTCGCGAAGAAAACTGAAGGAAGAGAGACAAGGTGCTTAAGATTCTGAGAGTGTGAAAAGTTCACAAAATGGTGAAAAAGAGTATTTATAGGCGTTTGGGAATCCTAAAGGCCTTGAATCCACTGTTGAAGTTGATCAAGTAGTGGGACACGTCTCTTTCTCTTGGGAAATAATGAGTGTTAGCAGTTATGGTCAGACTGCAAAACATATGTTTTTAAGAAAAAGTGATGATGAATACGGCTGAAAAGATGTTTAAGGATTTGTCATGATGGCGTGACGCCATAAGCTTAGGTTAAAGAAATTGAACAGTTTAGCCACTAAATGAGTAATGGGTTGTTCAGTTAAGGCCATGCAATTTCATAGTCATATGCGTCGAAATGGTTATAAAAAATGACCTTCCTACCAATTTTATCGAAAGGACATTTCTTGGGGGTAATTTGTTGGCTCTCATTTTCGACGCCAGCAAAATCAGAGTCATCTCAAGTCAAAAAATTATTTTTAAGCATCAAAAGGCTTCAACCCAGTTTTTGGTGAAGCCTGATTCGAAGAGAGCTTGTGAAAACTTCTGGAAAAATTGCTAAGTGTTAGAAAGTCCCTCGACCATGAGAATGCTGAAAGAAGCGCGCTGCAGTTACCACTAAGGCTGGAAGGAAATTCCTAATATTTGAATTTCAATAGAGCAGTTGGCGAACATGGGAACAGTTGAAGTCAAGAAAAAGCGCCAAAAGACACGTTTTGAAGCAACAACCGTTACTTAGTAGTTATTTTCTAGCATTATAAATAGGGAATATTTCCATAGAATGAGGGTGTTCATTTTTCTTGTACAAGTTACTCTAAATTACTCAAAGTACCCGCGTGTAGAGAAACGAGTTCGAGAAGAGAATGTATGTGATGTGACACCATTTCTTTTCATCAATGCAATTTATGTATCTTTATCATTTGTATGTTGTTGTTTATTCTGAACTTTATCTTGCATGTTCTTCTTTAAACTTTATCTTTCATGTTTAAATTCCTTTTCCTGAACTTTATCTTTCGTATTTACATGTTCTTCCTTGAAACTTTATTTTTAATCTTTACTTTCAGTTGACTTTCTTCTGTACTTTATTTTAACTTGCTATTTAAAAGTCTTTTTAATTGCTTTCGACTGTTACTTTCCTGCATTTTTCTAAATATTTGTCTTCACACTTATTTTCTTGCACTTTTAACAAGTTCAAACCTTTTACATTATTGCTTTTACTTTTGACGTCTTACACACTTACTTTCTTGCACTTTTATCAAATTCAAGCCTTTACATCATTGCTTTTATTTTCAAAGTTTTTTACATCTTGCCTTTTACTTTCGACGCTTTAAGAATTACACCCTTTATTTTACAGTCTTGTCAATTTCCAAGTTGTTTTTTTACTTTACAAAGTTTTTATAGTCGAACGTGGAGTTCCTTTAGAACATAGTTGAACATGGAGTTCAATTTAGATTTTCTTTTAAACTTAGCACATGTCCTAGGATTTGTATGGTCAATCCTGCAAGTTACTCAATTTCACCCAAAGTTGATAGACCAGAGGTTGTTTACCAAATTTCACAGTAAACACACGGGATGTACATTATGAGGATTTGGCATATACCTCAGAAACCGGGAATCTCTTCCATCAACTTGAACAACCAAGTTATCTTGCACAGGCTGAGATCGTGTAGGGACACCCACTTATGGAGCATTGCTGTCAAAAGGAAGATCAAACATTGTGTTAGTCATCACTCTAAAGTTTGGCATGGGATCCATATTCTCTATCCTCTCCATTATCCTTCAGTAACTACTTCAAGCTTGGTTCAAATACCAGGAAATCAGCTGATTGATACAAGGACAGAAGGATGAATGAGTTAGTTAGGGAAAAGATTTATGCGAATGCAATGCTACATGATGTATGTTATGCAAATGCAAATGAATTTCAAAGAACTCAAAGGTTATGTTATAAACACCATAACATGGATAACACATTTTGAATGGCTGAAAAAGACATTAAAATGTTTGAAGGATTATAAAGTAGAGTATAATTTCCAAAATCCATGGTAAAACCTATGATGTTTGAAAGATAACTCTAAGTTCCTTGAAAAAGGGTTAGAAAAAAGGTGCATGAATGCATGGAATTTTGAATGAATGTATGCGCAAATACATGTATAAAAATATTCACATATTCACATATACATGCAAACGAATAAGGGTCTAGGTTTGAAGATCACAAGTATGGAGCTATGGTCTACCCATCCCAAAAGGTGTGTACTATGGCCTCATTTGTACATGTATAATAGGTTCTATAAAGGTTCCGAAAGTCATCAGCCAAACTTTCGGATATTATCAACTTCCCAATTACTCGGCAATTAACAATATTCTCAAGAGAATCTCTTTTGAGTGAAGTATCGCGTATCAACTATTTTGGGTATACTCTCTCATAGTCATTGCACTACGTCCTAAGAAGGCCAAGTTGGGTTAAGGGTAACTAAAGGTCCTCAGTGTCACGAGCTCCTAGATTGAAAGTAGTGATGTTTTCATAAATACTCGTTCAACAATACTACTCCCAATAGGGCCTCAATTGAGTGGTGATTTCTCAAGTCAGCTTGGTCGGGAATCAACTCCCTATAAGCCTTCTTGAATATATCACCTTCCTATCAAAAGTGCACTCAAGTCCGGGTATAGGACTTATCTCACTACACAACGGTAACAACCAAAGAAGATACAAATATACAAATATACAGATATAAAGATATACAACGAATAACACAAATCAAATAATTTAGGGGAAACCCTCGAAAGAAAATCCTCAGTGAAGTCGTCATTTCTGTCGCAGTGAGAATCGAATATCAAGTTATTGATTAACTTAAATCACAAATCTTAATTCGCCGCTGATCTTTAATTTATCCAAGGGAAGGGAAAAGAACAAATAACCCATAAATATGTAATGCAATGCAAAGTAAAAGAGAATCTAAGGTTCGGGGGTTAGTTATACCTAGGGAAGATGTTAGAATTCTAAGTATTTGTATTACTCTATAGGAACCTCTTTTCTTATTGTGTTATTTGTTATTTATCTGCTAAGGGGTGGAAAGGTAAAGGGATAACCTAAGGTGTTATTCCTAAGTATGCTCGCCAAGACATCACATCTCGTGCCTATGTATCCTGACGGGAATGGAATCAGAGCATTCGTAGTTCCCCTTAATAAGGGTGAGGAACTCTTTACTATGGTCAAGGTTCTAGGGGGAAAGGTAAGTGTCTTTGGCATAACTCCTACATAGAGTTAAGAAACTCTAAACCTAAGGTTAGGTTGAAAGGGAGGTAAGTGTTTTTATTAAGGTTTATGAAATAGATTAGAAATATGATTAAAGTATTTTTGTATTTTTGAGAAAAGAAAGAGATTTTAGTTTTAAGAACTGAAAAAATCGATAAAAGATCAAGGTTTGAATTTGCGTGAAGGAGATTGCAAAAGGCAACTGACTTATGAGGGAAGTAACTACTTCACGTTGGATCAAGGGTTTGAGAAAAAGTTAGGTCGATTCCTAGTCTATAAGGGTGCTCCTAGTAAACTAAACCACAACCAAAGAAAAACTGCAAGTGTGTGCATGAGGTTGATGACGATGCTAAAAGCAGTTGACTTATAAGTTAAGGTATGACTTGATATATGAATCAAGAATGTTTTGGGATTGGTTGATGGTGATCGTAGAAACAATCGACTTACATAGGTATTTTAAAAAATGGCTCGATATTGAATCGAAAATTAGTATGAAAATGGTTTGAGCGTATAAGTGAGAGATGGATAAAGCATTAAAATATAATCAAGATGAAAGCGATAAAATAATTACACTTAATGAGAACGGGGTACATTTTGTCGGATGTGGATGAAATGAAAAGATTATAATTAAACTCAATTAAAGAAATAAGCGCAAGTATGAAAATAAAATGAGCTCGTTGGTTTTGACTTGAGAAAAAGTGTCTCGACGTTGGATCGAGTATTCATTATTTTTTGTTCCTTTTTTTATAAATAAAAAAGTTGATTTTGTTTTTTATTTTTTATTTTATCTATTATTCAATTAATTACTTTTTCTAACTAATGAAAAATAAAAGCAATAAATATAATTAAACAATCACAAATAAAATAATAAATAATAAAATTAGACAACCCACATAAATCTATATAAACAAAGTAAAAGAAAATCAACCACAAAAATAAAGATAAAATGTTTGATATATTTTTTTTTAATTTTGTAATTTTTTTTATTTAAAATTTTTTTTTGTTTTGATAAAAAGAGAAAAAAAGATTTCTAAACACCTAACATATTAATTAAAAGATTTCTAAAACGTAAAACAAACAATCAACAAAACGTTTTTATGAATAATAAACAAAAGCGATAAGAGAAAACTATCACAAACAAAGGCTGAATGGTGCCGAATGTGTGCATGATTGTGAATGTTTTGGTTTGTTATGTAGAGAATTTCATGGTGCTTTGTGTAATACCCCGATTCTGAATTTCCCATTTTGTTGAGTCTTTCGATTTATTTGATTGATTATTATTTCATTTGTGAAATTTGAATATTAATATGTTAAGTGTACATATTATGATATTTTATTATTCGGGGAGTTTTGGGAATTAATTAGAGGGTGTTTTAGATAATCCTTAATTAGTTGTTATTTGAGAGAAATAGAATAGAAAGAGTATAAGTGGAAATAGAGAGAAAAGAAGAGAGATAGAAAGAGATAGAAAGGAAAGAAGAGAAAAGAGTAGGAAGAGGAGAAAAACCTAGAACCATCAAGAATCAACTTCTAAGCTTCGATTAATCGGGTAAGGGTGTGAAACTTTATTATTCTTTCGATGTGTATGATTATGTATGTTTTGTTGGTTTGATTTTGGATTGGGGAGAGTTTTGCTCATTTTCCATTTTTAGGTCGATTTTGATTTAATCGGTAGAAATCGAGTTTTAACGGTTAAAAATGAGAATAAGTGGTAAAGTTTAGTCGAGGAATGTTAGACTAAGGCGGTTGAAACTGGTTTGGTGAGAATCGGTTGATTTTGGAAGGATTGGGCGATTTTGACAGTTAGGGATTTCTGAGTTTGCAGATTCGCTAGCATTCGCTAGGCGAATAGGAGCGAAGGTTCTCCAGGCGAATCCCAACAAGTGGGTAGCAAACCAAGTCAGTAGCCCAACTCTGTCTTCGCCAGTGAGTTCGCCAGGCGAAGGAGGCGGCAAGAGGCTTCGCCAGGCGAGTGTGGTAGTGAGTGGTAGCGAACACTTCCAGTAGCTACTGTCTGTCTTCGCCAGCGAGTTCGCCACGCGAGTGTGGTGGCGAGTGTCGCTACTGCGAAAATCGGCGCCGGCTGAACAGAAAAGTCGCCACCGTGCGTTATTTATCCCAAAGGATGGAAAGGAAACGCTCGAAATAAACCTACCACAAAGACGGGAAAGGAATGGTCATCGCAACCAAACCCTGGATTCGGGAGTCGGTTACGCAAGGGGAAGGTATTAGTACCCCTCACGTCCGTCGTACTCGACGGGATCCACGCTTGTTTTCTGGTATGGACTGTTATTCCATTTATTCTACAGGTCAAGGGTTAAAAGAAAAGAAAATGACTCGGCAAAGTGTCGCACTTTATGCCTACGTATTCCCGTCTGGAATGAGAAATCAGAGTCAACGTAGTTCGCCTACCTACGGGAAAGGAGGGGAAGGTTGCTCGCTAGTATATCGCATCCTATGCCTACGTACTTTCTGTTGCACCCCAAAATTTGACCAACATTTCTTTACCTAGCTTGTGGTTCATCTCATTCATCATCAGCATTATCATCTGCAATTTCATTGATATGTGTGCAGTAGATCAAGAGGTATGATTACCAATCAAGAGCTATATAAGACTTTGAAGCTAGCCAAGAAGGTTATTCAAGTGTTCAAGGGTTGATATCTTTGTCAGAGAAGTTAACAGATCCTCAGAGAGATTGGTTGAAATCAAGGTTGTGTGCCTCATAACTTGAGAGTTGTGGGAGCTCCTCAGATGATTCTGAGGCTATGAGGATGGACTTAAAGCTTTGAGAGAGCTTATGAGATGTCCTGAAAGCCATCATGAGGCCTAGAGAGGTCATTGTACAAGTTTAAGAAGACTCAGCCATGAGTGGTATAATTAGGGTTTGACTGGGTCAACCCTAGGTCAACTGATTATTTGGAGAGGGTTGAGACCTAATACAAGAATCATGTGATCATGGATTGATGCATTGAGATTCTATAAGGATGATTCCAAGGCCAACTCATCATGATTGAGGAGTTTGAGAAGTTTCAAGCTAGGGTTTCTAAGGCTTGACAGTGTAAAATCCCCTAGTTTGACCCCTATCTTCAAGGCAGTTTAGCCCAAGATGTGATTGTCATCTCATCTTTCCCCCAACATGAATGTTGTAGATCTTATTATTAGATTTAATTTGAGTACTAGAAGTCCTTGATAGGATTTGTAGAGCTCAAGTTATGACTTTGACAAGTTACAGGTCATCTGAGGTATGTGAATCTGGGGCCTTGAAAGTCACCCAACTTGCATCCAACTTTTTCCCAAGAAGGATGATTCCTATGAACTTTTGGTCAACATGAATGTTGTTCCTCATCTTCTTAGATTTCTATAGAGTACTAGAAGTCCTTGATAGGATTTGTAGAACTCAATTTATGGCTTTGACAAGTCAAGGGCATTTTGGTCATTTGGAGATTATAGGTCATTTCAAGCATAAGGCCATAACTCCTATTTCCAAGCTTTAAATGGAAAAATCTTCAACATAAAACTTGCTTAAAATGATGTTTTAAGGCTAGTAGGGAGGTCATGTGATGTTGAAAAGGCTTGTAGCAAAAAATGGTAAAAATGACCTAAAATGGAGGCATAAGTTAAATAAGTCCAAGTTGGAAATTGAAATTTCCAAGTTACACATCCAAACCATGGCATATAATAGGTCATTTTGACTCTAAAAAGCATTTTAGAAACAATGGTTCAGCCACTTTTTTGAATTGAGGCCTAGATCATGGGGTTGCTTTGGAAAATGCTTGCTTGCATAATAAGGTACAAATGCAAAACTCAAGGAAAGGCAATATACAAGCTAGCTAAGTGTCTTAACATGTCATATATCTCATATAAGGAGATTTTCAAGTCAAGGCAAGTGCTGCAAGGGGCTATGGCATGAGATGATACATGAGATGGATGAATTCAAAAACTCATGACATGAGAATCCCAAATTCTCATTGGATGATTCCAGATGGTTCTAGAGAGGTCCAATGCATTCTATATATGGTTTAGAACTTTCTCAGATGCAAGGTTGGTGAGAGATTAGAGAGGAGAGTGAGATAGCCATTTCAATTGCTTCCATTGCAAGTTGAAATCAAATGCTACATTCTGATTCATTTCCATTTCTTCTTTCAATCCAAACACATTCCATTGATCACACTGAAGCTGTGCATACCAAATTGAAGGCAAAACCATGGAGAATTGAAGAGATAGCACTTGGATTTTGAAGGTTGCAAGTCACAATCGGATTTAGAGATTCAAGCTTTCTTGGTCCAATCTTTTGCAAACAGAAGCTTTATCATCATTCAAGGATTGATTCTGAAGAGTTTGAGAGCTTGAAGTGGAGGATTACCCTATCTGGTGTTCAAGATTTGACAGGTTAGTAAACTTTCTTCTACACCATGATTTAAGAATAATTAGGTAGAATTGTTAGGTTAGAACGGTTAGAGACAACTAGGTGATGGATTCTGGGAAGTTTGAGATCAATTGGTGAAGGTTGGGTTGATGACACCATTTTTGTTTTGATCAAGAACATGAGATATAGTGAGCTATAGCATGAATTTGATATCAAGAATTAACCAGTGTGAAGTGGTGATCATTCTGAGGTAATTAATTTCAAGAATGGTGAACTTTGATTCCTGAGCATATTTGGAGGTTTGATTCGTGTTTTAGGTTTGAGGAGGTTTCAGTTGATTTTGATACCATGGTTAGATTCAGGGGGAAATTCTGGACAGATTAGGGTTTTGAATTTCAGTTTTTCATGGAGAATTGATGAGGTTCGAATTGGAGAGGATGAGCTTGAAGCTCTGAGCTTCCATGGCTGTTCTTCCCTCCAAGCCCTATTCAAATGAAGAAGACAATGCCATAGCCATTGGATCATGCGTGGACCCTTGACTGAGTGGGGATCGTGTGGCTGAGATTCCATTTCGCGTGTGAAGAGAAGTCTGAAGACATCAATGAAACACGGCGTTTCATTAAACCTGAGGGTTTGGGCTTTAGTTGAGTTTGATAACCACACCCCCAAGTCATGGCCCATTGGATAATGAACTATATTTTGTTACTTATTGCACCGCGCGTTTTCCATTTTCTTTATGTTTTCTGAAATGATTTTCTGATGAAAACTGGGCCTAGCGCGCCTTACTAATTGTACCCCCATTTTGAGCCCATCTGGAATTTGTACTGAATATAATTGCTATTCACACCAAGGTTTTCATATTTTAATTTCTTTTTCTCCATTTTATTTCAATCTTTGAAAAATCATAATAAATAGAAAAATGATGATTTTTGCATGGGGATTTTTTCTCCTATTTCATGTTAATGTCTAAAAAATTATGAAACCAAAACATTTGAAGTTCATGCATTTTTAATATTTTTTGTGTATTTTCTATTTTAATAGCATTTTAATTCTTTTATGTTGATGCATAGATTTGTAGAATTTTGTTTAGATAGTTCCCTTTGAAATTTTTAGGCCATTCTTTTTAGGATAGTTGGATTAGGACTTTGGCTCCGCCTTGGATTTATTCCATAATTTTGTGATTAATTTTTGATTAGTTTTGCTTAGATGATTTTAGGTTGTGTAGATTTAGGTTAATCCTTAACATAGGTCCACAATAACACTAGAATTTTGGGTTTCTAGGTCAAGATAGACATTGGGACATATAGGGTATTAAGGTTAGGTATATAGGATCCCCTAGAAATTACATTAGATTTTAATACAATAGTATACTATTTTTAAATGATTTTTGTAGTTGATTGTTGTTTGTGTTGCCCTTGTGGGCTTGTATTTTGTTTTGCTTTGCTTTGTGGGCTTGGTGGGCTTGGTCTTGCTTTGAGGAGCATGGAGGAGCATAGTAGAAGATTTGAGAGTAGAAGAAGGAGCTTGAGAGCTTGGAGCTTGTTGGTTTTGTTGTTGTTTTAGGGTTAGGGAATAAGAAGAGCTTAGACCTAGTTAACTTCCTTCTTAAACATGGATGGTATCTTTCACCTCCATTCTTCCCCATGATTCAAGGTCCTTCCATGGTATTCACCTCCCTCCTTAGGAGGAATAAGTGATGGTACCTAGGGAGTAGAACTTTTGAGGGAACCATTCTCCTGATGTTAAACCCTTATAGGTCACCTTTGGTGGTCAATAAGCAGTTTAATATCCCAGCTTATCCAGTTAAGTGATTTCCTCTGGTTTGAGTATCTTGAGAGATGTTGGGCTTGAGTTTGAAGATAAAGACTTCCTTGAATAGTATGGAAGAGGATGATTCCTTGAGCATTTCCATTGCAGCTGAGGCTTGGAGAGCAAGGAGAGCAAGTTGATACTTGAAGACCCAATGAAGATCCAGTAAAGACTGAATGAAGAGCTGAGGCTTAAAGATTGAAGGATGAAGTTGACACTTCTAAGGGATTAAAGATTACTCAGAGAAGCTGAAGCTTGTAGTAAGAGAAGACCAAGTTGAGACTGGTAAAGCAAAGAGAGCTTGAGATCTTGAAGACTAAGTTGATACTTAGGAAGAGGATTCAATTGAGATTGACTGAAGAGCTGAAGCTTGAGGGACAAAGGATAAGTTGATACTTACTTTGAAGCTGGGAGATCCTGAAGGAGTCAAGTTGATACTTGTGATTAAAGGTGAAGCCTGAAGGTGGAACTGATTAAGAAGCTGAAGCTTGAAGAAGTGAGAATAAGTTGAAACTTATGTTGAAGGGTTGAAACCTGGAGAAGCAAATTGATATTTTCCAAGAGTAATGGAAGTCTGAAGACTGAGTTGCTGTTGGAATAGCTGAAGCTTGGAGTTGAGAGAGTTGTTGATCTGCTTTCTTGTCTGTTTTTCTGTATTGATGTGCCTTGTTTGACTAGCTTGATGCATTAGAATAAGTCCATATCTAGACTAGCTTTAATCTAGGAGCATGATTGCACTAGAGGTTGAGTTGTTCCCTCTGCTTGTACTATTACTGTATGGCTTTGCTTGCGGGTATTCGGTAGAGCCCAGCTCCCTTGCCCATGTGGTTTGTTCTGCTTGATAGCATGACTTTATTTCTTCTGTATGATTGCAGTTTACTGTATTTTGCTTGATAGCATGTTTTATCTTTCAGTATGATTACTGTTATTCATTCTGGCTTGAGGTTGAGATGAGCTTGTGGAGGCTGATGCCCCACACACATTTCCTCCCTCACTTGCATTGCATCCATTTTACAGTCGTTTACTGTTTACTGTTTAAGCTGATGCTTTGTCTGTTTCGGTGTATCATTGACATGATCCCTTAGGACTCTCATTTCCTTTGATAAGGAAGTGATGATAGAACTTTAGGTTGAAACCTATGCATGATAACTTCTAAGAGTTCTCTGTTTCAAACTTCAACCATAGGATGAATCCTTGGCATGACAACAGTAGGACTTGATAGTCTCCCCGTAGTTGAGCTTGTTCTCTTCTCATCTCAAAACAGCGTAAGATACAGTAATCATGAATGATTTCTTTCGTATGTTACGAGCCTTAAGCTATCTAAGAAAGGATTGTGGGAGAGTTTCTTTTCCACAGTCTGGATGTTTAGTATGGCACCCTTTGGGTGACATGCGACGCATTCACTCTCAGGTCATAGTCTCTAGTGCGATTGAAATTGCAAACACAATAAAAAACACTTCTTTCGTAAAAGACAGAAAACAAACTTCAAACCTTTTTGCCCCGTGGGCCCGTAATTCAAAGGAAAGCTTTTCTAGAGAAAAGAGTGTCGTTAAACTTCAGCGCCAACACAAACAGGCTTTGTCCCTAACTGCTGGAACTGCTGTTTAACCCTACTCGCTAAAATAGATGAATCTGAATCCCCGTAACCCGTAGTGTCCCGAACTACGTAAGCTCTGATCTCTCATACCTGTTGAGAGTACGTAGGCACAATACTGATGTATTGGCGAGCTACCTTCCCCATAACCCGTCGTAGGTCGAACTACGTTGACTCTGATTTCTCATTCTCTGATGAGAATACGTAGGCATAAAGCGCGACGCTTTGCCGAGTCATTTTCTTTTCTGTTTTAAGCCATCCTTGATAGGTAGATAGATAACCAACTCGTCCAGTAAACACAACAAGCGTGGATCCCGTCGAGTACGACGGACGTGATGGGTGCTAATACCTTCCCCTTGTGTAACCGACTCCCGAACCCAGACAATGGTTGCGACGACCTTGTCTTACCCTTTTTCGTCAGGTTTTTCCAATCGTTTCCTTTCCCGCTCCGAGGGATAAATAACGAAAGGTGGCGACTCTTCTGTTCTGCCGGCACCTTATTTTCGCGAAAGCGCCAGCTGGCGACTCTGCTAGGGAACGAACCCAGAGTCTCTGGTTCTCCGGTTCCCCTGCGAGAGTCAATCCTAGCGCTTGTATGATTGCTTGTTGGATTGTGGTTATTTATTGCATTTTATTCCTCGCATTTTATTTCCCGCATTTTATTTTCAGTATGATATGATTATCTGTGCTGTTGTGGGAGGGGAATTCTGATGAGTGAGAAGCCAGACCCATGCTTGAGTGAACATAGCATTAGTTGTGGAAATTAGTGGGCGCGTGCTTGCTTTGCAGGCACTAGTGTCTCATGAAATCCACGCTCAGACGAGGTTCTTCCGGTTGGCTTCTCTTTCAACCCTTTGGGTTGAGACGATTGCTGGTTTGGTGGATTGTCGATTCTGGGGACCGATCATTTGTGATTCAGCCGAGTGAGGCCGCTTCATGAGCTGGTGATGCCACACCTTCTGGGTATCGTATCACCCCTCTTAAATGTCTGTGACGCTGATGAACGCATAGGATGCCGAACTTGAGTCAGTTTAGGTCCATACCTGTGAGCAGGGTTGGGTTTATTGCAGGAAACTTTGACCTTCAGACCACCTGGTTTTCTTGATAGTGGATCAGTGTTGTTGGGATCTGAGGATCTTATCTGCAAACATATGTTTGTTCTTGATAGAACAGGTTTTGATCAGAGGATCTTATCACCAGATGTATGTTTGTTCTTGATCGAACAGGTTTTGATCAGAGGATCTTATCATCAGATGTGTATTTCTTCTTGATAGAACAGGTTTTGATCAAAGGATCTTATCATCAGATGTGTGTTTGTTCTTGACATAGCAGGTTTATGACTGGGGTCTGAGGATCTCAATATCAGGTGTCTGTTCTTGATAGAGCAGAGTTTTATTACCAGATGCTTGTTCTTGATAGAGCAGAGTTTCGGTCATAAGATGTTTGTTCTTGACAGAGCAGAGTTATGATTGGGGTCTGAAGATCTCATCAGCAGATGTATGTTTGTTCTTGACAGAGCAGAGTTATGATTGGGGTCTGAAGATCTCATCAGCAGATGTATGTGTGTTCTTGATAGAGCAGATTTCTTGGTCCTATATCAGAGGTCTTTATTATCAGACGTTTGTTCTTGACAGAGCAAAATTATGATCTTGTGTATATAGCCCTATCAGATGGTTGTTCTTGACAGAGCAGATTTGTGGTCCGATACCGGGGTTCTCTTCTTATCAGTGGTTGTTCTTGATAGAGCAGCGTTGTGGTTTTGTTGATACAAAATCTCCACAGCACAGTCGCCTTGATCTCCTGCTACATGGTTGCATTTTACATTATTTTGCATACTTTTGCATTTCATTAACGTGTGTCTGTGTTGCAGGTACCGTTTTCCCCGATCCAGGATTTCTTGCCTCCTATTGTATTGTTATGGGTTCTCTGAGGAAGACCGTGGCTTACAGGTTCCCTGCCCCTGATGTGGTTAAGCTGATTGGTTTGATAGCTTTAGCAGATGATTCTGTGAGGGATGAGTTCAGAAAATCTTACGGCAGGTTGCTCAGTTTGGTTCATAAACCTTCTGCGTTCGAGTTGAATGGGTTGCACGCTCTGCTGCAATTCTACGATCCTCCGTTGAGATGTTTCACTTTCCAGGATTTTGTTCTCGCACCCACGCTGGAAGAGTATGCTGATTTGCTAGGTGTGCCTATCAAGAGGCAGATGCCTTTTATTCATATGGATGCTGAGCCTGATCTGGCTAGTTTAGCTCCTTCGCTTCATCTAGATGCCTCCGAGTTGGTATTGACTAGTTGGAATAAGGTTCCTGGTTTCTCCTTGCAGTTTTTAGTGGGTAAGGCCCAGCAGTGCGCCAAGGACGGATGTTGGGTTGCGTTCAACGCCATTCTCGCGTTGTGCATATATGGCATCATTCTGTTCCCCAATATGCCCGATTTTGTAGACTTCGATGCGTTTCATATCTTCGCTTCAGGGAATCCAGCCCCTACCTTGATCGGAGATGTCTACCATTCTATCCACTACAAAAACGAGAACAGGAGGGGCAAGAACGTCTCATGCTGTGTACCCTTGCTTTACAAATGGCTTGATAGCCATCTGCCCAAGAGGGGCCCTTTTGTCTCGTCTGCAGCCACAGCTGAGTGGTCTGAGCGTCTGATGAGTTTATCTGCAGAGGATATTGATTGGTTTGACAGAGATAGGTTGGGTACTGAGGTGATCTTCAGCTACAGCGGGTTTCCAAACGTGCCTTTGATAGGCAGGAAGGGCTGTATAAACTACAATCCGTCATTGTTGGTCCGACAGTTCGCGTATGCTTTGAGAGCTCCGCCGAAGGATGAAGAGGTGCAGGAATCTCTATACCTCACTGGTCTTCTAGAGGGGGGATCTGTTATCCAAGCTTCAGCGCGCCTGGAATAGTATCAGTAAGCGAGGAAAACCATTGCTGGGGAGAAGCAACAATCAAGCCTACCCTTCATATGCGACTTGGATCAGAGCCAGGGCAGATGCTATAGGGATGCTGTTTCCTCGTGCCAAGCCAGAAAGCCCTCCAATGATTGAAGAGCCTACTACTGTGCCCATCCAGCAGCATAATCAGGTGTTGGCTGAGCGAGATGAATTGAAGCGGGCAAACAAAGAACTGGAGAAGGAATTGGCTCAGCTCCGAAGCGAAAGGAACGAAGTCGTTCATTCTTTCAAAAGGCAGACATAGCTGGTGAACCGGCTGGGGACAGACCTGACTAAGCAGATAGCCGAGCGTGAACACATGGGTCAAGACTTCAAAGCTGTCAACGACGTACTGGCTACGAAGAAGCAGCACCTGGACGAAGCATATTGGAGGATATCCAAGTTCAACTAGCACTGGAAGGCTTCCCTGGCCACCAGGAAAGAGCGGGAGGATAAGCTGATGCTACAGATCTCCAAGCTGAAAGCCCAGGTGAAGGATAGTGAGAAAAGGTTTGATGAAGAAACCGCTCGCAGATACGCCACCGAAGGCCAGCTCAACAAAGCTCTCGCTAACCTGAAGGAGCGCAAGTTGACGTTTGAGTCCAAGAAGCGGAAGTTAGAAAATTGCTTCGGCGAAGGAGCATGGGAAGGTTCGGTCGAAGGACTTCAGTACACCATTGTGCAAAGGGAGTTACTCGTCGAGGGGTTACTTACTCTGCCAGATCATCCAGAAACGAAGGAGTTGTTGGAAGAGTATCGCGCCCGTGGCCGTACTTGACTATTTGTATTCCTTTTATTTTGATCATTGTTGTATGCTGACCATCACCAGGCTTGTTGGCTGAGGTCACACTATTGATTCATCTTGTACTCGTTGATGTTATGTACTACCTTGATGGGCTTTCTTTATACATGAGGTTGTTATTTCCATGATTGGACTCAGACTTCTTATTATTATCAGCACTGGCACTCAGGCACTAGGATCGGGGAGATCTCCCTAACGCACCGACACACGTTTGCATTTGCATGAAGCATTTGCATAACGAGCACTTTGTTGTTTTTCCTAACCCTTTTGTGTTGACAGGTTTTTCAGGTTGATTCAGGTGGTTCCAGGATTGATCAGAGACCTATTCACCGTTATCCGACTAGAGCTAATCAGACCAGAATCATGGAGCAAGTGCAAACTGATGTTCAGGAACTCCGCGAAAGGATGGACCGCTTCATGGAGCTCATGCAGGCGGTCGCCAATGGCCAGGATCAGCTCAGAACTTTGGTTCAGCCTTTGATCTCAAGGGTTGATAGCAACAACGTACTTCATGGCGGGACTGTGCCTACTCCTCCACCAATTGAAACTCCGCAGAATGGTGTCCTCGTGACCGGGGGAAATGGCAGTGCTAATGGCAATGTGATGGCCAACATCGGACTCAATACGACAGGCGTCGGTAATGGGAGTCTGAGAGCTAATGTCAATGTCGGGCCGGGCAACGGCAATGCAGGCGCCGGGAATCTGTTTGTGCCTCAGCCATGGCTAGAGGATCGTCAGGATGATGTGTTCTCTTAGAGAGGTGCAGAAGGGGAGCTGAATGCTGAAACACGGCTTAGATTCAAGGCACTCGAAGATAAGATTAGAGATATCGAGAATCAGAATACTTTGGGCGTTGATATGTCCAAGTTGGGACTAATTGCTGATTTCAAGGTGCCTCCTAAGTTCAAGGTACCTGACTTTGAAAAATATAAGGGCACCACTTGCCCTCATGTCCACCTGAGATCGTACTACAGAAAAATGTCCGCTCATTCTGAGGACGAGAAGTTGCTGATGCACTTCTTCCAAGACAGTCTTTCTGGGCCGTCCCTTGAGTGGTACATGAGTCTGGAGCCCATTAGTGTGCGCACGTGGAAGGACCTTGCTAAAGCATTTGTGCACCACTACCAATACAATAGCGACTTGGCTCCGAATCGAGTCCAACTGCAGAATCTGTCGCAAAGGAACAACGAAGGGTTCAAGGAATACGCCCAGCGATGGCGTGAGTTGGCAGCCAGGGTTCAGCTGCCGATGGTTGAACGTGAGCTTGTGCAAATGTTCGTGGCCACCCTCCCAGGGGTTTACTATGAGAAATTGGTCAGCGGCATGTCCGGAACCTTCTCAGATCTCATTATCACGGGTGAGCATATTGAAAATGGGATCAAACTGGGGAAAATTCAAGGTGATCTGTCCTCAGCTAGAGGAGGCAAGAAACCTTAAGGTGGCAAAATACGGGAAGGAGAAACGAGCGCCGTGACCAACGCTCGAAGGAAGGGTAAAGGCCCTCACCAACAGGTGGCCAGCATAACTATCCCGGCAGTTCAACAGCCACAGCAGCAGCAGCCGTAGCAGCAGCAGCAACCGAGTCAACAAGGGTACAGAAAGTATCAGAACAGGGCACCTCTGTCGAGCCGTCACCTCGAGACTCCGCCCATGTCCTACGCTCAACTATTGCAGACTCTGCTCCAGCTACAGTTGATCCAGAAGAGAACCTTGGCTCCCTTGACCGGGGCGCCTCCACCAGGTTATGATGCGAATGCGACTTGTGAGTTTCACTCAGGGGCACCAGGCCACACAATAGAAAATTGCAAAGCCTTCAAGCACAAGGTACAGGACATGGTGGACGCTAAGATCATCAACTTCTCAGATAATGTGCCAAACGTCACGAAGAACCCTATGCCGAACCATAGGGGAGGTTGAGTAAACGCCATTATTGAAGACGAGATTTTGGATTTGTTGACTGACGTCAGAGATCTGAAGACACCGCTTAGCTTCGTTAAAGCTACGCTGATGAAAAGAGCTTTCTTTCCAGGTTGCGGAGAGTTGTGCATGGGCTGTGCGACAAGTCCTGATGGATGTGAACAGTTGATAGAGGGGATTCAAAGCCTGATGACTGAGGGAATCCTGCAGTTTAGCCGAAGGGCCGAAAGCGGATCGGGAGAGGTAATGATGAAGCAAGGTGATGAGGTTGCCACCATCACCATCCCTCGCCAGACGATAACTATTTCTGCGCCCAGGCCGCCGACGATTACTATTACCAAAGCTGGGCCGATACCCTTCGAGAGCACTAACGCTGTCCCGTGGCATTATGGGGCTGAAGTCTACTGCAACGGACAAAAGTTGGAGCTAGAACCGTTTGGGTCGACTGTGGAGAACCTTGCGGGAATCAGTGGCATTACTCGCAGCAGAAGAGTGTTTGCACCACCAGAGGTCGTAGCGGATAAAGCGGTCAGAGTTGATGCGGCCGATAAAGGCAAAAGTAAAGTCGTTGAAGAGGTCCCGTGTGGGGTAGAAAAAGACTTGCTTGTTAAAGATGCCGAGTAGTTTATGCGGTTGATTAAAAAGAGTGACTACAAGATTATAGATCATCTCCATCAGACGCCCTCGAAGATTTCCATCCTGAACTTATTGCTGTGTTCTGAAGCACACCGCAATGCGCTGCTGAAGGTGTTGAACGTGATAACACGAAATCATATAGATATTTTCATGCATAATTCAACTAAAGTCTAACCGTTTTTGATCCGATTTCGGGTTATTTCCGTGTATTTGTCTGATGTTTTTGCAGGTATTCAACGATCACGTCTAAACAAGGCAACATGAAGAAAAGAAGCAATCTCAGACGAAATATTGACGAAAAAGGAGTGAAAACACAATGAAAAGCGCAGCAGGCTGTTTTTGCTGATGTGACGACCGTCACAGCTGCATGACGACCGTCACACGGGTGACGACCGTCACACCTTGTGACGACCGTCATGCAGGCAAAAACGCCCCACTCAGATTACACGTCAAAAGAGCAGTTCCAATTCCCACAGAGTGGACCACTACTCTCTAAATTATCTGCCTCAAAGTCCATCATCTCCAGAGATAACCGTTGGGACTCCACCTCTATAAAAAGGGAAGCAGGGGACTTCGAAAGGTGTGCTGCATTCATACCACGAAGTGCTGCCGAATTTACTTTCCAGTTTTATTTGTATTCATTTCTCTTTACCTTTCCTCATTCCCATTTCCGCTCTTCTGTAATTTCTATTGTATTGTACGATCAAATTGGCACTAAAGACCAGAATCCTGCCAACATCTGTGGAGGATCTGCCCAAAGGCCAATTGGCATATTTATAGGTTTTCATTTTGATCGACTTCAGTTTTATTATAATGCAATTTATTATTTATTATTCTTATTTATATTTTATGTTTCCCAAATCCATGTCTAGCTAAACTTAGGAAATCGATATGCAGTAATAATTCGAATGGGATTTGATAACCACTGGTTTGAAAACTTTCTTTTCACAAAAGTAATCTATGGTCTGAGTGTTTAAAATTGATTCACGGAATAAACTTCGTCGCGAAAGCGAGAACTTATTTAAAAGTAGTTTTGCCACGAAAGTGGGAAATTAATTAAGATACGAACCTACAAGCGAAAGTTGCGGTAAGGTCAGATAGTAAACACTAGGCATTTGTTTTAATAACAGCGAAAGCACTTTAAAATGAATTAGAACTTAGAGATTTCCAAAAAATAATTTAAACCCCGAACGGAATACGAAAGTGTATGTTTGGCCCTTAGGATTATGATTAGCGTCAATAACCATTGTGAGACGAGAGTCTTCAAATCTCCATTTTCTGCTTAAATAAACTTTGAAAATTATTTCATACACCATAACTTATCAAATCCCTGAAGAACACAATTACTACGTATCGATTTAATTAATTATAATCTAAATAGTAATCTTAGTTCCCTTTTAGTGACAAATCTTATTCCCTTAAATATATTCTACCTAGCTAAACATAGTAACTTCCGAGAACACTAGTTTGATTACGAGTCTCTGTGGGATCGATATCTATTATTACTACGCGATAGACTGTGCACTTGCAGTTAGTTGTATTAGACATAGAAAGTCGCGATCAAGTTTTTGGCGTCGTTGTCGGGGACCCGTTTAGTCAATAGTGTAACCTTCTGTTACGCCGTATAGACTAGGTAAACAATTTTCATTTTTCCTTTACTAGTTCTGTCGATTGTATGCCAAGAAATCGCCCGAAAAGCGATATCGTAAAACCTTCAGTCGCAGAACTAGAATGCTTCTTACATTTAAGAAGTAGAATCATTGAGTACCAACTCAAACAACTCAAACATAACACTCCCGAACCTCTCACTCCCATTCCCAAATCAGAAGAAGAAGAACCAGAGATGGCTGAAGGACCTCCAAACAAACCGCTGAAGGCATACGCTACACCATCTCAGATGGACCCTAGAAGTAGCATTGCTGCCCCAGCTATTACCCGAAATGACTTTGAGCTGAAACCGTCATTGCTGTCGGCTGTACAACAAAACCAATTCTCAGGAAACGCAACTGAGGATCCGAACGAACATCTAACGAAGTTTGTACAATACGCAGACACAGTGAAAGCAAATGGAGTAACTCCAGACGCGATAAGACTTCGTCTTTTCCCATTCTCTCTTAGAGACAGAGCGTGAACATGGTTACAATCGTTACCATCCAACTCCGTTACGACGTGGGAGCAATTGAAGAACGTCTTCTTAGCGAGATATTTTCCGCGAAGCAAAACTGCTATGCTTAGAGCTCAAATCAACGGATTTCGACAGAAAGATACTGAATCTCTTTACGAAGCATGGGAAAGATTCAAAGATATGATGAGAACATGTCCTCACCACGGTCTAGGAGACTGGGTGACAATCCATACTTTCTATAATGGGCTTCTGTACAATACTAGATTGACAATAGACGCTGCCGCGGGCGGTGCACTTATGGATAAGCCATACGATGAAGCCTATCAATTAATAGAAAACATGTCACAAAACCATTGCCAATGGGGAGGTGAACGCACTCCAACTGAGAAAACCACAGCGAAAGGTGGGATGTACGAAATCAGCAGCCTTGAAAAGTTCAATGCTAAAGTAGATGCTCTAGCACAGAAGATTGATAGTCTGACCGTTAACCCCACTGCAACTGTCGCTGCAGTAACTCCAAATTGCGAGTTATGCGGAAGTACCACTCATAATGCACCCGAATGCCCATTGCTAGCCGGAATCCCGCCAGACCAGGTAAATTATGCTCAAGGAAATCCCTACGCAAATACCTACAACCCAGGTTGGCGAAATCATCCAAACTTTTCTTACAAAAGCGAAAATGCATTGCAAATGCCTACTGCTCCGCAAGGATATCAAAAACCAGCTGCTCAGAATGCACCTAGGAAATCAAACCTCGAATTGATGATGGAAAAGTTCATAGCTACTCAAGCTCAAATAAACAAAGAGTTCCTAAATCAAAACATACACACTAGCGAGCAAATTAAACAGTTGACAGGAAAAGTAGACGCTTTAGCCACCCACAACAAAATGTTAGAAACACAGATATCACAAGTGGCTCAACAGCAAGCATCTGCTGCCGCACCTGCTGGCACATTTCCTGGACAACCCGAACAGAATCCCAAAGGCCAAGCAAATGTTGTGATACTAAGAAGTGGAAAAGAATTGGACGAACCGATCGATCCGAGGACCGAAAACTCAGCCATGCAACAAAAACCAACTGAACAAGCAGAAAAGGAATCTGATTTAGAGAAGAAGGAGGACAACGAGAAGGAGGATACCGCAAGTGAAAAAACTCAAGCACCTCCAGCACCATATAAACCACCTATTCCTTATCCGCAAAGACTAATAAACTCTAAAACTTCAGGACAGTTTAAGAAATTTGTAGAGCTCCTTAAACAGCTGAATATTACTATTCCTTTTACAGAAGCGATAACTCAAATGCTGTCATACGCCAAATTTCTCAAAGAGATCCTGTCGAATAAGAGAAAGATCGAGGATAACGAAACAGTTACACTTACTACAGAGTGTAGCGCTATTATTCAAAACCGCATGCCTCCTAAACTAAAAGACCCAGGTAGTTTCTCCATACCCTGCGTCATAGGAAAGTTCGTGATAGACAAAGCGCTATGCAATTTAGGAGCCAGTATCAGTGTTATGCCCTTATCTATATGCAAAAAGCTGAATATGGGAGACCTCAGGCCAACCAAAATGTCCGTACAATTAGCTGACAGATCAGTAAAATACCCAGTCGGAATACTGGAAAACGTTCCAGTACGCATAGGACAATTCTACATTCTAACCGACTTCATAATCATGGACATCAAGGAGGACACTGTAACCCCAATTATCCTAGGAAGACCATTCCTAGCTACAGCCGGAGCGATTATAGACGTGAAGAAAGGAAGGCTAACATTCGAAGTAGGAGAAGAAAAGATAGAGTTCATTCTCACCAAGTTCTTACAAGCACCAGCAATAGACGATACTTGCTATTTAGTAGACGAAATTGACGAATGCATAAGAGAACTTGAAAATGAAGAGACCACATATTCAGAAATAATAAAGATTCAAATACCCGACATTTCCGAAGACGATAATTGGCGTAAACCGTATAAAGACGACAGCCTAAGCGAAAGCTTAGCACTAACCCCAAACCATATGCCAGGTCCGAAGAACCCATCTTTAGAACTTAAAACACTACCCAAAAACCTCAGATATGAATTTCTAGACGATGAACTAAAAAGACCAGTGATAGTCAACGCCGACTTAGGACAACCAAAAACCAAAAAGTTATTAGAAGTCCTAAAGAAGTATCCCACCGCGTTAGGCTATAACATAAGCGATTTAAAAGGTATAAGCCCTTCAATCTGTATGCATCGAATTACAATAGAGGAAGACTCTAAAACTTCTCGAGAGCATCAGAGAAGACTAAACCCCATCCTGAGCACTGTAGTCAGAGATGAAGTAAAGAAATTGCTATATGCAGGAATCATCTATCCGATCTCCGATAGTGAATGGGTTAGCCCAGTGCACGTCGTACCAAAGAAAGGAGGAGTCACAGTAGTTAAAAACGAAAAAGGCGAATCAATAACAAAAAGAGTCGTGACTGGAAGCAGGATGTGCATTGACTATAGAAAGCTTAACAAGGCTACGCGCAAAGATCACTTCCCGTTACCCTTCATAGACCAAATGTTGGAAAGACTAGCCAAACATTCATATTTCTGCTATCTAGATGGTTACTCAGGATTCTTCCAAATTCCCATCCATCCTGATGACCAAGAAAAGACTACATTCACCTGTCCTTATGGTACTTTTGCTTACCGCCGAATGCCGTTCGGACTCTGTAACGCTCCAGCAACCTTCCAAAGATGCATGATGGCAATCTTTGCAGATTTCATAGACGACATTATGGAAGTGTTTATGGACGATTTCTCAGTATGTGGACAAAGTTTCGAAGGATGCTTACAAAACTTAGAAATGGTACTAGAACGTTGTGTAAAAGTAAACCTCGTCCTAAATTGGGAGAAATGCCATTTTATGGTCCGACAAGGAATAGTTCTAGGACATGTCATATCAGATAGAGGAATTGAGGTAGACAAAGCTAAAATAGAGATTATAAAAGATCTCCAACCTCCAAAATCCGTACGAGAAATACGGAGTTTTCTAGGACACGCCGGTTTCTACAGAAGATTTATAAAAGACTTTTCGAAAATCACAAAACCTCTGACCGGCCTGTTAATGAAAGATGCTGAGTTCGTCTTCGACGACGACTGTCTAAAAGCATTCGAAACATTGAAATCAGCCCTCATTACCGCACCAATCATGCAACCACCCGATTGGCGACTACCGTTCGAAATCATGTGCGATGCGAGTGATTACGCTGTAGGCGCAGTTCTAGGACAAAGGAAGGACAAGAAACTCCATGCCATCTACTATGCCAGTAGAACCTTAGATCCTGCCCAAATGAACTACGCTACCACAGAAAAGGAACTTCTAGCAGTTATATTTGCGCTTGACAAATTCCGTTCTTACTTAGTAGGAGCAAAAATTATAATATACACAGACCACGCTGCCATAAGGTACCTAATAAGCAAAAAGGATGTCAAACCAAGACTATTGAGATGGATCCTGTTACTACAAGAGTTTGACTTAGAAATCAAAGATAAGAAAGGAACCGAGAATGTTGTTGCAGATCACTTATCCCGAATAGAAGGCATCAAACATGAACCAGTACCGATAAATGACGATTTCCCGTACGAACGTCTGATAGCCAAATAAGAAAGTGACACGCCCAATTCAATCTCGGAAGATCCAGAATTCGAAAAAGCCGTAGAAGCCGTCTATGCCCAAGTCACATTACCTTGGTATGCTGACATCGTTAATTACCTCGCTGCGGGCGTGCTTCCACCGGATCTTACTTATCAGCAAAAGAAGAAATTATTCCACGATCTGAAACACTATTATTGGGACGAACCCCTACTCTTCAAGAGAGGGGCCGACAACATATATCGTCGCTGTGTCCTAGAGGAAGAAATAGAAAATATTATTTCCCAATGCCACTCAGCACCATATGGTGGTCATGCTAGTACGTCCAAGACGTGCGCTAAGATTCTCCAAGCCGGCCTATTCTGGCCTAATCTCTGGAAAGACGTTCACATCGCTGTGCAAAAGTGCGATAGATGCCAACGAATTGGCAACATCTCACGACGCGATGAAATGCCTCAGAAAGGAATCTTAGAGGTAGAAGTCTTCGACGTCTGGGGAATAGATTTCATGGGACCTTTCCCACCTTCTCTCGGAAATAACTACATACTCGTCGCTGTTGATTATGTGTCTAAATGGATAGAAGCCATAGCTGCTCCAACAAACTACGCACGAGTAGTAATCAAACTCTTCAAAAACACAATCTTTCCTAGATTCGGTGTACCCAGACTCGTCATTAGTGACGGAGGATCTCACTTCATATCACGAATATTCGATAAACTTCTCTCTAGATATGGAGTCCGGCACCGAGTAGCTACGCCTTATCATCCGCAAACTAGCGGAAAAGTAGAGGTCTCGAACAGAGAAATAAAACAGATCTTGGAAAAGACCGTCGCTACCTCAAGAAAAGATTGGTCGTCAAAGCTACAAGAGGCTTTATGGGCTTATAGGACCGCATTTAAGACACCAATAGGTACTACCCCCTACAAATTAGTTTACGGTAAATCCTGCCATCTCCCTGTAGAGTTAGAGCATAAGGCCTTTTGGGCCATTAAGACACTTAACTTCAACTACACCGAGGCAGGAGAAAAGCGAATCTTGAACTTACACGAGTTGGAAGAACTTCGATTAGACGCTTACGAAAATGCCCGTATCTACAAAGAACGAACTAAAAAGTGGCATGATAAACGTTCAATCAGGAAACAATTCAGTGTGGGAGACATCGTATTGCTCTTCAATTCACGATTAAAACTCTTCCCAGGTAAACTAAAACCTAGGTGGTCTGGACCCTATGAAGTGACTAAAGTACTTCAGAGTGGAGCTGTTGAAATTACCGATAAGACGAATGCACCATTTATCGTAAACGGGCAACGTCTAAAACATTACAATAAGAACGACAATAGTCCTCAAGTAAGCAATATAACATTGCTTGAGCTTCCAGCTCAGACACCCGCATAGCTTCTCACCAAGCTATCGTCAGGCTTTAGACGTTAAAAACAGCGCTTATTGGGAGGCAACCCAAATTTCCCTCGTTATTGCATTTCATTTTTCTTTAAAATTCTACTTTGAAAAATCCAAATAAAAATTCTAAAATTACTACTACTTTCTACTTTCGTTCATTTTCGTACTTTTATTCTTATTTTATTTTCTCTCTTTTGTCTTTTGTTTCTACCACTTTTCGTTTCTAAAAATCCTGACTTCAATTTCTTGTTTCAAACTTTTCAGGATTTTTAAAGTCTTCAAAACATTCCTTCTGTTTTCTCCGAATTACCTGCGAATATGGCCGAGTACGACTTCACAAAGGTTCACTTCCGAGGACTCGCTCAAAAGGCAAGATTTGCAGCACTGACCGAAAGAGAATTCGCCTTAACGCTGTATTATGATAAGGCTACTATGGATAAACTAGGGATCACAGATAGCATTCAATACCTGTTCAATCAACTGGGTTGGGAGAACACTGCTCTGAAAACACGTTTCGCTACCTACAAGGATTTTACCTATGAATTCCTTAGTTCTTTCAGATACACACCCAACTATGGCTTTGGATCCAACACAGAGTTGATTACCTTCCGATTGTTTGGAATGGACCAAACCCATAGCCGGATGTCACTAGCTAACTTCCTAGGATTCCCTAGCGGATCGCATGTGTTCATCAGTGTAGAAGACGACGATATTGATTTGCAACTCGATCACTTCTGGGGTAGAATCACAGGCGACTATCACCCTGAACCAGACAAAATGTACAATGATGATATTCATAACCCAGCCTTCAGATACTTCCATAAGATACTAGCTCACACCTTGTTTGGAAAAGAAGAAAATATTACTACAGTGTCTAAGGAGGAGTTATTCATCATGTTCTGTGCTTCTCAGGGACGGATAGTAAATGCAGTGCCTTTCATGATGAGATCTTTCAAACGCCTCACGCTGGAACCTCAAACACCTATCCTTATAGGAGGCCTAGTAACAATGATTGCCCACGAGCTTGGCCTTAGATTCCATTTAAATGCCAGCACTCGTTTTGGCACCATCCGACCCATGAACATACAATTCTGCTTTAACAGGCGCATTTTAGGAACTATGGGACCTGGACCGTATGAGTACCTTATTAACAAAAAACCAGTACAGCTATTCACACTGCCTGATCATCTGATGACAAGCATCCACAACAAGGATAACTGGCTCTACGAATTGGATGAGCCTATGGGACCTCCTTCACCACAGTCAACACCACAGAACTATATGTATGACAGTGACCACATCTCTGAGGCACACGACTACATGTACTATGAGGACGCTGTCTCTGAAACTGAAGTAGACCCTACGACTCCTCCACACTACAATACTTATCCTGAGCCTATCCCTAAGGACACCACCGACAAAATGGATGTTGTGTTACTCAGATTGGACAACGTTGATAAAGCTCTGACCAATGTAAAAGCTGATATCGCAGGCATGCACAGCGAACTGGTAGGCTTCATGGATCTAGTCTGCGACCAACTCGACTACTACTCACAGAAATTCGATGAATTGAAGGCACGAAAAGATTAGCTATTAGTTCTCAGCAGTAGTTTCAGTTTAGTTTAGTCTAATTTAGTTTCATTTAATCATTTGGATTTTTCGCATTATTAGTTTTCTCTATGTACTACGTACAATCGTTTCAATTTTATGTTATTTCAATTCTAGTTTTATTCAATTATTCTGTTTTCGCATTATTTGTTGTTTGTTGGCTGTTATATTACATCACCGTAGTAATACTAAGCCTTAAAGTCACTACGAATACGCCCTCAGAGCAAAATTCTGCATTCTGCAGATTTTGCTGCTGTGACGACCGTCACAGCCACATGACGAGCGTCACGCAGGTGACGATCGTCACACCTATGTGACGACCGTCACGCAGTCCAGAACTGCTATCTGATAAAACAGGGTTCGTGTTCTCTTCCACTCCCCCCATTATCACTTTCAAACATCCTAACTCCTACCCCACTACGAATTTTCTTCCTCCCCACATTGAACTATAAACTTCAACCTCCAAACCACCGTTCTGTCATTTTTCCCTCTATGCAGAAAAACCCCAAAACCTCAGAAACCTCTCCATCTTCCAACAATGGCAAGGAATGCAGAAACCCCAGATGTCAGCAACATTACCTTCCCTGAGGGCGAGTTAGGAGAAAGACAACAAGCACACTACATTGCATTTCATCAGAGGTCACTCCAGCCGACTCACTACCCGCACCTTCCATCGCTTACGGAGCTCGGACTCCTTGAAGGTGTAACCTGGATGCTTCAACGAGCAGGCATCTGGAACCTATGCACCAACCCACAGCCAACCTACGAACAACTCACTCTCGAGTTCTTGAGTTCGTTCACTTACGTCACCAGCAGCGGCAAACTTAACCAGCACACAGGTGCCACATGCTTCCGGATGTTTGGCGTCAACTATCCGGTGAATCAAAATCAGATTGCCAGCATCCTACAGCTACCTCGCGGTGACAACGCTCATCGCCGCATCACCGATCAGTTCCAGCACGAAGCCTTCGCGCTGTGGTATCAGTTGACCAGCCTCAATGCCGATGGTTGGGACTCCCTGCACGCCACTCATATCCATAACCCAACCATCAGGTACTTTCACAGAGCGTTGAGTAACACTATCTTCGCCAGAGACAGCAACCACAAAGTGAACTCCAAGGAGCTCTTCTTTCTTCATTGCGTCTTCAACAATGAACCTATCAACGCTGCCCCGTTTTTGCTGGCTCACATTCAGGCCAACTACAACCGTGGCTCGAAGCCATTCTACTTTGGCGGGATTGTCACGGCTATTGCACTTGGGCTGAACCTTGGCGACCGTCTCCAGCACCTCCATTCCATCCCCTCGGTGTTCCTTGACACCGACCACTGCCGAGCCTCTCATCTCATCCGCTCCCGAGCCGATGGCAAATACCATCCGGTTGTGCGTGGCAAGACCGTCCGAAGCATCATCCTTCCGTCCCGCACCCGCATCCATCCAGAGAACCGTACCAACTGGTTGTTCGACCTCACTGCCCCTCCTGCTGCCGCTGTTCCCACTCAGGATCCCACTCATGATTCCGACGATGAAATCCAAGCTGAGTTGGACAGGTCCGAGCAGCCAGAGGCATCGCAGCCTCCTCCTCCCGTAGGTACATCTTCTCGCCGCCGCCGTCATCATCCCGTGCCAGACTACACCAAAGAGGACCTTCGTCGCTCCCTAGACCAGCAGGCACAGATACTCACGATGCTGCAGCAGCAGAATCAGCGAGCTGACCAGTTCGAGGCTTGGCACCGGACTCAAATGCAACAACTTCACACCGGCCAAGCTACGATCACTGAGAGCCTAGCGAATCTGACCCTGCAGGTCGAAGGACTCCGAGACACCGTCTACCACACCGGAGCTATGAGCTATGAGGACAGAGTAGCCCTTGCCAGAGCCAGAGGATGCCAGCGCGGACGTGACAGAGGCCGGGACTAGATTTTCATTTTTTCCTTCATTGTTTACTATATTTCAGTTATTTGTATTTTCATTTTCAGTTGTATCTCCCTCTCGCATGCTTCAAGAATCAGTGAGGACACTGATCGAGATAGTGTGGGAGCAGAGCCTTATTTCCATTCCACTGTACTCTGAATTTCCTTTATTTCCATTTCACTGCACTTTGAATTCTCGTAATTTCTATTTTTACACTTTCTATTTCTAGCAAATAAAGCTCGTCTATATATTTTTCATGTTACGCAAACAATCCCCACATTATTCAACGTAAACAAAAACTTTCATTTGTTCCTCAAAAGCAAAAGCATCACGAGAATGCACCTGAGTTCAAAACAAGTTTTGAAACTCCGAGGAAACAACAGTTCTAACAAAACCAGTATCATTCAGACACCTTAGATCTCTAGTTTATGCGAGTCGGTTTCACCACCTACGTGTACCAAAGTCTCAAGTGTCTGCGCAAACTCAACCCCAAGTAGTTTATACTAGCAGTCAGCACCATCCTAAAAAACACTTCTAAGCGAGCGACCGATGCAAATAAGTGTATGATCTCCAAAAAGATGAAAAATCATGAAAAGAGAGCTAAAAAAGCCCAAGAATATAAGATACGTTTCCTTCTAAGTTAGGTGCTCCTCACCCAAGCATTTAGCCCAACGGCACGAAAAACTCATTGAAAATCAATGACATAAAATTATGATCAATGAAGAAGATCAAAAACAGAAATGAGATCATATTCACTAACAGGTCGACTGGCCATGAAAGTGTACGGACAACGGGCTTAATGTGGTTGCGCTAGAACAAACAGGGTGAACTTGCCGCGAGAACCTTGACACCAAGCTACAGTAGCATGACTGAGACCGATTTGCATAAAAAGGAGACCTCCGAAGACTTGTAGTCCAGTGTCGTCATGAAACTCGTCTTGTTCCTACCAAGAATCCCGGTTTTTCCAAACTCTGCGAACGAAGAAGTTGCCTCGTGCTTGCCGACTTTTCCATGTTTTACTTGAGGACAAGCAAAGATTAAAGCTTAGGGGAGTTTGATAACACGAAATCATATAGATATTTTCATGCATAATTCAACTAAAGTCTAACCGTTTTCGATCCGATTTCGGGTTATTTCCGTGTATTTGTCTGATGTTTTTGCAGGTATTCAACGATCACGTCTAAACAAGGCAACATGAAGAAAAGAAGCAATCTCAGACGAAATATGGACGAAAAAGGAGTGAAAACACAATGAAAAGCGCAGCAGGCTGTTTTTGCTGATGTGACGACCGTCACAGCTGCATGACGACCGTCACACGGGTGACGACCGTCACACCTTGTGACGACCGTCATGCAGGCAAAAATGCCCCACTCAGATTACACGTCAAAAGAGCAGTTCCAATTCCCACAGAGTGGACCACTACTCCCTAAATTATCTGCCTCAAAGTCCATCATCTCCAGAGATAACCGTTGGGACTCCACCTCTATAAAAAGGGAAGCAGGGGACTTCGAAAGGTGTGCTGCATTCATACCACGAAGTGCTGCCGAATTTACTTTCCAGAGAAATTTACTTTCCAGTTTTATTTGTATTCATTTCTCTTTACCTTTCCTCATTCCCATTTCCGCTCTTCTGTAATTTCTATTGTACTGTACGATCAAATTGGCACTAAAGACCAGAATCCTGCCAACATCTGTGGAGGATCTGCCCAAAGGCCAATTGGCATATTTACAGGTTTTCATTTTGATCGACTTCAGTTTTATTATAATGCAATTTATTATTTATTATTCTTATTTATATTTTATGTTTCCCAAATCCATGTCTAGCTAAACTTAGGAAATCGATATGCAGTAATAATTCGAATGGGATTTGATAACCACTGGTTTGAAAACTTTCTTTTCACAAAAGTAATCTATGGTCTGAGTGTTTAAAATTGATTCACGGAATAAACTTCGTCGCGAAAGCGAGAACTTATTTAAAAGTAGTTTTGCCACGAAAGTGGAAAATTAATTAAGATACGAACCTACAAGCGAAAGCTGCGGTAAGGTCAGATAGTAAACACTAGGCATTTGTTTTAATAACAGCGAAAGCACTTTAAAATGAATTAGAACTTAGAGATTTCCAAAAAATAATTTTAACCCCGAACGGAATACGAAAGTGTACGTTTGGCCCTTAGGATTATGATTAGCGTCAATAACCATTGTGAGACGAGAGTCTTCAAATCTCCATTTTCTGCTTAAATAAACTTTGAAAATTATTTCATACACCATAACTTATCAAATCCCTGAAGAACACAATTACTACGTATTGCTTTAATTAATTATAATCTAAATAGTAATCTTAGTTCCCTTTTAGTGACAAATCTTATTCCATTAAATATATTCTACCTAGCTAAACATAGTAACTCCCGAGAACACTAGTTTGATTATGAGTCCCTGTGGGATCGATATCTATTATTACTACGCGATAGACTGTGCACTTGCAGTTAGTTGTATTAGACATAGAAAGTCGCGATCAGAACGCTGCATATGTACCGCAAGAAATATCGGTAAATCAGCTAGAGGAAGTCGTAGCCCACGTAAATGCTGGAAATGGGCTAGGTTTCACAGACCTAGAGCTGACGCCAAAAGGGAGGAATCACAATAGCGCTCTGCACATCTCGATAGAGTGTAGGGGCACGATTATATCGCACGTGTTGGTGGACACGGGTTTGTCACTTAATGTTCTTCCGAAGAAGGAATTAATGAAGTTGGATACTCGTGGAGTGATCTGCACACCCAGTGATCTAGTTGTGAAGGCGTTCGATGGGACTAAATGCCACGTTTTCGGGGAGGTGACCCTGCCAATCCAAGTCGGGCCGAAAACGTTCGACGCGGTCTTTTATATTATGGACATCATGCCTGCCTACAGTTGACTCTTGGGCCGGCCGTGGATCCATACTGCTGGCACCGTGACCTCCACGTTGCACCAAAAGCTCAAATATGCTGTCGGAGGTAGCATCATAACCGTTTGCGGCGAGAAAGACATAATGGTGAGCCATTTGTCGTCCTTCAAGTATGTGGAGATGGATGGCGAAATCCATGAGACTCTATGCCAAGCGTTCGAAGCTGTCAAAGTGAAGGATGTAGCTCCTGTAGTCACAGAAAAGCTAGAGATGACTCTCTCCTCGTTCAAGGAAGCAAGATAAGTTTGGGTTGGGATATTCTCCTGGAGCTGAAGCTTCTTCTTCTAGCAGTGCGTCTCGAGGTAAAGGGCCGATCCAGTTTACCAGTGGCGGGATGATTTTCGAAAGCATCAACGCGGTGTCTGAAGACAGCGGAGATAGCGACTGTGACCTTGACTCTTGGATCCAGCCAAGCAAGCCAAGCGGGAGCCTCAACAATTGGTTCGTCAAGGATATCATCCAGATGACAAGCGAAGAGTAATGATTTACTTTTTCCAATCATTGTACAACCCTATGTCCTACCTGGGGCATAGAGGTTTTATTGTCAGGGCCTCGTTTGATTATGTACTTGCATTTTGTTAATAAATCAAAGGCGTTTTCTTCGTATTCAAATATTGTGATCTCTGTTATTCCTGTTTTATATTTGTTTCGAAAAACAGTAAAATGACAATGGGGTTTGTGCTAACCTGCACATCCTTGTTTAAACTTAACCCTTGTTATTGCAGGATCCACATAACAGATGACATCGACTCTGGACCTTCTACGGCTCACTTCGACTTCGATTTCCCGATCTATCAAGCCGAAGAAGAGATTGATGAGGACGAAGACCTTCCTGAAGAGTTGGCCCGCTTGTTGAAACAAGAGGAGAAAGTTATTCTGCCTCATGAAGAGGAGATCGAGATCGTGAATCTGGGTTCTGAAGAACTCGTCAGAAATGTCAGGATAGGGGTTGCGCTGCAGAGTGATGTCAAGCAGAGATTGGTCAAAATGCTGAGAGAGTATAGTGACGTCTTTGCTTGGTCATACGAGGATATGCCCGGACTTGACACGAATGTCTTGGTCCACCACTTGCCGCTGCGAGAAGACTGTCCTCCCATTAAGCAGAAGCTTAGGAGGACGAGTCCAGATATGACCGTTAAGATCAAAGAAGAAGTGCAGAAACAGATTGATGCTGGCTTCTTAGCGATCACTACTTACCCTCCGTGGGTCGCCAACATAGTGCCCGTACCGAAGAAGGACGGTAAGGTACGAATGTGCGTCGATTATCGGGATTTGAATAGGGCGAGCCCTAAGGATGATTTCTCGCTCCCTCATATCGATGTGTTGGTCGACAACACAGCCCAGTTCTCTGTGTTTTCGTTCATGGATGGCTTCTCCGGTTACAACCAGATTAAGATGGCGCCGAAGGACATGGAGAAAACGACGTTTATCACTCCCAGGGGAACATTTTGCTATAAGGTAATGCCTTTCGGTCTGAAGAACGCAGGGGCCACTTACCAACGAGCAATGGTTACTTTGTTTCATGACATGATTCATCATGAGATTGAGGTCTATGTTGATGACATGATTGCGAAGTCCCAGACGGAGGAGGGACATCTGGTCAATTTGCTGAAGCTTTTTGAGAGGCTTAGGAAGTTCAGGTTGAGGCTGAATCCTAACAAGTGTACTTTTGGAGTACGGTCCGGAAAGTTACTGGGGTTTATCGTGAGCGAAAGAGGCATCGAGGTTGATCCTGCGAAGATAAAAGCCATACAAGAAATGCCAGTGCCAAAAACAGAAAAAGAAGTTCGTGGTTTCCTGGGCCGAATAAACTACATTGCAAGGTTTATCTCTCAGCTCACGGCCCCGTGTGAACCGATGTTCAAGCTTTTAAAGAAAGATCAGGCAATTACCTGGAATGAGGATTGCCAGAAGGCATTCGACAAGATAAAGCAGTATCTTCAGGAACCTCCAATCTTGATACCCCCAGTGGCTGAACGGCCATTAATCATGTACTTGACAGTTCTTGAGAATAGTATGGGGTGTGTTCTCGGTCAGCACGACGAGACGGGCAGAAAGGAGCATGCCATTTATTACTTGAGTAAAAAGTTCACTAACTTTGAATCTCGTTACTCGATGCTGGAGAAAACGTGTTGCGTACTAGCCTGGGCTGCCAAACGTTTACGACAGTACATGCTCAATCACACCACCATGCTAATTTCGAAGATGGATCCGATCAAGTACGTCTTCGAGAAGCAGGATCTTTCGGGAAGGATTGCCAGATGGCAAATGGTGTTGACAGAATATGATATTCAATACATTTCCCAGAAGGCCATCAAGGGAAGCGTATTGTCTGATTACCTTGCCGAACAGCCGATCAAGGATTACCAGCCGATGAAATTTGAATTCCCTGATGAGGATATCATGTTTCTCAAAGCGAAAGATTGCGATGAACCGTTGCCCGACGAGGGGCCAAATAGGAAATCCCAGTGGAAATTGATATTCGATGGGGCGGTTAATTCCTACGGAAGTGGCATTGGGGCGATCATCACGACTCCCCACGGATCCCACATCCCGTTCACTGTGAGACTGACGTTTCCAGTCACCAATAACGAGGCGGAGTACGAAGCATGCATCATGGGTCTAGAAGAGGCAATTGATTTGAGAATCAAGAATCTAGACGTATATGGTGACTCGGCGCTTGTGATCAACCAAATTAAAGGGGAGTGGGAGACTCGTCAATCGAATTTGGTGCCGTACATGAACTATGCCAGAAGGCTACTTCCGTTCTTTGATCGAGTGGAACTCCATCATGTACCCAGAGCAGAAAATCAGATGGTTGATGCCTTAGCCACGTTGGCTTCGATGTATAAAGTCAATTTTTGGAATGAAGCTCCAAGAATTGTCCTTTCTCGTCTTGATAGACCTGTGTTCGTCTTTGCAATCGAGGAAGCCGCTGACGGCAAACCATGGTTCCATGACATCCAGACTTTCCTTATGACTAAGGAGTATCCTGCGGGTGCGTCAACCCAGGATAAGAAGACTCTGAGGAGGCTGTCTGGAAATTTTTATCTCAATCCTGATGGAGTTCTGTATAAGAGAAACCATGATCTCGTGCTACTCAGATGTGTAGATGAGAAAGAGGCGAGTATGCTCATGGAAGAAGTCCATGAAGGCACATTTGGTACGCACGCCGGCGGGCATGCTATGACGAGAAAGATCCTGAGAGCAGGGTACTACTGGCTGACGATGGAATCAGACTGCTTTAAATTCGCGAGGAGATGTCATAAATTCCAGATTTATGCTGATAAAATTCATGTGTCGCCGTGCCCGTTGAATGTCATGTCCTCCCCGTGGTCGTTCTCCATGTGGAGCATCGACATGATAGGCAAGATCGAGCCCACTACATCTAACGGTCATCGCTTCATTCTAGTAGCTATCGACTACTTCACCAAGTGGGTGGAGGCAGTCTCGTATGCTAATGTGACCAAGCAGGTGGTGGCTAAATTCATAAAGAGGGACATGATCTGTCGTTACGGAATTCCCGAGCGGATCATTATTGATAATGGTTCGAATCTGAATAACAAGATGATGAAGGAGTTGTGCCAGAGTTTCAAGATTGAACACCACAACTCTTCTCCTTACCGACCGAAGATGAATGGCGCCGTTGAAGCGGCCAATAAGAACATAAAGAAGATTGTTCAAAAGATGGTTGTGGACCTACAAAGACTGGCACGAGATGCTGCCATTTGCATTGCACGGTTATCATACGATGGTACGTACGTCGACCGGGGAAACTCCTTTCTCCTTGGTGTACGGTATGGAGGCTGTCCTACCGTTAGAAGTGGAGATCCCTTCTTTGCAAGTTTTGGTTGATGTGAAACTCGACGAGGCAGAATGGGTTACGAACCGACTAAACCAACTCAGCCTGATGGACGAGAAGAGGTTAGCATCGATTGCGTTTGGTCGTCTGTACCAAAGCCGAATGAAGAAAGCTTATGATAAGAAGGTGCGGCCTAGAAGCTTTCAGACGGGTGATCTCGTCCTGAAGAAGATTCTTCCTCCACACTCCGATCACCGGGGCAAGTGGACTCCCAATTACGAAGGTCCATACGTCGTCAGCAAGGTCTTCCCGGGAGGAGCTTTGTTGTTATCCACGATGGATGGTGAAGATTTTGCATCCCTGGTGAACGCGGATGCAGTTAAAAAATACTTTGCTTGAAAGCGACCCGCTGGACAGTAAAAAGAGAGTCCAGGCAAAAATGGGGCATCCCGGCAAAACATAAAAGAGGAAAAAGGTTCGGGCAAAAATTAGGGATATAAATTGAAAAAATGTACACCCGCAAAGTCGAAAACCCGGATGGGCGACTTTGGCAAGAAAGGGTATCCCGGTGAACTGAAAACCCGCAAAGGACGGTTCACGCAAAAGTTAGGGATTTAAAAAAGCAAATGACTGCGTTCCGCGTGTGGACTTTCTTTGTTTAGTGGTTTGGAAGACCTGAGGGCCGTTTATCTGAATCAATCTCTTCGGAAGCTGAAGCGTCGGAGAAGTATCGAAGTCGAGTGGGTCATAGAGGGATCAACTCATGGTGTTCGTCTGCGCCTCGTTGCCGACATTTGTATATACTGATGTATATTTATGTTTTATTTTTGCGCGGCTTCCTCATTCCAGGAGCTTGCATCTGTTGTAAAACATTTTACCCGTTCAAGGGTTCGTTATCAATAAAATGTATACTATTCGGCAATTCTGTTTGTCTGTTTAGCGTTTATCCGTTTTGTTTGCGAAAAAGAACGCCGATGTTTTTGATAAAATGCGCATACATAAACTTACTGGCCTAGGCCACTGATTGTTGAAACAATGAATTACTTAAACATTGTCACGAGATAATAACCTTGATAGGTCCCTTTGAGAAGGGTATCTTGTCTGTTTGTTTATGTTGTTACAGGTGTAGCATATTCCAGACAGAGTCGTACTCTCCCCCGAAGCCGGATGATTCCTTCTTCTCCAGCGGAATTGAGATTCCCCACAGAGTCGTACTCTCCCCCGAAGCCGGATGATTCCTTCTTCCCCAGCGGAATTGATATTCCCCACAGAGTCGTACTCTCCCCAGCAAGCAGAATGATTTCTTCTTCCTCAGCCGAGTTTGCAAATCCCCAAGAGAGCCGAGTCCTGGGAAGCCGCTCAGGCCATGATTGGTTTGTCCCAGTGGAGTGTTGAATAGCTGATGCTGTGTTTCCCCGCCAGAGTCGTTATCTCCAGGGAAGTAGCCGTGAAGGCCGTGCAGTTTATTCCCGCGATTGACATCGCTTTCCCTCAGCAGGTCCAGGTTCCCGTAGAGCTTCGTCCCCCTGCGGCAGTCAACTGAAGTTCACTTCCCTTGCGGAGTCCGATTGAGATTGGCGTAACCTTGTTCTCCTCAGCAGGATGATTCCTCTATCTGAGTAGTTCTTTCTCCCTGACAGGAGGATTCTCCCTTCGGCATTTATTTTGCTAAAAGGATCTCACCATTTTGCATGACTGCATAGCATTTATCATAAACGCGTAGCATTTCCACCGTGTGGAGCATTGCGCCATTGCCGAAGCATATGCATAATAAGCATGATACAGGTTGTTACCGTTCTTGTTTTGCAGGTGTTCCGCCGCATAATTGATCGCTCAAGATGATTCTTGAGTTCTCCCCAACGGAGTCGCTTGCTCAAGATGATTCTTGAATTCCCCAGCGAGGTCGCTTGCTTAAGATGATTCTTAAGACCCCAGTACAGTCGCCAGAGTGGTTGCCCAAGTTGATACTTAGGGTCCCCGGCAGAGTGTTTGCTCAGGATGATTCCTGAAATCTCTAGCAGGGTTATCGGTTCAAGATGATTCTTGAAGCCCCCCGGCGGAGTTATTTGTCCAAGATGATTCTTGAAGTCCTCAACAGAGTTGATTCATCCAGAATGATTTCTGGATCCCCGAAGCAGAGTTACTTGATAGTTCTCCAGAATCCCCAGCGGAGGTGTGTCATCCCCAGCAGGTTTCTAACCAGCGAAGTTGAAACTTCCCCTGAAGACTTCATGATTGAAGTCCGACCGTGTTAACGAAGCAGTTCTCTCAGTTGATGCGGAGTGCCTGATGGCAGAAGTTTGGGTATCCCCAATTGGTTCATGATTGACCTAGAATTCTATTCTCGACTTACTGATGATGTCCGGCTGATGCCCGAAAGTTTTCTTGGAATGCCCGATGGCATGATCAACCTGATTGTTGACCTGATGAGTCCCGAGGAATCTTGATGCCTGATGGCATGATCGACCATGTATTACCGGTTACCGTGTGACCAATTCTCCAGCTAGTTGTCGTGCAGCTATTATTTCAGTTCTCGAAGATTTGTTCCCAGCAGAGTACCGTGTACTTGTGCAGTTGGCAAATTTCCGGGTTTATCGGTATTCAACCGTCTCGTACCTTGATTGGATGAGAGCCGTTCGCTCCTCACCCAGTCAGGTTCAAGCCGTTTGAATAGGGGCAGTTGTTTCACCCCAAAATTTGACCAACATTTCTTTACCTAGCTTGTGGTTCATCTCATTCATCATCAGCATTATCATCTGCAATTTCATTGATATGTGTGCAGTAGATCAAGAGGTATGATTACCAATCAAGAGCTATACAAGACTTTGAAGCTAGCCAAGAAGGTTATTCAAGTGTTCAAGGGTTGATATCTTTGTCAGAGAAGTTAAGAGATCCCTAAAGAGATTGGTTGAAATCAAGGTTGTGTGCCTCATAACTTGAGAGTTGTGGGAGCTCCTCAGATGATTCTGAGGCTATGAGGATGGACTTTAAGCTTTGAGAGAGCTTATGAGATGTCTTGAAAGCCATCATGAGGCCTAGAGAGGTCATTGTACAAGTTTAAGAAGACTCAGCCATGAGTGGTATAATTAGGGTTTGACTGGGTCAACCCTAGGTCAACTGATGATTTGGAGAGGGTTGAGACCTAATCCAAGAGCCATGTGATAATGGATTTATGAATTGAGATGCTATAAGGATGACTCCAAGGCCAACTCATCATGATTGAGGAATTTGAGAAGTTTCAAGCTAGGGTTTCTAAGGCTTGACAATGTAAAATCCCCTAGTTTGACCCCTATCTTCAAGGCAGTTTAGCAAAAGATGTGATTGTTATCTCATCTTTCCCCCAACATGAATGTTGTAGAGCTTGTTCTTAGCTTTGATTTGAGTACTAGAAGTCCTTTATAGGATTTGTAGAGCTCAAGTTATGACTTTGACAAGTTACAGGTCATCTGAGGTATGTGAATCTGGGGCCTTGAAAGTCACCCAACTTGCATCCAACTTTTGCCCAAGAAGGATGATTCCTATGAACTTTTGGTAAACATGAATGTTGTTCCTCATATTCTTAGCTTTCTAGAGAGTACTAGAAGTCCTTGATAGGATTTGTAGAACTCAAGTTATGGCTTTGACAAGTCAAGGGCATTTTGGTCATTTGGAGATTATAGGTCATTTCAAGCATAAGGCCATAACTCCTATTTCCAAGCTTCAAATGGAAACATCTTCAACATAAAACTTTCTTAAAATGATGTTTTAAGGCTAGTAGGGAGGTCATGAGATGTTGAAAAGGCTTGTAGCAAAAAATGGTAAAAATGACCTAAAATGGAGGCATAAGTTAAATAAGTCCAAGTTGGAAATTGAAATTTCCAAGTTACACATCCAAACCATGGCATATAATAGGTCATTTTGACTCTAAAAAGCATTTTAGAAACAATGGTTCAGCCACTTTTTTGAATTGAGGCCTAGATCATGGGGTTGCTTTGGAAAATGCTTGCTTGCATAATAAGGTACAAATGCAAAACTCAAGGAAAGGCAATGTACAAGCTAGCTAAGTGTCTTAACATGTGATATATCTCATCTAAGGAGATTTTCAAGTCAAGGCAAGTGCTGCAAGGGGCTATGGCATGAGATGATACATGAGATGGATGAATTCAAAAACTCATGACATGAGAATCCCTAATTCTCATTGGATGATTCCAGATGGTTCTTGAGAGGTCCAATGCATTCTATATATGGTTTAGAACTTGCTAAGATGCAAGGTTGGTGAGAGATTAGAGAGGAGAGTGAGATAGCCATTTCAATTGCTTCCATTGCAAGTTGAAATCAAATTCTACATTCTGATTCATTTCCATTTCTTCTTTCAATCCAAACACATTCCATTGATCACACTGAAGCTGTGCATACCAAATTGAAGGCAAAACCATGGAGAATTGAAGAGATAGCACTTGGATTTTGAAGGATTCAAGTCACAATCGGATTTGGAGATTCAAGCTTTCTTGGTCCAATCTTTTGCAAACAGAAGCTTTATCATCATTCAAGGATTGATTCTGAAGAGTTTGAGAGCTTAAAGTGGAGGATTACCCTATCTGGTGTTCAAGATTTGACAGGTTAGTAAACTTTCTTCTACACCATGATTTAAGCATAATTAGGTAGAATTGTTAGGTTAGAACGGTTAGAGACAACTAGGTGATGGATTCTGGGAAGTTTGAGATCAATTGGTGAAGGTTGGGTTGATGACACCATTTTTGTTTTGATCAAGAACATGAGATATAGTGAGCTATAGCATGAATTTGATATCAAGAATTAACAAGTGTGAAGTGGTGATCATTCTGAGGTAATTAATTTCAAGAATGGTGAACTTTGATTCCTGAGCATATTTGGAGGTTTGATTCGTGTTTTAGGTTTGAGGAGGTTTCAGTTGATTTTGATACCATGGTTAGATTCAGGGGGAAATTCGTGACAGATTAGGGTTTTGAATTTCAGTTTTTCATGGAGAATTGATGAGGTTCGAATTGGAGAGGATGAGCTTGAAGCTCTGAGCTTCCATGGCTGTTCTTCCCTCCAAGCCCTATTCAAATGAAGAAGACAATGCCATAGCCATTGGATCATGCGTGGACCCTTAACTGAGTGGGGATCGTGTGGCTGAGATTCCATTTCGCGTGTGAAGAGAAGTCTGAAGACATCAATGAAACACGGCGTTTCATTAAACCTGAGGGTTTGGGCTTTAGTTGAGTTTGATAACCACACCCCCAAGTCATGGCCCATTGGATAATGAACTATATTTTGTTACTTATTGCACCGCGCATTTTCCATTTTCTTTATGTTTTCTGAAATGATTTTCTGATGAAAACTGGGCCTAGCGCGCCTTACTAATTGTACCCCCATTTTGAGCCCATCTGGAATTTGTACTGAATATAATTGCTATTCACACCAAGGTTTTCATATTTTAATTTCTTTTTCTCCATTTTATTTCAATCTTTGAAAATCATAATAAATAGAAAAATGATGATTTTTGCATGGGGATTTTTTCTCCTATTTCATGTTAATGTCTAGAAAATTATGAAACCAAAACATTTGAAGTTCATGCTTTTTTAATATTTTTTGTGTATTTTCTCTTTTAATAGCATTTTAATTCTTTTATGTTGATGCATAGATTTGCAGAATTTTGTTTAGCTAGTTCCCTTTGAATTTTTAGGCCATTCTTTTTAGGATAGTTAGATTAGGACTTTGGCTCCCCCTGGATTTATTCCATAATTTTGTGATTAATTTTTGATTAGTTTTGCTTAGATGATTTTAGGTTGTGTAGATTTAGGTTAATCCTTAACATAGGTCCACAATAACACTAGAATTTTGGGTTTCTAGGTCAAGATAGACATTGGGACATATAGGGTATTAAGGGTAGGTATATAGGATCCCTTAGAAATTACATTAGATTTTAATACAATAGTATACTATTTTTAAATGATTTTTGTAGTTGATTGTTGTTTGTGTTGCCCTTGTGGGCTTGTATTTTGTTTTGCTTTTCTTTGTGGGCTTGGTGGGCTTGACCTTGCTTTGAGGAGCATGGAGGAGCATAGTAGAAGATTTGAGAGTAGAAGAAGGAGCTTGAGAGCTTGGAGCTTGTTGGTTTTGTTGTTGTTTTAGGGTTAGGGAATAAGAAGAGCTTAGACCTAGTTAACTTCCTTCTTAAACATGGATGGTATCTTTCACCTCCATTCTTCCCCATGATTCAAGGTCCTTCCATGGTATTCACCTCCCTCCTTAGGAAGGATAAGTGATGGTACCTAGGGAGTAGAACTTTTGAGGGAACCATTCTCCTGATGTTAAACCCTTATAGGTCACCTTTGGTGGTCAATAAGCAGTTTAGTATCCCAGCTTATCCAGTTAAGTGATTTCCTCTGGTTTGAGTATCTTGAGAGATGTTGGGCTTGAGTTTGAAGATAAAGACTTCCTTGAATAGTATGGAAGAGGATGATTCCTTGAGCATTGCCATTGCAGCTGAGGCTTGGAGAGCAAGGAGAGCAAGTTGATACTTGAAGACCCAATGAAGATCCAGTAAAGACTGAATGAAGAGATGAGGCTTAAAGATTGAAGGATGAAGTTGACACTTCTAAGGGATTAAAGACTACTAAGAGAAGCTGAAGCTTGTAGTAAGAGAAGACCAAGTTGAGACTGGTAAAGCAAAGAGAGCTTGAGATCTTGAAGACTAAGTTGATACTTAGGAAGAGGATTCAATTGAGATTGATTGAAGAGCTGAAGCTTGAGGGACAAAGGATAAGTTGATACTTACTTTGAAGCTGGGAGATCCTGAAGGAGTCAAGTTGATACTTGTGATTAAAGGTGAAGCCTGAAGGTGGAACTGATTAAGAAGCTGAAGCTTGAAGAAGTGAGAATAAGTTGAAACTTATGTTGAAGGGTTGAAACCTGGAGAAGCAAATTGATATTTGCCAAGAGTAATGGAAGTCTGAAGACTGAGTTGCTGTTGGAAGAGCTGAAGCTTGGAGTTGAGAGAGTTGTTGATCTGCTTTATTGTCTGTTTTTCTATATTGATGTGCCTTGTTTGACTTGCTTGATGCATTAGAATAAGTCCATATCTAGACTAGCTTTAATCTAGGAGCATGATTGCACTAGAGGTTGAGTTGTTCCCTCTGCTTGTACTGTTACTGTATGGCTTTGCTTGCGGGTATTCGGTAGAGCCCAGCTCCCTTGCCCATGTGGTTTGTTCTGCTTGATAGCATGACTTTATTTCTTCTGTATGATTGCAGTTTACTGTATTTTGCTTGATAGCATGTTTTATCTTTCAGTATGATTATTGTTATTCATTCTGGCTTGAGGTTGAGATGAGCTTGTGGAGGCTAATGCCCCACACACATTTCCTCCCTCACTTGCATTGCATGCATTTTACACTCGTTTACTGTTTACTGTTTAAGCTAATGCTTTGTCTGTTTCGGTGTATCATTGACATGATCCCTTAGGACTCTCATTTCCTTTGATAAGGAAGGGATGATAGAACTTTAGGTTGAAACCTATGCATGATAACTTCTAGGAGTTCCCTGTTTCAAACTTCAACCATAGGATGAATCCTTGGCATGACAACAGTAGGACTTGATAGTCTCCCCGTAGTTGAGCCTGTTCTCTTCTCATCTCAAAACAACGTAAGATACAGTAATCATGAATGATTTCTTTCGTACGTTACAAGCCTTAAGCTATCTAAGAAAGGATTGTGGGAGAGTTTCTTTTCCACAGTCTGGATGTTTAGTATCGCACCCTTTGGGTGACATGCGACGCATTCACTCTCAGGTCATAGTCTCTAGTGCGATTGAAATTGCAAACACAATAAAAAACACTTCTTTCGTAAAAGACAGAAAACAAACTTCAAACCTTTTTGCCCCGTGGGCCCGTAATTCAAAGGAAAGCTTTTCTGGAGAAAAGAGTGTCGTTAAACTTCAGCGCCAACACAAACAGGCTTTGTCCCTAACTGCTGGAACTGCTGTTTAACCCTACTCGATAAAACAGATGAATCTGAATCCCCGTAACCCGTAGTGTCCCGAACTACGTAAGCTCTGATCTCTCATACCTATTGAGAGTACGTAGGCACAATACTGATGTATTGGCGAGCTACCTTCCCCATAACCCGTCGTAGGTCGAACTACGTTGACTCTGATTTCTCATTCTCTGATGAGAATACGTAGGCATAAAGCGCGACGCTTTGCCGATTCATTTTCTTTTCTGTTTTAAGCCAGCCTTGATAGGTAGATAGATAACCAACTCGTCCAATAAACACAACAAGCGTGGATCCCGTCGAGTACGACGGACGTGAGGGGTGCTAATACCTTCCCCTTGCGTAACCGACTCCCGAACCCAGACAATGGTTGCGACGATCTTGTCTTACCCTTTTTCGTCAGGTTTTTCCGATCATTTCCTTTCCCACTCCGAGGGATAAATAACGAAAGGTGGTGACTCTTCTGTTCTGCCGGCACCTTATTTTCGCGAAAGCGCCACTTTCATACCGCATGAAAGATCAGAGCAAACGTATTTCGGGCCACGTACGACACAAGTCTGTCTTGATTGTTTTTATCCTTCTGAAAAAGGTTTTCTCCTGATTACGCGTCCCAGCGGACAAAAATGACACTTTGATTGGTTTTCAGTCTTTTTACGCAAGAAGTGTTTTTTTAGTGTGTTTGCAATCTCTAACGCACTAGAGACTATGATTTGAGAGTGACTTCGTCGTATGTCACCCTAAGGGTAACACACTAAGCAATCAGATTACTGAAGAGTGACCCTCCAGCAACCTTTTCTCAAATAGCTTAAGGCTCGTAACGTACGATATCGATTAACCTTATTACCGTATTCTTGAATTGTTCTGAGATGAGAAGAGAAAGAACTCTAAAAAGCCTAGGGGTTGAAAAGAGAATCAAAACTACCCTAATGTTATCATGCATGGATGAAAGCCTAATGTCTATCATATTTCTCCCTTGCGCAGAGAGAAACAGAGATCCTAGGGGATAAACGGCAAAAGAAACAGATACATACAGTAAGGCATTAAAATGCATGAATGCAGCAGGAAATAATAGGCAAAGTGAATAGCTTCACTTTAAACCTAAGGGGAAGATTAACAAACAATACAATCAAAGAAAATAAAACCCCAAAGCAGAGGAGGAAACCCAAACAGCAGCACCAAACTCCTACAGCCCACAGCACAAGCAATAGCTCTGACAGCAACAGTTGATTTACCAGCAAAAAGTTGACAGTAACAACCTTCATCTTCATGAATAACTTCTATCTTCAAGTTTCAATGAATTCTCAATCTTCAACGGACACCAACTTCACCAAGCGCCCAGCTTAAGCAAGCTCAAACCCCAACCAGTAACTAGCTTCAACAAGCTCCTGACTTCAACTTCAACAAGCAGCAAAACCTTGTCTTCAACAAGCAACCAGCTTCAACAAGCTTACTTATACTTCAATAAGCTTCAACTTTCATTTTACCAAGCTTCCACAAGCACATCCAAAGGAGAATCATTCAACAAGATCAGGTTATAATGTTAAGAAACTCAATGACAACCAAAGGAAATCACTGAGATTTTAACATTGCAAATGAAAGGTATCCTTAAAGTTCTACTCACTTGGGCATACCACTCATCCCTCCTAAGGAGAGATGGAGCTTCTCAAGGAGGACTTTATGTCATTGGATAGAATAGAGGCAAACAATGCACTCTATGTTTGACAGCAGAATTTGTCTACTCTAAGCTCTTCCTATTTTATCCTACTTCTCCTAGGTCTTCAATCAACATCTTCAACCTCTAAGAAATCTTCATGCATCACCCTTGATCTTTGTATTAAATCTTCTCCACTGATTCTTCATGCTTCCACAAGCTCAAACCAAACCCACACCCCAAAATAAAAGCCCAGAAACCCAAACAGACAAACCTAAACCCCAAGTGGGAACACCGAACAAACACTTAATTTGAAAAATATACTGAAAATAGTAAACTAGCATTTAAAGTTCTAAGATTCATTCTAAGGGGATTTCTACATCTACCCTACATACCCTATAAGTCCCATACTCTAATTCATGCTAAAAACCCCAAAAGAAAATATTAGAATGCACTTATGTTGACTTTAAACCCTAATCATACTAACCTAATGTTCTCTAATCAAAACTAATCAAAATTAATTCACAAAAATATGAAATAAATCCAGGGGAAACTTAATATCCTAATCTAACTAGAGCAAAAAGAATGGGATCAAAATATGAATTTAAAGGACCAAACAAAATTCACAAAATGATATGTACAAACAAAATGAAAATAAAATGCCATTAAATGCAAAAATCACCAAAAATAGAAAACATTCTTAAAATAATATTTTTATTTTCTTAATGTTTTCTTGAAACCATGACCAAAATGTGGGAAAAAGTCCCATGTTAAAATGATGATTTTCTAATTTTATATGAATTATTTATGAACCATATGCAAACTAAAAAAAATAAAAAGAAATTCAAATAAAAGGATAAAGCAGGGGGTGTCACCAGCAGTTATTATAGTTTAGAATACAACTGGGCCCCGGAGGGGGGGGGGGTGCGCTCAGCAAAGCGCTGGGCCCAGTCCACCAATTCAGAAAAACCACACAAAAAAAACTTAAGGGGGTGCGACTAGCAGGTAATTCGCTTGTCATTCCTTCTGGGCCCTAAACTGGGGGTGCAAACAGAAAATGCACGAGGCCCAAACCCAAAGTACAAACCAGGGGAGGGGGGTGAATGGAAACAACGGGGTTATACTCAACAACTCATGTAATTGGGCCTAAAGCCCGGGATTCATCCAACCCCATTTTCAGCAACATCAAACCCTAAAACACTTCTAACATCCTCTACTGTTCATCTGCTCGAACATGAACCCTAGCGCCGTTTCTCTCAAGCTCTCCCATGAAACCTTCTCCAAAACTCTCTCCAAATCCAACGAGTCCTTCACCCAGATTCCCAAAAACATTCATCAATCTAATACCTCACCCATCATACCTCAATTCAAAGCAAGCCTAACCTACACTCGTCTTACCAAAACTCATATACTCAACCTAACGATCACAAAACAAAAACCCTAATCAACTATGAAGGCTCATTAGTTAGAGGAGGAAGATGTACCTGGATATTTTGCTGAAGAAGATGGATAACGAAAAACGAAGGAGATGACGAAGCTCCAGATGCGCAAGGATCTATGAATCGAGGACGATCGGAGCGCTTGAGGATCCTTGAAGACGAGAGGATCGGCGAAGATCTACATAAAACGAGAGATCTGATGGAAGTTCTTGATGAGAGTCGAAGATCTTTGAAGGCGAACTTGGACGGATGAAGGTTTGCGAAGGACTTTGAACCTCTGGAAAAAAAAAGGCTCAAGAACACGATGAAGTTCTTAAGGAAGACGATGAAGATTTACGAATTTCTGGCACAGTCGTTGAAGGTTCTGGGGAAGACGTTAACACGCGGTGAATACCTTCTGGAAAATCGTTTGAAGAGTGATGAACGCGAGGAGGAATCTATGAAGATCTTGGAAGAATCTGGTTGAAGATTGAGGAAATCCTGATGAATTCTGATGATGAAGATCTGGCAACAGATTGTTGATGAAGGTGGATCGGAGGAGGAATATGAAGATCGAAGGGTTTTCTGGAAAAAACAGGGTTTTTTGCAGCTCTGGCGACGGTTGGCGGTGGTCGGAGTTAACTCTGGTGGTCGGAGGTGGTTAGGCAAGGCGATTGCATGGCCGGTGGTAGGAGTGTCCGGCGAGGGGACGGGTGGCAAAGGGAGTGATGAGGGAGAGACACGTGTGAGGGAGTGGGGTCTGAGAGAGAGAAGGAGAATGAAACGTGGCAGGCATGCAGTGTGTGAGAGAGTGAGGTGGAAGAGAGAGGAACGCACGCGTGGCAAGCCCTTTATAGGACATGTGGCATGCTGGACCCTGACTGGGCTTGGATTTTTGACTGGACTCTGATAATGGATACTTGACTGATTGGGCCCAATTGACACTAATTCAGATTAAAAACTGATTAAAACTAAAAACCTAATTAGACCCTAAACTAAAATCAAAACAAAATCTAATTAACATCTAATTATCTCTAATTAATTAAAAACGAAAATTAAACACTAAACCTAATTAAAATCTAATAAACCCTAATTAAACCTAAAATTAATCCTAATTACTATCTAAAACGAAAATAAAAAGATAAAACCTAATTAAATCTAAAAACTAAAAAACTATTATTTCTATTTTTAAAAAAATTTCCTATTAATTCTTTTTTTTTAAAAACAATAAACTCTAATCTAAAAAAAACACTATCTATTATTATTTTTCTTTTATCTACTCTTTTTAAAAGAAAGAAAAAAACTATTTATCTATTAAAACTTTAAAAGAAAATTAATCTCTAAAATTTATAAAAAAAAACCATAATATCTAAAAATCTTTTAAAATCTAATAATTTCTAAAAAATGAAAAGAAAATTTATTTAAAATCTAAAAAATATTAAAAAACTCTATTAAATCCAGAAAAATCCATTAAATGCATTAAAAATTCAGAAAAATGACAGAAAAATCCTAAAAATGCCTTGAAGCTGATTAAATCGAATAAAACCCGATTACGCAACCGTAGCGAAATCTGGGCACCGAGATGGTCTGAAAACACGGGAGATGAGCACCAATTCTCCACAGACTTTTATTCTGACTGGCCTGTACTGCCTGAAACACCAGGGGCTAAAGTCCCGATAAAATCCAATCTGACTGAGGGACATGCCATGTATGCAATATGCGAATGCGAATGCAAAACGTGTCGAAACATAAACCAGATAGGGAACCGGTTGGTCAAATTTGAGGGTGCAACAGCGAGCATTCGCCAAATGCTTCGCCAGGCGAAGGTCGGCGAATGTGACAGCATTTTCTTTTATTTCCTGTGCTTTCCATCCAATTGTCGATTGTTTGGTTTAATTATGTTTAATCCTTATCTGAATGGATAGTTTGTGTGTTATTGTGATGTGATGTGCTGTGGGTAGCCGTAAGGCGTGAATCCTAGATTGTGAATCGTGGAGTGTAGAATGTGGTCGTTTAGCATGATTAACGTGAATGTGCGTAAATTGTATGTGCTGGTATGAGGTGAAAATGCATAATTATATATTTGTGAATATGTATGCATTTCAAGAGTATGTTGGGTCTTTTTGCATGTGGAACATCATGATTGCATTCTTGTGTGTATGATCCCGCGTAGGATCTGCAGAAACCTCGTGTGCCCTTGTGGGGTATGAGCGATGGTTTATTTTTGATCCCTAGGAGGATCTGCATAAACGATCGTGTGCCCTTGTGGGGTGTGAGCAATGGTTTATATTTGATTCCGTGGAGAATCTGCGGAAACGATCGTGTGCTCTTGTGGAGTGTGAGCGATGTTTTATATTTGATTCCATGGAGAATCTGCAGAACGATTGTGTGCCCTTGTGGGGTGTGAGAAATCGGATTATGTACCCATGTGGTGTGTGAGCGATGGGTGAACATCGTAGGCTCGACAGGGAGTTACTTCAGTAACGAGCGATGGGTGAACATCGTAGGCCCGACGGGGAGTTACTTCGGTAACAAGTGATGGTTCCATTTGGTTCTTCAATTGAACCCGCTGAATGAGTCGGTACTGCATTTGCATCTGCATAGAGTCGTGAGTCGGTCTCTATGAGTTGCATTATCATCTTCATATGATGTATTGGTGTAATGAACATAATCGTGTATGTTTATGTGAATTGTTGAAGTAAACATAAGTGTAAATGTTTATGTGGAAATGTTGTGAGTTGTGAAGCATGATTGGTGAATATGCTTAGTTGTATAGATATACATTGTGAGGTATGTGATGAATTGTACGGTGAGAAATATGGTTTGTGTATCCTATGTTGGTGTATATAGATATATAATTATATGCATTGTTTGTTATAATAATGTTTCTCACCCTTCTGCTGTTTTATGATGCTCTATGAGGCATTGCAGAGTAGGTTTGCTGGAGGTCTTTTGTGAAGCGTGGCTTCATTCTTTTAGTCGGTTGGCTCTGATATGTAGCATCGGATAGTTAGGAATTGTTTTGATTCTTTTGTGATACATCTGTGTATGTATCTGCTGGTGAATGCTTTGTAAACATGACTTATGACTTGAATTAAATTGTTGATGTATATAATGTTTATATGAATGAAGTGATTCAATGTTTAGATGTTTCCGCTTTTATTCTAAATATTGATATGTGGGTTTTAAGGACTAAGTTCCTTTGTGGTGATTTACCCTTTGTTGCATATCCTTATGAGCAGGTGTTGTGTGTGTTTTGAATTTTCTGGATAATGTGACGTGCCTCTTTTATACCATGTGTTAGTTTATACTCTGATGAAATTTTTTATTAAGTGCCTAAATGATTTAATTGTTTTATTTGGGGGTATAGAAAGGGGGTATTACGTTAAGTGGTATTAGAGCCTGTGTTGAGTCAGTTGTGTTTGTCTTGTTGTTGTGTTGGTTGAACAGTTGTTTAACCTTGTTGTTATTTTTGGGAATCATCAGAATATGTTTGGTCGTAATGACAATGCTATGGCTGCGGCGTTGGAGGCTATGGCTAGGGCGGTGCAAGGTGCACCGAATGCGAACGCTAATGATGAGTTTAGAAAGAATCAACCGCCGGTATTCAAGGGGAGGTTTGATCCGGACGGTGCTCAGATCTGGTTGAAGGAGATTGAGAGAATCTTTAGAGTTATGGGATATGCTGAAGGAAACAAGGTGAGACTTGGAACTCACTTGTTGAGAGAAGAGGCCGACGACTGCTGGGTCGGTATGAGACAAGTTCTTGAGGTGGATGACGAAGAAATAACTTGGGATTTATTTCACACCGAATTCTCGAGAAAGTATTATCCTGAGAGTGTAAAGGGGAAAAAGGAAATGGAATTTTTTGAGTTGAAGCAAGGCAATACGTCTGTGGTGGACTACATGGCTAAGTTTGTGGAATTAGTTCAGTTTCATCCTCATTATGCGGCGGTTATGGCAGAGTTCTCTAAGTGCATTAAGTATGAGAATGGCTTGCGTCCTGAGATAAAGCAAGCGGTGGGATACCAAAGAATACGAAGATTTTTGGACTTGACCGAATGTTGTAGAATTTTTGAAGAGGACAGCAGGGCTCGATCTACTCATTATAAGAGTTTGAGTGAGAAGAAAGGCAAGCAATAAGTAAGGAGTGGACCTTATGTGACGCTTGTTGATAATGGCAAGTATAAGGGAAACTTTGACAGGAGACCCAGAGGAGGAAGTTCTGGTGCGGTCAAATGTTACAAGTGTGGCGGGATAGGCCACAAACCTTTTGAATGTGGAAAGTCTGTGGAGAAGTGTGCTAATTGTGGAAGTCTTGGACATGCCACTTCTGGTTGTAGAAGGAATGTGGTAAAGTGTTTTAATTATGGGGAAGTTGGTCATATTAGTACCAAGTGTACCAAACCAAAGCAAGCTCAGTCGGATGGAAAAGTATTTGCATTAGCAGGTTCAGACACTACTAATGCGGATCGCTTGATTAAAGGTACATGCTTTATTAATAATATGCCTTTAGTTGCTATTATTGATACTGGAGCGACTGATTCGTTCATTTCTCTTGAGTGTGCTAAGTGTTTGGGTTTGTGCATGGTTTCTTTGAGTGGAGACATGGCTATTGAGACTCCCGCTTCGGGGTCGGTAACTACTTCCTTGGTGTGTGTAAGTTGTTCTTTGACCATGTATGGTAAAGACTTCATTATGGATTTAATGTGTTTGTCGTTGGAAGGTTTGGACGTGATCCTGGGTATGAACTGGTTGCAATTTAATAGAGTTCATTTAGATTGCTATCACAAGTTAGTAAGCTTTCCTTCTTTGGAAGATGATGCAGGTGAGAGTTTTCTATCCACTAAAGAGTTGAAGAAACTTTTAGCGCACGAAGCTCAGTTGTTCGGCTTGTTTGCATCGTTGTCTGTCGAGAGCAAAGTTGAGCTTGATGTGTTTCCAGTGGTGTGTGATTTTCCAGAAGTGTTTCCGGAGGAGATTACGGATGTACCACCGGAAAGAGAATTGATCTAATTCCCGGTACTAGACCGATTTCGATGGCACCGTATCGTATGTCAGCATCGGAATTGGTAGAACTGAAGGAGCAGTTGAATGATTTGTTGGACAGGAGGTTTGTAAGATCAAGTGTTTCTCCTTGGGGTGCGCCGGTATTGTTAGTAAAGAAGAAGGATGCGAGTATGCGGTTATGTATTGATTATCGGCAGTTGAATAAGGTGACAATTAAGAATAAGTATCCGCTTCCAAGAATCGATGATTTGATGGACCAATTAGTTGGAGCACGTGTTTTTAGCAAGATTGATCTAAGATCGGGTTATCACCAGATTCGGGTTAAGGAGGAGTATATTCCAAAGACGGCTTTTAGGACATGGTATGGTCATTACGAATATTCGGTGATGCCATTCAGAGTTTCTAATGCGCCGGGTGTGTTTATGGAATATACGAATCATATTTTTCATGAGCAGTTGGATCATTTTGTGGTTGTGTTCATCGACAACATTTTGATTTACTCTAAGTCTCAAGAGGAGCATGAAGAGCATTTGAGGATTGTGTTATAGATTTTGAAAGAGAAGCAATTGTATGCTAAGTTGTCAAAGTGTGAATTTTGGTTGTCGGAAGTGAGTTTTCTCGGGCATATTATTTTCGGTAATGGTATTAGTGTGGATCCATCCAAGATTGATGCGTTAATGCAATGGGAGACTCCTAGATCGGTTACGGAGATTCGAAGCTTTTTGGGCTTGGCAAGTTATTATCGGAGGTTTATTGAAGGATTTTCGAGGTTGGCACTTCCGTTAACGCAGTTGACTTGTAAGGGAAAGGCTTTTATTTGGGATGCTGATTGTGAAAAGAGTTTCATTGAGTTAAAAAGAAGATTGACAACAACGCCAGTCTTGATTTTTCCAAATCCTACGGAACCTTTTGTGGCTTATTGTGATGCTTCCTTGACAGGTTTGGGTGGTGTGTTGATGCAATAAGGAAAAGTTGTGGCTTATGCTTCGAGACAATTGAGAGTGCATGAAAAGAATTACCCTACGCATGATTTGGAATTAGCGGTCGTGGTGTTTGTTTTGAAAATTTGGAGGCATTATCTTTATGGTGCAAGATTTGAGGTTTTTAGTGATCACAAGAGTTTGAAGTATTTATTTGATCAAAAGGAATTGAATATGAGGCAAAGGAGGTGGTTAGAGCTTTTGAAAGACTATGATTTTGGCTTGAATTACCATCCGGGTAAGGCAAATGTGGTGGCTGATGCCTTAAGTCGAAAGTCGTTGCACATGTCTACATTGATGATGAAAGAATGGGAACTTTTGGAGAACTTTAGAGATTTGAGTTTGATTTGTGAAATGACGTCGAGAAGTGTGAGACTTGGTATGCTTCGTATTACGAATGATTTTCTTGCAACCGTATGTGAAAAGCAGAAGTTGGATCTGAAGTTCGTTGATTTGATGACAAATGAGAGTGAGGATTTCAAGGTTGATGACTTTGGAGTTTTGAAATTTCGTGGTCGTATTTGTATTCCCGATGATGCGGAGTTGAAAAGGATGATATTGGAGGAAGGACACCGGAGTAACTTAAGTATTCATCCGGGAGCGAATAAGATGTATCAAGATTTGAAGAAAATCTTTTGGTGGTCCGGATTGAAGAGAGATGTAGCTCAGTTTGTGTATGCATGTTGGACTTGTCAGAAGTCTAAGGTAGAACATCAGAAGCCTAGTGGATTGATGCAACTTTTGGATATTCCAGAGTGGAAATGGGATAGTATATCGATGGATTTTATTACGGGATTGCCGAATACGCAAAGAGGTCATATTGCTATTTGGGTGATTGTTGATAGGCTTACTAAATCTGCTCATTTCGTTCCGATTGATATTAGTTATCCTTTGGAGAATTTAGCCGAGATTTATGTTCGTGTGGTTGTAAAGTTGCATGGAGTTCGTAAGAGTATTGTATCGGATAGAGATCCTAGATTTACTTCAAGGTTTTGGGAGAGTTTGCAAAAGGCTTTGGGTTCTAAGCTAAGATTGAGTTCGGCTTATCATCCGCAAACAGATGGTCAAACCAAGAGGACAATTCAGTCGTTGGAGGATTTGTTGCGTGCTTGTGTACTAGAGCAAGATGGTGCTTGGGATAGTTATTTAGCGTTGATTGAGTTCACCTACAATAACAGTTTTCAGTCAAGTATTGGTATGGCGCCATTTGAGGCTTTGTATGGTCGGAGATGTTGAACAACTTTGTGTTGGCATGAAACTGGTGAGAAGTTGGTGATTGGGCCGGAGATGGTACAACAAAAGACAGAGAAGGTGAAGTTTATTTGGGAAAAGATGAGAGCTTCTCAGAGTAGGCAGAAGTGTTATCATGACAAGAGAAGGAAAGATCTTGAGTTTCAAGAAGGCGACCATGTGTTCTTGAGAGTTACACCGGTTACGGGTGTGGGTCGTGCCTTGAGGTCGAAGAAGTTGACTTCTCGTTTAATTGGTCCGTATCAGATTATTGCACGAGTGGGTTTTGTGGCGTATCGTGTGGCGTTGCCTCCGAATCTTTCGAATTTGCATGATGTGTTCCATCTTTCGCAACTTCGGAAGTATGTTCCGGATCCGTCACATGTGATTCCTATGGACGAGGTTGAAGTAAGAGATAACCTTACGATTGAAGTTTTACCGATTAGGATTTTGGATTGTGAAATTAAGGAGATAAGAGGCAAGGATATTGCGCTTGTGAAAATAGCATGGGGAGGTGCTGCGGAAGGCAACATGACTTGGGAATTGGAGAGTAAGATGCGAGGGTCGCATCCGGAATTGTTTGGATCAGGTAATATTTTCGAGGACGAAAATTTCTAAAGTGGGGGAGAGTTGTAACGCCCCGATTCTGAATTTCCCATTTTGTTGAGTCTTTTGATTTATTTGATTGATTATTATTTCATTTGTGAAATTTGAATATTAATATGTTAAGTGTACATATTATGATATTTTATTATTCGGAGAGTTTTGGGAATTAATTAGAGGGTGTTTTAGATAATCTTTAATTAGTTGTTATTTGAGAGAAATAGAATAGAAAGAGTATAAGTGGAAATAGAGAGAAAAGAAAAGAGATAGAAAGAGATAGAAAGGAAAGAAGAGAAAAGAGGAGGAAGAGGAGAAAAACCTAGAACCATCAAGAATCAACTTCTAAGCTTTGATTAATCGGGTAAGGGTGTGAAACTTTATTATTCTTTCGATGTGTATGATTATGTATGTTCTGTTGGTTTGATTTTGGATTGGGGAGAGTTTTGCTCATTTTCCATTTTTAGGTCAAATTTTATTTAATCGGTAAAAACTGAGTTTTAACAGTTAAAAATGAGAGTAAGTGGTAAAGTTTAGTCGAGGAATGTTAGATTAAGGCGGTTGAAACTGGTTTGGTGAGAATCAGTTGATTTTGGAAGGATTGGGCGATTTTGACAGTTAGGGATTTCTGAGTTTGCAGATTCGCTAGGCGAATGGGAGCGAAGGTTTTCCAGGCGAATCCCAGTGAGTGGGTAGCGAACCAAGTCAGTAGCTCAACGCTGTCTTCGCTAGTGAGTTCGCCAGACGAAGGAGGCGGTGAGAGGCTTCGCCAGGCGAGTGTGGTAGCGAGTGGTAGAGAACACTTCCAGTAGCTACTGTCTGTCTTCGCCAGCGAGTTCGCCAGGCGAGTGTGGTGGTGAGCATTCGCCAAATGCTTCGTCAGGCGAAGGTCGGCGCATGTGACAGCATTTTCTTTTATTTCATGTGCTTTCCATCCAATTGTCGATTGTTTGGTTTAATTATGTTTAATCCTTATCTGAATGGATAGTTTGTGTGCTGTTGTGATGTGATGTGTTGTGGGTAGCCGTGAGGCGTGAATCCTAGATTGTGAATCGTGGAGTGTAAAATGTGGCCGTTTGGCATGATTAATGTGAATGTGCGTAAATTGTATGTGCTGGTATGAGGTGAAAATTCATAATTATATATTTGTGAATATGTATGCATTTCAAGAGTATGTTGGGTCTTTTTGCATGTGGAGCATCATGATTGCATTCTTGTGTGTCTGATCCCGCGTAGGATCTGCAAAAACCTTGTGTGCCCTTGTGGGGTGTGAGCGATGATTTATATTTGATTCCGTGGAGAATCTGCAGAAACGATCGTGTGCCCTTGTGGGGTGTGAGCGATGGTTTATATTTGATTCCATGGAGAATCTGCAGAAACGATCGTGTGCCTTTGTGGGGTGTGAGCGATGGTTTATATTTGATTCTGTGGAGAATCTGCAGAACGATTGCGTGCCCTTGTGGGGTGTGAGCAATCGGATTGTGTGCCCGTGTGGGGTGTGAGCAATCCTGAAACATTGTGTGCCCATGTGGGGTGTGAGTGATGGGTGAACATCGTAGGCTCGACGGGGAGTTACTTCGGTAACGAGCGATGGTTCCATTTGGTTCTTCAATTGAACCTGCTGAATGAGTCGGTGCCACATTTGCATCTGCATAGAGTCGTGAGCCGGTCTCTATGAGTTACATTATCATCTTCATATGATGTATTGGTGTAATGAACATAATCGTGTATGTTTATGTGAATTGTTGAAGTAAACATAAGTGTAAATGTTTATGTGGAAATGTTGTGAGTTGTGAAGCATGATTGGTGAATTTGCTTAGTTGTGTAGATATACATTGTGAGGTATGTGATGAATTGTGATGATTTACGGTGAGAAATATGTTATGTGTATCCTATGTTGGTGTATATAGATATTTAATTATATGCATTATTTATTATGATAATGTTTCTCACCCTTCTGCTGTTTTATGATGCTCTATGAGGCATTGCAGAGTAGGTTTGCTGGAGGTCTTTTGTGAAGCGTGGCTTCATTCTTTTAGTCGGTTGGCTCTGATATGTAGCATCGGATAGTTAGGAATTGTTTTGATTCTTTTGTGATACATCTGTGTATGTATTTGCTGGTGAATGTTTTGTAAACATGACTTATGACTTGAATTAAACTGTTGATGTATATAATGTTTATATGAATGAAGTGATTCAATGTTTAGATGTTTCCGCTTTTATTCTAAATATTGATATGTGGGTTTTAAGGACTAAGTTCCTTTGTGGTGATTTACCCTTTGTTGCATATCCTTATGAGCAGGTGTTGTGTGTGTTTTGAATTTCCTGGATAATGTGACGTGCCTCTTTTATACCATGTCTTAATTTATACTCTGATGAAAATTTTTATTAAGTGCCTAAATGATTTAATTGTTTTATTTGGGGGTATAGAAAAGGGGGTGTTACATTTTGCAGATTTGTTATGAGCTTGAAAGAAAAACAACTTTGTTGTTGTTATTCATGAGCCTGTGTGAAGATGAAGTATGACCTCTCTTTTATTTTATTTATTTTATTTTAACGAGAGAGAGAGAGAGAGAGAGAGAGAGAGAGAGAGAGAGAGAGAGAGAGAGAGAGAGAGAGAGAGAGAGAGAGAGAGAGAGAGCAATGAGGGGACCGAGGTTTTTTTGTTGTCTCTTTTTTTTTCTTTTTTTTGCCTAATGCATATATATAGAGTTAGAAATTAGACAAGAATGATAATAACAATTAACACAAAATTATTTTATTTTTTATAATAAGACAAGAATAAAAGGAATAAAAAAATACGTTTTTGTGTTTTTTATGATAAGACAAGAATAAAAAGAATTTAAAATCATGTTTTTGTGTTTTTTTTATGATAAGACGGGAATAAAAAGAATTGAAAATTATGTTTTTGTGTTTTTTAAAAAGAAAATATTAATAAACAAATTAAAAATAAAATTAATTCATAAAAATAAAAATTTACATTAAATATCTAATTAAATCTAAATAAATTAAATGATTATTTATATAAAAATGATTAAAAAACGAAATAAAAAGTCGGGCAAAAAATGCTCGAAAAAATAAAATGAACATACCAAAATAATCAGTGCGAAATAAACATATTGGAAAAATATAGCGTTGGGTCAAATTTTGAAATAAATTTTGACCGGTTTGTCTGTAAATCCAACAAATTTATTCTGACTGACATTTTGGATACTATGCAAGATGATGTGCATGCTATGCTATGCAGGCAATGCGAAACGAAAAACAGAATCTTAGGGTAAAAAATTAAGGTATGACAACATGCTTGTTTGAATGTTACCTCTATCACTTTGCAATTGATATCATGCTTGAATATCATATTTGTTCATCTCATCCATGTACACCCATATTGTTCATGTGTACTTTAAACTTTATCCCCAAGTGATGTGAGCTTCTTAGCCTTCATCCTTCTTTTCATTTTGTTCCCTAATCCAAAGAAAATACCTTTTTTGTTGACGTTATGTCATAGGTAGCTTAGCCTTACCTATCTCTCCTTTTGACCTTGTTAGAGTCATTAACCTTTTCAAATTAGCCTTAGGATAGAGTTTGTACACTCTATGTAAGTGTTATTGCTACGAACACTTACCTTCCCTTTTGAACCTTGATCACTATCAAGTGTTCCTCAACTGTAGTTAGGTGAACAATGAATGCTCTGATTCCATCCTTGTTAGGATACGTAGCCATAAGACTGCGAAGCTTTGGCGAGCATACTTAGTAAATACCCTAGGTCTTTCCCCATAGAACATTCCCAAACATAACAAACAATAATAACATAACACAAATACAACAAGAGGTTCCTATAGAGTACTATAGATACTTAGGATGCTAATATCTTCCCTTAGTATAACCAACCCTCGAATCTTAGATCTCTTATCATTGTTGTTACATTGCGCAATTAGCGTTTTATTTCGATCTTCTCCCCTTCCTTTGGATAAATTAAAGTTCGTTGGTGAACACTCAAAGATTTGTGATTCAAGTTAATACAATAGCTTAACATCTGATTCTCACCACAACACTTATTATAAAGAGTGTGACACGTCAGAGGAAAATAAGTTCCTTTTTCGCTATTTTGCTAGAGCATACTAATGTTGTATACTCATATCCACCATATCTAAACGGGAATTCTTATAAGGTTTAGTATTTTCTGGAATGTTTAGAAGTGTTCCTATTAAATCATTACACATATGTTTTTTCACATGCACCACATCAAGACAATGTCTTACATCGAGACTAGATCAATATGAAAGATCAAAGAACACTAATATATTTTATCAACTATTTTTCTCAATGGGACCTTTTTTATTCTTTACAAAGACAATAGTAAGGTTTTTTTATTATTGATAAACTTCATCACCAATTAAAGGTTTAGGAGTGATTTCCAACTCTTGTTCTCTATTAAAATCCTTCTGCAATCTACAATAAGGATGGTTGAGTTTTAGAAATTTCTAACGCGCAAGGTAATCGGTCTTTTTTCCAAACTCAATTTTTTGAAAACATGTATTAGATTAACATATAGGACATGCTTTATGTCATTTTTCACAATGTATCCAACTAAATTACCATATGCAGGAAATTTGTTGGTCATGCAAAATATCATTACACGCATCCTAAACTTTTAACAAGAATATGGATCATCAACGTCAACACCTTCCTCCCAAAAAATTCATAAATCTTAAATTAATGGACTTAGATAAATATCTATGTCTTTTCCAAGTTGTCTTGGTCCAAAAATTATCATACTTAACAACATATACTTGCATTTCATTTTCAACCATGTAGATAGGTTATAAATGGTAAGAAGAATAGGCCACGAAGAATGATTAGTACTCATATTATCAAAGGGGTTCATCCCATATGTGGCAAGCGCAAGCCAAAGTTTTCTTGGCTCATGGCCAAAATTCAGAAACAAAGAAGCAATTTTGTTCCATTGCAAAGAATCATCTACATGGCCAATGTTCCCATCACACTTTCTTTCATCTGCATGCCATCTAATTTTATTTGCGTCATTAAAATTAGCAAAAAGTATCTTGAACCTTGACATTATTTTCAAATACCATAACACTTTAGCAAGAGGGAACTTCTTCCTAACATTGTCATTGTCATTGCCATCACCTTTGCTGTCCTTCGACTTGTAGCTCGACTCACCATATTCCGAAAATTTATCCAAATGTTCATACTTTTCCCTGTATAATTTACAATGATTAGGGTATGTGTGTAGTTTGATATACTCCAAACCCATTAGACATAATATCTTCTTGGCCTCACAATAACGATCCGATAAATTGTTATCTTCTTTAGCATTTCTTTCAACAAATCAAGCAATTCTGTAAAATGTTTATCCAACCACCAACTTTTTGCCTTCACATTAAACAATTTTAACAAAGCAGACAATCGTGTAAATCTTGTGCACCGCTTATATAAAAGCGCATCTTTATCACTACACAAAGTATCATAAATATGAGCTTTTATATAAGACAATTCTCCAATATCACGGAATATATCTTCTAGTCTATTTCTCTATGCCACATCCATGTTTTATAATTTTGACACTTTTCATCACAACATAGGTGATATGATATTTCTTTCTTTGTACATTTTTTTAATATTCCTACAATTAATATAAGGGGAATAAAAGACACCATTACTGTCGGGAAAATTTTGTTCGGCGAATGATTGGAATTCAAGAATTTCTTTCTCATACACCAGACCTAATTTATTAGCTTTCTTCCAACTACAATCCTTAACAGATTCTGAAATTTATATCAAAAGACTAATGTGAATGTCACATTAATGCTACACACACAACATCTATCATATTAATATAACACCAAAACCTAAAGCATAATCATAACCACATATTTTTTCATTTGCAATAGATTTATAGCACCAAAACGAAAACAAAAAAAAAAAACAATGAAAACATCACCAAATTTGAATAAACCCAAAATCAAAAGTAACATAATTGTAACAAAATGAAAATCCACATCATATAAAGGAAAACCACACCACAACGCGAAAGAGAAATCAAGAAATTAACAATGAACATCAAACACATAAAGGTAACATACCTTACATCGTAGAGGTAGAAGAGACCAAGATTTCACGATCACTTTCGTCTTATTCTCTAGGGCACCCATTTGTGTTATGAACAAAATAAATAATATGTTATTTTTTATTTTGTAGAAAAGAATTTCACAACGATTGCTAACAACAACATTAGTGAAATATGGTAAATATGACCACGGTTTATTGAAACAATCTTAGTTATTTTACCTTTAATTTTTATATGACAATAAATGTTAAGGGAAATATGCTCATTTTTATTGGAAAAATGGAAAAATGTTCATGTTGATATTAGATAAAGCATGTGCGTTAAAAATAGATATTACTAGGGTTGACAAGATAGTCGTATTAATATTGTGTTACCATAGGTATATTTTGTAGTAATATTGTGTTACCATATGTATGTGACACATTACACATGAGATTTTTGAATGATGACAGTGATATGGTTTTATGTCTCACTTATCTAACTTTGTCACTTTTTGATGATGCAAAGAAAATGCAATGGACAATGACATGTAAAAATGAATAAAAGATGGAATTTTCTATGTGTATTTAAAATGACTTTGAAATGATCAAATTATAAAATACAATGCAACGAGGAGATGGAATGAAAAAAATTACTTGAAACTTTGATCTTCATTTTGACTTTTAGGAATTATGTTTTTAAATATCTAATTTATGCAATATGCAAATGAATTAAGAAAAAAATAAACTAAGAGGCTGGAGAGGACAAAATTAGGGTATAACATGAACAACATAGTGTCTGTTGTTGCATGTAAGTCTAATTGTAGTAAACTACTAATGGTGGAAAAAAATTTTGGGTTGTTGACACAGCCCCCCAGAAGTATGTGTGGTTTCACTAAATAGATAAACAACTATCGTATTATTTATTACTTTTCTTTCTGCTCCATCATCTATTACTTGCTATTGTGGTATTTCTAATTTAATTTGTCCAATTAGTTGCTTAAAACTTCATGTTCGACACCTATCTCTTGAGAAATAAAATTTTATAATGAAAAAAAATTAATGAGAAAAAAACAGCAGAAGAGCAATGGAAAAAATGAAAAAAAAAAAAAAAAACAAAAAGAAAAGAAAAAAAATTCTTTAAATCGTGGTTTCAAACCACCCTAAATGTTGTAGTACTTTATTACATATGAAATTGAATGTTTCTTAAATTAAAATTTATTTTTTAATTCATTTTAAATTCGTTAAATTATACAATTTACAATGAGAATTTGTTAAAAATTAACTTTCTAACTGAAATCTTCAGGAATTTTGCTTCAATGTGTCTATATTTATTGCTTTAAATGTCTTTATCAATATCCTTAATATTAACTTAATTCCGATTGTTCATAAGAAGAAAAAAAAATTAGTTTGGAGTGAACTTTGTAACAAAATGGACCAACCAGTGTCCAAGGATAAACAAGATAGGCAAATCAAACTCCAATACTCTCATTAAAAGATTCATGAAAACATACATAGAGCCAAAACATTGCATTACTCTTGCAAAAATATAATATAAATAACAACCAACATAACCACACCCATGCATATATTATTTTTAAAATTTAAGTGTCTAAGAAATCCAAACATAGTTGGAAATAAAGGCATATGAAGAAATTTTATTTAAGCAGAAATCATGCATGAATGGTTATTGTTGCACATATTATGTGGAAACTGCTGAGGGCATCTTCAACAAGTTTGAAAATTTAGAGCTAAGGAGATTTTTGAATGAGGCTTCAGCATCAGACTTAGAATCAAAACACCAGCCATATTTCATATCTAAAACTGGATAGATTCCACAAAAGCTCCCACTTCCCTTTCTTGTGCAGTCCTCATGAGATTCACATATGTGAGGATGTTGATCCACTATCTTCCTAGCAACTGGCGGAGGGGTACAAGGGTATGGGATTCCAATGGGAATGCACTCACAATCTCCACCACATTTTAGCTCTTCGGGATCACAATACGCATTGCAAGTATCTGCTTCTATCTTTCTTATCGAAAACATTAAAACTGCAAATAGTGTTGGTAAAGTTAATATATACGCAACAATACATACACATTTTTGCATATTGTGTTTCATTACTTCATTCTTACATATCAATTAGCTGCCATGATCCCCTGGGTCGTAACGTATTAATCCATTAGAATGTAGAAAAAAAGTAAAGATAGAAGACATACCTAATGTGGCAAGCAGAAAGAGAGGCCAAGATTTTGCTATCGATTTCGTCTCATTCTCTAGGGAACCCATTTGTGTTATGAACGAAATAAAGAACATGTTATGTTTTAATTTTGTAGAATATAATATTCCAATGATTGCTAACAACAACAGTAGTGAAATATAGAAAATATGACCATGGTTGATTAAAACAACCTTAGTTATTTTACCTTCAATTTTTATATGACAATAAATGTTAAGGAAAAAACGTTCATTTTCATTAGAATAAGGGGAAAATGTTGATGTTGATATAAGATAAAGCATGTGTGTTAAAAAATGGATATTACTAGGGTTGACAAAATAGCCATAGTAATATTATGTTACCATAGATATATTTTGTAGTAGTGATGATGATATTAGATAAAACATGTATATGGTTAGGTTAATTTATGAGGTATGAAGAGGAAAGTTTTGGATGAAAATGACACATTACTCTTGTGGTTTTTGAATGATGATAGTGATATGGTTTTATGGTCCACTTATCTAACTTTGTCACATTTTGATGATGCAAAAAAAAATGCAATGGACAATGACATGTAAAAATGAATAAAAGGTGAAATTTTCTATGTTTATTTAAAATGACCAAATTACAAAATATATTGCAACGAGGAGATTTTATGAAAAAAGAAATTTGAAACTTTGACCTTTATTTTGACTTTTAAGAATTATGTTTTAAAATATCTAATTTATGCAATATGCAAATTAATTAAGAAAAAATGATTTAAGAGATTGGAGAGGACAAATTTAGTGTATGACATAAATAATATAAGATATGATGTTCCTTGTAAGTTTAACTGTAATTTATAACAATATATAAAGGGAAAACAATGGTTTGGTGTAGCCTATTTTTTATACCTATTATGCCCTTTAACCATTATTTTAAAACTATCAAATACACCCATTAAATAATAATCGCTCATTTCTCAATTTAATTTGTCAATTTATCTATAACAATATATAAAGAAAAAATAATGGCCTGGTGTAGCCTATTTTTTATACCTATTATGCCCTTTAACCGTTATTTTAAAACTATCAAATACACCATAATAACCATTCATTATTTAATTTAAGTTGTCAATTTATTTAATTTAAAACAAAAATTAAGAAGAAAAAAATATATTTTATAATTTTTTGCATGTACGCTTTTAAGAAAAAATATAAATACACATGAAAGAAATATATCACAGTTTATATTAAAAATAATTTATACTAAAAACAAAAATAAATTAAAAAAATATCTGTTTATATTTTAATGCGTGTGCCAGTTAAAAAAAGCGGACCGTTTGGACGCTAGTAAATTACTAATGGTGAATTTCCTTTCTTGGATTGTTGACTCAGCCCCCGAGAAATATATGCGATCTCACCAAACAAATAAACAACTATCGTGTTATTTACTAGTTTTCTGCTCCATCATCTATTATTTCTTATTGTGGTATTTCTGATTTAACTTGTTGAACTAATTGTCTAGGATTTCATGTTCGAGATCTATCCCTTGAGGAATAGAATTTTAGAATAAAAAAAACTTAATTAGAAAAAAATAGCAGAAGACCAATGAAAAAATGTAAGAAAAAAAAGAAATCTTTAAATTGTGGTTTCAAACCATCTTAAATGTTGGAGTACTTTATTGCATATGAAATTGAATGTTTCTTAAATTAAAATTTATTTTTTAATTCATTTTAAATTCGTTAAATTATACAATTTACAATGAGAATTCCATAAAAATTAATTTTTTAATTGAAGTCTTCAGAAATTTTGCTTCAATGTGTCTATATTTATTGCTTTAAATGTCTTTATCAATATCCTTAATATTAACTTAATTCCGATTGTTCATAAGAAAAGAAAAATTAGTTTGGAGTGAACTTTGGCACAAAATGGACCAACCAGTGTCCAAGGATAAACAAGATAGGCAAATCAAACTCCAATATACTCTCATTAAAAGATTCATGAAAACATACATAGAGCCAAAACATTGCATTACTCTTGCAAAGATATAATATAAATAACAACCAACATAACCACACCCATGCATATATTATTTTTAAAATTTAAGTGTCTAAGAAATCCAAACATAGTTGGAAATAAAGGCATATGAAGAAATTTTATTGAAGCAGAGATCATGCATGAATGGTTATTGTTGCACATATTATGTGGAAACTGCTGAGGGCATCTTCAACAAGTTTGAAAATTTAGAGCTAAGGATATTTTTGAATGAGGCTTCAGCATCAGACTTAGAATCAAAACACCAGCCATATTTCATATCTGAAACTGGATAGATTCCACAAAAGCTTCCACTTCCCTTTCTTGTGCAGTCCTCATGAGACTCACATATGTGAGGATGTTGATCCACTATCTTACTAGCAACGTGCGGAGGGATACAAGGGTATGGGATTCTAATGGGAACGCACTCACAATCTCCACCACATTTTAGCCCTTCGAGCTCACAATACGCATTGCAAGTATCTGCCTCTATCTTCCTTATCGAAAACATTAAAACTGCAAATAGTGTTGATAAAGTTAATATATACGCAACAATACATACACATTTTTGCATATTGTGTTTCATTACTTCATTCTTACATATCAATTAGCTGCCATGATCCCCTGGGTCGTAACGTATTAATCCATTAGAATGTAGAAAAAAAGTAAAGATAGAAGACATACCTAATGTGGCAAGCAGAAAGAGAGGCAAAAGAGAGACCTTAGCATAAGCCATAATGCTTGATTAATGGAAAGAACTAGCTATTAAGTTGATCTTGTGCTGCATTTGTTCATTCTTACATGTCCTAATTTATAGACATATCTCATGTGTCCTGCCACATTTTCCACCACACAATCTCTTCCCATAAAAAAAAAGCTAGTGTATTTTTGTTGAAGCATGGAACACGAGTAAATCCAACCCCACCATCCATGTGAGTCTGTATTTTGAAATAACCCATGAACCACTTTAATTAAAATTTTAGTTATTAAGACATTCATCATGCTAAAAGATAGTAATAATTTTAAAACTTAATATTGACCCCGCCATTCATGTGAGTCTGTAATTTATATACAATCATAAAAATTAAGATGTAAGTCCTACATTGTTTTGGCAGTGTTTTAAGAACATGAAAAATCCAACATTCTGACTATAAAGCATAAAAACTAGATGTTTATAAGATTATATTTTTGACAATATGTTTATAATATAATTATGAAATTAATTAAAAAAATATTGACAGGGAATTTTACACCGTCAGATGATTATAGACGTTGACCGTTGAGAAGAATTTGACTTTTATTCTTACTTATAAATTAATATATATGGATGATGATTATACAACGACAATATCAATAAAAAATCAAGTATTATTTAACTAAATGAGATCAGCTTGGATCAAATTCCTTGAATACATTAATCTCAAAAAATTTCTTTAACATTTTGTTTTATATTTTCTTTTTTGCCACCTTCCAGCTCACACTAAATGAGGTACGTCATTGATACAATGGAAAAACAAAAGTAGTACGTGGGCCATTTTATTTAAAATTTTAGTTATTTAGACATTCATGTTACTAAAATATAATTATAATTTTGAAATTTAAGATAGCCTTTAGAATTTTTATAAAAAAATTTTGAATCTTATTTTGAATTTTGCAACTAAAATATTTTTATTTTCATCCTTTTACATTATCTTGTTATGTTTGGTTTAAACTCTAAGAACTATTATTTTTTAAAATAACTATGTTTTAAAAACAAATCCAAATTAATTATATTTAAAAAAAAAAACCAAAATAACCATTTTTCCAAAAAAAAATCCGCGGACAAGAGGATTTGCTAGATGGTATGGCACATGAATTCACTTTTTTTACATAGGCGTCATGCATGCTGGCGCGTGTTTATAGTGACTGTCAAAAGGGATATGTGAAAGTCTATTTACTATAGTTATAACTGAAAATACTTAAACCTAGGACACTTTACCGTAGGTACAAAAAATTAGATGTCACAAAAACATACTTTTATCTATAAGTATTTTGAGTTACACCTACGATAAATAGATTTTTACCTAAGTCTTTTGACTGTCACTATAAGCATGCGTCAATATGCATGGCGCCGATGCACAAAAAATTGAATTCATGCGCCATACCCACTAACTATTCCTCTTGTCTGCGAATCTTTTTGTTTGAAACATGGTTTCTTTGGTATTTTAGATACATAAAGAGAAACCAAATGTGTTTATATACATAGAATATAAATTCTAATGGGGATTTTAATTCAAAACAGAAATAAAATAAAATAAATTGTATAAAAAACTAAAATATTGTATTCGGACCTAAAACAAACTCAGATGGCTTAAAAGGCCCTTATGTCTTGGCAAAGCAATGATTTAAAATGGAGATCCAATTTGCTATCCGAAAAGGTATAATAATAGTCATTCTGATATTTGTGGTCAAACTTGCATAATTTTCACCAAACATTTCTAACACACGACTTCTTCGATACGTGCAACAAGCCTTGCTATATCAATACCACATTAAACTAATATTGATAATATGCAATATTTTGTCTCTAGAATTATATTTCTTCAAAATTATAATGATATTTAATTTTGTTTCTTACATCAATTATATTTATGTTTTTTCAAGGTTTGATCTTACTTTCAAGGCTGATGGACGATATCTATTGTGTTAATTGCACTGTATCTTAGAGTAAATTTTAATAACAATAACAACAATAATAATAATAACAATAACAACAACAACAATAACAACAATAATAACAATAACAATAACAATAATAATAATAATAATAATAATAATAATAATAATAATAATAATAATAATAATAATAATAATAATAATAATAATAATACTTAGGCACTTCTCTAGTTTGTTTTATTTATTTTATTATTTTATTGTGTTTTTAGAATTTATTTTGTTTTTGCCTTTAATTTAAATTCGTATTTCATTTTCAATATTAATAGTTATTTGATACATGTTCAATGTGCAGACCATAACATAAACTACAAGAATCAGATTGACGTGTTCTGATAGGAGTTGAAAAGTTAAAAGAAAGAGCTACAAATTTTATGTCTAAGCCGAAAGCTGATTCAGAGTGAATTAGTATCAAATAATTCGTTAAGTTTTAGACTTAAAGAAATATTTAGTTTTAGGTCATTTTTTAAATATATTTTTCGACCCAGTTAGGTTAGAACTTGAATGCTTTGTTTTCCCTATACCTAGTGGCGAAGGTATTGTTCAGATTACCTTCTTTTCACTGTTCACAAATATTTCTTTTTGCTTTGTATGATTTCATAGGGAAAGTTAAACCCCTTCGTAGTTGATCTGCGATATTCAGGTTCCGAAACCTTGAGATTATTATAATTTGCAATATAATTTCTATTTAATGTAATTCTATAGTATGATTATCATTTGCGTAATCTGATTTGTCATTGGATAGTTTTGTTTTGTTCGATTGATTTATTTTTCCTAAATTTGATTGTGTGTTATTGTTTACTTGATTCGTTAATTCGGTTATTTATAAACCGAATGCTTAATTCGGCAAATGGGAACCATAATTCTTATAATTTTATTCACGCTTGTTGATTGATTTTGTGATCGAACATGAATAAAGAATCCGCTTAGAGATTGCAAGTTTATAATAGTTGATGATAAGTAGGAACTAAATGAGTAGATTAACTCTTTAATCGTAACTGTAATAACTTATTTTCCTTATTTTCGTAATCAAAATTGAATCTTAAACAACCCCCCATCCCTTAATTTATTTTTGTAGATTAATTATAATTCAAGAGTCCTTGAGATACGATATCCAAGGTGTCGCTTCCATTTAGTGCATTTTGTCTTTTACTCGTTTTTAACCCGCGTGCGACAACAGATCAAATTGGCGTTGCTGTCGTGGTTTCTTGTAGATTTTAACCAATACTAATTTAATAATAGATTTTGTGTTTCAGCTATCATGCCTTAGCGTTCTTGCGTTTTGGCCTTTTCGTGTTTATGTGTAAAAAAATCAGTTTTTAGGAAATTCGTCTCAGATTAGTGTGATTCTCAGCCGATTATTTAGAAAAAAATTAGGGATCAAAAACCTCTATTTATATACTAAATAGTGGACACCACCCTAAACCTCTATTTACTATTTTCATAGTTTCTGAAAAATCCGAAAAAATTCCCAAAATTCTTAATTGACTTAATTAGATTAAACTTCGTGTTTTGGTATTTTTTTTTCTTATTTTAATCGTTTCCTTGGATTTCCAGTTATTTCTGCTTAATAGGGACATTGTTGGTATTTTCCTAATTGTTGCTGCATTGTTGAATAAGTTATGTGTTTTCTCATTCTTTGTTGATTTTTTTTTTTTCGATTAAATTTGACATTACTAATAAAAGAACTCTTAGAGAACTTGCTGCCCCTGATGTGAATTTTAATGCTTTATCTATTAAATATGTTATTGTTGATGTACTCTTTGAATTGAAATCCGGATTAAAACCTTTGTTACCAAGGTTTAATGGTCTAGCAGGTGTAGATCCGCATAAGAATCTGATGAAATTCAAAGTTGTGTGCTCTGCGCCTTCCAGACCTTAACTAGTGGACCATGACAATCAAATGGCTGTAAATAATCTCATGTTGTAGCAATGAACAGATTCTAGTATTCAGGTTTTGCAGACACAGATTGAACAACTTTTCACTTTAATGAATGTCATGCAGCAAGCTTAAGAATCAAACCAACTACTTGCCCAAATAGTAGTGAATCCAAAAGAGTTGCTTTTTGAAATTGTTGATGAAGCTTATTTTTATTTGTTTTCAGATGATTTTCCATCTTCATCTAGTTTTGGTGATAGCTACTCATGTGATGATTGTACTGGCACTAATTGTTTTCCTGTTTGTGCTGAGATTGAGGCTGCCTTGCAGGTTGACATTTTTCCTACTAATGGAGTTGTAGATGAAGTTGTTTATACAGTTGATGCTCTTGACACCCTGGCTGGCCCAACCATGCCATCCATTGAACAACCTCCTTTCTTAGAGCTTAAACCACTTCCTAACAATTTGAAATATGCCAATTTAGAGAGGAATGAAAAGCTATTGGTTATAATTTCTTCTAACCTTGATTTTATTCAAGAAAATATGCTTTTGCATGTTTGGAAGAAGCATAAAAAGAGAATTGGATGGACATTCGTTGACACCCATGATTTTAGCCCATCCATGAGTATGTATAGGGTCTCAATTAAATATGGAAACAAGGTAGTGAGGCAACTCCTTAATTCTTTGATTCTTGATGTTGTGAAAAATGAGATCACGTTTACGTGCCAATTCGATACTTTTACTTATCGAGGGTCCTTCTTTGATCCTGTAATAAAAGATGATGACACTACTAAATATTTCAATAAAAATTGACACTGCCCAAAGCTACTTCATGAGAGCCCCACTTTGGAAGAAGAGACAGTATAAGAGCTCTCTTTGGGAAAGGAAGCTTATAAGATCGCCTATCCACCTTGACTTCTTAGGTGTCTTCTTTCCTTTCTCTCACTCTTATGTTCTTTCATTGAGGGCAATTTGTGTTTTTATTGTGGTGGAGAGAACCATTTACTTTGTTTTATTTCTTTCAATTTTCTTCATTTTTGTGTGGTTTCTTAAATTACTAAAAGATTCCACGTTGTTCGTTGGTTTTTGAGTTGCATTTGTGTTCTCTGTTCTACGGATTAAAGAATTGTGGTGTAAGATTATTGAATTTTTTTGGTGAATTATTGGCATGTCATGTAAGATAAAAACTCTAGATTGTGCATCATTTATGGTAGATCATTAACCTTGTGAATTTTGAGCCTTTTAATGGATACCATTCAAAAATCCATATTTTTCTTTCTTGTGTGTTTCACTCATGTTTGTTAGTCTCTAGAACTCGAATTGACTCTTGTTGAAGATTTTTGTTTTTACTTGTGCACAGTGATATAATAAAGGCATGTTGTTTTGTTTTACTTTTAGCCATTTAGTCAAAAAGTTAACCCTACAAATACTATCCCTTGTTTGGAAACTCCTTTGAGCTTACTTATTCTTTTTATTATATTTAAAACTCATTAAAATCTAAAGAATGACAAATAATGTTATCACCCTATTCAAAGGGTTGAAAGAATTTTGTATAAAGTTGGGTGGGATGAATAATATAGTTGTAATGTTTCAAAGGTTGGTGGAAAAAGAAACACAATTACTGAAAAAGAAAAAGTAAAAAAAAATGGAAAAAGAAAAGAAATATGTCAAAAATGAAAAGAATAAAAAGAGAAAAGATAAGAGAAATAGCAGTGAATGAAGTAATTTGTAGTTCAATTCCCTCAGTTTCCTTCAATTTTCTTTTAACCCTTTGAGTTTTAGCCTAGTACCCCTTAGGATTTACCTTACCCTTACCTTTACCATGTTACGACCGGATTAAAAGTCTTTTTGATCTTTGTGTGTATGTATTTTAATTGTATATGTTAGAGTCTTTTCAAGCTTATGGCAGTAATAACTTTTATGTTGTGCTTTGAGTATAAACAGTTAACCTAAGCACTTAAGAGTTGAGTGAGTTTTATCTGGTGAGGATCTTGCTACTTTTGATGTACTCTTTGGTAAACTGTTCCCTTAATTTCCTTGACTGTCACATAATGTTTCTCACTAACACCAGTTTTTATGAAGCTTAGACTTAGAATTTTACTTACACTTTTGTCATCTTGAAAACTTTTGAAAATGCATGATCTGTTTTGTTTTTCAGTTATTTATTTATTTTTTGTTTAAATTTATTTTGCTCGGAGGGTAAAAGTTCAAGTGTGGGAGAATTTGATCAGTACATTTTGATGCACATTCTTCTACTATTATACTTAGGCACTTCTCTAGTTTGTTTTATTAATTTTACTATTTTATTGTGTTTGTAGAATTTATTTTGTTTTTGCCTTTAATTTAAATTCGTATTTTATTTTCAACATTAATAGTTATTTGATACATGTTCATCGTGCAAACTATAACAGGAACTACAAGAATCGGATTGACGCGTTCAAGGTGCTCTTACTAGTATCAATCCTGCACACTAACAGCAACATTACAAGCACCATTCACTTGGACCAAAACAAAAATGAAACTAAGAAAATTTAACTACTAATTCATGCACTACTAGATAAAAAACAAGTAAAAATACTACTAATAAGAGACCAAATAAATACTATAATTAGGATCTAACAACTCTCCCCAATTAACTTATTTGCATGTCCTCAAGCAAAGTATTCCTCTCAAAACAAAAAGGAGGATTTGCTCATGAACCAATTCAATCCAAGTGAAAATATTCGGTTCAAATACACAATAAGTGCAACAAGGCAAAAAGTTACACAATCCCACAATAGACAATGTACAAGAACTTGATTCTAAAAAAAGTTCAAAACTATGCTTCCAAGAATAACTAAATCTCATGACATGTCATTCTAACACTCCACTTCGAAAAAGGATTGAAGCAAATGCGCATGCAAGCACGAGACAAAAATTCGCTCAAATAACAAACAATGCAATACTACACAATTCATGCAATATCTAAATGCTCACAACAAAATTATGGAAGTTAAAGATCACATAGGACTTAAAGGGTTGTAGCTTGGCCGGGTTACAACAAAGGGTCATACATTGAAACGAAATTGCCGATGCTTAAGAACACTCACTACAAGTATTTACAACATTAGCACTTCATTCACCAAATTCTTTCAAATGCAAACCTTCACAAGCTCCCTTGCACAATTATTTTTCTTTTTCTTTCGTTCAAGCAAGCATACTATTTTTTTTTCTTTTTCTCTTTTTTTTTTATATTTATTTTTAGATAATTTCTCTTTTAATCCAACCTTTATTCACACCTCTTATACATAAACTTGCTTGAAGGATTTACACAATTTATCTTTCGACTTTTTCCGTTCTTCCCAAATAAATTCCAACTCAACCCAAAGTGAATGTTCCAAGCTTTTACAGCAGGAAAAGCAGTTTAAGCATAACTCAAGGTTCAAGAAGAAAACAAACATTAGAAACTCACAAAATGAGCTTTAAACAAGAAGGCTTAAAAGGGGCTAACAAAAGTCACACTCCTTACAGGACGTGTATGGGAATGGTTGTGCTCAAAAGAAACAAGTGTCTTGATCCTCTCTAAAACTTCCACAAAATTATAAAGAACAAAAGATAAAACATGAATTATAAGTATACACAAAGTTCATCATCAATCCATAACATGTGTAAAAGTAAAGGGAGGAATCTCACATTTGTGACATAGGACCTAAATGACATATCAATCCACAAAGTTGCAACAAGAAGCAAAGTTAAGGAAAATGTACAAAGAATAACAAGTTCTAAAACATTCTAAATTCTAGAAAAAGGTAACTAAGTACCTTGTCAACAAATTTGTGAGAACGATAATATCATCGCCATCCAACTTGAAAGAAATTCTTGCATATCTACAAAAGAACACTTGCGTTGACAGCAGGGTGTTAACATATTTACAACCACCCTTGAATAAAACTTAAAATAAAACTTAAACAATAAATAAATAAATGACTCAAAATACTAAAAATAATGCTGACTAACTAAAATGGTGTATAACACCAACAATGTCACAAAGTACCTTAAAAGGTACAAGTACAAACATGAAATACACTAACCAAAGTACATAACAAAACAAATAAACGGAAGTACAAGAAAAACTTCACTTTGTAGCATAAAGGGAACAACAAAACATAACAGAAATCACTCCTCCTCCTCGGACATGTCATAGTCATCCTCATCATCGCCGTCATCCTCACCATCACCATCATCAGCATATACATCATCACCAGCAGGGACATCATCCTCTGCATCCTCCCCCTACCAAAAATGTGCCTGTCTACAGGCCATCCAGCATGCTCAAGGAACTGCTCCCTTGTCATCATCGAGTGGTCACTGGTAGGCTCACGTATCTGCAGCTGTAAAACCTGCAGAGAGTCATGCAAATCACACATGGCTCGCTGTTGAGCGGCCATCCAATCCCAATTATACGTGAAAATCTCCTGCTGGAATGGGTAGTAAGCAGGAGGAACCTGACCAGATCCAGAAGGGCCGCTGGCACGTCCGCCGGCATCAGCATCGGCACCAGAAGTCTCACCAACAGAAGGCTTAGCTCTAAAAAAACTTATCAACATACCTATCATCAATCGCAGCAGGAATGGTCACCTGTCGCCGCTGCGGAATGTCCACACCAATATAAGCACAAAGCGACATGATAAGGCACGGGAAAGTCAGCGGGGCATTCTTGCGAGCCGCCAACCCTCCATGTCCACTTAGGACAACAGCACACATCTCATCCGCAATGATGCATGCAATGTCAATCTGGACATTCTGCAGGATCGAGTGAATCAAATGGGCAATCTGCAAAGGCACCGAACTGTGGTAGGACCATGGCACAACATTCGTCAGAACAAACAACAGAATCAGCTGCACTAAAGGCTTCATATCAGTGCGAAGATACCGAATAGCCACCCCTAAAGAATTACGCACCACAGTGCGTCCATCTAAGCACAAATCTCTGGTCATTGCATCCAAATTGCGATGCTTATTCAGGTCACGGTGGTACTCATCTATCTGGCTACCTGCAAGAGACAGAGGGTTACCCAAAACATTACTTATAGCTCGCCGATCAAACCTTACCACGACACCACGGACCATCGAGGTCCAACTGAACACTTCACCATCATCCGGGAGGGCATTTGCATAGAATTCTCGAACCATCTCAGCATTGTAACCATCCAGAGGGGTCATCAGACGATCCCACTTTTCGCCATAAAAAGCGCGTCAATAGTACGGTATTGTCCAGTTTCACTCAATTGGAACCTCTTTTCTGCCACGATATTCCTCCTTTCGAGAGCTTCGTAGCGGGCGGCATGAGTAGCACCGCGGGACCTGTCTAGATCGAATCGGATCGCTACAGTACAAGAAGTTGAAGCCTTCCTCTTGTGTGGGTTAATCATCTTAGGTCTCATCTGAAAACAAAGATACAAACAAACGATAACAGAACAAACACGTTAGAAAAACAGACAAAATAAATCAGTAAAGAAAGAAAAATTCTGCTGCATTCGCCTTGGTTCGCTAGGCGAATCCTGGCGAATGCTCGCTACCACTCGCCTGGCGAATGTCAGCGAAGGTGCGAAAATGCAGAAAACATGGCTTCTATAATTGTGCAATAGTTCACTCAAAATGTGTTCAATCCCTCTTTCACAAAATCAGAATCAATTGAAATATGCTAACACTTAATTGAACAGAAATAGAGAAAGGGGATTTCTAAACCTAACACAATTTTAGAAGCAATGTTTAGGAATTCCAAACCAAGAATGTACAAAGGAAAACAATAGCAAGAGAAAACAACATAAACAATGTACAAATTGAAAGGAAATATCAGAAAACATACCTTGAGATTGAAGTGCAGGAAATCAAAAAGGAAGGAAAGGGCAAGTGAGGAAGTAGGCAATATGGAAGTGTGAAAGTGAGGCAAGGGACATAAGAGGTTAGGGTCTCTGAAAGAAACAATAACGGTTCATGGGCCCAAGTGGCCTGATGCGTCCGCAAGTGCACGAAAATATCGAAGTAATATAAAAGATTTGTCGAACCCACAGAGACCAATGTCAATCTACTGTTATCTATTGTCGCGGTGTAAAGCTAAGGCTAATGAAATTTGGAAGGTTAAATGCGAATGAAAGTAAATGCAAAGGAAATAAATATTTTTAGTTTTGGTAATATATTGATAAGGGATATCGGTATGCAATGCCTTAGTTATCGGGGATTCGACAGGTCACCAGTGCTTTTTTAGTCTTTGCAAACATTTTTCAGGAGAAAGTACTCGTTTAAAGACCTTTACCTCACGATGGTTGTTGACTCTAGTCATGACTCTAAGGCAGAATGTACGCTTTCGCTGTCCCATTCGGGGTTAAAATCACTTTTTGAAAATAAGTAAGTTCTGATTTCTTTTAAAGCGCTTTCGCTGTATTTAAAATAAACGCCTAGTTTTTACTATCTGGTTTGAACCCCAGCTTTCGCGTGCCGGTCCGTGCCTTAATGAGTTTCCCACTTTCGTGGCGAAACTACTGTAAATAATTTCTCGCTTTCGCCACGAAGGTTTATTTAGAAATATTAGATTAAAAACTAACAGCCAGAAAAGTGTTTGTAAAAAAGGATGGCACCGGTTACTATCGAATCGTCCTATAAGTTATTACATACCGACTTATGCGGTTTATCTAGACATGGTAATTAATGCAGACGAAAATAAATGTAAACAGCAAAATGATAAAACATACATTATGACATAAAATAAAGTAATAATGCAATTAATAAGAACCTGGGAAATATTACTGAAACCGAATTCTTGAGTAGTCCTCCACAATGTCGGCAGGATTCTACTATGGAGAAATAAAATCGCGGAAAGAAATACAATGCTCTGAACTAAAGGGAAAAAGGAAAGAAAATAAAAGAGACAAATAAAAATAGCTTCAATAGGAATTTTGGCAGCACTTCGATACGTCGAAGCCTCCCCCCAAATGTTATGAATCTCAAGCCTATTTATAGGAGATATTTCCTTTCTTAACTTCCAGAGATCATGCATGATTTATGGGGAAAGTGGGAGTAACTTCCAGTAGTGGGCAGTTAGTGGAGAAAGTGTAGGAGAAAAGGAGGAGAGAGTCGAAAGAAATTAAGTTCGTGCACGCTTCTGTTATACTGAACTTGGGGTCGTGACGGTCGTTATGGTCTCATGACGGCCGTGTTGATCGTGACGACCGTGATGGTCTTGTGACGAACGTGATGGCTGTGACGGTCGTGAGGGGGCTATGGCGACCGTCATGCGCACAAATTTTGTACTTTGCATTTTTCTTCTCTATTTCTTTCTTTCTTCTTTCTTTTCCTTCCATTTCTTCTTCTTTTCTTTCTTTGATCCAAATTCTCCACAATCTGCAAAACAAAGTAAATTAACTGCATAATGGAACGTAAATCAAGATAAATTAACAATAGTCACAAATAAATGCATGTAAATCAAGCCAAATAAATGATATGATTTCGTGTTATCAAACACCCCCACACTTAAACCATTGCTTGTCCTCAAGCGATCAACCAGCACGGTAAAAAGAAATAAGCATAATTCAAAACAGAGACACGGCGAGACTCTAATCGTACGTGGCTGCTAGGCTAATCTTAGATCGATAGGTAGTAAATATTAATACCAGGGATATCGTAACAACACAATTTCAAAAACTCCCTACTTATGCAAACCAATCGGAATCATGCCATTATAACTCAACCTATATCTCATGCTCTCTTTCACCCTATTTCATTCTAGTGCAATCACATTAAGCCCGTTATCCCATACACATTCATGGCAAGTGAACCTGTTAGTGACTATGATCTTCTTGTTATTTTGTTTTCTCTGCAAACATGCTTACGCATCAATTGAATTTAAAAAGTGTGTACTGTTAGGCTAAGTGATCGGGTGAGGAGCATCTAACTTAGAAGGAACATGTCTTTTTATTCATAATTTTTTCTTCTTATTTTTAAACTAGAGATCATACACTTATTTGCATCGGTTTCTTACTTAGTGTGTTTAGGATGGTGCTGACTGTTTAAGTAAACTACTTAGGGATTACTAAAAGAAACTAGAGCTTTAAGGTTTCTGCATAATGGGTACTCAAATTGATTTTGCATATTTAGGGGGTTAAGGGTGTCAAGATGATATCGATTTTATCAAAACTTTCCCAAGTTTTTCTAACATAGCATGAACAACCTATATACTCTCAGAGTACCATGTCATGAATCGGAGCAAAAATTTGTTGGAGGTTAGAATTTTGAAATTTTGAAATTTTGGGGAAATTGAATAACAAGTGAAAACCACGCATAAAGACTCGACAGGACATGCAAAGACTTTGACATAATGTTAAAAATAGATAGAATTCCTAGAAGCATGAAATAAAATGTAAAACAATAGAGTTCCTCCCCCACACTTAAACCAAACATTGTCCTCAATGTTTTAGTAAAAGGTGGAAAAGGAAAGATAGAACCTATATGAGTGCTACTGCTCTTGCTATCCTTGTCTTTGTTGATCACTTCTTCTTCGATGGCGGGCATTTTGAGATACCTTTGTTTGTGTAATTCTCGAACCAGCTCATCATGTTGCTCGCTTCAAGAGGAAGTACTCATCATCAGTGTCCCCACCAGCAGCGACACTCGTAGGAATGTACGTGGGCATAGCTCATCTTCTCAGATCGTCATCTAGAGAGTTTTCACCTAGATATAGCTAAAGTGTAACAAGCGATACATTTCTTTATTTTCTGCAAATTTAAACAAACAAATTAAAATAAAGACCTTGTGGGTTGCCTCCCACACAGCGCTTTGTTTAACGTCGATGGCTCGACGGCCAAGGAGTGCAAGTACTCATGGTGGTTCTTTCGAGAATGGTTCCTCGATCGAGCTTTGAATAGTCTTCCGTTTCCATGGCCACTTATCAAGCCATCTCTCATATCCCTCACCTTTTCTTTTCTTCTGTAGGGTGGTTCATTGTTTTGAACTTGTGGTGGAGGTTCTGGATCTACCCTGAGTATTAGTTTTTCAAATTTGGGCTTAGTTATTTCATCTACCACCTCAAACGTTGATCTTACCCTTTTAACAGTAATGATGACCCTAGTTTCATGGTCCTCAAATTTTCTTTTCTTATGAAGGACCTTAGACAAAGGTGTGGTGGTGTGGATATTTTCCAATACCTCCACATATGTTTTGGATTGGGAGTCTACCTTAGCTTCCACAACCAAATGTGAGAAAGAATTAGGTGGGTTATAGGGAGGAGGAGCAACAATAGGTGCTTCCTTATTTACCTCTTTGACAACCTCCCTTTCGGGTGGTGTCGGTGGATTTTTCTCAAAATTATGCTTTTCTCACCAAAACTCTCCTCAGACTCATGATCACTCTCCCTAGGATTTTCTAACTGTTCTTCCTTAATGGTTGTTACAACATTCACATGTCCTTCATGGAAGGGTCCTAGATGTGTTAGTGTAAGAAGGGAGGTTTGAATCTCCAAAGCCTCGCTGTGAGTTGCGAGGGAATCGACCATATTGCTCATCTGCTTGAGATTTTCATTAATTTGGAGATGTTGCTCTGAAATCTTCATTTTGGAGGGTTTGTGTCTCCATAAAGTGTTCTATCATAGATTCTATCCTGGAGTGAGTAAGCATCGCATCGAATTCTTTTAGTAATTGTTCGAGGTTGGACGTGTCGAAATCTTGCGGTTCCTCACAATATTGAGAGTCTTCATTGTAGAGGGAATTTGGGTGAGAATGCGTCGAATTGAAATGTTCTAATAATATTTCGAGGTCAGATTTAAGCAGATCTTTTGGTTCCTCAAAATATTGGGGGTGGTAGTTATAATATTGGGGGTGGTAGTTATAAGGGAAATATGGGTTATACATAGTGATGTAGATGAGAGTGCCTTAGTTTATACTATGCAGCAACAGAATCACAATATTGATTGTTGTTCCTCGGCAATGGAGCCAAAAACTTGATGCGTCCGCAAGTGCACGGAAATATCGAAGTAATATAAAAGATTTATCGAACCCACAGAGACCAATGTTAATCTACTGTTATCTATTGTCGCGGTGTAAAGCTAAGGCTAATATAATTTGGAAGGTCAAATGCGAATGAAAGTAAATGTAAAGGAAATAAATATTTTTAGTTTTGGTAATATATTGATAAGGGATATCGGTATGCAATGCCTTAGTTATCGGGGATTCGACAGGTCACCGGTGCTTTTTTAGTCTTTGCAAACATTTTTCAGGAGAAAGTACTCGTTTAAAGACCTTTGCCTCACGATGGTTGTTGACTCTAGTCATGACTCTAAGGCGGAATGTACGCTTTCGCTGTCCCATTCGGGGTTAAAATCACTTTTTGAAAATAAGTAAGTTCTGATTTCTTTTAAAGCGCTTTCGCTGTATTTAAAATAAATGCCTAGTTTTTACCATCTGGTTTGAACCCCAGCTTTCGCATGCCGGTCCGTGCCTTAATGACTTTCCCACTTTCGTGGCGAAACTACTGTAAATAATTTCTCGCTTTCGCGATGAAGGTTTATTTAGAAATATTAGATTAAAAACTAACAGCCAGAAAAGTGTTTGTAAAAAGGATGGCACCAGTTACTATCGAATCGTCCTATAAGTTATTACATATCGACTTATGCGGTTTAGCTAGACATGATAATTAATGCAGACGGAAATAAACGTAAACAGCAAAATGATAAAACATACATTATGACAGAAAATAATGTAATAATGCAATTAATAAGAACCTGGGAAATATTACTGAAACCGAATTCTTGAGTAGTCCTCCACAATGTCGGCAGGATTCTACTATGGAGAAATAAAATCGCGGAAAGAAATACAATGCTCTGAACTAAAGGGAAAAAGGAAAGAAAATAAAAGAAACAAATAAAAATAGCTTCAATAGGAATTTTGGCAGCACTTCGATACGTCGAAGCCTCCCCCCAAATGCTGTGAATCTCAGGCCTATTTATAGGAGATATTTCCTTTATCAACTTCCAAAGATCATGCATGAGTTATGGGGAAAATGGGAGTAACTTCCATTAGTGGGCAGTTAGTTGATGTAGGAGAAAAGGAGGAGAGAGTCGAAAGAAATTAAGTTCGTGCATGCTTCTGTTATACTAAACTTGGGGTCGTGACGGTCGTTATGGTCTCATGACGGTCGTGTTGATCGTGACGACCGTGATGGTCTTGTGACGAACGTGACGGCTGTGATGGTCGTGAATGGGCTATGACGACCGTCATGCGCACAAATTTTGTACTTTGCATTTTTCTTCTCTATTTCTTTCTTTCTTCTTTCTTTTCCTTCCATTTCTTCTTCTTTTCTTTCTTTGATCCAAATTCTCCACAATCTGCAAAACAAAGTAAATTAACTGCATAATGGAACGTAAATCAAGATAAATTAATAATAGTCACAAATAAATGCATGTAAATCAAGCCAAATAAATAATATGATTTCGTGTTATCATGGCCCATCCTAAAATCCTCCCAAATTAACTGATGTGGCAGTCCAGGGTTCGTTGTTTCTCCATATTCGCCAGGAGAAAGCCAGCGAAGCTTCGCTTAGGCTCGCCAGGCGAACACTCGCTTCCATTCTCCAGGCGAATGTTAGCGAACATGACAGCAGAAACAGGGCCTGCTGCAAGCTCCTATCACAACAATACACAACCAACTTCTCACAAAATGCAGAAAATAACATAAAACAGGTAAATACTTACAATGTTGAGGTGCCTCTCAACAAGCGCTTGTTTAATGTCGGATCAGCTCGACGGTTTGATGTGGTCACTGATCGCCGAAATGCACGGAGGTGGTGTCCCGCTCGAAATCACCACCTAGATAAACCTTCAACCTTTGGACATTCACTGTCCAAGTTTCTTTAGTCTTAACATTTTCAATAACAATTTCCCCGAAACTCAAAATCTCCCGAATCCGAAATGGACCCAACCACTTGGATTTTAATTTTCCCGGAAATAGTCTCAACCTTGAATTGAACAGTAACACCATTTGCCCCACTTCAAATGTTTTGGCCACAAGCTTCTTATCATGATACATCTTCACACGGTCTTTGTAAACTTTGTTTCGATCATAGGCTTGAAGGCGGAGTTCGTCCAACTCGTGGAGTTGGCTTTTTCTTTTTTCTCCACTCAATTTTTGATCAAAATTCAACAACTTCAAAGCCCAAAAGGCCTTGTGTTCCAACTCTACCGGAAGATGACAATTCTTTCCATAAGCCATTTTGAATGGTGTGAGACCAATCAGAGCTTTGAAAGCGGTCTGATATGCCCACAACGTATCGTCATGCTTACTTGACCAATCCTTCCGCGAGACAGAAATGGTTTTTTCCAAAATTTTCTTAATTTCTCGATTCGACACCTCCGCTTGTCCGTTAGCCTGTGGATGTTATGGTGTAGTGACTCTGTGTCTCACACCATATTTCTCTAGAGCCTTGGCTAACTGAGTATTACAGAAGTGTGAACCACCATCACTTAGTAACACTCTTGGGGTACCGAACCGATAAAAATGTTTTTCTTTAAAAATTTTATTACGGTTTTCCCATCTTCTTTAGGGCTAGAAATTGCTTCTACCCACTTGGAGACGTAGTCCACCGCAACCAAAATGTATTTGTTACCAAAAGACGGTGGAAATGGACCCACAAAATCAATGCCCCAACAATCAAAAACTTCAACCTCAATCATGTTTTGAAGTGGCATTTCATTTTTTTGTGTTATTCCACCAACTCTTTGGCATTTGTCACAACTTTTAGTGTGCGCGTACGCATCTTTGAACAAGAACGACCAATAAAGAATGTCCTTGGCTTCCTCTTCCAAAACACATCTCCTCAAAATGTTATCGACGCCAAGTTTAAAAAGATGTGGTTCATCCCAAACAAAATACTTGGCATCGGATAAATTTTTTTTCTTTTGGTGACCCGTTAGGCATTAAGATTGATACAAAGCAGATATCAACTTCCAAATCTATCTCTAGCATTTATCATAGTTGATAGATGAAGATGTTAGGTCAAGACTTGATAAGTTTATCTATAACACAAACCAAATCATAAATGTAAAAATGGTAGCAAATAACTTCATCTATATTGAATAACAACTTGTTCACATACATTAGATTAAGAAGAATACATAAATTCTGAACCAACTACTTCTAACCTTGACAAAAGAGGTATTTAGCTACTCATTTCTATGGTTTCTTGAACAACAAGTTTCGGAAGAAGGTTGATGAACATCCGAGTCGAAGAATCGAGCTTGGATGAGAATCCACCTTCTTTTTGTAAAATATTGCTAAGAGATGAAGAAATGAGAGATTTTGGGTTTCTAGGGCACAAAAATCTCTTTTCTCCCAAAACTAGTGAAGAAAATATGATATATAGATAAGTGGTAAAGTTATGATCCCTATAAAGCAATATATAAAGTACAAAAGAAGCTCTGTTTGCACCCATTCGCCACGCGAACCAAGGTCAAACTGTCACCATGCACAATTTAGGATAAGTGATCTGCGACCAAATTTTCAGACCCCTTTTTATCACGTTGCTTGGAGTTCGGTTTAGTGAGCAGATACTTAATCGCCACATGATCAGTGTAAACCACAACTTTCGATCCAATCAAATAAGACCTAAACTTTTCTAATGCATACACTATAGCAAGCAATTCTTTTTCTGTTGTCGCATAATTAATTTGAGCTTCATTAAGAACTTTGCTTGCGTAATGTATCGCATGGAAAATTTTTGTCTTTCTTTGGCCTAAAACCGCGCCAACCGCATAATCGCTCGCGTCACACATAAGTTCAAAATCATTTATCCAATCCGGTGCGACGATTATGGGTGCAGTTATTAAGCTTTGTTTCAAAGAATCGAAAGCTGTCATGCAAGAATCATCAAAAATAAAAGATTTATCTTTGTTGAGCAAGTTGCTCAATGGCTTTGATATCTTTGCGAAGTCTTTGATGAATCTTCGATAAAATCCCGCATGACCAAGAAAGCTTTGAATTCCATTTATGTTCAAAGGTGGCGGTAGTTTCTCAATCACTTCCACCTTGGCTCTATCAACTTCAAGTCCTTTTGACGAAACCTTGTGCTCGAGCATAATTCCTCCGGTGACCATAAAATTGCACTTCTCCCAATTGAGCACTAGATTGGTATCCACACACCTCTCTAAAACAACGTCCAGATTTTTTAAACAATGATCAAATGACGGTCCAAAAACCGAGAAATCATCCATGAAAACTTTGATCTTCTTCTCAATCAAGTCCGAGAAGATCGCTTGCATAGACCGTTGAAAAGTTGTCGGCGCATTACATAACCCAAACGGCATCCTCCGGTAAGCAAAAATTCCAAAGGGACAAGTAAAAGCTGTTTTTTCGTGATCTTCCGGATTGACAATGATTTGATTATAGCCGGAATAACCATCCAAAAAATAATAAGACTCTTCACCAAAAAGCCTCTCAAGCATTTGATCCATAAATGGAAGAGCAAAATGATATTTTCTCATAGCTTGAGTTAGCCTACGGTAGTCAATGCACATTCTCCATCCCGTCACGGTCTTTGTTGGAATTAACTCATTTTTTTCATTTCGGATGACCGTCATTCCACCCTTCTTCGGTACCACTTGAACGGGACTCACCCATGGACTATCGGATATCGGATAAATCATGTCGGCATCCAACATCTTCACAACTTCTTTCCTAACTACTTATTTCATAGTAGGATTTAATCTTCTTTGCGGTTGGGCTACCGGCTTGAAGTCTTCTTCCATGAAAATACGACGCATACAATAGGAAGGACTTATCCCTTTCAAATCGGAAAGAGTCCATCCTATCGCTTCTTGATTTTTCTTCAACACTTCAAGTAATTTCCGTTCTTCCTCCATAGCTAACTCCGGGCTTATGATTACCGCTTTTTTTTTTCTTTGTCAAGGAACACATAATTCAAATGAGATGGAAACAACTTCAACTCAAGCTTGCCTTTCTCGTTGTTCTTTTTTTTCAAGTCTTCCACCTTTTCTTTCGAAATTGGAATTTCTTCTAGTTCCTTCAAACATTTTTCAATTTCTCGTTCTTCTTCTTCATTGATCTTGGAAAGAGAGTTAGTTAGGACTTGTTGTAATGGTGTGGGCACTTGTAATAATTATTTGACTTCTTCAATTGCCACTTTCGTTGCATCAATCCTAAAACAATCGGTTTTGTCTTTAGAGAGCTTCATGGCTTCAAAAAGATTGAAGCTAATCTCCTCATCAAGAACTCTCACTTTCATGAGACCATCGTCCATATCAATTTCCATACGAGTCGTCTTCATGAAAGGTCGGCCAAGAATCAATGGAGAATCTTCATCTTCCTCCATATCAATGACGATGAAGTCGATTGGGAACAAAAATTTATCCACTTTCACCAACACATCTTCGGCTACACCACGAGGGCGAGTCATAGACTTGTCAGCTAGTTGCAATGTTATTTGAGTAGATTTCATTTCCATATAACCCAATCTCTTCACAATCAATAGAGGTATCAAATTTATACTAGAGCCCAAATCAATCAATCCCTTGCCAACATAGGTATTTCCAATGGTAACGGGTAAGGTTACTCGTCCCGGATCACTTTCTTTCCGTGGGAGAGTACGTTGAATAATAGCGCTACAACTAGCGTCCACCATAATTGTATCTTGATCTGTATACCGCTTTTTCTTTGTGAGAATATCTTTCATGAACTTTGCATACTTCGGCATTTGCTCCAATGCTTCGGAAAATGGGATATTAATTTGCAATTGTTTGAAAATATCCATAAACCGAGCATAATATCTAGCGTTGTCTTTTCTTGTTGGAGCATGCGGGTAAGGTAAATTTTGAATTGGTATCGGACTGACTTGCTCTTTTCCTTTTTTCGATCTCTTCACTTTTTCGCCTCTCTTACTTGTTTCTCCTTCCTCATTTTCTTTTACTTTCTCATTTTCAACTAATCCTCCCTCAACATTGTTTTCTACTTCTTCCTCGACATTCTCACTCTCATTTTCAACTGCAACTTCCTCCCTCAACTCTTCCTCACCTACTCCCATGTCAATTTCTCTTCCGCTCCTTGTAAGAATAACCTTGCAATGCTCCTTTAGATTTGGAGTAGCGGAAGCCGTGAAAGGCCCTTTTTGTTGGTCGGCCAATTGTTTTGATAATTGACCAACTTGTGTTTCCAAACTTTTGATGGCCGCATCGGTATTCTTTTGGTTGGATATTGACATTTGCATGAATTGAGTAAGAGTCTCCTCCATTTTGGATGGGGCATTTTGAGTTTGAGGAGGAAGTTGTGTGTAGTTCTGATAAGGTTGTCGATTTGAAGGTCCGGCTTCTTGTGGTCTCCAAGGTTGTTGGTAACCTTGATTAGGTCTTTGATAACCTTTGTTTTGTTGTTGATAAGGTGGCCTTTGTTGATATCCTTGATTTTGGTTGCCGGCATAGTTAACCTCTTCCAAGACGGGAGGACAATATCCGGTAGGATGATCACCTTTGCACAACTCACAACTTGCCACTTGAAGTTGAGTAGGAACTTCTTGCATTTCTTTAATTTGTTATGCAAGCTTTGACATTTATTGAGTCAAGAGTTCCACTTGTTATGTAAGAAGTTTGTTTTGGGCCAGAATAGCGTCATTTGTACCTAACTCGAGCATACTCGGTTTTCTTTGAGCTACCCCACGGTTATGATTCCCTTGATGATCATTAAGTGTCATCTTATCAATAATTGCAATTGCATCATCGACACTTTTTGACATCAAAGAACCTCCCTCCGTAGCATCCAATAAGGTCTTGTGAACCGGAAGGAGACCATTGCGGAAAATATGAACTTGAGTGACCTTATGGAAACTGTGTCTCTTGCACTCTCTTAACATAGATTTGAATCGCTCCCAAGCTTCGTTGAGTGATTCACTAGCTCCTTGAGAAAATACCGCAATCGCAGTTTTAGCTTCCATGAACCGGTTATGTGGAAAGAACCGTTCAAGGAACTTCTCTTCTAAAAGATTCCAATCCATCATGATTGTTGTCGATTTATCAAGATACCGCTCCTTCGCTTTCCCAATCAAGGAATGAGGAAATAGTCTCCTAAACAATGACTCTTCGACAGCTTCGGTTGCTCCCGTTGCGCCCGCAATCTTATAGAATTTTGTAAGATGAGTGAACGGATCCTCATGTTCTAATCCCGTGAAAGGATTTTGATAGACTAGTGCTAGGATTCCCGTTTTCATCTCAGCTTGTCTTCCATTTTGAAGATTCTGTGCAAACTGAGTTGTATGTCTTGGACTATTCGTGCATGGAGTGGAAACTGGAGGTGGAGGTGGAGGTGCTGCCATAATTGGTGAGTTAGGTGGAGTGGATGAAGAAGATTCTCCAAGCTCTTGTCTTTCGCGAGCTTGTTTCCGTCTTCGCCTAGTGCGACTATTGGTACATCGTGCGGTTCTCTCAATTTCTAGATCGAAAAGAAGGTTTTCCGGCCGAACCTGTCCACGCATAAACAAATTCTGCACACAAACTAAACAAATTAAAAAGCCCAAAGAATTACAAAGATAAGAGATTCACAATACAAAAATCTTAATATCACTAAACTATTGCAATGCTTGGAATATTCAATTAACAATCCCCGGCAACGGTGCCATTTTGTTAGAAAGTATTTGCGGTAGTGTTTTATCGTATCCACAGAGATTGAAGTGAATATATGCGTGTCATTCAACGGTTTAGTAACTTAAGAATAGGGGTTTTTAGAATGGTATCAATTTTGTGACAAAGGTTTGCAATAATAAAATCGGAACAAAAGTCGGTTTTTAAGTTTGATAAAATTATGTCAAGATTAGGTTTCGTTAGTTCGTCCTAAATGTATCTATTAACCCAAATATGTGAACAAAGTTCGAACCAACATAACCGTGTATCCTCGCAAAAGCGTTTATCTCTAAATCAATTTTGTGAAAAATATGGTTTCGACCGTTAAATGATCTCTCTACCTAACACTCGAAACCATAGGCATTAAGATTGATACAAAGCGGATATCAACTTCCAAATCTATCTCTAGCATTTGTCATAGTTGATAGATGAAGATATTAGGTCAAGACTTGATAAGTTTATCTCTAACACAAACCAAATCATATATGTAAAAATCGTAGCAAATAACTTCATCTATATTGAATAAAAACTTGTTCACATACATTAGATTAAGAAGAATACATAAATTCTGAACCAGCTACTTCTAACCTTGACAAAAGAGGTATTTAGCTACTCATTTCCATGGTTTCTTAAACAACAAGTTTCGGAAGAAGGTTGATGAACATCCGAGTCGAGGAATCGAGCTTGGATGAGAATCCACCTTCTTTTTGTAAAATATTGCTAAGAAATGAAGAAATGAGAGATTTTGGGTTTTTAGGGCACAAAAATCTCTTCTCTCCCAAAACTAGTGAAGAAAAATATGATATCAAGATAAGTGGTAAAGTTATGATCCCTATAAAGCAATATATAAAGTACAAAAGAAGCTCTGTTTTCACCCATTCGCCAGGCGAATAGAGACCTTCTCCAGGCGAACAGAGACCTTCGCCAGGTGTTGCACCCCAAAATTTGCCCAACATTTTCTTTACCTAGCTTATGTTTCATTTCATTCACATTAGCATTATCATTTACATTTCATTGACATGTATGCAGGAGATCAAGAGGTATGATTACCAATTGAGAGCTACACAAGACTATGAAGCTAGCTAAGAAGCTTATTCAGATGTTCAAAGGTTGATATCTTTGTCAGAGAAGTTAAAAGATCCTCAGAGATAGTGGTTGAAACCAAGAGGGTGTGTCTCCTAACTTGAGAGTTGTGGGAAGTCATCAGATGATTCTGAAGCCATGAAGTTAGACTTGAGGTCTTGAGAGAGCTTAGCAGATGTCTTGAAAGCCATCATGAAGCCTAGACAGGTCATTGTGTAAGGTTAAGAAGACTCAGCCATGAGTGGTGTAATTAGGGTTTGACTGGGTCAACCCTAGGTCAACTGATGATTTGAACAAGGTTGAGGCCTAATTCAAGAGCCATGTGATCATGGATTGATACATTGAGATGTTATAAGGATTATTACAAGGTTAACTCCTCATGATTGAAGAGTTTGAGAAGTTTCAAGCTAGGGTTTCTAAGGCTTGACAGTGTAAAATCCCCTAGTTTGACCCCTATCTTCAAGGCAGTTTAGCTCAAGATGTGATTGTCATCTCATCTTGCCCCCAATATTATTGTTGTAGATCTTGATCTTAGCTTTAATTTTAGTGCTAGAAGTCCTTGATAGGATTTGTAGAACTCAAGTTGTGACTTTGACAAGTTACAGGTCATCTGAGGTATGTGAATTTGGGGGCTTGAAAGTTACCCAACTTGCATCAAACTTTTGCCCAAGAAGGATGATTCCTATGAGCTTTTGGTCAACCTGAATGTTGTTCCTTATCCTCTTAGATTTCTATAGAGTACTAGAAGTCCTTGATAGGATTTGTAGAACTCAAGTTATGGCTTTGACAAGTCAAGGGCATTTTGGTCATTTGGAGATTACAGGTCATTTCAATCATAAGGCCATAACTCCTATTTCCAAGCTTCAAATGGAAAAATGTTCAACATCAAACTTGTTCAAAATGATGTTTTAAGGCTAGTAAAGAGTTCATGAGATGTTGGAAATGCTTGTAGCTCAAAGTTGCAAAAATGACCTAAAATAAGGGCATAAGTTAAATAAACCAAAGTTGGAAATTGATATTTTTGACTTACACATCCAAACCAAGGCATGTAATAGGTCATTTTGACTCTAAAAAGCATTTTAAGAACATTGGTTTAGCCACATTTTTGATTTGAGGTTTAATTATTGGACTTGCTTTGAAAAGTAGTTACTTGCATATTAAGTAACATTTGCAAAACACATAAGGGATCAATTCACAAGCTACCAAGGCCTTGCAACACATCTAATATCTCATTTGGAGATATTTTGGAACCATAACAAGCTGCTGCAACAAGTTTAAATCAGAATTGGTGTGATTATGGCATGAGATGGTATTTTGATGACATGAGAAGTTCAATATCTCTTTGGATGAGTCCAGAAGATTCTAGAGAGGTCCAACATCATCTATATATTGATTAGAAGTGGTTCAAGTGCAAGGTTGGTGAGAATTGAGAGAGAGAAGAGAGTTTGCGATTTCACATTGATCATTGCAAATTGAAATCGGTTTCTGCATTCTACACCATTTTTTATCTTTCTTTTGATCTCAACAACTTCTATGGAGGATACTGAATGATTCCAGATCGATTCCATAGCCAAAGCCTTGAAGGATCGTGTTCTTGCATTTGAGTTTCAACACCTGCAAGTCATCATCGGGTTTAGAGTTCCAGGCATTTTCCATTGATTCTCTTGCATACAGAAGCAAGAACTTGGTACACTGAATGATTTTGGAAGGTTTGAGAGCTTGAAGTGAAGATTTGGTGCATCTATTACTCAAGAATTCACAGGTTGGTAACTTTCATCCCTCACCTTAATTTAAGAAGAATTAGCACGATTTGTTAGGTTAGATTGATAGTATGTGGTTAGGAGATCGTTTCTGGAAACTTAGAGAAGATTTCATGATGATTGATGAGATGACACATTTTCTGTTTGGATCAAGAACTTGTTGAATATGGAGAGATAATATGAGTATTATAGCAAGAACTGATCAGGGTAGTGTGGTGAACATTTTAGACCAAACAATTTGAAGAATGGTGACAATTGGGGTCTGAGCATAATTTTGATTCTCGATCGTGTTTTAGGTTAGAGGTTGATTCAATGAATTCTGAGGCTAGGGTTAGATTCAGTGTTCAATTTAGAGTGATTTAGTGCTTTAGATCATGGATTTTGATGGAGATTTGAGGGAGCTCGAGTGAGGAGGAGGTTGATGTTTGAGCTCTGTTTCAATGGTATTTCTCCCTCCATTTTTGGTTCAAACGAAGAAGATGATGTTGACACCATTGGATCAACATGAGGACTTTGACTGAAGAAGCAATCCAACGGCCACGCGTGCTCCAAATTTTGTGAAGGAGTTCTGATTATGAAACGTTGTGTTTCATTTAATCAGTGGTTTTGGGCTTATGTTCAAATTGTTATCCCCACCCCCTTGATGGCCCAATCCATTATTTGAACTGATTCTGTTTACTATCCACACCACGCATTTATCTTTTTCTTTGGATTTTCTTTTATTTTTTTCATTTTATTCATGGTTATTGATTAATTCATAATAAATTGAAAAATGATCCAATTAATCCCATTCTTTTTGCATTATACTCATGATTGAGTCTAGTATTTTTTAGATAAAAAATATTTTCATTTCATGCATTTTCTAATTTTATGGGAATTTTCACATTTTAATTGATATTAAAATAATCATGTTTGATACTTGATTTTGTGGAATTTTGTGTGATCATGTGATGATGATTTTGACCCTGATTTTTTGTGTGTGATTAGCATAGATATGCATGATCCCCATAGATTTTTATCACATTTTTGTGATGAACATAGGTGGTAGTTTAGGTTGAAACCTTTAGATGCTCCATTTTTTGAGTTTATGGTTGATACCTTTGAATTTAGGACTTAATATTAGGACTTAATAGATGATTTAGTCCCTGGTTTTTGTATGAGGAATTCTTAATTGAATTAGGATCCCTTAGGAATTTTTGTAGAAATTTGTAAGATAGTTTACTATTTTTGCTTGATTTTAGTTTAGGTGCTAGTTTTAGATGATTCAAATGCACTAACTCAACTAGATTAACATCTTTAGTTCCCTTGGATTAGGGTTTTGCTTTGCTTGTTCTTGGATGATGTTGAAGGCAAGTTGAAGATGAACTGGAGTGCTTGAAGAGGCTTGGATTTGAAGATCTTCCCTTCTTGTGGTGTAGTCTTGATTAGGCTAAGATTAGGGTTTTGTAGGCAGAGCTTCTAGATAGTTCTCTTCCTTCATAAACATGGAATATGTTGATCAATTCCATTCTTCCCTATGATGTAAGGTCCCTTTGTAAAGGCCTCATCCCTCCTTTGGTAGGATGTGTGGTTCTTTGCAAATTGGTAGAACCTTTGAGGGTCCCTTTCCCTGATGACAAGATGCTCAGTGGTGACCTTTGGTCTTCACTCTGCTACCAATCATCCCAACTTTGCTCTTGATAAATGAATCTTTCTCCCTTGTTAGAGGATGGAGTTCCTTGCTTGAAGAAGATTGAAGAATGAAGTTGATACTTCCATGAGATTGAAGATTATTCTGAGAAGCTGAAGCTTATAGAGGAAGAAGAATCAATTGATACTGTTAAAGCAAAGGGAGCTGAAGCTTGAAGACTAAGTTGATACTTATGAAGAGGATCCATTGGAGATTGAGTGAAGAGCTGAGGCTTGAGGAATAGAGGATAAGTGGATAATTATATTGATGCATTGAGAGCCTGAAGGAATCAAGTTGATACTTGTAGTTAGGAGTAAAGCCTGAAGGTGGAATTGACTGAAGCGCTGAAGCTTGGAGAAGAAAGAACAAGCTGATACTTATGTTTGATGGGTTGAAACCTGGGAGGAGCAAGTTGATACTTTCTAGTGAAGATGTTAGCCTTGAAGGGTGGTTGAAGTCTGAAGACTGGATTGCTGTTAGAAGAGCTGAAGCTTGAAAGGGGAAGAGAGAGGGGTTGATCTGCTTTCTTTCTTGTCTGTTTTCTTTTCTGTGTGGGTGTGACTTGTTTGACTTGCTTGATGCATTAGAATAAGCCCATATCTAGACTGACTTTAAGCTAGGAGCATGATTGCACTAGAGGTTGAGTTGCTCCCTCTGCTTGTATTTTTACTGTATGGCTTTGCTTGCGGGTATTCGGTAGAGCCCAGCTCCCTTGCCCATGTGGTTTGTGTTTGCCTGATGGCATTTTATTTTATTCCTGCTGTATGATTACTGCTTATTATTTTGCTTGATAGCATGTTATTTCCTCTGTATGATTATAGTTATTCATATCTTGCTTGAGGTCGAGACGAGCTTGTGGAGGCTGACACCCCACACACATTTCCTCCCTCACTTGCATTGCATGCATTTTACAGTCGTTTACTGTTTACTGTTTAAGCTGATGCTTTATCTATTTCTGTTTATCATTTACATGATCCCCTAGGACTCTCATTTCCTTTGATAAGGAAATGGTGATAGAACTTTAGGTTGAAACCTATGCATGATAACTTCTAGGAGTTCCCTGTTTCAAACTTCAACCATAGGATGAATCCTTGGCATGACAACTGTTAGGACTTAATAGTCTCCCCTTAGTTGAGCCTGTTCTCTCTTCTCATCTCAAAACAGCTTAAGATACAGTAATCATGAATGATTTCTGTCGTACGTTACGAGCCTTAAGCTACCTGAGAAAGGATTGTTGAAGAGTTTCTTTTCAACAGTCTGGATGTTTAGTATGGCACCCTTTTGGTGACATGCGACGCATTCACTCTCAGGTCATAGTCTTTAGTGCGATTGAAATTGCAAACACAATAAAAAACAGTTCTTTCGTAAAAGACAGAAAACAAACTTCAAACCTTTTTGCCCCGTGGGCCCATAATTCAAAGGAAGCTTTTCTGAAGAAAAGAGTGTCGTTAAACTTCAGCGCCACCGCAAACAGGCTTTGTCCCTAACTGCTGGAACTGCTGTTTAACCCTACTCGATAAAACAGATGAATCTGAACCCCCGTAATCCGTAGAAGCCCGAACTACGTAAGCTCTGATCTCTCATATCTGTTGAGAGTACATAGGCACAATACTGATGTATTGGCGAGCCACCTTCCCCGTAACCCGTAGTTAGGCGAACTACGCTGACTCTGATTTCTCATTCTCTGATGAGAATACGTAGGCATAAAGCGCGATGCTTTGCCGAGTCATTTTCTTTTCTGTTTAAGCCAGCCTTGATAGGTAGATAGATAAAACCAACTCGTCCAGTAAACATAAACAAGCGTGGATCCCATCGAGTACGATGGACGTGAGGGGTGCTAATACCTTCCCCTTGCGTAACCGACTCCCGAACCCAGACAATGGTTGCGATGACCTTGTCTTATACCTATTCGTCAGGTTTTTCCGATCGTTTCCTTTCCCGCTCTAAGGGATAAATAACGAAAGGTGGCGACTCTTCTGTTTTGTCGGCACCTTATTTTCGCGGTAGCGACAGCTGACGACTCTGCTGGGGACTTGATAGTTTCCTGGGATCCAACGTCCCGTATGCGAGTCAGTTTGGGGATTCGACGTCCCCTGCGAGAGTCAATCCTAGCGCTTGTATGATTACTTGTTGGGTTGTGTTTATTTATCGCATTTTATTTCCCGCACTTTACTTTATGTATGATATGATTATCTGTGCTGTTGTGGGATGGGCATTCTGATGAGTGAGAAGCCAGACCCAGGCTTGAGTGAACTTAGCATTAGTTGTGGAAATTAGTGGGCGCGTGCTTGCTTTGCAGGCACTAGTGTCTCATGAAATCAACGCTCAGACTAGGTTCTCCCGGTTGACTTCTTTTTCAACCCTTTGGGTTGAGGGGGTTGTTGGTTTGGAGGATTGTCGACTCTGGGGACCGATCATTTGGAATTCAGCCGAGTGAGGCCGCTTCATGAGCTGGTGATGCCATACCTTCTGGGTATCGTATCACCCCTCTTGAATGTCTGTGACGCTGATGACCGCATAGGATGCCGAACTTGAGTCAGTTTAGGTCCATACCTGTGAGCAGGGTCGGGTTTGTCGCAGGTAACTTTAACCTTCAGACTACCTGGTTTTCTTGATAGTGAATCAGTTTTGTTGGTACCAGAGGTTCTCATCATCAGATATGATTGTTCTTGACAGAACAGAATTATGGGGTCAGAGGATCTCATCAGCAGATGTGTATTTGTTCTTGACAGAGCAGGTTTTTGATTGGGATCAGAGGATCTTATCATCATATGTGTGTTCTTGACAGAGCAGGTTTATGGTTGGGATCAGAGAATCTCATCAGCAGATGTATGTTTGTTCTTGACAAAGCAGAATTTTGGTCCTGTATCAGAGGTCCTTATTATCAGATGTTTGTTCTTGACAGAGCATAATTTTGGTCTTGTATCAGAGGTCCTTATTATCAGATGTTTGTTCTTGACAGAGCAGATTGGTGGTCCGATACCAGGGTTTTCTTATTACCAGATATAGTGGTTGTTCTTGACAGAGCAGGGGTTATGGTTTTGTTGATACAGAATCTCCACAGCACAGTTGTCTTGATCTCCTGCTGCATGATTGCATTTTACATTGCTTTGCATACTCATTTGCATTTCATTAACGTGTGTCTGTGTTGCAAGTACCGTTTTCCTCGATTCAGGATTTCTTGCCTCCTATTGTCTTGTTATGGGTTCTCTGAGGAAGACCGTGGCTTACAAGCTCCCGGCCCCTGATGTGGTTCAGCTGACTGGTTTGATTGCTTTAGCAGATGATTCTGTGAGAGATAAGTTCAGAAAGTCTTACGGTAAACTGCTCAGTTTGGTTCGTAAACCTTCTGTGTTCGAGTTGAATGGGTTACACACTCTGCTGCAGTTCTACGACCCTCCGTTGAGATGCTTTACTTTCTAGGATTTTGTTCTCGCACCCACGCTAGAGGAGTATGTTGATTTGTTAGGTGTGCCTATCAAGAGTCAGATGCCCTTTGTTCATATGGATGCTGAGCCTAATCTGGCTAGTCTAGCTGCTTCACTTCATCTGGACGCCTGAGTTGGTATTGTCTAGTTGGAACAAGGTTCCCAACTTCTCCTTGCAGTTCTTAGTGGGAAAGGCTCAGCAGTGCGCCAAAGACGGATGTTGGGTCGTGTTCAACGCCATTCTCGCTCTGTGCATATATGGCATCATTTTGTTCCCCAATATGCCTGACTTTGTGGATTTCGACGCCTTTCACATCTTTGCTTCAGGGAATCCAGTCCCTACCTTGATAGGAGATGTCTACCATTCCATCCACTACAAAAACGAGAACAGAGGGGGCAAGAATGTCTCGTGCTGTGTACCCCTGCTTTATAGATGGCTTGATAGTCATCTACCCAAGAAGGGTCCCTTTGCTTCGTCTGCAGCCACAGCTGAGTGGCCTGAGCGTTTGATGAGTCTATCTGCAGAGGATATTGACTGGTTTGACAGAGATAGGTTGGGTACCGATGTTATCTTCAGTTGCAGCGGGTTTCCGAATGTGCCTTTGATAGGCAGGAAGGGTTGTATCAACTATAATCCATCTTTGCTGGTCCAACAGTTCGCTTATGCTTTGAGAGCTCCGCCGAAGGATGAAGAGGTGCAGGAATCTCTGTACCTCACTGGTCTTCTAGAGGGGGATAGATATCTAAGCTTCAACGCGCTTGGAATGGTATCAGTAAGCGGGGAAAGCCATTGCTGGGAAAAAGTAATAGTCAAGCCTACGCTCTGTATGTGACGTGGATCAGAGCCAGAGCAGATGCTATAGGGATGCCGTTTCCTCCTGCCAAGCCAGAAAACCCTCCAGTGATTGAAGAGCCTACCACCGTGCCTATTCAGCAGCATAATCAGGTGTTAACTGAGAGAGATGAGCTGAAGCAGACAAATGAAGAATTGGAGAAAGAATTGGCTCAACTCAGAAGCGAGAGGAACGAGGCCGTTCATTCCTTCAAGAGGCAAACAGAGTTGGTGAACCAGCTGGGAACAGACGTGACTAAGCAGATAGCTGAGCGTGAACGCTTGGGTCGAGACTTCAAAGCTGCCAACAATGTACTGGCCACGAAGAAGCAGCACTTGGACGAAGCGTATCGGAGGATATCCAAGTTTAACTAGCACTGGAAGGCCTCCCTAGCCAACAGGAAAGAGTGGGAGGATAAGCTGATGCAATAGATCTCCAAGCTGAAAGCCCAGGTGAAGGCTAGTGAGAAGAGGTTTGATGAAGAAACCGCTCGCAGATATGCCGCTGAAGGCCAGCTCAACAGAGCTCTCGCTAACCTGAAGGAGTGCAAACTGACGTTTGAGTCCAAGAAGCGGAAGTTAGAAGACTGTTTCGGCGAAGGAGCATGGGAAGATTCGGTCGAAGGTCTTCAATACACCATTATGCAGAGGGAGTTGCTCGTCGAAGGGTTGCTCACTCGGCCTGATCATCCAGAAACGAAGGGGTTGTTAGAAGAGTTTCGCGCCCGTGGTCGTGCTTGACTATTTGTATTCCTTTCGTTTTGATCACTGTTGTATGCTGACCATCACCAGGCCTGTTGGTTGAGGTCATGCTATTGATTCATCTTGTACTCACTGACGTTGTGTACCGCCTTGATGGGCTTTCTTCATATATATGAGATGTTATTTCCATGACTGGACTCGGACTTCTTATTATCAGCACTGGCACTCAGGCACTAGGATCGGGGGATACCTCCCTAACACACAGACACACGTTTGCATTTGCATGAAGCATTTGCATGATGAGCACTTTGTCGTTTTTCCTAACCCTTTTGTGTTTTCAGGTTGTTTCAGGTTGTTCCAGGATTGATCAGAGACCCATCCACTGCTATCCGACCAGAGCAAATCAAACCAGAATCATGGAGCAAGTGCAAACTGATGTTCAAGAACTCCGCGAAAGAATGGATCGCTTCATGGAGCTCATGCAAGCAGTCGCCAACGGCCAAGATCAGCTCAGAACCTTGGTCCAGCCACTGATCTCCAGGGTTGATAGCAATGGTGTACTCCATGGTAGGGCTGTCCCGACCCCTCCACCTGTTGAAACTCCTCAGAATGGTATCCCCGTGACCGGGGGGAATGGCAGTGCCAACGACAATGTGGTAGCTAATATGGGACTCAATGGTAATACGACGGGCGTCGGTAATGGGAATTTTGAAGCCAATGTCAATGTTGGGCTGGGCAACGGCAATGCAGGTGTTGGAAATCTGTTCGGGCCTCAACCGTGGTTAGAAGACCGTCAAGATGATGTGTTCTCTCAGAAAGGTGCTGAAGGTGAGCTGACTGCTGAAGCACGGCTTAGGTTCAAGGCACTCGAGGATAAGATGAGAAATATCGAGAATCAGAACACCCTGGGTGTTGATATGTCCAAGTTGGGACTGATTTCTGATTTCAAGGTACTTCCCAAGTTCAAGGTACCTGACTTTGAAAAGTACAAGGGCACCACTTGCCCTCGCGTCCACCTGAGATCATATTACAGGAAAATGTCCGCTCACTCTGAGGACGAGAAGTTGCTGATGCACTTCTTTCAGGACAGTCTGTCCGGACCCTCCCTCGAATGGTACATGAGTCTGGAACCTACCAGTGTGCGCACGTGGAAGGACCTTGCTGAAGCATTTGTGCACCACTACCAATATAACAGCGACTTGGCTCCGAACCGGGTTCAACTGCAAAATCTGTCGCAAAGGAACAATGAAGGGTTCAAGGAATACGCCCAGCGGTGGCGTGAATTGGCAGCCAGGGTTCAGCCGCTTATGGTTGAACGTGAGCTTGTGCAGATGTTCGTAGCCACCCTCCCAGGGGTTTATTATGAGAAATTGGTCAGCGGTATGTCCGGAACCTTCTCAGATCTCATTATCACGGGTGAGCACATCGAAAATGGGATCAAACTGGGGAAAATTCAAGGTGATTCATCCTCAGCTGGAGGAGGTGGAAAGAAACCTTATGGTGGTAAAAAACGAGAAGGAGAAGCGAGCGTCGTGTCCAACGCTCGAAGGAAGGGTAAAGGCCCTCACCAGCAGGTGGCCAGTATAACTATCCCGGCAGTCCCACAGCCACAGCAGCAGCAGCAACCGAATCAACAAGGGTACAGAAAGTATCAGAATCGGGCACCTCTGTCTAGCCGTCACCTCGAGACACCGCCCATGTCGTACGCACAACTGTTACAGACTTTACTTCAGCTGCAGTTGATCCAGAAGAGAACCTTGGCTCCCTTGACAGGGGCACCTCTGCCAGGTTATGACGCGAATGTGACTTGTGAATTTCACTCAGGGGCACCAGGCCACACAATAGAGAATTGCAAAGCCTTCAAGCATAAGGACGCCAAGATCATCAACTTCTCCGATAATGTGCCAAATGTCACGAAGAACCCTATGCCGAATCATAGGGGGGTGGAGTAAACGCCATTATTGAAGACGAGAGTTTGGATTTGTTGACTGATGTCAAGGATCTAAAGACGCCGCTTAGTTTCGTTAAAGCTAAGCTGATGAAAATAGGTTTCTTCCCAGGTTGTGGAGAACTGTGTATGGGCTGTGCGACAAGTCCTGATGGATGCGAACAGTTGATAGAGGGAATTCAAAGTCTGATGACTGAAGGGATCTTACAGTTTAGCCGAAGGGCCGAGAACGGATCGGGAGAGGTAATGCTGAAGCAAGACGATGAGGTCGCCACCATCACCATCCCTCGCCAGACGATAACTATTTCTGCACCCAGGCCGCCCACGATTACCATCACCAAAGCTGGGCCGATACCGTTCGAAAGCACTAATGTTGTCCCATGGCATTACGGGGCTGAAGTCTACTGCAACGGACAGAAGTTGGAGCTAGAACCGTTTGGGTCGTCTGTGGAGAACCTGGCGGGCATTAGCGGAATCACTCGCAGCGGGAGAGTGTTTGCACCACCTGAGGTCGTGGCGGAAAAGGCGGACAGGGCTGATGCAACTGATAAAGGTAAAAGTAAGGTCGTTGAAGAGATCCCCCATGGGGTAGAAAAAGACTTACTTGTTAAAGACGCCGAGGAATTTATGAGGTTGATTAAAAAGAGTGACTACAAGATCGTGGATCATCTCCATCAAACACCCTCGAAGATGTCCATCCTGAACCTTTTGATGTGTTCTGAGGCATATCGCAACGCACTGCTGAAGGTGTTGAACGCCGCATATGTACCGCAGGAAATATCGGTAAACCAGTTGGAAGAGGTCGTAGCCCACGTGAATGCTGGAAATGGGTTAGGGTTCACTGACCTGGAGCTGACGCTGAAGGGCAGAAACCACAATAGTGCCCTGCACATCTCGATAGAGTGTAGGGGAACGATTATGTCCCATGTGTTGGTGGACACGGGGTCGTCGCTCAATGTTCTTCCGAAGAAGGCATTAATGAAGTTAGATACTCGTGGAGTGATTTGCACACCCAGTGATCTGGTTGTGAAAGCGTTCGATGGAACCAAACGCCATGTCTTCGGGGAGGTGACGTTGCCAATCCAAGTCGGGCCGGAAACATTCGACGCGATCTTTTACATTATGGACATCATGCCTGCCTACAGCTGTCTCTTGGGCCGGCCATGGATCCATTCTGCTGGTGCCGTGACCTCCACGTTGCACCAGAAACTCAAGTATGTTGTCGGAGGTAGCATTGTAACTGTATGTGGCGAGGAAGATATAATGGTGAGCCATTTGTCGTCCTTCAAGTATGTTGAGATGGATGGGGAGATCCACGAAACCCTATGTCAAGCGTTCGAAGCTGTTAAAGTCAAGGACGTAGCTCCTGCAATCACTGAGAAGCCAGAGATGACTCTCTCTTCCTTCAAGGAAGCCCGAGCCGTTGTTCAAGCCGGATCCACCCCAGGCTGGGGGCGAATTTTGGAGATACCTAACAAGCAAGACAAGTTTGGGTTAGGATACTCTTCTGGAGCTGAAGCCTCCTCTTCTAACAGTGCGTCGCGAGGTAAAGGGCCGATCCAGTTTACTAGCGGTGGGGTGATCTTTGAAAGCGTCAATGCAGTGTCTGAAGACAGCGGAGATAACGACTGTGACTTAGACTCTTGGATCCAGCCAAGCAAGCCAGGCGAGAGCCTTACCAACTGGTCCGTCAAGGATATCATCCAAACGACAAGTGAAGAGTAATGATTTACTTTTTCCAATCATTGTACAACCCTATGTCCTACCCGGGGCATAGTGGTTTTATTGTCAGAGCCTTGTTTGATTATGTACATGCATTTTATCAATAAATCAAAAGGCGTTTTTCTTCGTGTTCAAATATTGTGATCTCTGTTATTCCTGTTTTATATTTGTTTTGAAAAAAAATAAAATGGCAATGAGGTTTGTGCTAACCTGCATATCCTTGTTTTAAGCTTAACCCTTGTTATTGCAGGATCCACGTAACAGATGACATCGACTCTGGACCTTCTACGACTCACTTCGACTTTGATTGCCCGATCTATCAAGCTGAAGAAGAGATTGATGAGGACGAAGACCTTCCCGAAGAGTTGGCCCGCTTGTTGAAACAAGAGGAGAAAGTTATTCTGCCTCATGAGGAAGAGATTGAGATCGTGAATCTGGGTTCTGAAGAACTAGTCAGGAACGTCAGGATAGGGGCTGCATTGCAGAGTGATGTCAAGCAGAGATTGGTCGAGATGCTAAGAGAGTATAGTGACGTCTTTGCTTGGTCATACGAGGATATGCCCGGACTTGACACTGACACCGTGGTCCATCACTTGCCGTTGCGAGAAGATTGTCCCCCCGTTAAGCAGAAGCTTAGGAGGACACGACCAGATATGGCCGTCAAAATCAAAGAAAAAGTGCAGAAGCAGCTTGATGCTGGCTTCTTAGCGGTCACTACTTACCCTCCGTGGGTCGCCAACATAGTGCCTGTACCGAAGAAGGACGGTAAGGTACGAATGTGCGTCAATTATCGGGATTTGAATAGGGCGAGCCCTAAAGATGGTTTCCCGCTGCCTCATATTGATGTGTTGGTCGACAATACAGCTCAGTTCTCCGTATTTTCGTTCATGGATGGCTTCTCCGGCTACAATCAGATCAAGATGGCGCCGGAGGACATGGAGAAAACTACGTTTATCACCCCTTGGGGAACATTTTTCTACAAGGTAATGCCTTTCGGTCTGAAGAACGCAGGGGCCACTTACCAACGAGCAATGGTTACTTTGTTTCATGACATGATTCATCATGAGATTGAAGTCTATGTTGATGACATGATTGCGAAGTCCCAAACGGAGGAGGGACATCTGGTCAATTTGCTGAAGCTTTTTGAGAGGCTTAGGAAGTTCAGGTTGAGGCTGAATCCTAACAAGTGTACTTTCGGAGTACGGTCCGGAAAACTACTGGGGTTTATCGTGAGTGAAAGAGGCATCGAGGTTGATCCTGCGAAGATTAAAGCGATACAAGAAATGCCAGTGCCAAAAACAGAAAAAGAAGTTCGTGGTTTCCTGGGCAGAATAAACTACATTGCAAGGTTTATCTCTCAGCTCACGGCCACGTGTGAACCGATGTTCAAACTGTTAAAGAAAGATCAGGCGATTATCTGGAACGAGGATTGCCAGAAGGCATTTGATAAGATAAAACAGTATCTGCAGGAACCTCCAATCTTGATACCCCCAGTGGCCGGACGACCACTAATCATGTACTTGACAGTTCTGGAGAATAGTATGGGGTGTGTTCTCGGTCAGCACGACGAGACGGGCAGAAAGGAGCATGCCATCTATTACTTGAGTAAAAAGTTCACAGACTGTGAATCTCGTTACTCGATGCTGGAGAAGACGTGTTGTGCACTAGCCTGGGCTGCCAAATGTTTACGACAGTACATGCTCAATCACACAACCATGCTAATTTCGAAGATGGATCCAATCAAGTACGTCTTCGAGAAGCAAGCGCTTTCGGGCAGGATTGGCAGATGGCAAATGGTTTTGACGGAATATGACATTCAGTACGTTTCCCAGAAGGCCATTAAGGGAAGCGTATTGTCTGAGTACCTTGCCGAACAGCCGATCGAGGATTATCAGCCGATGAAATTTGAATTCCCTGATGAGGATATCATGTTTCTCAAAGCGAAAGATTGCGATGAACCGTTGCCCGGTGAGGGGCCAGATAGGAAATCCCAGTGGAAATTGATATTTGACGGGGCGGTTAATTCTTATGGAAGTGGCATCGGGGCGATCATCACGACTCCCCACGGATCCCATATCCCGTTCAGTGCGAGACTGACGTTTCCAGTCACCAATAATGAAGCGGAGTACGAAGCATGCATCATGGGTCTAGAAGAAGCGATTGATTTGAGAATCAAGAACCTAGACGTATATGGTGACCCGGCACTTGTGATCAACCAGATTAAAGGGGAGTGGGAGACTCGTCAATCGAATTTGGTGCCGTACATGAATTACGCCAGAAGGCTGCTTCCGTTCTTTGATCGAGTGGAACTCCATCATGTGCCCAGAGTTGAAAATCAGATGGCTGATGCCTTAGCCACGTTGGCTTCAATGTATAAAGTCAATTTTTGGAATGAAGCTCCGAGAATTGTCATTTCCAGTCTTGATAGACATGCATTCGTCTTTGCGATCGATGAAGCCTCCGACGGCAAGCCATGGTTCCATGATATCCAGACTTTCCTTATGACTAAGGAGTATCCTGCGGGAGCGTCGACCCGGGATAAGAAGACTCTGAGGAGGCTGTCTGGAAATTTTTATCTCAATCCTGATGGTGTTTTGTATAAAAGAAACCACGATCTCGTGCTACTCAGATGTGTAGATGAGAAAGAAGCGAGTATGCTCATGGAAGAAGTCCATGAAGGCACATTTGGTACGCACGTCGGCGGGCATGCTATGACAAGAAAGATCCTGAGAGCAGGATATTACTGGCTGACGATGGAATCAGATTGCTTTAAGTTCGTGAAGAGATGTCATAAATGCCAGATTTATGCTGATAAGATTCATGTGCCGCCGTGCCCGCTAAATGTCATGTCCTCCCCGTGGCCGTTCTCCATGTGGGGCATCGACATGATAGGCAAGATCGAGCCCACTGCATCTAACGGTCATCGCTTCATTCTAGTAGCTATCGACTACTTCACCAAGTGGGTGGAGGCAGCCTCATATGCTAATGTGACCAAGCAAGTGGTGGCTAAATTCATAAAGAGGGACATCATCTGTCGATACGGAATTCCCGAGCGGATCATTACTGATAATGGTTCGAATCTGAATAACAAGATGATGAAGGAGCTGTGCCAGAGTTTCAAGATTGAACATCACAATTCATCACCTTACCGGCCGAAGATGAATGGCGCCGTTGAAGCGGCCAATAAGAACATAAAGAAGATTGTTCAGAAGATGGTTGTGACCTACAAAGATTGACACGAGATGCTGCCATTTGCATTGCACGGTTACCGTACAACGGTACGTACGTCAACCGAGGCAACTCCTTTCTCCTTAGTGTACGGTATGGAAGCTGTCCTACCGTTAGAAGTGGAAATCCCTTCTTTACGAGTTTTGGTTGATGTGAAACTCGATGAGGCAGAATGGATTCAGAATCGACTAAACCAACTCAGCCTGATGGACGAGAAGAGGTTAGCATCGATTGCATATGGTCGTCTGTACCAAAGCCGAATGAAGAAAGCTTATGACAAGAAGGTGCGTCCTAGGAGCTTTCAGACGGGTGATCTCGTCCTGAAGAAGATTCTTCCTCCACACTCCGATCACCGGGGCAAGTGGACTCCCAATTACGAAGGTCCGTACGTCATCAGCAAGGTCTTTTCGGGAGGAGCCTTGTTGTTGTCTACGATGGATGGTGAAGATTTTGCATCCCCGGTGAACGCGGACGCAGTTAAAAAATACTTTGCTTAAAGAATGACCCGCTGGAAAGAAAAAGAACATCCAGGCAAAAATGGGGCATCCCGGCGAACCGTAAAAAAGGAAAAAGGTTCGGGCAAAAATTAGGGATATAAAGAAAAGAATGTACACCCGCAAAGTTGAAAACCCGGATGGGCGACTCTGGAAAAAAAGGGTATCCCGGTGAATCGAAAACCCGGAAGGGCGATTCAGGCAAAAGTTAGGGATTTAAAAAAGCAAATGACTGCATTTCGCGTGTGGACTTTCATTGTTTAGTGGTTTGGAAGACCTGAGGGCCGTTTATCTAAATCAATCTCTTCTGAAGCTGAAGCGTCGGAGAAGTATCGAAGTCGAGTGGGTCATAGAGGGATCAACTCATGGTGTTCGTCTACGCCTCGTTGCCGACATGTGTATATACTGATGTATATTTATGTTTTATTTTTGCGCAGCTTCCTCATTCCAGGGGCTTGCATCTGTTGTAAAACATTTTTGCCCATTCAGGGATCGTCATCAATAAAATGTATACTAGTCAGCAGTTCTGTTTTCCTGTTTAGCATTTATCTGTTTTGTTTGCGAAAGAGAACGCCGATGTTTTTGATAAAATGCGCATACATAAACTTACTGGCCTAGGCCACTGATTGTTGAAACAATGAATTACTTGAACATTGTCACAAGATGATAACCTTGATAGGTCCCTTTGAGAAGGGTATCTTGTCTGTTTGTTTGTGTCGTTGCAGGTGCAGCATATTCCAAGCCGTACACCGTATGCGTCCCCAACCAGGATGATTCCTCCTTCTCCAGCAAAGTTCAGCAGCCTCTCCCCACAGAGTCTGAACATGAGATCGTAAAGCATTGATATGTCTCCCCAAGCAGAGAAGATTCTCTCCCCAATCAGATGTATCCTGAAGGAACGTCATCTCCCCAGCTGAGTCAGGCGCCGAAGCGTGTGTTCTTCCCCCAGCACCGGGTCACAAGTGCAGGTCTCATAGGAGCCTATTCACTGAAGTGTGCAGCAATTGGTAGTTCAAGACTGAAGTCTCCAGCAGAATTGAAATTCCCCACAGAGTCGTACTCTCCCCCGAAGCAGGATGATTTCTTCTTCCCCAGCCGAGTTTGCAGATCCCCAAAGGAGCCGAGTCCTTGGAAGCCGTTCAGGCCCTGATTGGTTTTCCCCAGTAGAGTGTTGAATAGCTGATGCCGTGTCTCCCCACCGGAGTCGTTAGTTCCAGGAAGGTTCAGCCGCGAAGGCTGTGCAGTTTATTTCTGCGATTGACATCGCTTTCCTAAGCAGGTCCAGGTTCTCGTAGAGCTTTATTCCCCTGCAGCAGTCAACTGAAGTTTGCTTCCCCATGCGGAGTCCGATTGAGATTGGCATGACCTTTTCTCCGTGGCAGGATGATTCCTTCCCCCACCAGAGTGGTTCTTTCTCCTTGACAGGAGGATTCTCCCTTCAGCATTTATTTTGCTGACGAGATCGCAGCATTTTGCATGATTGCATAGCATTTATCATAAACGCGTAGCATTTCCACCGTGTGGAGCATTGCGCCGTTGTCAAAGCATATGCATATGAAACATGAGCTAGGTTGTTACCGTTCTTGTTTTGCAGGTGTTCCTCCGCAGAGTCGCTTGCTCAAGATGATTCTTGAATTCCCCAGCAAAGTCGTTCACCCAAGATGATTCTTGAATTCCTCAGCGAAGTTGATTGTTTAAGATGAATCTTAAAATCCCCAGTGAAGTCGCTAGAGTTGGTTGCTCAAGTTGATGCTTAGAGTACCCAGCAAAGGTTGCTCAGGATGACTCCTGAAATCCCCAGCGTAGTCTGCTTAGGATGATTCCTGAAATCTCCAGCAGAGTCATTGGTTCAGGATGATTCTTGAAGTCCCCGACGGAATTATTTATCCAAGATGATTCTTGAAGTCCTCAGCAGAGTTGACTCACCCAGAATGATTTCTGGATCCCCGAAGCAGAGTTACTTGATAGTTCTCCAGAATCCCCAGCAGAGATGCGTCATCCCCCGGCAGCTTCCCGAACAGCGAAGTTGAAACTTCCCTCGAAGACTTGATGATTGAAGTTCAACCGTATTAACGAAGCAGTTCTCTCAGCTGATGCGAGTGCCTGACGGCGAGAGAGTAGATATCCCAATTGGTTCATGATTGACTGAGAATCCTATTCCCGACTTAGCGAAGAAGTCCGGCTGATGCCCGAAAATTTCTTTGAAGGCCCGATGGCATGATCAACAGGATTGTTGACCTGATGAGTCCCGAGGAATCCTGATGCCTGACGGCATGATCGACCACGTATCATCGGTTACCGTGTGACCAATTCCCCAGCTAGTTGTCGTGCAGCTATTATTTTAGTTTCCGAAGATTTGTTCCCATCAGAGTACCGTGTACTTGTGCAGTTGGCAAATTTCCGGGTTTGTTGGTATTCAACCGTCTTTTACCTTGATTGTTTGAGAGCTGTTCGCTTCTCACCCAGCCAGGTCCAAGCCGTTTGAATAGGGGCAGCTGTTGCACCCCAAAATTTGCCCAACATTTTCTTTACCTAGCTTATGTTTCATTTCATTCACATTAGCATTATCATTTGCATTTCATTGACATGTATGCAGGAGATCAAGAGGTATGATTACCAATTGAGAGCTACACAAGACTATGAAGCTAGCTAAGAAGCTTATTCAGATGTTCAAAGGTTGATATCTTTGTCAGAGAAGTTAAAAGATCCTCAGAGATAGTGGTTGAAACCAAGAGGGTGTGTCTCCTAACTTGAGAGTTGTGGGAAGTCATCAGATGATTCTGAAGCCATGAAGTTAGACTTGAGGTCTTGAGAGAGCTTAGGAGATGTCTTGAAAGCCATCATGAAGCTTAGACAGGTCATTGTGTAAGGTTAAGAAGACTCAGCCATGAGTGGTGTAATTAGGGTTTGACTGGGTCAACCCTAGGTCAATTGATGATTTGAACAAGGTTGAGGCCTAATTCAAGAGCCATGTGATCATGGATTGATACATTGAGATGTTATAAGGATGATTCCAAGGTTAACTCCTCATGATTGAAGAGTTTGAGAAGTTTCAAGCTAGGGTTTCTAAGGCTTGACATTGTAAAATCCCCTAGTTTGACCCCTATCTTCAAGACAGTTTAGCTCAAGATGTGATTGTCATCTCATCTTTCCCCCAATATGATTGTTGTAGAGCTTGATCTTAGCTTTAATTTGAGTGCTATAAGTCCTAGATAGGATTTGTAGAACTCAAGTTGTGACTTTGACAAGTTACAGGTCATCTGAGGTATGTGAATTTGGGGGCTTGAAAGTTACCCAACTTGCATCAAACTTTTTCCCAATAAGGATGATTCCTATGAGCTTTTTGTCAACATGAATTTTGTTCCTTATACTCTTATCTTTCTATAGAGTACTAGAAGTCCTTGATAGGATTTGTAGAACTCAAGTTATGGCTTTGACAAGTCAAGGGTATTTTGGTCATTTGGAGATTACAGGTCATTTCAATCATAAGGCCATAACTCCTATTTCCAAGCTTCAAATGGAAAACTGTTCAACATCAAACTTGTTCAAAATGATGTTTTAAGGCTAGTAAAGAGGTCATGAGATGTTGGAAATGCTTGTAGCTCAAAGTGCAAAAATGACCTAAAATAAGGGAATAAGTTAAATAAACCAAAGTTGGAAATTGATATTTTTGACTTACACATCCAAACCAAGGCATGTAATAGGTCATTTTGACTCTAAAAAGCATTTTAAGAACATTGGTTTAGCCACATTTTTTATTTGAGGTTTAATTATTGGACTTGCTTTGAAAAATAGTTACTTGCATATTAAGTAACATTTGCAAAACACAAAAGGGATCAATTCACAAGCTACCAAGGCCTTGCAACACATCTAATATCTCATTTGGAGAGATTTTGGAACCATAACAAGCTGCTGCAACAAGTTTAAATCAGAATTGGTGTGATTATGGCATGAGATGGTATTTTGATGACATGAGAAGTTCAATATCTCTTTGGATGAGTCCAGAAGATTCTAGAGAGGTCCAACATCATCTATATATTGATTAGAAGTGGTTCAAGTGCAAGGTTGGTGAGAATTGAGAGAGAGAAGAGAGTTTGCGATTTCACATTGATCATTGCAAATTGAAATCGGTTTCTACATTCTACACCATTTTTTATCTTTCTTTTGATCTCAAAAACTTCTATGGAGGATACTGAATGATTTCAGATCGATTCCATAGCCAAAGCCTTGAAGGATCGTGTTCTTGCATTTGAGTTTCAACACCTGCAAGTCATCATCGGGTTTGGAGTTCCAGGCATTTTCCATTGATTCTCTTGCATAGAGAAGCAAGAACTTGGTACACTGAATGATTTTGGAAGGTTTGAGAGCTTGAAGTGAAGATTTGGTGCATCTGTTACTCAAGAATTCACAGGTTGGTAACTTTCATCCCTCACCTTAATTTAAGAAGAATTAGCACGATTTGTTAGGTTAGATTGATAGTATGTGGTTAGGAGATCGTTTCTGGAAACTTAGAGAAGATTTCATGATGATTGATGAGATGACACATTTTCTGTTTGGATCAAGAACTTATTGAATATGGAGAGATAATATGAGTATTATAGCAAGAACTGATCAGGGTAGTGTGGTGAACATTTTAGACCAAACAATTTGAAGAATGGTGACAATTGGGGTCTGAGCCTAATTTTGATTCTCGATCGTGTTTTAGGTTAGAGGTTGATTCAATGAATTCTGAGGCTAGGGTTAGATTCAGTGTTCAATTTAGAGTGATTTAGTGCTTTAGATCATGGATTTTGATGGAGATTTGAGGGAGCTCGAGTGAGGAGGAGGTTGATGTTTGAGCTCTGTTTCAATGGTGTTTCTCCCTCCATTTTTGGTTCAAACGAAGAAGATGATGTTGACACCATTGGATCAACATGAGGACTTTGACTGAAGAAGCAATCCAACGGCCACGCGTGCTCCAAATTTTGTGAAGGAGTTCTGATTATGAAACGCTGCGTTTCATTTAATCAGTGGTTTTGGGCTTATGTTCAAATTGTTATCCCCACCCCCCTGATGGCCCAATCCATTATTTGAACTGATTCTGTTTACTATCCACACCACGCATTTATCTTTTTCTTTGGATTTTCTTTTATTTTTTTCATTTTATTCATGGTTATTGATTAATTCATAATAAATTGAAAAATGATCCAATTAATCCCATTCTTTTTGCATTATACTCATGAATGAGTCTAATATTTTTTAGATAAAAAATATTTTCATTTGATGCATTTTCTAATTTTATGGGAATTTTCACATTTTAATTGATATTAAAATAATCATGTTTGATACTTGATTTTGTGGAATTTTGTGTGATCATGTGATGATGATTTTGACTTTGATTTTTTGTGTGTGATTAGCATATATATGCATGATCCCCATAGATGTTTCTCACATTTTTGTGATGAACATAGGTGGTAGTTTAGGTTGAAACCTTTAGATGCTCCATTTTTAGGGTTTATGGTTGATACCTTTGAATTTAGGACTTAATATTAGGACTTAATAGATGATTTAGTCCCTGGTTTTTGTATGAGGCATTCTTAATTGAATTAGGATCCCTTAGGAATTTTTGTAGAAATTTTTAAGATAGTTTACTATTTTTTCTTGATTTTAGTTTAGGTGCTAGTTTTAGATGATTCAAATGCACTAACTCAACTAGATTAACATCTTTAGTTCCCTTGGATTAGGGTTTTGCTTTGCTTGTTCTTGGATGATGTTGAAGGCAAGTTGAAGATGAACTAGAGTGCTTGAAGAGGCTTGGATTTGAAGATCTTCCCTTCTTGTGGTGTAGTCTTGATTAGGCTAAGATTAGGGTTTTGTAGGCAGAGCTTTTAGATAGCTCTCTTCCTTCATAAACATGGAATATGTTGATCAATTCCATTCTTCCCTATGATGTAAGGTCCCTTTGTAAAGGCCTCATCCCTCCTTTGGTAGGATGTGTGGTTCTTTGCAAATTGGTAGAACCTTTGAGGGTCCCTTTCCCTGATGACAAGATGCTCAGTGGTGACCTTTGGTCTTCACTCTGCTACCAATCATCCCAACTTTGCTCTTGATAGATGAATCTTTCTCCCTTGTTAGAGGATGGAGTTCCTTGCTTGAAGAAGATTGAAGAATGAAGTTGATACTTCCATGAGATTGAAGATTATTCTGAGAAGCTGAAGCTTATAGAGGAAGAAGAATCAGTTGATACTGTTAAAGCAAAGGGAGCTGAAGCTTGAAGACTAAGTTGATACTTATGAAGAGGATCCATTGGAGATTGAGTGAAGAGCTGAGGCTTGAGGAATAAAGGATAAGTGGATACTTGTATTGATGCATTGAGAGCCTGAAGGAATCAAGTTGATACTTGTATTTAGGAGTAAAGCCTGAAGGTGGAATTGACTGAAGAGCTGAAGCTTGGAGAAGAAAGAACAAGCTGATACTTATGTTTGATGGGTTGAAACCTGGGAGGAGCAAGTTGATACTTGCTAGTGAAGATGTTATCCTTGAAGGGTGGTTGAAGTCTGAAGACTGGATTGCTGTTAGAAGAGCTGAAGCTTGAAAGGGGAAGAGAGAGGGGTTGATCTGCTTTCTTTCTTATCTGTTTTCTTTTCTGTGTGGGTGTGACTTGTTTGACTTGCGTGATGCATTAGAATAAGCCAATATCTATACTGACTTTAATCTAGGAGCATGATTGCACTAGAGGTTGAGTTGCTCCCTCTGCTTGTATTTTTACTGTATGGCTTTGCTTGCGGATATTCGGTAGAGCCCAGCTCCCTTGCCCATGTGGTTTGTGTTTGCCTGATGGCATTTTATTTTATTCCTGTTGTATGATTACTGCTTATTATTTTGCTTGATAGCATGTTATTTCCTCTGTATGATTACAGTTATTCATATCTGGCTTGAGGTCGAGACGAGCTTGTGGAGGCTGACACCCCACACACATTTCCTCCCTCACTTGCATTGCATGCATTTTACAGTCGTTTACTGTTTACTGTTTAAGCTGATGCTTTATCTGTTTCTGTTTATCATTTACATGATCCCCTAGGACTCTCATTTCCTTTGATAAGGAAATGGTGATAGAACTTTAGGTTGAAACCTATGCATGATAACTTCTAGGAGTTCCCTGTTTCAAACTTCAACCATAGGATGAATCCTTGGCATGACAACTGTTAGGACTTGATAGTCTCCCCTTAGTTAAGCCTGTTCTCTCTTCTCATCTCAAAACAGCTTAAGATACAGTAATCATGAATGATTTCTGTCGTACGTTACGAGCCTTAAGCTACCTGAGAAAGGATTGTTGGAGAGTTTCTTTTCAACAGTCTGGATGTTTAGTATGGCACCCTTTGGGTGACATGCGACGCATTCACTCTCAGGTCATAGTCTTTAGTGCGATTGAAATTGCAAACACAATAAAAAACAGTTCTTTCGTAAAAGACAGAAAACAAACTTCAAACCTTTTTGCCCCGTGGGCCCATAATTCAAAGGAAGCTTTTCTGAAGAAAAGAGTGTCGTTAAACTTTAGCGCCACCGCAAACAGGCTTTGTCCCTAACTGCTGGCACTGCTGTTTAACCCTACTCGATAAAACAGATGAATCTAAACCCCCGTAATCCGTAGAAGCCCGAACTATGTAAGCTCTGATCTCTCATATCTGTTGAGAGTATGTAGGCACAATACTGATGTATTGGCGAGCCACCTTCCCCGTAACCCGTAGTTAGGCGAACTACGTTGACTCTGATTTCTCATTCTCTGATGAGAATACATAGGCATAAAGCGCGACGCTTTGCCGAGTCATTTTCTTTTCTGTTTAAGCCAGCCTTGATAGGTAGATAGATAAAACCAACTCGTCCAGTAAACATAAACAAGCATGGATCCCATCGAGTACGATGGACGTGAGGGGTGCTAATACCTTCCCCTTGCGTAACCGACTCCCGAACCCAGACAATGGTTGCGATGACCTTGTCTTATACCTATTCGTCAGGTTTTTCCGATCGTTTCCTTTCCCGCTCTAAGGGATAAATAACGAAAGGTGGCGACTCTTCTGTTTTGCCGGCACCTTATTTTCGCGGTAGCGACACCAGGCGAACATCAGAAACAAGGTACTTCAAAGTGCCTTCAGCAAGCAAACCGCCCACTAAGAAATCGCGTGTTCGCCAGGCGAAGTAACCATTCGCCAGGCGAACCTTCGCTGGCTTCACTCGCCAGGCGAATTTCATGCAGGTTTGCTACTGGAATAGCCAAAAGAATAGTCAAGAGGTCTTCGCCAGCTCCTTCGCCAGGCGAATGGCAGCGAAGCTTCGCTGGAACCATTGCCTGGCAAACTTCATGCCCTTTTGGTCTGGAATTTAATTTGGAATTACTCGCCAGGCGAATGCTCTGATTTCTAACTTTTTTTTGTAGATGTGCCTCATCTCTTCCAAGGTGCTCTTACTAGTGTCAATCCTTCACACTAACAACAACATTACAAGCACCATTCACTTGGACCAAAACAAAAATGAAACTAAGCAAATCCAACTACTAATTCATGCACTACTAGATAAAAAACAAGTAAAAATACTACTAATAAGAGACCAAATAAATACTATAATTAGGATCTAACAGCACTCGGGATAGGAGAAGACCTACGCCTAACCACTACACGACCATACAAGTTTTATTGTGAAAAGAAGTTTGAAAAAGCACTCGATACGGGACCGAGGTTCTTAGGAGAAAAAGTTGTGGCGAATACAGTTACGTCTTCGTATTGAAAGACGAGTATCGAGACCACACAATCTACAGTGAGTATCCTGACACTCGGAGAGGTAGAAGTCTACACTCAATCCTCTATCTTTAGTTCAATACAAAGAGAACTTCATTCTCTTATTAAAGATGTTTTTTATCTTGAATGGTAAGTGTTTTGCGATAGTGAACCCTAACGGTAATGTCAAGCACTCAGGATAGGAGAAGGCCTACACCTAACCACTCCACGACCATTAGAGTTTTATTGAGAAAAGAGTTTGAAAATGCGCTTGGCACGAGGCCGAGGTTTTAGAAAGAAAAAAAAGTTTCGAAAAGAAGTTGCGAAAAGATGCGAAAGAGATAGGAGGTGAATACGAATATATATAGGATACAGATAATATACAGGATATGTAACCAACAGTCCACCAATTTAAGATTTTATGGTTTCGATATTTATTAGATGTTTTGAAAGAATGTACAAGTCAGTTTGATATATACAAGATATAAATTATATACAATATATATATATATATATATATATATATATATATATATATATATATATATATATATATATATATATATATATATATATATATATATATATATATATATATATATATATATATATATATATATATATATATATATATATATATATATATATATATATATATATATATATATATATATATATATATATATATATATATATATATATATATATATATATATATATGTATATATATAAGAATATAATGACTGAATTTAAAACAGATGATATTTGACAAAAAGATAAAAGTTAGTCTTCAGTTTTGTTAGTGAATTGAATCGGGACAAAATGCAATGCTAAACCGTCGTAGCTCGACTTATGGTGGAAATCGAACTATAGGAGGTCGCATAATTGATATCCGTGTAAAAGACAAGATAGAGAAATGATATTGAGGATTATTCTCCGATTTAATCGTGTCGCACAAACAAAAAAAAAGTGGGATCTCGTCTTAATCACAAACATTATGTCGATTAATCGAAGGTAGCCTATCACGATCCCAAAGTAAAGAAAATGACCCAAATGGTCATTTTTCATAGATTTGAAATCGAGAAGGTTATCGACTTCGATAAACAGCACTTACGAATAGAAGACTTCATTGATCGAGGAAAAATAATAAAATTGAAAAGGAGAAATGAGGAGAGAAAGAAGGTGGTCTCGGATCCAACATTATTTATCAATAGTTTGATTAATAACGGTTTACGGAGGTCTCGTCATCGACCAAAACGAGAAAATATGAAAATAAATCCTCAATGACAAATAAAAATGCTAAAATAAATCTCTAGAAAAAGATATTAAAAACCTCTAATAGAATGCTAGAATATACAAATGCTCAAAAAATTAGTTTTAGAATAAAACCTAAATCTAAGAAACTATTTATATAAAAAATTAACAAGTTCTAAAAGAAACTAATATTAGAAATATAAATATATAAAATAAAATAAAAACTCTAAAAGGTTGTTAGAAAAAAAAACTAATTAAATTAAATATATTACATATCCAAACACTATTTAAAAAAATATATTAACAATTCTTTTACAACTAATTTAGAAAATACATTAAAATCTAAAAAAGGTTTAAAACAAATAATACAAAAAAGGGTTTTTTTTAATACAAGTGAGGATCATCTGGGCCTTGAGCCCATCACCTTCTAACAAAAGAGAACCGTGTGACCAAGATCCAAACAGAAACAAAAAATCAGCCAAAATAAACTAAAATAAATAATAAATGTAAAAAAAAGCCAACAGGATGAGAACAAGTCTCACGCCTCACATCCCTCCTCTCTGTTTCTCGTCGTTCTTCCCTTTCCCTTTTTTTAGTCTCACTCTCGTCTCTCTGTCCGTGATCGTTCTCATTTCCGCTTTCTCCCTCATTAAATCTTTTCGTTTGCAACCCTCTTCTCATTCACGAAGAATTGTTGTTGTGACTGGGTGTGTGATGATTTGAAGTTTTGGGATTTGCAGGTTGAAGGTTGTGGGTTTGGTGGAGAAACGAAGGTTTCGTGTGGTGCCTTGAAGGAAGGTTTGGAGATTGGTTAGTTCTGTTTGGATGTATTTCAGATTGGAAGAAACGGGTTTGAAGAAATGGTGGAGGGGATTTTCGCTTTCGGTTAGATTTGAAAGGTGGAGTTTGTTGAAGAATGACGGTGGAGAAGATGGAAGAGGGTGTCAGTAATTGAGGGAGACAGATGGGTTTTCGTTTGGGTTTTGGGTTGTTCGAGTTGAGATTCGAAGATGGTGAACCGTGGTCGGATTTATGGGGAAAGTAGAAATTGAAGGTTCAGGGAGAAGGTTCGAATGTAAGGGCTGAAAGAGGAAGAGAATGGGTAATGATGTTCTCAGCGGCGACTACGTTTTCATTTAGGGTTCACATCTTGAAGAAAGTGAACAGTATATTTTTTGATTTGAGAGTTGGATTTTGAAAAGGAGAAGATGAACTGTGCAAAGAGAAGGAGGCGCCTAGGGTTTCTGAGGTTGGGGGTGAGGAATAGTGTCAGGGATCTTATACAGCTGTCATGTGTCGCTATCAAGCTTATCCTTTTTCTTTTTGATTTAATTTTCTGTTAGTCAACTTAAAACAAAACTTAATCTAAAATCCTAACTCTAAACTAATCTCTAATATAAAATCTAAATTAAATAACTAATCTAAACTAATTTCTAATTAAGAAAAAAGTTATTCTAATTAAGTTAAAAAACCTGATTCTAAAAACTATTTTTCTAAAAACTCTATATTAAATAAAATGAAACTTAAAACTAACTTCTAAATTCTAAATAAAAGAATTCTAATCTAATTTAAATAAAATCCTAAACTCTAATTTCTAGTTCTATTCTATTTTAATAAAAAAAATCTATTTAATTCTAATACTAAAATGATTCTAAAAACAAATTAAATCTATGCTAAAAAAAACTATTTATTCTAAACTGAATAATAATAAAAACTATTCTAATTTCTAAAAAATAAAATTCTAAATATAAAATTTAATTTCTATTAATCAAACAAAAAAGTACAAAACAATATCATTTTGCAAAGGAAAAGAGAAATTATAAAAAGAAATTAAAATTTACAAAAAAAAAGTATCCTCTGGCCACGTGTCACATTTTTATTGGGCAAAATAGCAGAGATTTAAAAAAATGCTCAATTGGGAGTGAACACGTGTCTAAATGGCGTGAAATTAAGCAAGCAATGCAAAATTAAAAATAAAATCGAAAATACGGAAAAAATTTTAAAAAAGAAGGGACAAATTTAGAATATGACAATTGGTACATTTAATAAGATATTATTTTTTGAAAATAAATCGAAACTATTTTTCCTCATTATTTTTGTTAAATTGATAACATTTATCGGGAAATTTAACATTAGAACAAGAGAAATCTTTCTTACTGCACAAAATACAACAACTATTAGTACTATTGTATGATAAATATGTACCGTACATATGGATACAATTAATTTTTTTTGGATATATACATCTATTTGTATACAAATATTATGTTGATATATTCTGTCAATTAAGATTTTAATTTACATGAAATATTTTTTTTATTCATAACCACAAAGAAATAGTTTGTGAGAATAATTATTTTCAATGTGTAGTATTTTATTTATACATAATCACATAGGAATAATTTGTGAGATTAATTATTTATTAGTACATGTAAGAATGAATTAATAAGACATGGTTAAAAAGATTCTAAAGTCTTAGAAATAGAGCATTGAAGTAATTTATATAGAGTGACATCCTCATTTTATATCAATCGATTTTGTAGGATTGTATTATATCAAATTCTAATATGGTATCAGAACCTATCGATCGGACCTCGGACAGCCCACCGTTTAAATCCACACACCAAGTCAAGAAAAAATATTAGGCGTGAGGGATGTGTTAGGAAGATCTTAAAGTCACACATTAAATGGAGATAGAACATTGAAATGGTGCTGGGCGTGAGAGGATGTCTTAGGAAGATCCTAAAGTCTCACATGAATTAGAGATAAAACATTAAAATAGTTTATATAGAGACACCCCTCATTTTACCAATAAATTTTGTAGGGTTATTTTGTAGAGTTATGTTAGATCAAACTGTAATAAACACCAACAATAGATATACATACTCTCTCATCTCTTAAATATAGATAAAAGATCAAAATATATTAAATTTTTTAATATGAGAGTTTAATTCAAAGAATAATGGATGATGCAAGAGGATGAAAATGAAAAGATTTTGATTGCAAAACTCAAAATTTGTGAGCTAGATGGTGGAGATAGTTAAATTTGAATCTAACGCCGTGAGGGATTTGCTCGTGTTCCATGCTTCAACAAAAATATACGGAAGCATTAATTACTTGTTTAATTGTCTAGTATAGTGATTGATTTCATAAATATGAGGAATTAATTTGCCACCTCAACTTGAATAAGATACTCTTTCATAGTTTCATAATTTTAAAAATGTGTTTAAATAAAATTTAAAATAAATTTTCATAAAAAAAATTATTTTTTTATTAGAAATTTTAAAAATTTTAATAAAAAAGAAAATTTTGAAAAAAATATATGAATACTGGAATTTTTCAAATTTTTTATTTTACATTATTGAAATTTTCAAAAATTTCAATAAAATTTTAAAATTTTCAAAAATTTCAATAAAATTTTAAAATTTTCAGTAGTGTGTCAGAAATTTTGAAAAATATTTTTTGATAATGTGACACTTATTTTGATGATGTGTCAAAATTAAATTATAATTAATTTTTGCAACTCATTATTTATTAAATTTTTAAGATTAATTCATTTAAAAGTATTATATTAATATATAATAATAATAACCTAAAAATTATTCAATAATAATTGATTATTCTCAACTCTTTCTTTTTTTTCCCTAAAAATATGTTCTTCCCAAAACAAAGAATCCTAACACTTTCTCTCATATTCAAAATCAACAATGACCACAACAATATCACAGTATTAAGTAAGACAGAAAAATGTGAATGTGAATCTGCAATCCTTGTATAAGTGGCAATTGAATCCATTAAAACAAAATTTATTCAATCCATTCATCGAAAAATCCATTCAATTCATCTATCACATAAAAAATAAGTTAATAGATTGAATTAAATACATCCATTTAAAAATCCATCCAACATATTTTAAAAATCCAATAATTTTTTTTTTATTTTCGTTAGATTTATTTCTTTTAAAATAATTAAAATAAATTTTTTAAAAGAAAAGAATTGAGTTTTTTTCCAAAAAAAAACCGCAATTTTTTCAAAAAAATAAATCAAATTTTTTTCCGAAAAAAGTCGATTTTTTCTTCAAAATAAAAAACTAAATTTTTTTCAAAAAAGAAAACGATTTTTTTCCAGAATAAAAAACAGATTTTCTTTATGAAAAAAGAAACCGATTTTTTTTTAAAATTAAAATATTAATTTTCTAAAAAATACAAGAAATTCAATTTTTCTCAAAAAAATTAATATCTTTCAAAAATTAAAATATCAATTTTTTGTTTTAAAATATAAAAAAATGATTTTTTTTAAATTCAATTTTTCATGAATATATTAAAAAATATATTTTTTTTAAATACAAAAAAATGAAGCTTTCAAAAATAAAATAAAATCGATTTTTTAAAAATAAAAAGGTACCTTTATATTCTCGAAATAAAAAAAAGTTGGATGGATGGATATCCATCCATTAAAAATATGTTAATAGATGGATTGGATGAATTTTATTTTTAACGGATGGATTGAATTGGATAATTTTAAAAAAAAAATAGTGGATTGTTAATGGACTAATGGATTATTTTGATCCATCCATTAAAAATTCATATTCATCAAATCCATCCATTTTACCACCCCTAAATCCTTCTATCGAAAAACACACTCCAACCCTTTTTCCGTGAACTCACCAACATTATGAGTTGTAAATGGTCACCGCCGATTAGTATTGGATTTTGTTTGTTTCTTTCGCGAATTCTCTTCTATAATTTTGTCTTGTTTCTTGTTTGATTATGGAATCAAGAATTATGTTTGATTTTGCTTGAAAATGTTGTTATTTGTTATTTGTGTTTTTAAAATGAGAGAAAGACAAATTTTTTGGGTTTCAGAAATAAAGCGAATAATTTGACATTAGTTAAGCGAATGATTTGACATATCAACCGAGATTTTTTTGGTTTCACAAATCAAGAGATTTTTTGAAAGAGAGATTTTGAGGAATCAATATGTGATGTTTCTTTCCTTTTTTTTTATTATTTTAACTCTTATTTTTTTTATAAAAAAAATCAAGTAATTTATATATTTTTTTTATATAATCCTCCATTGATTGTATCAATTGTATTTTCTTTCAACTCTTTTTGTATTATTAAATAATTTTTAGTTTATTATTATTATTATTATTATTATTATTATTATTATTATTATTATTATTATTATTATTATTATTATTATTATTATTATTATTATTATTATTATTATTATTATTAGGTATTATATTAATGAAATCCTTTTGAATGAATTAATATTAAATATTTAATAAATAAAAAGTTGAAAAAATTAATTATAATTTGACATTTATACATCATTAGAATAAGTGACACATCATAAAAAATTATTTTTAAATTGGTCAGAGGACTAAAATTTAAAACAGATCTTTAAAAAGGGTAAAAAGGGACACAAAACGTGATTTTTAAAATAGAGATCAAAATTATAAAAATAAATAAATAAGAGAATTAAAGTTACAATTAAACCTTCTTTTTACAATATTAAAAATTTTGAAATCTTCGATGCTCTACTGAAAATTTCAAAGTTTTGGATTATGTATAAAATATTTCAAAATCTTCTATAGCCTAAAAATTCTTTTTCATATTTTTTTTAAAAACTTTAAAATTTCAAATAAACAAATTAAATTTCTGGTATATATTGAATTTTATCAACAATTCAAAATTTCGGATATAAAAATTGAATTTCAAAATTTTTTGATATATATTATAAATTTTTGTAAAAACATATAAGTTTAAAAAAAATTCCAATTTTTTCACAAGTGTATAATAAAATCGCTATAAATGGTGGGTGCCAAATACATGTGATTCCAAATACATGTGAGATGGTGATAGTTAAATGCTTAACAAATATAGTCCAATCGAATGGCAGCTAATTGACAGACCCAACATTACTATGACGCCAACTAAGGGAACAACATAAATGCTAATAAATGATTAGTCAAAAACTCAAAAGAATAATTAGTCCATTCAAAATTAATTGTTAGTGTTTCAAATGTGAATTTAAATATACTCTCAAATAACAAATAATTTAACAGATTATTGGATTCTAGTTTTTACACGTAAACTGTTTATGCAACATGTCTCCATTCACACACTTATAATAATAATAATAATAAGTCAATACGGTTTCTATAACAACTAGTACCCGTGCTCTCGCACGAGTGAATTTATTTGATTTAGTATAAAATATATTTAAATGTATATTTAAATTTAAAATAAATTATTTTATTATAAAATAAATAATAATTCTAAAAATTTAATTATATTAGATAATCATATAAAAAAGTGATTCATGAGAAGATGGAGAAAGGAAAAAAAAATAAAATATGTTTTTTTTTCTTTCTTTTATGATTTAGAAAATTGATATTTTATTTAAATGGAAATTTTTAAAGAATTTATATACATGTTAAAAATTATGACATGATTATACAATAAATTATTTAGAGTATATTTTCTTCATACTAGTAAAATCCTATTCTAAAACATAAAACACTGAAGAGTGAGGAATTTTGTGTGTAAGTGCAATGTATCCATCTTATATGAGAGTCATAACTGCTTGCTCTCGTGCCAGCCATGCGCAGTGTATCAATCTTGAGCAAGAGTGTAGTTCAACAACTCAACTAATTCTACATCATGAGTGTAGTTAAACTATTTTTCTGTGACAAAAACAAAAAAGACATTGCCTTTTCCAGTCACCCTTATCTCACTCGAGACTTTACCAAAAACTCTTCATTTGGTTTAGTTTTATGGTGTAACATTAGTTTACAACTGATTAGATACCCTGGTGTTGCACTTAATTTATCGAAGTGCTCCAAGATAAAAAGGATGCCTGCGTGTCTCAATGCTATAACATTGAATGCTTCCGAAAGTTCAAACATATTTGACACACTCTCCAGTGATACATCCTGTGACAAAAAACTTAAGTAATGAGAAATTTTCTTTCTATTATATTATTATGTAGTGAGACATCATGCGACAAAAAAACATGTATTGAGGAATTCACTATCTATTCTAATATTAGTTCAGGAAACAATGCACTAACAAACCCAATTCACTTAGCTAACCTGTGCGATTGTGTATTCACATAATCTTTTAAGCCCTTCTAAAAGATATTGATCAGCTGCTCGGAGGAGATCTTGAGAAATTTCAACAGTGAGATCAACTAATCCAGTATATATAAATCTGGACAAAGATTAAACAATGAAATTTAAGTTGCCTGCAAATCATTAAAAGCTTTTACAACATAACTTTCATAAAGCATATGATTAGACCTCATCATCAGCTCAAAGACCTCCCATCTAATATTTGGTATCTCAATGTCCCTTGCATCCTTAAGACATACAAACTCTCTTAAAAAACTCTCTTATAAACTCTTCTAAAAAACTCTCTGTTTATAAAAACTCTCTTAAAACATAAAAAATATAAACTCTCTTAAAAAATATAAAATCTTGTTTGTCAATCTAAAACATAAAAAATATCCGTAACAATGACAGAGAGACTTAACATGTAGATTAAAATACAAAATATATAACATGCAACAGAGAGACTTAACATGTAGATATCCATACAAATAATAAAAACATATTCAGTTTGTCTCTTAAAGATTACAGAAAATGACTTAATTTGATTGCATTCAAATAATAAAAACATATTCAGTTCTACTTAAAGATTACAACAACAATGGTGAAAATATAAGTAAAAAAGAAAACCAGAGTAAAACTTCAAATACCGTAACAATGGCGGAAATGCAATGCAGACGAGCAGAGGATATCGAAAACGGACGGTGACCGGCGGCGAAATGCAACAGAGGAAGGCGAAGGTTGGATGGCGACGGTGGGTTTATAGGGCAACGTTCTTTGTTCGCCAGAGAAAAAGAAAGAAAGAAATACGATATGACTGTTCTGTTTCTTATAAAAATTCTGGTGGGTATTTTAAATTAATTCTAACTAAACCTATAGCAGCGCTTTTTAATGGCTTTAGCAGCGCTTTAAAAATCGCTCTCAAAGATCTTCTTATATACGCCATATAGCAGCGCTTTATGGAAAAAGCGCTCTCGTAGACTAGACCTACAACAACGCTTTAGGAAAGCGCTTTTATAGGGATGTCTTAGACCCCCCCCCCCTTTAGCAGCGCTTTTTAGAAGCGCTGTCTTAGGTCCCCCCTTTAGCAGCGCTTTTTAAAAAGCGCTGTCTTTGGGATGTCTTAGACCCCCTCTTTAGCAGCGCTTTTTAGAAGCGCTGTCTTAGGTCTCCCCTTTAGCAGCGCTTTTTCAAAAAGCGCTGTCTTTGGTTATCAATTTTTTTCTTTTTTTTTAATTCCTCTTTAGCAGCGCTTTCTCTAAAAGCGTTGTCTTTGTATGCGCTGCTAAAAGTCAATTCTGGCGTAGGACTTCATAGCAAAACTCATTTCCACTCCTTAAAGAAATATTTTAAATGTTGAATTTCATGGAGAAGATATTTTCCACCCTTTGAGGCAATATTTTGTTTGTTGAACTTTATTGCGAAGATCTTTACTGCCCCTTGAGGCAATATTTTATATGTTGGACTTTATGGAGAAGATCCTTCTCGCCCCTTAAGGAAATATTTTCTAAGTTGGACTTCATGGAAAAGATCTTTCTTGCCCTTTAAGGCAATATTTAGTACACTAGACTTCATGTCGAAGATCCTTTTCGCCCCCTAAGGTAATTTTATTAAGTTGGACTTTACAACAAAGATCCTTACAGCCCCCTGAGGCAATATTTCCTATACTAGACCTTATGGCGAAGATCCATGCCATCCTTTGAGGCAATATTTTCTATGTTGTACTTCGCAACAAAGATATTTTTCAACCCTTGAGGGCTTAATTTCTATGTTGGACTTCATGGTGAAGATCTTTACTACCATGCAAATATTTTTACGCTGGACTTCATGGGCAAGATCCTTGTGATCCTCTAAGACAATATTTCCTATGTTATACTTCATAGCGAAGATCCTTGCTTCCCCTCGGTGCAATATAAATAAGTTAACCAATTCCTTGAGGGACTTATAGTCTCATCATCCACGCTACAGATAACTTCTCATGGGGGACTTATATTTCTAAGGTTATTTAAACTCTCTCCTAAGGGACTCTGAGCTTCCTTAGGCGGGATCAACATAGAATTATCATTCAAGAGGCGTGACCAAAATCTAGTGTATGATACTTAATCAAAAGTATTTTCTGAAGGCCTGATAGATATCCTGCCGGAGAGATTTAATACCTCTCCTGAGGGACTTATAGTATCACCTGCCAGATTGCAAATAACTTCACTTGAGGGACTTATATTTCCATGGCTATTTAAACTCTCAATTGAGAAATTTAGAGCTTGCTCGGGCATGATCAACATAGATATGTTTCCCAAGAGATCTGATTGATGTCTAGCCTAAGATAATTACCATAATTCTTGTCTGAGGGCTCAATAGAAGTCTGGCTCGTGAGGTTCAACGCCTCACCTAAAGGACTTATAATCTCATCATTTAAGTTGTAGATAACTTCTCCTAAGGGACTTAGGTTTCTTAACATTCTTAAACTTTCACCTAATGGACTTCGAGTTTCCTTGGGCAGGACAAAATAATATAATCTTTCATAAAAAACCTGGAGCTAAATAGACCTAACACGTCACAAATCATCGAGAAACTAGAGCGTAGGGATACTTCCTCGTATTAGAAACCATAGGCCTGAAGCTAAAATAAATACCTCCCTATAGGCCTGGAGCTAAAATAAATACCTCCCTATAAGATGAGGGATTGGAGATCATAATTCATACGCTTATACCTAAGTATCAGATAAATACATAGAGCCTCCCGCCTTAGGTGAGTCGGCCCTCTAAACCACCATAAACACCACCATACATGTCTTCTCGCTTTCGTGGGCAAGCCCTAACCACAATATATCGTAATATACATACTAAGGTCTCTGAGTGCCCTTACTCTTATAGAAATAACATACACACATGTACTTTTTGACTAATACACAACTCAACTCCCATACGTTTTTTTCTTCACTTTATACTTCTCTAATACGACATTGTTTAATGAGGATAACTTCTTGTTGCAAAACAAATCTAAAATAACTAATTTTATTGTTCAACTTATTTGCCAAAAACAAATTTACAATTCAACAAACAAAATCAATCCTTATAAATTGGTACATTTAATAAGAAATTATTTTTTGAAAATAAATCTAAACTATTTTTCTTCATTATTTTTGTCAAATTGATAACATTTGTCGGAAAATTTAACATTAGAACAAGAGAAATCTATCTTACCGCACAAAATACAACAGCTATTAGGACTATTGTATGATAAATATGTACCGTACATATGGATACAATTAATTTTTGGATATATACATTTATTTGTATACAAATATTATGTTGATATATTCTGTCAATCAAGATTTTAATTTACATAAATATTTTTTTTATTCATATCCACAAAGAAATAGTTTGTGAGAATAATTATTTTCAATGTGTAGTATTTTATTTATACATAATCACAGAGAAATAATTTGTGAGATTAATTATTTACTAGTACATGTAAGAATGAATTAATAAGACATAGTTAAAAAGATTCTAAAGTCTCAGATTGATTAGAAATAGAGTATTGAAATAATTTATATAGAGTGACATTCTCATTTTATCAATCGATTTTGTAGCATTGTATTATATCAAACTTTAATATGGTATCAAAACCTATCGATCGGACCTTGTACAGCCCACCGTTTAAATCCACACACCAAACCCAGAAAAAATATTGGGCGTGAGGGGTGTGTTAGAAAGATCCTAAAGTCACACATTAAAAGGAGATAAAACATTGAAATAGTGCTGAGCGTGAGAGGATGTATTAGGAAGATCCTAAAGTCTTACATTAATTAGAGATAGCGCATTAAAATAGTTTATATAGACAGACACCCCTCACTTTACCAACCGATTTTGTAGGATTATGTTAGGTCAAACTCTAATAAACACCCACAATAAATATACATACTCTCTCATCTCTTGAATATAGATAAAAGATCAAAATATATTAAATTTTTTAATATTAGAATTTAATTCAAAGAATAATGGATGATGCAAGAGGATGAAAATGAAAAGATTTTGATTGCAAAACTCAAAATTTGTGAGCTAGATGGTGGAGATAGTTAAATTTGAATCTAACGCCGTGAGGGATTTGCTCGTGTTCCATGCTTCAACAAAAATATACGGAAGCATTAATTACTTGTTCAATTATCTACCATAGTGATTGATTTAATAAATATGAGGAATTAACTTGTCACCTCAACTTGAATAAGACACTCTTTCATAGTTTCATAATTTTAAAAATGTGTTTAAAAAAAATTTAAAATAAATTTTCATAAGAAATTTTATTTTTTATTAGAAATTTTAAAATTTTAAAAAAAATATGAATACTGGAATTTAAAAAAAAATTCCGACATTTTCAAATTTTTTATTTTACATTATTGAAAATTTCAAAAATTTCGATAAAATTTTAAAATTTTCAGTAGTATATCAGAAATTTTGAAAAATAATTTTTGATGATGTGACACTTATTTTGATAATGTGTCAAAATTAAATTATAATTAATTTTTGCAACTCATTATTTATTAAATTTTTATGATTAATTCATTTAAAAGTATTTTCATAATATATAATAATAATAACCAAAAAATTATTCAATAATAATTGATTATTCTCAACTCTTTCTTTTTGTTCCCTAAAAATATGTTCTTCCCAAAACAAAGAATCCTAACACTTTCTCTCATATTCAAAATCAACAATAACCACAACAATATCATAGTATTAAGCAAGACAGAAAAATGTGAATGTGAATGTGAATTTGCAATCCTCCTATAAGTGGTAATTGAATCCATTAAAACAAAATTCATCCAATTCATTCATCAAAAAATCCATTCAATTCATCTACCACATAAAAAATAAGTTAATAGATTGAATTAAATACATCCATTTATAAATTCATCCAACATATTTTAAGGATCCAATAAATTATTTTTATTTTCGTTAGATTTATTTCTTTTAAAATAATTAAAAATAAATTTTTTAAAAGAAAAGAATTGAGTTTTTTCCAATAAAAAAACCGCAATTTTTAAATAAAAAATCAATTTTTTTTCGAAAAAAGTCAATTTTTTCTTCAAAATAAAAAACTAATTTTTTTGAAAAAGAAAACGATTTTTTTCCAGAATAAAAAACTGATTTTTTTTATAAAAAAAAACTAATTTTCTTTATGAAAAAAGAAAAACGATTTTTTTAAAAATTAAAATATTAATTTTCTGAAAAATACAAGAAATTCAAATTTTCTCAAAAAAACTAATATCTTTCAAAAATAAAAATATCAATTTTTTGTTTTAAAATACAAAAAAAAATGATTTTTTTTCTTGAAAATACAAAAAAAAAAGATGATTTTTTTTAAATTCAATTTTTCATGAATATATTAAAAAATATATATATTTTTAAAATACAAAAAATGAAGTTTTCGAAAATAAAATAAAATCGATTTTTTAAAAATAAAAAAAAAATACGTTTATATTCTCGAAATAAAAAAAAAGTTGGATGGATGGATATCCATCCATTAAAAATATGTTAATAGATGGATTAGATGAATTTTATTTTTAACGGATGGATTGAATTGGATAATTTAAAAAAAAAATTAGTGGATTGTTAATGGACTAATGGATTATTTTGATCCATCAATTAACAATTCACATTCATCCAATCCATCCATTTTACCACCGTTAAATTCTTCTATCGGAAAACACACTGCAACCCTTTTTTCCGTGAACTCACCAACATTATGAGTTGTAAATGGTCACCACCGATTAATATTCGATTTTGTTTGTTCCTTTCGCGAATTCTCTTCTATAATTTTGTCTTGTTTCTTGTTTGGTTATGGAATCAAGAATTATGTTTGATTTTGCTTGAAAATGTTATTATTTGTTATTTGTGTTTTTAAAATGAGAGGAAGACAAATTTTTTGGGTTTCAGAAATAAAGCAAATAATTTGACATTAGTTAAGCGAATAATTTGACATATCAACTGAGATTTTTTTGGTTTCACAAATCAAGAGATTTTTTGAAAGAGAGATTTTGAGGAATGAATATGTGATGTTTCTTTTCTTTTCTTTATTATTTTAACTCTTATTTTTTTATTAAAAAAATTAAGTAATTTATATATATATTTTATATAATCTTCCATTGATCGTATCAATTGTATTTTCTTTCAACTCTTTTTTAGTTTATTATTATTATTAGGGAAATGCTAACGAGTGCCTTAAGGACATTGGTTAAGAGATTAAAATGGTAAGTTGGACATTATTTAAAGAATATTGTGTATATTGAATGAACTAAATATAATATATTTTTCTTATTTGGAATTCTTAACTAGTGCGCAATGGTTAGCATGACCCTTATTATTATTATTATTATTATTATTATTATTATTATTATTATTAGGTATTGTATTAATGAAATCTTTTTAAATGAATTAATATTAAATATTTAATAAATAAAGAGTTGAAAAAATTAATTATAATTTGACATTTATACATCATTAGAATAAGTGACACATCATAAAAAAATTATTTTTAAATTGGTCAGAGGACTAAAATTTAAAACAAATCTTTAAAAAGGGACACAGAACGTGATTTTTAAAATAGAGAGATCAAAATAAAATAAGAGAACTAAAATTACAATTAAACCCTTTTTTACAATATTAAAAATTTCGAAATCTTCGATACTCTACTGAAAATTTCAAAGTTTCGGATTGTGTATAAAATATTTCAAAATTTTCTATAGCCTAAAATTTTGTTTTCATATTTTTTTCAAAAATTTTAAACTTTCAAATAAACAAATTAAATTTCTGGTATATATTGAATTTTCTCAACAATTCAAAATTTCGGATATAAAAATTGAATTTCAAAATTTTTCGATATATATTGTAAATTTTTGATAAAAACATATAAGTTTAAAAAAAAATCCAATTTTTTCACAAGTGTATAATAAAATCACTCTAAATGGTGGGTGCCAAATACGGTTTAATATCATCTCTATTTCTTTGTTCTTCTATTTTTTTCATTACCATAATTTTGTTGTCTATAAAATCAATTAAATATTAATTATATATTATATGTCTTAAAAATGTGTGTTATTTATACTGAAAACTATAATAATAAAGAAAATAAAAGGACAAAAAAAATAGAGAGAATATCAAACCACCAAATACATATGATTCCAAATACATGTGAGATGGTGATAGTTAAATGCTCAACAAATATAGTCCTATCGAATAGTTTAATACGTGATGGGACCATGGCAGCTAATTGACAGACACAACATTACTATGACGCCAACTAAGGGAACAACATAAATGCTAATAAATTATAGTCAAAAACTCTAAAGAATAATTAGTCCATTCAAAATTAATTGTTAGTGTTTCAAATGTGAATTTAAATATACTCTCAAATAACAAATAATTTAACAGATTATTGGATTCTAGTTTTTACACGTAAACTGTTTATGCAACATGTCTCCATTTACACACTTATAATAATAATAAGTCAATACGGTTTCTATAACAAATTGATAAACTATATCAACCATAATTTTATTGATAAAGAAATCTATCCAATGACAAAAAAAAAAAGGAAGAATCATTATTTTATGTACATTAATTTATTAGCAAAATTCCACCACATAAGTCTTCTTTAAGTTATTTTTAACAATTTGGTTTTTTAGTGTGATTTTTACTTCTTTTTTTTCTCTCACTTTTTAAGTATTTAAAAATATGTGCCTATTTTATTTTTAGTTGCACTTTATAATTTTCACACTACTCAAAATAATTGTATTCACAATAACACTTTTGTTGTGAATCGGATACCTTTAAACAAAGTATAAACAGTTTCTTAATGATCAAGAAACACACAAGGGTTAGGGTTAACAAAGAAAACAAGGTAAAACAACAAGGAACAACAAGGATTGGTTATTAAACTGCTATTCTTTCCTTTCTCTTTGAACAAGATTACAAGTATACAAGAATAACAAAATAACCTCTCTCCCTTGAAATTAGGATTTTATCTTCCTATTTTTCCTTATTCTAAGATTGAGAAACTAGCATCCTATTTATAATAAAATAGCACATGCTAACAACCCTAGCAATATTTACTCATGCTAACAACCTTAGCAATATTTACTCATGCTAACAACCTTAGCAATATTTACTCATGCATGTTAGAACAAACTTCGACTACAACACGCATTACTTGCGAACAGACTTCGACCACACTAGAGTTCGATCCAATGTCTCACAAATCTCCACCTTGGATCTAACTCTATAACATCAAGAAACTAGCTTTCTTCATGCAGATTTATTAACTGCATACAGTGGAAAAACTTGCAACTGGGCAATGTCTTGGTGATCATATCAGCAGCATTATGATCTGTCGAAACTTTCAGCACTTGGACTTCTCCACGCTCGATTACCCCTCTGATGAAATGCAGCCTCACATCAATGTGCTTGGTTCGCTCATGATAGGCTGAATTCTTCGACAGATGTATTGCACTTTGACTATCACATTTAACAGTGATAACTCGACCTTGAAGTTTTAGCTCCTTTGCAAAACCTTCAAGCCACACTGCTTCCTTCACAGCTTCAGTTAGAGCAATATACTCCGCTTCAGTGGTTGATAGGGCAACGACCTTCTGAAGTGTTACTTTCCAACTGATTGCTGTCCCAAACATAGTGAACACATATCCAGAGATAGATTTTCTAGAATCCATACAACCTGCATAATCAGAGTCGACATATCCATCGATTGCTGCTTTACTATCTTTACCTAAGGCTCCACCATAAATTAGGACTCTATTTAGAGACCCATTTATGTACCTTAAAATCCACTTCAATGCTTGCCAGTGAGCCTTTCCAGGATTCGCCATGTACCTGCTTACAAGACTTACTGCATATGCTATGTCGGGTCTAGTACAAACCATAGCATACATCAAAGAACCTACTATGTTAGCATATGGAATGCTATTCATATAAGTTCTTTCAACATCAGTGCTGGGACACTGATTTATACTCAGCTTGAATTGAGGGTTTGTCGGAGTCACAACAGGCTTTGAATTCGACATACCAAACTTTTCGAGAACCTTCTGTAGATATGCCTCTTGAGATAAGCATAATTTCGAATGCTTTCTATCTCTCCGGATGTCAATCCCAAGAATCCTGGACGCAGCTCCCAGATCCTTCATTTCGAACTCTTTATTGAGTTCAGCCTTCACCCTCATTACCTCTTCGACATTGTTGCTTGCTATTAGAATATCATCCACATAGAGCAACAAAATAACAAATGAATTACCCGGTCGAAATCTAAAGTAAACACAGTGGTCGAACTGGCTTCTGATGAAACTTATGTGTGCCATGAACTTGTCGAATCTCCTATTCCACTGTCGAGGAGATTGTTTCAGTCCATATAAAGATCTATTCAGTTTGCACACATAATCTTCCTTCCCCCTTTCGACATACCCTTCAGGTTGCCTCATCAGGATTGTTTCATCTAGATTACCATACAAGAATGCAGTCTTCACATCCATCTGTTCCAGTTCAAGGTCGAACTGGGCCACCATGGCAAGCAACATTCGAATGGATCTGTGCTTCACAACAGGAGAGAACACATCATTAAAGTCAATACCTTCTTTCTGAGTGAATCCCCTAGCAACCAATCTTGCCTTGTATCTCTTCGATGTCACTCCTTCGATTCCTTCCTTAACTTTGAAAATCCATTTACAGCTGACTAACCTGGCTCCAGCAGGTTTCTTGATCAGTTCCCAGGTGTTGTTATCATGAAGAGATTTCATCTCATCATCCATGGCCTTCAGCCATTCAGTCTTCTTTCGACTCCTCATAACTTCCTTATAGTCTCTAGGTTCTTCATCTAGAACCTCACTAGCAGAGATTAAGGCATAAGCTATAAGATCTGCATACCCAAGTCTCTGAGGTGGCTTGATGACTCTCCTCGATCTGTCTCTTGCTAGCAGGTAGTCATTATCAGTCTCCTCATCTTCGACAACATCTTTTGTGTCTTCTTCGACTTCATCTGGGGTAAGAAATTCAGCATCAACATGCTCCACCTCAACAGGAATCTCTCCTTGTTCCAGCTCTTTGTCAGCATCATCAGTTTTCTTGAAAGCCATCTCTGCTTCGTTGAAAACTACATCTCGACTGGTGATACACCTCCTGTGACCTGGCTCTAGGCACCATAGCCTATAAGCTTTGACTCCTTCAGGGTATCCCATGAACATGCACTTCAGAGCTCTAGGTTCGACCTTGTCTTGCCTAATATGAGCATAGGCCACACAGCCAAATACTCTCAGTCTGTCGAGACTAGGTGGATGTCCCGACCAAACTTCTTCAGGTGTCTTCATTCCCAAGGCAGTCGAGGGACATCTATTTATCAGGTAAGCTGTTGTCGAAACAGCTTCCGCCCAAAACACCTTCTTCAATCCAGCACTAACCAACATGCATCTAACCCTTTCAAGGATTATTCGATTGAATCTCTCAGCTAAGCCATTTTGTTGAGGAGTACCTGCTACAGTCTTATGACTTGCAATCCCAGACCCAACACAGTAACTGTCGAAAGCTTCGTTGCAGAATTCAAGGCCATTGTCGGTTCTCAACCTCTTAACCTTTCTGCCAGTCTGAGTTTCGACTAGAATCTTCCAACTTTTGAAATTCTCAAAAGTTTCATCCTTCGTCTTCTGAATGAATACCCATAGTTTTCTGGAATAGTCATCAACGATGGATAGAAAATACCTTGCACCTGAGTGTGAAGGATTCCTTGCAGGCCCCCAAAGATCAGCATGAATGTAATCCAGGGATCCATGTGTTCTTTGCTTGCCTTTGTTAAACTTCGCCCTACAGGATTTACCAAATACACAAGATTCACAAAATTCCAACTTTTCGACTTTGTCACCTCCTAGCAGGTTCTGCTTCCCCAATTCGACCAGGCCTCTTTCGCTGACATGGCCCAATCTCATGTGCCACAATTCTGTCTTCGACATAGATTTCGTGGATGCAACATTTGTCGAACCACTTACAACCTCAGCCTCAAGGGTATACAAGCCTTGTTTCTTCACGCCTCTCAAGACTTCCTTCGACCCCTTCATGACTCTTAGGATACTTTTCTCTCCTTGAAAAACATATCCTTTTCTGTCGAATTCACCAAGAGAAATCAAATTTCTCTTCAAGTCAGGTACGTACCTGACTTCAGTCAATAACCTTATTGACTCATCATGGAGCTTGAATCTCACAGATCCAATACCTGCAATTTTGCAAGATTTGTTGTTTCCTAACAGCACAGATCCACCATCTTGATCACATAGCTCCTCGAACAATTCTCTGTTTGGAGTCATGTGCCAAGTGCAACCTGAATCCATAATCCACTCTTTCATCGAGTCGCCACTTGAAACCACAAAAACATCAGATGAGTCGAAGTCATCTTGAACAATGGCTGCATTGCCATTACCTCCATGATCTTTCAGGCGTTCAGGGCACAACTTTCTTATGTGACCCTCCTTCTTACAGTGGTAACATCGAATACTAGATGTTTCGCCACTATAAGACTTCTGTTGACTTTTACCTTTTTTCTTTTCGAACTTACCATCCTTTCGCAAGAATTTTCCCTTAACGGCCAAACCTTCGCCCACCGTCGAAGGTTTATGCTCCTTTCGTTCGTTCAAGTCCTTAGAATACAAGGCTGATTGAACTTCTTCAAAGGTCAGGGACTCCCTTCCATACAAGAGAGTTTCTTTGAAGTGAGCATGTGTTCTGGGCAAAGCACACAGCAGCAATAGTGCTTGATCTTCATCATCGATCTTCACATCAATATTTTCAAGATCAAGAATCAGCTTGTTGAACATATCCAACTGCTCAGCCAACACTTTGTCTTCACTCATCTTGAATGAATATAAAGCTTGCTTCAGGTATAGTCGATTCACCAGAGATTTGGTCATGTACAAACTTTCAAGTTTCACCCATAATCCCGATGCTGTAGTCTCCTTTGATACCTGTCGAAGAACCTTATCACCAAGGCTCAATAATATTGCGCTGTGGGCTTTCTCGATCATGCCCGTCTTTTCTTTTGCCGTTAACGCAGCGTCCATGGCTGCCTCACCCTTCAACGCTTCCAAACAACCCTGCTGAACCAATAGGGCTTTCATCTTCAAGCGCCACAGACCAAAGTCGTTCACTCCGGTGAACTTTTCAATCTCATACTTTGTTGAAGGCATCTTCTCCACGCTCACCGCACCAATTTGTTGTGAATCGGATACCTTTAAACAAAGTATAAACAGTTTCTTAATGATCAAGAAACACACAAGGGTTAGGGTTAACAAAGAAAACAAGGTAAAACAACAAGGAACAACAAGGATTGGTTATTAAACTGCTATTCTTTCCTTTCTCTTTGAACAAGATTACAAGTATACAAGAATAACAAAATAACCTCTCTCCCTTGAAATTAGGATTTTATCTTCCTATTTTTCCTTATTCTAAGATTGAGAAACTAGCATCCTATTTATAATAAAATAGCACATGCTAACAACCCTAGCAATATTTACTCATGCTAACAACCTTAGCAATATTTACTCATGCTAACAACCTTAGCAATATTTACTCATGCATGTTAGAACAAACTTCGACTACAACACGCATTACTTGCGAACAGACTTCGACCACACTAGAGTTCGATCCAATGTCTCACAACTTTCATTCTTTTAAAAAAGAAATGCACACATTTGATAATTTAAAGAATCAAGTTGTTAAAACAATTTAAAAGACCAATTTGTAAAAATAAATAATAACATAAACAAACATCCTTGTGGGAAATTAGCATTTATCACTTGTCAAAGTGTAGTCATTCCTAATTCTTCTGTTATAGACATGAAACACCGAAATATGATTAACTAAATAAATTAATTCTTAATTCTTGTAATACTTATTCTGCATTTTGATGTCCAAATTTATTTAATGACGTTGAAAATCACATTCTGATTAATTATGTCTCTTATTTTTTATTCTTCATTCGAGTGAATCAACCACACCTTAGTTGCAAGATGATTCCGCTGTATAAAAATTTGAGAAGAAGAGAAAAGAAGAATTGGGAAAGAAAGGGAAATTAAGGTTTTAAAGAAAAAAGGGAAATAATGAGAATATTTATGCAGAGTTTCACTCTACCTTCAAACTCGAGTTTATTCAATCGTTTCTCTATGAAACTGCAAGCTTTTATAATGATAGGGTACCTGTCATACCCCATATTTTACACTTAGATCATTAGGTTCACTTTGCATTTCATTTTGTTTTGCATTACGTTTTAATTAACCGCTAACTGGTTTGCTCAGTCTGCTTGCTTTTAAAGGAAATATGTTGTGTGCGTTTCAATTCATAAAGTGTTGCCATATCAGCAGTCTGTTGACGATTACGAAGCGAAGTCGTTATCAGAGGTTCCTCAAACGATTAGGGTTTCTGTCTCCGGTTCATGCGATTTTTATTTGAGAATGAGTTGAATTTTACGACAGTTTTGACGTCAAGTTTCTCGTGACACAATACATTTTATTCAAAAGTTGAGATTTAGTCGTCGGTTGAAGTTGTAAAATGATGTTTGCTTCCTAAATCATATGAAGCTGAGTGTGTTACAATACAAGTGGATTCGGGATAAATCGGTGCGAGAATTTGTTTCGAAGAATTTATTTTAACAGACGTACGTTTTCCTGCTTTCTGCTAGTTACCAGTCGATTTTAAAGAAACCGTGGAATTTCGGTTCACGATGAATTTATAATGAATATTTGTGGGTTTGATCATGATCGTCAATCGAGTTGATTCAGGTTACAGAGTTAATTAGATTATTCAAGATACAATCTGGATTTTAAATGCGGAGGAAAGTTTTGTTTTGCTATTAAATTTGATTTCTCTGCTTATCCGTTCAAGGCCGTATTCACCAATTTTATTAATGATACGATTTGATTTGCAAAGGGAGTTGTTTGAACTCAGGAGTTGCGTCGGATAATATTTAATTCTAAGTTGTGCAAGGTTGTTTAACTGTCAAATTCGGAGGTTGGAACGTCCAGGTCTATTTGGATGAATTTAATCGAATTGAATTTATTTGGACGAACTTAATCAGATGAATTTGGTTGGATGAATTTAATCAGATGAATTTATTTGGATGAACTTAATCAGATGAATTTAGTCGGAGAATAGAAATTCGTTTTGTTAAAAAAGTGGATTTATTTATTCAAGTTCTATACAATTGGTATTACAATATGCTCATAAATGTAAATTTACAAATTAATCCCTGAGATCCTAAAGTGTCCTAAAAATTCCTAATTATTTTTCTAAGAGCTCTTCACGTCCGAATCTTTAATCTTCGATCTTCGAACCTGCAAAAAAAACAATGTTAGAAAAATATTCAGTGGAGGTTAGAATTAATTTATCAAAAGCGGTTTTTCGGTTATATCGACGCCCTCAGCAAGTTATCATCATCGGGCGTGTCGGGAGGGCAACAACGACAAGGTCGTCGCCAGCTCCCGCTTTCCGTTTTCGACCCCGGCACGACCCGACAATATCTGTTCAAATTATTCCGAAAGAGAGAAAAATGGCTTTTGGGAAAAAGTGATTATTTGGAAATATGATTTTTCGTTCATCCAAACAAGGCATAACGATCCAACACAACTTGGATATCCAAATCCGTAACTCCAAATATGGATATCCAATTCAATGCCAAACAAGCTAGGAAAATTCATCATATCCAAAACAAAATGGATATCCAGATCCATAAAAAAACCATTACCTCAAAACAAACTGGATATCCAAAGTGGAAAAAAATCCATATCCAGTTCAGCCAAGAACAACAACATTTCCGAAAATTCTTCTGAACCAAAACAACCAAAACAAATCAATAGAGAAAAACACAAGCATCTCCGGTTCCAACCCTCAGCCATAAAATTCGACACAACAAAATCAAGCGCAAGAATTTATGCTCCCAAAAATGAATCAAACAACAAATCCTGAAAAAAAATCCAACAACAAAGCCATGAAAATCGTAACAATATGATGGAACCGAGACCCAAAGAAAATCATAATATAAACCATCAGCAAGAACACCATCCGGGGGAAAAAACCAAGAAGAACAAAAAAGAAAAGTTCATCATAAAATTCATCAGAGTTCATCATCAAGAATGAGCATATCCACAGCGCAAACCACGACGGCGGCAACACCATCCTCAACAAACGAGGTGCATCACACGTCGCCATTGCGGACAAGCCCGGAAGCCTCAGACGCGCGTCATCATCAGAGAGTCGCCACCAGAAAATGTCATCGTCAACAACTCAAGAATCCAACACCATCACCACCGCAAGTCAGCGGCGAAACCGCTCCAAACCCACAGAAAAGGGGTGAGATATTTTCTTTTAACGAGATCTTCTTTCTTTTGCAGGATTCATGAGAAGACGGAGGATTCATGAGAAGAAACGAAAAATCCGAACGGAACGGCCATGGGAGAAGGAGGAAGAAAGTGAAAAATTTCAGAGATGAGAGAAAAGGGAGAGGGGGCGGCGGACAAGAGAGCAAATGGGGGGAGTGTAGAAAATTAAGCAATTCCACATCTTTCTTTATGAGACTTTGCATGCTAAGATAAGAACCTTAACTTAGATATAGTATCAACAAGTGTGCCACTTACATCACTTATATGAAAGAAATTTTTTGGACCATGATAAGAGAAGGACTTCAGCTTGAATTTTGAATCAACAAGTGTGCCACATACATTACTTATATGAAAAAAGTTTTTAATGTTTGATTTTGAATTATGGTGCATAGAAGAGATATCTTCCTGCAGAGATGACTCAATGTCTCGTCTCTGGGGAGAAGTTGATTTATTTGACTATATTGTTCAAAGCCCAAGGTGTTGAAGCTAAAATATTTGTATCTTGTTCAAAGTTCAAGATGTGAAGCTAAAACATTTATTACAGCCCGAGAGAAGGCTGACTTAATTGGGGAGTTTTGAATTGATGGTCTTTGTATGAAGCCCAAGCGGAGGCTATGATGAAGTTGACTTCATCCAAAGAGGAACTAGGGTTTAACTTAAGTTGTAGTTGAGCGAACCCTAATATTGAACCAAGTTTAAACTAGGGATTATGTGTTATAAACATCAAGAGAAACTTAATATGAATAAGTACATGACAAACATAGACATGAGTTGAAAGTGGAGGGTCTTACACTCTTATAGAGGCTCATGTCTAAGCATGGTTAATTTGAAAAGGTGGTAGATCTTACACTCTAATAGAGGCCCATGATATTTTTTGAGTTTGAATGCACTAGAGCTTTGTTTGATGAAAGTTGAAGATTGAGTTTTGAAAGATTGAATTGTTTTGAGAAATTGAAGAGATTTTGAAGGAGAAAGGTATGGACTTACACTATAATAGAGGCCAAAAATGTTTTTGAAAATGTAATGGGTCTTACACTCTAACAGAGACCCAAAAGGTTTTTGAAAATGTAATGGGTCTTACACTCTAATAGAGGCCCAAAAGGTTTTTGAAAATGTAATGGATCTTACACTCTAACAGAGGTCCAAAAGGTTTTTGAAAATGTAATGGATCTTACACTCTAATAGAGGCCCAAAAGATTTTTGATAATATAATGGGTCTTACACTCTAACAGATGCCCAAAAGGTTTTTTAAAATGTAATGGGTGTTATGCTCTAACAGAGGCCCAACAGTTTTTAAAAAATGTAATGGGTCTTACACACTAACAGAGGCCCAAAAGTTTTAAAAATGGTGATGTGCATCAAGCAAAGAAGAGATTATGAAATAAATACTTGAACATTAAGACATGTTTATGACAACATGTGGATGAAGGTGTAAACATACAAGATGTCATGTGAGAATATTTAAAGATGACAAGTTTAAAGTTTAAACATCATGTGAATAAATTAAGACAATATTTGAACATTTAAGCATGGATACAAGTTGAACATGTTAAGACAAGTCGGTAACAACTAAACATGGATATTTAGGGTTCAAACATGGTCATAAGTAAGTAAGAATATCACAGAGGTTTAAGCATACAAGTGTGTTCATAGTCATTTTCAAGACAAAATTCAAGTGTATAAGGACATACAAACATGGTGAAACCAATCACAAAGGAAAATATGCATATCATAGTCATGTAATCATGGAAGTAACATCATATGTTCAAACAAAATAGTTGTGTAAATGATCATGGTATGAACAAGGCTTAACATACACTTTAAACATGTGATCATGTATCAACAAGGCATAAAATTTGAGCAAAAACACAATGTACAAGTTTATGAAGTCATGCAAGGTCTCTTCAAGGTGTGTAGTGTAACACCCTTCTATTTATCTAATTACCTTTGGTCTTATACGCGGATTTACCTGTGATTTAAAGTTTTTCCTGCAGATGTGTTCTGTGGTTGTTATCTACGATTTTTTTTTGCGATTTCACCTACTAAAGTAATTACACACAAAGGTTTAACTGAGAACAGAAAATGACAGAAAAAACCGCAAATAACACATTTCCTAAAGAAGTTTGTTAAAATTCACAAATAATTCTGCAGAAAAATAAAATATTTTTAATAGTGTATCCTTAAAGCAGGAGAAAATGTGTCGGCAGAATAAATCTATCCTACGCCACAAAATACAACAGCTATTGGTACTATTATATGATAAATATGTACCGTACATATGGGAACAATTAATTTTTGGGGTATATGCATTTATTTCTATATAAATATTATGTTGATATATTCTTTGCAAGTTAAAATTCTATTTTACATGAAATACTTGTTTATTCATAATGACAAAGAAACAATTTGTAAGATTAATTATTTTCGTGTAGTAGTTTTTATACATAATCACAAACAAATAACTTGTGCGATTAATTATTTACTAGTACATGTAAGAATGAACTAATGAGACACAACAAACCATAACACCAACCTATCTATAGTGAATGTGTGGTATAAATTAATAAATTGTATTATTTGAATACTATCCATATACATACTCTCTCATTTCATAAATATAAATAAAAGATCAAAATATCTAAAGTTCCTTAATATGACAGTGTAATCTATGGAAGCTCGTGATTGATGGTACAAATAAAGTCCAATCTAATAGTTTGATGGTCCATGGGACCATGGCACCTAATTGACAGACCCAAGAGTACTATGAAGTCACTAGTGAACATGATACTTCAATAAATATAATTACTAATGCAACAAACTGTAACACCAACCTAGCTAGTAATTGTGTGGTATAAGTTAATACACATCTAAGAATGAGATAATGCAACATAACACAACATATCATCAATGTAGCTAGCTTTAACTTTTATTTATTAATTTCTTTTGCAGCACTTCATATTCAGAAGGTATTAAATTTAGATATTTTTATATTACATAAGGGGAAATAACTTGAACATAGATTATTGAACCCTGTCTCCATCACACACTTATAATAATAATAAATCAAACATTTTCTATGACAAATAGATAAACTATATCAACCTTAAATGTATAACTAAAGAAATCTATCCAATGCCAAAAAAATAAGGGGAAATCATTATTTTATGTACTTCTAAGAAAAATAATAATTTATTTGCAAAATTCCACCATATGCCTTCTTTAAGTTATTTTTAAGGTATAATTTGTCTCTAGGTCTCTTAATTTTGAGTGAAGTTTTGCTTTGATCCTCGAACTAAAAAATGTTATATAATGATCTCTTAATTTCATTTCCACTAAATTATTTGATCCCTACCGTTAGTTTGTGTGAAAAATCTTAACTATGTCTAAGGTGGCATGTCAGGTAAGCAAATTGTAGATTAAACATATCCATCTTCCATTTCTTCTCCAAATTAGAGTTAAATCACCATCTTCTTTCTTCCATTTTCTGTCTTTCATTTTTTTTCTTCAAATTAGGGTTCAATGTCAAAGATTGCAAGCAATGCTTCAACCCCCAAATTGATTTCTTTTTCATTTTCTTCTCCATATTGATTCTTTTTCCAACCCCCAAATATTCCTTATATTGTCTATAATTGAGGTTGAAAATTGAGGAGACAGTGGTGGTGGAAGGGTTAAAGGAAGAGTTTGATGAATTTTCAGTAAGAATGTACTTTAAGCGTTTGTCAATAATTGAGGTTGAAAATTCAACTACTGGGTTTCATGGAATTGGAAGTTTTATGGCAAGATCATCGAATGTTTCTCCTATGAGGGTGCAAAAAGAGGCTTGATTTTTATGCTAAGGAGCCTATGGTTGATTACTTGGCACTCATGGATGATTTGTTGAAAGCTTTGCAGAATAAGATCTGTAGGCTTTATGCTTTCGCAGATTATGAATTGTTGTATAAGTTTAGTTGTTCAGTAATCAATATAAAATAAATAAATAATTCAACTCAGCCATTAAAAGTGCAGCAAAGCAAATTTTAATATTTTTTCAACAAAAACTAATAGAACGGAGTATAAGTTAATGAACCACTATGTAAAATTTTTTAAAGTACCAAAGATAAAATTGACTAAAGTTAAGGGACCAAAAGAGGTATTAAGTCTATTTTTAAATAATATGTTGGTATTTTATGTTTTTTTAACAATTTGTTTCTTTAGGGTAATTTATATATTTTATTTCTCACATTTTAAGTATTTAGAAATATGTGACTGTTTTAGTTTTTGTTGCACTTCATACTTGTCATACCACTCCAAATAATTGCATCCACAAGTAATACTTTTATTCTAATAAAAAAGAATAATAATATACATATTTGATAACTTAAAAGATCAAATTATAAAAATAATTTAAAGAACAAGTATGTAAAAATAAATATTAACATAAAAAAATATACTTGTGGAAAATTAGCATTTATCACTTGTCAAATTAGTCATTCCTAATTCTTATGTTACATACATGAAACACAAAAATATGATTAACTAAATAAATTAATTCTTAATCCTAGTAATACTTATTCTGCATTTTGATGTCCAAATTTATTTAATTACTCCGGAAATCGCGTTCTGATTAATGTTGTTTCTTATTATTTGCTCTACATTCGAGTGAATCAATCACACCTTAATTGCAAGATGATTCTGCTGTACATAAATTTGAGAAGAAGAGAAATAAAAAATTGGGAAGGAAAGGGAAATTAGGGTTCTAGAGAAAAAAGGAGAATATTTCTGTAGAATTTCACTATGCCTTCAAACTCAAGTTTATTCAATCACTACTACAAAAAAGTTATTTAATAGCATTTTTTTTGCTTTTTGATAGTGCTTAAAAGCGCTATTAACCAAGCTGCTATTGTAAAACAAATTTTTTGATAGCGCTTTAAAAGCGCTATTATAGTACTGATAATTAATAGCGTTTTTCCAAAAGCGCTATTATAGTACCGGTATTTAATATTATTTTTCCAAAAACGCTATTATAAGACACATATTAGATAGCACTTTCAAACAAATCGCTATTATAGTACCGGTAATTTGCTTTGATTTTGATAGCACTTTTAAACAAAGCGCTATTATAAGACACATATTAGATAACATTTTTCTATAAAAGTGCTATTATAGTACGTATCATTAATATCACCCTCTATTCAAAACGCTATAGTAGTACACTTTTTTTTTAATATAAAATCATTCTTTTGGTGTATATATATATATATATATATATATATATATATATATATATATATATATATATATATATATATATATATATATATATATATATATATATATATATATATATATATATATATATATATATATATATATATATATATATATATATATATATATATATATATATATATATATATATATATATATATATATATATATATATATATATATATATATATATATATATATATATATATATATATATATATATATATATATATATATATATATATATGACAATTGCATTTTACGATATTAGAATTCATAAAATAATAATGACTAAGCAGCTAAAATATTTGAAAATAAAATAATAATGACAAATGCGATACCATATATATCTATACCACTGCCATAATAAACAAAGAAGGAATTATATCTATGTATTAATTTGGCTAAGAGTAATTCAAACCAAAATATTTTATAAACACAACTAAAATATTTTGCCACTAGTTATTAATTTGGCTAAGAGTACTTCAAACCAAATTCCAAACAAAAAGTATAATCACTTAGCTAGGCATATTCTCTAAACTAATGAAAAAAAACATCTAAAAAAACAAGAAAGGACAACAAAACAACATCAAGTAGCTAGTAATCACTTTGCGAACCAAATCACTGCTACATCCAAAGATACAACCACTTTGCTAGCTAGCTAGGAAAAATCATTGCTTCTTATTTTCCTGTATCATAGAAAGAATATTGATTATGTATTGTACAATAATCAGAAAACAAAAACCTGAAAACAAAAACCTGAAAACCATTGCTTCTCGTTTGCAGAAATGAATGTTGTTATAAGAGTTAAGAAGTGCAGTTATCCCTCCTCTCAAAAGTGTCCTATAAGGTTCTCTAAAATTTGCAAGTCTTCAGATACAACGTAGCCAAAAACGGTATACTGGTTTCTCCATTCTTTGTGATTAGCAAGGCTGACGAAGAACTCTAGACCAGAACCAACCCAGGCCAGGAATCCTTTTTTAATTCTAAGACAGTGTTCTTTTGGAATATCATTGAACACAAACTCGTGGGATTCCAATGTTCCCTGAACTAGTGCAAAAGGAGGTCCAAATGTAGCCTGTTTCATCATTAAAATTCAAAATATTAAACTAGAACCTTAGTGATACTTAACCGCATAAACTCTAATTTCAGAACATGGTAAGTTTCACGATGAAACTGACCTTTTTAATGTGGTTTCCTTTTGCATCCCAAAATCGTCCCCGGCTTTCGGCTCGATAAAACTGGCAACCAACACAATGTGACAATGCCAACAGTTCAAGAATGTAGGAAACAGATTGTGGAGCAAACTCGGGCAAAAGCTGTTGCAATGAAAGTTCACAAAAGGTTTAGGAAATGATATTCATAGGCTGAGGAGGCTGAGCAAGAAGAGCATCAATAACATACATTTCCATGTCAAACATCCTAAACACGAGTCTAGGATTTTGAGCAGGACCAGAAGTCTAGGGTTGTTTAACTTTCTAAATATTTGGAGTGTCTCAGATGAAGGCTGCTGCATTCAATTTTCACTGTTGAGGCTGCACAGTAGAGAAATACAAAAGTTTGAACCATATAACAAAGAAAACATTCAAAATCCAATCACAATTGTTCAAAATCAAATGTAGTACCAGAAAACGTTTCTTGTAAGTATCAACAGTTTCTTAAGGATCCACTTCTGTCTGTGTATAAGCATCAATCTTGTTTAGCTCCTACAAAAAGAAACATTTTCATTCACAAATGAGTTTCTCTTATGTCTAAAGAGATAGTACTCCTGCTTCCTTTATAATGCATTACTGTTTGCCGTAATGAAGAAATTTTCTTCTAGTTTAGGTTGATGATTATTGTGAATAGGAACCTATGAAAGTAAACTGATACAATTTTCGTAATCAAGGTAAGAAAATCTATACAAGCGGTTATTCTAGAGTACCTCAATCCATGTTGCTAGTTTAGGTCTTCCTTCTGTTATGTCATACTTGAACAACTCAGCAAAGACAATGTGGAATCTTTCTACGAACGGAATGTACACAATATCCACCTAATCACGTGAACTTTCAAATTACATATGGAGGGAAAGTCATAGATATTACCAGATGCATCATAGAGAACTTTATAGAAGTCTACCTAAAAAGATTTAAATTAAAAATGAAAATGAAAATTTATAGAAGTCTCCCCTTGATTTGATTTAAACTCACCAAACTGAATTCACCAAGAAGGAACAGGCCATCGTCAAATTTACTAAGGGCATTCTCCAAGTATTCAAGAGAAGAACCTGATTTAAAATAACCAATTTAAGTATCAATTAACATTTGTGTGAAACTAAAATGTTTGAGAAGCTTCAACAGCAAGATAAGGTATAGACAATATTTCTGACAGTATATAAATATCAGAAAAAATGACGACTAACACGACAAGCCTGCTTATAAATCATGTGCAGTCTAGTAGCAGCAGTGTGCTATGCTCACCAAATAAGAAAATCCCACACGGTAGAGCAGTGCAACTTTAACCATAATCCTTATCACAATCAATATCCCTCAGTGTGGTTTCAGCAACATCACCGAAATATTGTCTTACTCAAAAAGTCAAGGACACAAGGCGACACATGAACACCTAAACTTTTCAACCTGACACGAACAGACCTAACCTGCATACATGGGAAAAAATAATGCTACAGTTACAAATACTTCATAAATCATCTTGGATTTGGAAACAGTAAATAAGTATAATACTTTGCTTTTGATGCACTGTGAATGTAAACTTTTTTTCAAATTTAAAAGATACATTAACTACTGTTTTTTTTTTCTTTTTCAAAATGCTTACCATCCAAAAACAACTAGCTTCATGTGATCTGACCAAGGACTTGACAAAACTTGGGAATTCTTGTTGCAAATTTGATCGGAGTCCTCTGCTTGAGATGCTTATCGCAGAATTATTGTCTAAGGGATGCATTTGGAGATTTTGCCCTAGCTACATTTGGAGATTTTCCTTCTATGTTGGAAAAATAATCAGTATCATGTATCATAACAAAAACAAAACTTTTTCTCCATACTCAAGTATTGGCATAATGGGCAGATAAGATATTTCTTCTAGTAGCATATGCATCTATGTTCCAAACCATTATTCCTTTTACATAAGAGTTTACAAAGTTAGGCACATTCAGAGTAAATTCATTACCCTCAACATCCAAGTCATCGCATCCTATAACTCAGAGATCTCTAGCAATTTCTTGGGTCTTTTCATACGCCACTGCCAGCATTCGAATATACTGCAACCTCAAACCAAATGCAGATTACATTGAGATCAGCCTGTAGCCTAAACTGGAACTTAGATGATAATAATGAAGTCAGTTAGTTAATTATACTCACGAATAGGAGCTCACCTTCCTCCATGGAAGGTAAATTCACAAGAGATGGTTTAACTAATAGTTTGTCCAGAAGGGCAGTGACTCGCTGCTCTAAAACATGTTGTATACAGAATAACAGTGAAAAATTACAAGTTCATGAAAGCACCTATTCAAAGTCACAACAATAGGTGAGGATCGTTTTATGGTACCTGAACTAAAATTGACATTACTTCGCTGGGTGAAGGGAATACAACAGTGATTGTTGCAGCCTCTTTACGGGCAGTGTCTGCAACAAATTACTTGTCATCACTGATTCTTTCAAGAAAAAATTGTTTCTATAACAAAAGAAGTTATACTTCAAACCTGTGATTTCTTTGTACAATGAGGTAAGCCCGCGAGCAACATTATTAGGACTACATTGTTACAACATCACTAGTTACAAAGTATCCTAAACTAATTCCCAGCCAAAACCATACAAACAACCACAGACCTCACGACAATACAATTTCGAATCCGCTTGGATGTCATTGTTGGTGTTGCAAGAGAAAAACCAATGGTCGGACAATCCCCCTCTCTACTGCTAGAAAATCAACAGATTTGTTAGCGTAAACGACAATACTTGTTGATTCTTTGTTCAAACTCTTAAAAGAACTCTGTCAAAAGCATTTGCATTTTGCGACTCCCTCAAGAAAGTAGTAGCCTTAGCCCTGTGGAACTCGTTAAGATGCTTGACAATCCTGCATTTCCAAAACATAAGTGTTAATAAGCAAGGACATGGATGCAATGAGCTAGTTCTCCATTTGTGCAGAACAATAAATCAAATCAGGAGTAGAAGAACAAATGACCAAAGAAACTCGTTTTGGATAACTGTTATATCGATACAAGTTGAGAGGAAAACACTTTCAATAAATTCAAAAACTTTCAAGAGCTTGTTCTACAGCTTTCTAAAATAATCTAAAACATGTCTCAGACACATTTAATTGAAAAAGAGATTGATTCTTCAATTTGTCCACGACATGTCGATTTGAAAACAGAAAGAAAGTTTCACTATTTATGATAATGTTTCCAAAGCAGGATTGACAGGATAATTTGTCATTAAAGCTTGAATCAACAAGTTCACACAAATAGGACAGGGGCAAAAGCACAAAGATATCAACAATAAGCATACAATTCACAGTTATATACAAACCCACACTTTCACAGGCTAAAATTTGGAAAAAAGAGAAAGGAAGTTCACACGCATCAGAAACATCAACATAGATAATCCACACAAAGCCTAATACTAACCATACAAATATGTACATCAGTATCAAATACATGATAGACACATGAAGCAATTCTTCAATATCATCACCATACGCATATACCAGAGCGTCGATAGAAGCAGATGAGTAAGAACCAATACTTGGGAAATTGTCGACGTCGATTTTCCGCGTCGGAATCTTTGTCGAACTCTTCGAAGTGAAAAGGAGAATTTCACATGCTCAGTGAGGAGGCCGAATTCATGCGGTTATCACCAATCACAAATACACTACAATAGACAAGCAGGTACACCCAGAGATTCACACATTTGCAGAAAGAAGTAGAAATGAGGTATTCACGAATGAAAGGGGAAATCATAGCATTTAGCGAGAAGATCAAAAGTAAAACCCAAAGTATACCTGAATTCACCTTCAAGTAAGTTGCTGCCTTAATTCCATTATGTTTCCATGATTTAAGCTATGAGGTCGTCGCGAGTCAAAGTTGAATTTGAACCAAGTGTGTTGTGAGCGCGAGCGAGCAGAGATTTGAGATACGACGAGAAAGAAATGCAAAGGAATGAGGGTGGCTGAAGCGGACATCGTTAGAGAGATGAACAAGAGCAAGAAACGCAACGCGACAAGAGAGATGGTGATAAGCTTTTTTACGAGTGAGAAATGTATTGTTTTGGGGGAGAGAGAGAGTTTAATTTGGAAATGAGAAATCTAAGAGGAAATGAGAAATCTAAGAGTTTAATTTGGAGACAGAGTTCAAGAGCAAAATTATAGATATGCTTGTTTCTTTTTTAATAGCACTTTTTTTAAAAGTGTTATTATAGATATGTTTGTTTCTTTTTTAATAGCACTTTTTTTAAAAGTGCTATTATAGATATGTTTGTTTCCTTTTTAATAATAGCGTTTTTAATAAATTGCTATCAAAATCACATTGTCTACACTCTACAATAGCGCCCGACCATAAAGTGCTATTATAGATATGTTTGTTTCTTTTTTAATAGCATTTTTTTAAAAGTGTGATTATAGATATGTTTGTTTTCTTTTTAATAATAGCGTTTTTTAATAAAGTGCTATCAAAATCACATTGTCTACACTCTATAATAGCGCCCGACCATAAAGTGGTATTATAGATATGTTTGTTTCTTTTTTAATAGCACTTTCTTTAAAAGCGCTATTAAATTAGGCGATACAAAATATCAATTTTGGCATAGTGAATGGTTTCCCTATGAAACGACATGTTTTTACAATGATAGGGCACCTCCCTATTTATAGGCTGAGATTTCTTGCACACCAAACAATCTGAAACTAACATAACTAACTCACCTAAAACAAACTAATAAAGGTAAGTCTTAAATTCTACCGAATACACATTTCATTGACATTTTGACATTTATACAATTTCTACACAGAGCATTTCGACAACAAAAGACTCTGTAGAAATAATATTTTGACACAAAATTACACTTTCAACAAATTTAAATATATATCATTATGTGGAAGACTTTATCGAAATGTTGTTTTGACGCAAAGAATTACACCTTCAACAAATTTAAATATATATTATTATGTGGAGGTTGTATTGATGAATAAATAACAAAATAAAAATTCACCACATCTATATACCTAGTTGATAAAATTAGTTAGAACTTCCAGACATTTATTATATTTTAGAGCAAACGCTAATCAACCAAAAATAAAGGCAAAATATAAGATTTAAGGTTAGGATTTTTTAAAAGCATAAAACTTAAATACAATTCCAATTGAAAATATAACGAGCGTATTTAAATATTGTTTAGGAAATACAAATAAAAGAAAATTGCATATTTGTAGGAGGAAATTATATACTTCTTATATTTTTATTGGAAAATAATAAAAGTCATACCTAAGGAATATTATATAACTTTGCTCCTTTTTAAAATTTGGATATTTTCATATTTAAAAAGAATTATAGCTAAAAATTAACCAAAATAAATAAATAAAATGTGAAATCATGTTTGGACTTGAGTTACGGAGAAGAACACAATATTTTCGTTTGTAAAGAAAAACTATTGTTTCAGTGGTAATGAGATTTTAGTGAAAACTAAACAACTTATTTGTTATTTTTATATGAAACTAAATAAATAAATAAATAGTTTATTTGTATTTCTGTTTTAAGCTGTAAGAAAATAGACATATTACCCACTAATTAAATTTGTGGATAAATTTGGGTGTAGTGAGAAAAAGTAAATTTTAAAGGGTGATGAAAGATTCATTAGTTATCTTCCTAAAGATAATTAAAAAATAAATATTTCACTAAAAAAACAAAGTTAAAGGAAAAAAAAAAAAGTCGTCACTGAACTTTGTAATATGGATCTGACCCAAAATATTTTTTATTGGATAAAATTTTTACTAATAGAATTTTGTATTACTCTTCCGCATACTTTTACTCTCTTTTTAGAAATTCCATTTACACTTAAAATTATTTTAGTGATAAGAGCGTGAAAATTTTAGAAAGAGTTGCTCTTGTGTAAACTGTTGCCTATCTATATTTGTGATGAGTCTCTAATAAAATGATAATGGCTGCAAATCGAACCTAGGACAAAAATTTTGTGTAAGATGGTTCTAGAATGATCTAATGATAAAAGTTTTGTTGTTTAGTGGAACTTTCAAGCTGAAATTTACCTCAAATAGGGCTTTGGAAATTTACAAAATTATGTTGTGTGTCATCGAATTGTTATTTATGATGATGTTTAATAATGAAATTTGTGTACTTGATGCTTTAAAATCATTTTTTTTTGAGAGATATTTTCTTAAACGCTTTTATAGAATCAACATACATGTCATTAAATGCAATTGACATTTCACTATAAGTATACTCATTTTCAGAATCAGAATTATATATCTTTAAAGTGTCACCTTTCTTACGTGCCATCAAGAAAAAGTTAGCAAACTCATCATGTGAAATAAAGAAAGAATTAGAGGAGAAGCTCTCATTCTCTTCTTCCAATGCGATGTAGGCTTTACGATATTTGGAACTCTTTCCCTTCGTCTTGAAGAAATCGTTGTCTTTACTTTTATGATGTTTTACGAGACTTAGGCAAGTGGTTCTTTAGTATCCCAATTTACTATATTCGTAAGACATGATATAATCATCACATTTCTTGTGATATTTCTAGGGGGATGAGGTTTTTTGAAATTCAATAGACCTTTGTTATTATGCTTGTGTTTGTTTCTCTTTAGATGTTTATTTAGCGTCTGACGAATAAACTCATTTCTTCCTTTTTGGAAACTTCTACCTCGAGTTGTCACATTATTCTTTTAATTTCTTCCCTTTAGAAGATGAAGCTTTAAAAGAAAGATCTTGTTTCTCTAGTTTACCTTTCTCTTTCTTTTTCGACCTTACTTCTCTATCAGTGAGTCATTTCAGCTCACTTTCATGCTCAGCTAACTTACCAAACAATTTTGTAAAATCCAAATTATTGAAAACATTTTATTCTTTTATAAATGTGACTTTTTTTTTACTTCCTGCACATATATTCAAATATTTTTTTACTACAATCTTTTTTGGAAAAGGTTTTACCCATGTTAAGCAATTTATTGATTAAATGGAGTAATCTAGTTAGCATGAAATCCACATATTCTCCGGGTTTCATATAAGATAGTTAAAAATCCTCTGTAAAAATACTGATTTTAGAATTCTTGACCTCATTTGTTCCATCATAAGGAATTTGGAGAGCGTCTCACATACCTTTAGCACTCATATAATTTAAAATCTAATAGAACACTTTAGTGCTTAACGCATAAATAAGCATGTTCCTCTCTTTCAAATCATATGAAGCCTTTTGGTTTCAGCATCATCCCAATCATTTGGATGTTTAACAACGTTGTCATTGCCCTTAGGAATATATGGTCCTTAAGTGATGATACACCACAAATTTTGGTCAACCGATAACAAGTGTACATACATGATCAATTTCTAATAAGTGTAATTTTCTTCTTTGAAATCAGGTGCCCTATTATATGCTCCCTTAGTATCGTCATCTTTCGACGTATTCACAACTTTTGTATATCGATTAGACACGACCAAAATACCAACTCTTTATGCCAAGTGTTGGGTCTGATTATGGGAGTAAAAAAAAAGTCTAGAGTGGGGTGAATATACCCAATTAAAATTCAAACACTTTTTTACAAAATTAGAGTGTTTTCAAAAATAATCGTGAGCTGAATGTAACACCCTAATTTCCTCAGCATAAGTTATAATTAAAAATCATAGTAAATTAAAACAATCAAACAATTAGGATACTACATTCAACTTCAACCAGCTCATGCAATAAGACATGTAACACATATGGGATTTAAAAATAATAAGAACCATGAAGCAAGTCTGAACTTCAATATTTATTAGCGGCGGAAAAACTTTAAATAACTGATTAGTTTAACTATTCAAAATATAATCATAACATAATGTAATTATAAATAATTATCAAACATAAGAGATATACATGATAATCTCCACCAAACATAAAATAAAGAAATAAACTTTATATCCCCCAGTGTTACATATCAGAGCAGATGTTGACTCAACAAAAGCATAAAGAAGAGTAATCTCTTACACTCACTTCCATGCCTCTATTGCGGATTATCTGCACGATGCCCATGTAAAGGCAATATTTAAACAGAAGGGGTGAGAAATCACAATTATATAATGAAATTGCATAATAATATGCAAGAACACAATTAACACATACATAACAACCCATTCAGTAAAATCACACACCACACAATCCAAATATTATAATACAACATGTATGCTTTGCAATGAGACTTAGCTCCATGACTTAATGCATTTGGTACAAAATGTGAACTCTCAGGTTCACTCGCTCCCGATCCGCACCATAGGATCATAGCACACCAAAAATTGTTACCATCACCATAGGTAATACTTCACCGGTTCTCACCTGAAACCTGCTACTCGCACCCAATCCCCACCGTAAGATTGACGCTCACCAAAAGTGGACCACCATCCTAACACCATTATGCATGATTCATAAATGACATGCCACAACAACAACATGTACAATGACATTCACCTTATCCAATGTACCACACCAATGTCAGCCACCAAACACCATACATACACTAAGATCATTCATCATTAGCATTATAGTAACATGACATGTAACAATATACTATCAATACACATTACCACATCACAACATATATACTACATACCATACCACACCATTATGCAACATTTACATAATTTCAAGGAACCTAAACTATTTTTAAATTTAAGTACACAATAAGTTTGAATTTATTAAGTTATGAATTTATTAAGTTTGACACATCAAAGGTATCCGGTTACACCCATCCAAAACTTCCCAGACCATACTTATGTTTAACAGTGTAACCGGTTACACCAAAACACGTAACCGATTACACCCCTGAGAAAATGAATTCTTTCTGCAATTGTCTCAGGTGTAATCGGTTACACCAAAAGTAGTAACCGATTACCACTATGACAGAAGCACTTTTCTACTATGTTGTTATACGAAGATCACTTCCTAAACAATCCAAAAACATCACATTTTCATGAAAGTTATTTACCCATGTTTCAAACTCTAATTCCCAACAACACAGAACATCATAATCATTCACCCATCTCACAAGTCATTGCAACATACATTCAAAATAACATTTTTCACGCATATCAAGTTGTTCATATCATAGAGAAGAAAATACAATTACAGAGAAACTAAATCATCCACCCACATGTCATCGTGCAATACCTTATACAAGAAGAAGTATCACCCTTATCATATATGAAGGATTCCAAGCTTCTCTAATGGAGGTTCTTCTTCTCCTATGACCTAGCTCTCCCTTCTCTTTATCTTCCTTCTTCCTCAATTTAACGTTATGACATTTCTCTTCCTATTTTCCCTTATTTTCTTATTTTATGCTATTATTATATCTATCTAATTGGAAATAAATATTAATCCCACTAATATTTTAGTAATTCTAATCAAATATTTATTTTATTCTATCACTATAATAATAATAATAGTTAAGATATTTATTTAATTATTACTTTTACTATTATTTATATAAATAGTCCAAATCAATTAATAGTAAAAATCAATATTTCTCCCACCTCCCCCTTATCTCTATATTTTTCCAACACAACTCGAACACCTTAAATTCTAATCTCTAAGGCTACAACTGTAACACCCTTATTCTACCTAACAGATATTACGGCAAAATAACACGGATTTCAGAGTAAAATATTAACTTTCATATAAAGCCACAAAAGGGCGTACACTTCTCAATGTCTCAAAATAAGTCAATGCTCCGTAACACACGGGTTTACTCAAAATACATCAATTTGCACAAAGCAGCAGAACTCAGAAGGCATATCCAAAGTCTTCCTTATACGGAAAGATAATCAAAATAACTCAAGTAAAACATAAATCCCAACTCAATGTTACACTATCAGAGCAAGACCCTCTAAGTTAACCAAAGACTAACAACTCGACACTTCAAAAGTCCGCAATGGCATCCACGGCTAAACCTGGTCATCTGCATGTTACCCACGTGGAGGTAACATTCAAACAGGCATGGTGAGTAAAACAACTCATAATAATCAATGTATAACAATTAATGCATAAACGGCATCATAATTATATTCAACACATTCATATTCCTCAAATATGCCTCAAAGGCCACAACGTCATAATTCATACAAAAAGACTCATAGATGCAATGTGACACAACTCAATGCATGTGGTACCAATCATCACAGCGCGATGGACATTGGGACATCAACCCTCCATAGGTCCCCATCAATAGGATCGATTCTACCTGAGAACTGGAGCACATCATAATACTTCACATCCACATAATGGGATTGAAGCCAAAGTAATCGAGGTCCTGAACCGAAGTCCGGATGCACATGAATGCATGATGCACACGTCAATAATGATCCTCATACTAACAACATATGGTGCATCATCATTCATCATATTCATCCTATTCATCATATTCATCAAAGGTCATAACTCATCAACGTAGTCATCATCATCACATAAATCGTCATATCTCACATAACTCATCATAATAATCATCGTCATCACAGAAATCATCATATCTCATCTTCTCACATAATTCATCATAATAATCATCATTCTCACATAAATCATCATATCTCATATTATCACATAATTCATCATAATAATCATCATTCTCACATAAATCATCATATCTCATATTATCACATAATTCATCATAATAATCATCATTCTCACATAAATCACCATATCTCATATTATCACATAATTCATCATAATAATCATTATTCTCACATAAATCATCATATAATCACGTCCAAATCACATATTAGCTCCTAGTCATCCTCATATTAGCCCATCCTATTATCACATATTAATCCATAATACTACCCCATGTTATCTCATATTAATTCATAATATTATCCTATGTTATCTCATAGTAAGTCATCAATTATATTTGCGATAGTCCTCACACTAGTGCCTATCAATCACATAATTCCTCACTGTCATACTCATGTTAACTCATCTCAGAGATCTCAGAATCAAACATCAAGGCATCGCTGCAAACCATCAAATTTCGCGAACTCTGCTACGTTCGCTGGCTTGCTCGCTAGGCGAGTCGGTAGCGAGTCTTCGCTGCATGCTCGCTAGGCGAGTCTGTAGCGAACCTTCGCTGGCTTGCTCGCTAGGCGAACAGAGCGATGACAGCAAAAACCTGTTACGACTAGAACTGATTCTTGTGCAAATACTCATACAATTCACTTACCCAATGCCCCCAAAACATCCCTAAATCATCCCTATGGTCATACGATGATAACGACACAAAATCTACGGTTTATTAGGCCAATCTGGCAACATTTGCACTGCCTAAATCACTATTTTCCTGCAATTGCTCTGAGTGCATCAGAGTTATTCACATTGAACATTCCTATTCCTAAAGGGTCCAACATATCACAATCCAAGGTTTTGGCCACGAAGGCCTAAGGTTTCCTTTCTCCTATCAATATTCAGTGTTACATACCATTACCCATAATCTCAAAGCCTTATCATCAAATTCCCTATTTTCCCACGACCAATCCAAAACACTTTAAATCCCAAATCAACCATAAAGACATCTAAAGGCATACATAGAAAACCATGAAAAGAGATGCTCCCCATACCTTAGTCGATTCACAACTTTCACGATTAACTTCGGGATCTTCCGAAGCTTTTGCTTCCACTTCTCCCTCCTCAGAGCTCTGGCCTCATTCTTTTCATGGTTAACAAAATGAATCCTCCACCTTTAGAATTCTATTTTGTCAAACTTAGACTTGTGCCACACAATTGGGCTTTTCCCCACAATATCCTTACTAACTCCTCTTAATGCCCAATTTACCCTTATTTCTCTTATATTTATTTTAATTCATAATAATATTAATAAATCCATATTACATACTATTATTCCAAAATAAATACTCCAAATATGCATAATTCTTCAATAATTCCCAAAACCACCGAAAACACCAAAATACGAATATTCTTAATTAAATAAATAAATTAAAATATTCCGGTTAAATTTTGGGGTGTTACAACAACCCCACCTCCAAGGGTTCCCCTCTAACACATCAAATACTCAACCAACACATACAACCACACAAATTTATTTATGAAAATTAATTAAATAAATTGCGTTGTTACAACTCTCTCGTACTTAGAATATTTGTGTCCTTGCAAATTTACCTAATGTGAACAACTTCGAATACGCGTCTCGCATCCCACTCTCCTACTCCCATATCATGTTCCCTCTAGCAGTGCCTCCCCAAACAACCTTCATGTGGGCAATCTCTTTGCCCCTCAACTTTTCCAATTCACAGTGTTTGATCCTCACATGTAAAGCTTCAACTGTAAGATCATCCTTTACTTGTGCATCATCCATCGGAATCACATGAGATGGATCTGGAATATACTTGGAAGTTGTGAGACGTTGAATACATCATGCAAATTAGAAATAATAGGTGGCATCTCCATTCTATAAGCAACTACTCAAATCCTCTCAGAAATTTGATATGGATCGATAAATTGAGTGGTAAACTTTCTCGATTTCAAAGGACATCCGAAATCGGTCTCTGGTATGACTCTCAAGAATACATGCTCTCCCTCTTGAAACTCAAGGTCGTTCCTTCTCTTATCATAGTAACTCTTCTCCCTACTCTGCCAAGATTTCATCTTTTTTTAATTAACTTCACTTTTTCAGTAGTCTGCTGGACAATCTCAGACCCAAGCACTACATTCTCACCAAATTCATGCCAACAAAAAGGTGTCCTACACCTCACTATGCCAAAAAAGACCTTTAGCAGCGCTTTTTTTGGCCTTTAGCAGCGCTTAAAAGCGCTGCCTAAAGTGGCGCTGCTAAAGGTAAAGGCAGCGCTTTTTTTTGGCCTTTAGCAGCGCTTTTTTTTTTGTTGCCTTTATCAGCACTTTTAGCAGCGCTTTTTTCACCCTATAGCAGCGCTTTTTTTTGGCCTTTATTAGCACTTTTAGCAGCGCTTTTTTCACCCTATAGCAGCGCTTTTATAAGCGCTGCCTAATCCCACTTCACCTCCCCCCTTTAGCAGTGCTTTTTAAAAGCGCTTTCTTAGATCCCCCCCTTTAGCAGCGCTTTTTTAAAGCGCTGTCTTAGACCCCCCTTTAACAGCGCTTTTCTAAAGCGCTTTCTTAGACCCCCCCTTTTCCAACCTATAACAGCGCTTTTTTAGGCCTCTTTTTGCCCCTTTAGCAGCGCTTTTTTTAAAAGCGTTGTCTATTCTTCACGATTTTGAAATTTTTTTTAAATAATCACATTTTTTTATATATTTTTCAATAAACCTGCTTATGACAAATACATTCCCTGCTTATAATCCAGGCCTTTAGTTCAACAGTTTGCCCTTATATATAACAATTATTTTGGCCTTATTTTTGTGTATTCATCACTTTGCAATATTATACACAATAACTAAAGTATACATTATAATTCATCACTTTGCAATATTATACACATAAACCTGCTTAAATATATTACAACACAGTCCGATCCTCAGAACAACATCACATATACAATCAATTTACATATAATTACAAATCCGATAACTTTACAAATAGATACATTATAGAATTCTTAACTCAAGAATGAATTGACACCATTCCTCCTTAATTTCTTCCAATCTTGCTTTCGAGTAAGTACCGCACTTGAAATCATCAAAATACTACATAATATAACAGAACATGCACGATTTAATTTTAAAACTAATTACTCAGATAAAATATCAGTTAATTATCAAAATGAATCATATAACTTATGAATTGATCCATACCATGATTGGAATCTCTATTTGACCAGAAAGAATAATTTTCTTCATAAAACGCAATACAAAAGAGATTCTAAACACACAAACCTCATTTCGAAGCTCGGCGTAGTAAACAGATCCAAAGCCACCTCGACCGATTATATTTGTCGCGCTAAATCTGTCAGTAGCTTTGGCTAACTCCTCATACGAAAACTCCACTGACTTATCAACCGTAATACCTGTCAACCTCGGAGAAGCAATAGTAGTCGATTCGGAGGCCTTATCCAAGCTGCTTCCACAACCTAAATCCATGGAATACTCATACAATTTCACATTTTGCATGAAAACTTAATCTTCAATTTAGAACTAGAAAATCTCACTATACAGTTTACAACAAAATATGATATACCATGTTGGAGTTGACTATATTGATCTTCGGACGCACCCGGGACTGGTAGAAGAGTTACATGAGCAACTTTTTTTCATGTCATGATTTTTCGGACGCAATATTTATTTACCCTACCATGATTTTTCATGTCACTCTTTTTACTTTATATATATATATATATATATATATATATATATTGATTAACATATTTATGAAACTGCAATGTGTATTGTACATCACCTGATTTGCAAAAATGAAGAAAAAACAAAGCATAGATGTTCAAGTTAGAAATTAAAAGAAAAAAAAAAAATATATATATATATATATATATATATATATATATATATATATATATATATATATATATATATATATATATATATATATATATATATATATATATATATATATATATATATATATATATATATATATATATATATATATATATATATATATATATATATATATATATATATTGAAGAGAAAATGTTGGAATATTCAAATCAAATTTAGCATGTAGGATGTAAGGTTATGGAAATTTCAGCATACTTTAGCTGCAGTGGTGGAAAGTTTCCATATTCATCTGCAAAATATGATTGATAAAATAATCAGAAAAAACTATAAAAAAATAAGTGACAATGCATAAACTAAGTATAATATAATCTGTATTGTTTTGTTTTAAAGCCAGATAGTGCCAATTGTTCTTAATAAATTAAACATTTTTCTTGATCAAAAGTATAAAAATAAGCATCTCTTCTAGCTTCTTTTTTTATTAATTCTGTCATGTTGATATATTTCCAAATGCATGGGTGGAATATGCTGAATCTTTTTCATATTCCATTAATTTTCATTACAAAACTTCACTATCCAAAGTGTATGAAATTGTGTCAAAAGGAATGTGAAAGAGACATAAATAGGTGGGTTTAGCTAGGCTCTTTCTTTTGAATCCTACTCCTTATGTCAACCAAATCAAAACTGAAATATTCACTGAAACAATGAACCACATAACAGTTTTCCTTCGTTGTTTTTCAACTTTTGTAGCTAGCAGAAGAAATAAGGATACTAACAGCAACACTTTTTAACCAATATTTTTCGCACAAGGAAATTAATCGATGCAAACATTAGCGACAATAGCGAGTCGAACAAGCATGAGACCTTAATCAATCTATACCACAGATAACAACACATCATAACTATTATATATATTTCCAATTCTACACTACATATGTTATGTATTAAGAGAATGTGAGATAGTTATGGAATGTGAGATAGTTATAGAATGGTTATGGAGAATGTTAAAAACAGAATATAATATCAGTTCAAATATTATATGAGAACAACCTAAAGCAACTAAAAGATTCAAACTCCAATAATGCATTCAACTATGAGAACAATAAAAATGGAAAATGAAAAACTTCAAATACCTTAAAATGGTGGAAATGCGATGGTGGAGGACGGATATGACCGTAATAAATGGACGGATGGCGGCAGAATGAGGTGACGACAAAATGACTGGAGGAAAGACGACGGACGGAGGCTGTCGAACAGAGGCGCGGACGGAATGCGCGGACGGTGACTGTTCTAATTCTGAATAGGGCAACGTTCGCGAGTGGAAATAAGAAAGAAGAAGACTGTTCTGATTCTGCGAAAATATTGGGATTTTTTAAATTTATGCTACTTAAACCTATAGCAGCGCTTTTTTTGGCATTTAGCAGCGCTTTTTAAAGCGCTGCTTTAGGACCCCCTTTAGCAGCGCTTTTTTTGGCATTTAGCAGCGCTTTTAAAAGCGCTGCTATAGGTCTGCCTTAGGACCCCCTTTAGCAGCGCTTTTAAAAGCGCTACTATAGGTCTGCCTTAGGACCCCCTTTAGCAGCGCTTTTTTTGGCATTTAGCAGCGCTTTTAAAAGCGCTGCTATAGGTCTGCCTTAGGACCCCCTTTAGCAGCGCTTTTTTTGGCATTTAGCAGCGCTTTTAAAAGCGCTGCTATAGGTCTGCCTTAGGACCCCCTTTAGCAGCGCTTTTTTAAACGCGCTTTCATAGACCCCCCCTTTAACAGCGCTTTTTTAAAGCGCTTTCTTTGACCCCCCCCCCTTTAGCAACGCTTTTTTAACAAGCGCTGTCTTAAGTATGCTATTTTTTTGTTTTTTTTTTCATGACCCTTTAGCAGCGCTTTTTTTGAAAGCGCTGTCTTTTGTTGCGCTGCTAAAAGTCATTTCTGGCGTAGTGCCTATGACCATTTAGTGCCTAAAAGGGTGTCATTCCAATGCTATAATGGTAACTTTTATTATAAGTGAACTCTATCAGTGACACATGACTATCCCAAGACCCCCATTGATCAAGGACACAAGCTCTCAACAAATCCTCCTAGGATTAAATAGTTCTCTTTGTATGACCATCTGTTTATGGATGATAGGAAGAAATCGACCTCAACTTAGAACCTAAAGCCTCCTGAAAACCCTCCCAAAATCTGGATGTAAACATCAAGTCTCATTCAAGAAACAATACTCAACGAAACCCCATGCAGCTTCACAATTACTCGGATGTAAATCTATACAAGATTTTAAAAAGGAAAACTGATGTTAATCAGAATAAAATGCACTGATTTCATCATGCTAGGAGTATTTGGTAATCCCATCACAAATTACCATTGCTATAGGTAACACTTCACTAATTCTCACCAGGAACTAGCTGTCGTACACTAATTTTTACCCCTTAGATCCCACCTTATTTGCATCTTTACAATGCATCAAGATGACAAACTTGATTGTCTCCTAGCCCTATCACATTTCGGTTTGCCTTTGTAGAGATCACCAAGCACCTCTTGTGTTTTTGTTTTACATATTTTTGTACTTATATGTTTTAAAGTTCACTAACCACTAATCAAAATACAAAAATTATGCTTTGTTTCCTTTGCAAGATAGGGTTTGGAATCAAGAGCATCAAGTGAATGTATCCTCAACTAGGTTTTAAGATCCTCAAGTCAAGATATGGTCAACCAATGATTTTCAAAGGTTATTCATAAAAGCACGACCTCTACTCTCAAGTTATAAGGTCTCAAGCATCATTCAACTTCATTTGATCTAAGATGTTTCAAGGTTTAATAGCTTGTTTCTCAAGAATTTTCAAAGGTTCATGTGTTTATTTCCATACCTTTATCAACAAGTTTCTTTAAGCCATTGTGAGTCTCATCAAAGGAAAATTAAGAATACATTATTTTGAGTCTATATGATCATCAATGTGCCTTGAAATTCAAGAAAAAGTCCAAGGTTGCGAGGTTGTTCAAGGAAGTTTGACTAAAAAATCAACATTTTAAAGCCTAAGTTCATGACATCTCAACTTCTTTATACTTCAAAAATTTTTAGTGCTTATTTAGGCAAGTGACTCTTCTTGACATCTTCTTCAACTTCTCTTCACAAGTCAAGAGCTAATTGTGCTTGGATGCTTGACGAGAAATTGGCAAGCTTTGAAAGTTAAGGAAAAACCACTGAAAATTAGGTATGGCATTAGGTCAAATAGGTCATAACCTAGTTTTATGCACAAACAACCTTCAAGATTTGTACTTGTAATACAAGGATTTTTATGATTAAATTAGTCATGCTACAAGGATTTTTACACAAATTATAGGAAAAAAAAACGTAAAAATATTGTCTAGATCCTTTAAGTTATTTTAAAATATCAAGTTAATACTTTAAGTTTTTTTTGTAACGCTTTGGTCCTTTATGTTAAGTAACACTTGCGCCGTTGGCCTTTTTAAAAATCTTCGTTAAAAACCAATGTGGCACAAACGGAGCACATGTGGGATTTAAACGTGGTGATGTGTCATTTTATTTTATTTTATATTTATTTTTTAATTCCACGTGGGATTTTTAATATTTTTTTCTTCCTTTTTTTATATATATTTTATTTTATTTTTTATTTTGTTTTTATTTTTTTAAACTAGAAGGACCTCATTGTTACATTTAAAAATATATGGGACGTGAGTGTTACAAATTAAAATATAACTGATACATTGTTTTACATTATTTTAAATCTTAAACAATAAATGATATGTTGTTTTTTTACTATTTTGACCTTAAACAATTACAAGACAGCATACCAAGCATTAAATAATCTAAATATTGTCAAAAACATTGTTATAATGTTATAAACCAATATGTGCATAAACAAATATATACAAGGGTATGAATATGGAACAGAAATATGTCACCATCTTTGCATGACCATCGAGCAAAGAACTAGTCATCAGGAACACTAAGAGTATAAATATGTCAAAACATGTTATCTTAGTATGCATATGAGATCCGTAAAGGATAATTCTCATCAAAATGTCAATATTATTGAACACTATAGAACATGGAGTGGAGTGTAGCTTTTAAACAAACATATTTTTCAAATATATCCTTATTTTATTTTTTAATAAATAAAAAAATAAAACTAATAAAATTGTCTAATAATTTTTACCAGTTTTTTCTACTAAGAAGAAAGAAAAAGTTAACTTCCATAATTCAAATACTCTATGAAAGTAACTAGATGAGAATTCAATTTTTATAAAACAAATAGTGCAGTTTGTGGCAGTTTAAATCATTTACGTTTTAAATTTTTAAATTTTACAAGTGTGTTCTATTTCCCAAAATGCAGGAAAAAGAAAACCTTGCCAGATTTTATGATCATATAAATATGATCATACAAATAGTCATGAGTTAGGTTTCACGACCCTTAATCCTTAAGGGACTACTCGCTCACGATTCATAAACATAATAATAACAAAAATAAAAGAAATAGGAAAATAATTGGAATAACCTGAATAATATTACTTGCAATAGATGAAGAGAAAAGGGATCTAAGTACTCGAAGGAGACTTTTACAGAAAAATTATGCGTAGCATGAAACTTGAAGAAGGAAAAGCGTAGCAAATAATTCGATCCTTAAACTCTTTTCCAAAAGAGTTTTATATAATTAATCAAAAAAACATGAAAATAAAAATATTCAATGCCTTGTTACAAAAAATCTGTCATAACTTCAATGTGCCAGAGATCCCAATCCACAATAAATCACACTAAGAAAGGAAACAAAAAGTTGGTTTTTCGCACTCGTGTTACGAGCCGTAACACGTGCTACGGACACCCGTAACAGGCCTCGGGTTCTTAGGCCCAGGCACACAAAAAGGGAAGACTTCAGGCTGCAAGTTGTTAAGAGCCGTAACATGCGTTATGGGCGTCCGTAACAGACCTCTGGTTTTTGTACAGGGGACTTCTTGTTTTTGGGATTTTCTTCGTTTTTCATCCTATTAGATCCCCTTTTGTTATGGTATGATCATACAGATCTAAAATGACAGAAACATAATACCAAGGCATAAAATGTAGAAAAAATCAAGGAAAAGTATGTGAAACATAATGAAATAATACATAAAAAATCTAATAAAAGCGATACAAAAGACACTTATCAGCTGACTTAGATTATTTGAATTGTTTGAGAGATATTACTCTTATACTTGTTATTTTTAGCCAAATGATTACAATCAAATCTACAACTCAGACTAAGTTGTAGATATGCTGCTGACTTAGATTATTTATATTCTTTGAGAGAAATTACTCTTATACTTGTTATTTTTAGCCAAATGATTACAATCAAATCTACAACTCAGACCAAGCTGTAGATATTGTGATGACTTAGATTATTTGAATTGTTTGAGAGAAATTACTCTCGTACTTGTTAATTTTTAACCAAGTTATTACAATTAAATCTACAACTCAATCCCTTGATTATAGTGATAAAATAAACAACCCTAATCATAGAGATATTCTCTCAACCAACTATAACTTAAATCTAATACATATTAAGATTGTCTACTGTTAGAAGTATTTTTTGGTAGTGTTTTATCGTATCCATAGGGATTGATAAGAATATGTGATGCTTGTCGTTCAATGGTTTAATGATTTAAGAATGAGGGTTTTTTAAATGGTTTCTATTTTTGTAACAAGAGTTTGTAAGAAATAAAACAGAATAAAATTTGGTCTTAGTTCGATAAAAAGCATGCCAAGATTAGGGTTCGCTAATCCGTCCTAAACGTATCCAACCAATCAAATATGTGAACGTAGTTTTAACCAACATAATCGCGTATCCTCGCAAAAACTTTCATTTCTAAAGCGATTTCGGGAATGCTATTGTTTCGACTGTTAAATGATCTCTCTAAATAACACTCAAAAACAATAATCATTAAGATCAATACAAAGAGGATATCAACTTTCAAACCTATGTCTAGAGTTTGTATAGTTGATAGATGAAGAAATTAGGTCAAGACTTGAAAAGTTCATGTCTAAAGCAATCCAAACCATAAATATAACAAAAGATAGCAAATAACTTCATCTATATTGATCAAATCCTTGTTCACATACAAAAGATCAAGAAGAATGCATAAAATCTGAACTAGTTACCTCTAATCTTGACAAAAGAGGGGTTTTAGCCACCCATTTCCATGATAGCTTGAGCAACAAGTTTCGGAAGAAGGTTGATAAACACCCGAGTCGAATAATCGAGATTGGATGGGAATCCACCTTCTTTTTGTGAAAGGTGGCTAAGAGATGATGAGAAATGGAGAAACTAGGGTTTTAGCTCTGAAAAATCTCTCCAAAGAAAAGTACAAGAAAAATGATCTTTTCCCAAAAAGTACCACATACTACTTATAGACATGCTGCTGAGTTGTCATGTTCGCACTGCGAACAAAGTGTTTGCCTAGCGAACAATGCAAAATGGAAGTTGAAGTGCCTGTGTACAGTGAAGACGCCCCTGAAATATTTCCACATGTTCGCTGTGTGAAGAATCCTTCGCAGTGCGAAGACTTCGCTGCAAACTTCGCACAGCGGATTCTCGTCCAAATACTTACTACCTCAAGTCTGGGGGTATTCGCTAGGCATTCGCTTCCTCTTCGCTCCAGCGAATATTTCACTGCCTCCTTCACACAGCGAACTTAGATCCCTTTTCTTTCTGGATGAACAGTACCATGTTTTTCATGGTCTTCACTGGCAAGTTCACTGTGCGAACTTGTTGAAGTTTTTCTAGGCAGGTTCGCTAGCAAGTTCGCTGTGTGAACTTGTTGATGTTTGCATGCTGACTTGGTTTCCTTATCATAATTTTTGTGTCTTACTCTTCAAATTTTCATGTCTAATTCCTGCAAAATAGAACACAAATTAAAGCAACCAAGGTATTTTCATGTAATGATGCAAATCAACAAAAGCAAAAATGATTCTAAGACTTTCTCTATAAAAAAGGATGAAAGATGCCCACATTTGATAGTTCAAATAAGCAAAGTTTGGCATCTAACAACTCTCCCCAACTATATCTTGGCTTGCCCACAAGCAAAGTATGTCTCTTGATGAAACAAGAGGATTTGCTCAAGAATAAGATTTCTCCAAGAATGGATCAATTGGCTTAAACACAAGGAATGCAACCAGACACGGTTCCAAATTATGAGAATCAAATAATGCACAAGAACTAAAGTCTTAAAGCAATTATCAAAACATGCATCAATCAACAACTATGTCTTCTTGAATGAATCACCCAATCTCTCCTCTTCGAAAAAGGATTGAAGAAATTACACATTTGCAACCGCGGGGACAATTTCACTCACCTAACAAACAATGCCAATATCAATCTAATTCATACAATATCTACCAATCAAAAATGAAAATATGGAAGCAAGAAGATCACTAAGGTCTTTTAAGGTTGTAGCTTGTTCGGGTTTACCAACAAGGGACATTTCTAAGGCCATTGAAATGAAATTGTCGATGCAAAAGACACATTTATTGTACACGCTATTTACACATCCCAACTTCACTCCATTTGTTTTTCAATTGAAAATCTTCCAACTTTATTTCACAACTTATTCTTTCACTATTTTTTCCTTTTCCAAGCAAGCATTCTTTTTCTCTTTTTTTCATATTCATATTCACACAAATTTTTTCAATGCTTGCTTGAATTTTTCAAAAGTTGTAGCAACCCACCATACTTCTTTTTCATTCTCCCCAACTTAACTTTTACTCAACCCTCAAGTGAATGCTCTTGGCTTTTTATGGCAAAGAGGACAATTAACACAAAATTCAATGGTTCAAGAAATCTTTTTAGAATCTCACAAAAATTCAGACTGAGATTCACACTGTTTAGACTCAAGGGGGTTAACAAACTCTCTCTGCTCACAGGTAAGTTGCATGTGGACATGGTTATGCTCAATATAAACAAGTGCCTTGATCATTTCTAATGCTTCTACAAATTCACAATAATAACAAGATACAACATGAGTCAAACGAATCAACAAAGTCTATTAGAAATCAAACATTTAGTACACAATGGAGGCTTCCTCACAATTTGTGATTTTTTAGTCCTAAGTGAAACATTCATTTAACAAGTTGCTAAAAGAACAATTTTCATTTACAGCAAGAATTAAGTTCTTAAGCATTCTAAGATTCTAACCAAAGGTAACCATGTACCTTGACATTATTCGCTTGCTTAATATTATCATTGCCATCCAAATTCGGATGAATCTTCACTGGATACTTCTTTTCAGAGAGCAACCAATATAGAAGTTTAATTAAAACAAAACAGCAAGAAGGTATTAAAAACCACTTGAAAAGAAAAACAAAAAATTTTAAACATAAAACTTGACATTAATCAAACTTAATAAAAATGTGTTTAGGTGTAAAAACACCTCAAAATAGTACATAAACCAAATCTGAAACAAAGTACAATAATACTAGCAAAAGCAATGATTTAAGCACAAAAATACTTCACTTTGAAGACCAAAGGAAGTTGCTCAATATCATTCTCACAAAATCGAAACAAAACAAAATCAGTCCTTATTGGACTCTGTGTCCTCCACACTTTCTGAACCACACTCATAATCAACATCCTCCTCCTCCTCCTCATCATCTGCTACCTCAGCACTGCCAACATCAGGGCCAGAAGCACCCACCCCCTCTCCAAATGTAGGCTTGACCTCAGGCCAACTCGCATGCTCCAGGAACCTCTCCCTAGTCATCATGTTGTGCTAAACGGAGGGATCTTTGCACTTTAACTGGAGTACCGGCATAGAATCATGAATGTCAATCATGGCGCGCTGAGTAGCCGCCATCCAATCCCAATTATAATTGCAGACAGCTTGCTGAAACGGATCAAAATTCTGCTGAATGTAACACCAGGGCCCTCAGTATCCCCAGTGTTGCGGTGGAAATAGGATCACAAACTATTAATGAGTTTGAATCACAATTCGATTCACAACCGCTCTTTGATTTATCCGAAGGAAAAGATCAAAAGAGGGAAAACCTATTTTTGCATCGTAAACACAATGCAGGGAAAGATCTAGGGTTCGGGGGTTAGTTAAATTTAGGGAAGGTATTAGCACCCTAAACTTCTGTAGTACTCTACAGGAACCTTTTGTTCAGATGTTTACTATTTGCTTTATTCATTTGCTTAAGGTATATGTACAAAAGATTAAAAGTTAAAAAAGGACCTAGGGGTTAATTCTAAGTTTACTCGGCAAGACATCGCATCTTGTGCCTACGTATCCTTACGGGAGTGGAATCAGAGTAATCGTAGTTCCCCTCAAAAGGGAGGTTAGAGATTTCTTGACAGTGGTCAAGGTCTCAAGGGGAATAAACGCATCTTAAGGACACGCTTACGTGGAGTGTAGAAACTCCAAATCTCTACGTTGAATTGTTAAGTTGTAATTAGGGTTAAATTAGGTTAGGGATTCCGCGGCGGGAAACCCTAAAATGAGCGCGGCGGCTCTTTGACCTAATGCTAGGGGTAAAATTGTAATCTTGCCTGCGGCGAGGCATTTGTGAAAATTAGGGTTTGTGAGGTTGTAAGGGTTTGAAGTTGAGGACTATTGGCGCGGCAACCAAAAGCTAGACCTAACCTTCAAATGTGTGTGATGTGACAGGAATATTGATGAATGTGTGAGATAATTGAAATCATACATCAGCAGAATTTTAAATGCAGAAACGTAAATGCGATTGTTAAGATTCGCAAGGTTACAGAGGAGGAACAGTTACAATAATATGATACAATTCAATTTTAAGAACGCAAATATAAAGAAACAACATGGTAAGCTGCACAGTGAACGAACTAGGTTAGTAAACAAAATTATGAAAGCAGAAGCATCAAGCTATGGGACATTTTTTGTGGTTTTTATTTTATGATATATGAGAACTTTAATTTAAAAAATGAAATCATTATTTCAACTCAAACCCTAAAACTATTTTAACTTAGTTATTATATTTTAAAAAAAAAGATTTTAATGTATTTATTAAAAAAATGGTTTTTTATTTACTATTATAAAAAGGTTTTTTAATCTTATAAGAAAGTTTTAAATTATTATTTCATAAAAGAAACAACTTTAATATTAGTTTTTTTTAAAAAAAAAGTTTAATAATTTAATTAATTAATTATAAAAAAAAGTAAAAAAAGTAAAAAATAAAAAGGGGTTGGGCCGGTCATCACTCCGGACCCAACCCGGTTGGTTAGTAATGAAACAAAATAGAAGTTAGGGTTTCAAAACCCTGTTGTCTCCTTCGCGGCGCTGTTTGTCTTCCTCTCTTCCATCTCTCTCGCTGTGATTCTCTCTGACCATGTTGGAAATCCTGAAATCAAACCGAACCATGTTAAAAGTGACAACACTATGTTCTTTGCTTACGTTTTTCGTTCGCAATCGGTATCGAGGGGAGGCGATGATGACAGTGTTCTGAGCTTCATAGGTAAAGGTATTTGCTCGTCGAACTATAAACGGCGCCGGTGAATCCTCTCCACTCGGGTTGCCTCGTTTCGATCTTTCTCCCTTTCGCGACCGCTGGGGTTTGCTCGCGATCTTGCTCGCTTTGTCGCTTTGATGTTCTCCGCCGTTGTTGTCTTACAAAGGCGATGATGAGGACCTCATTTCCTCTGAGTCTCGACCGTTTCTTCTTGTTCGCGCCGCCTAGGGTTTTGCTTGCGATTTGTCCGTTAGGGTTTCACCATGGTGAGATTGTCCCTTTTTATATCTCTCTGATTTCTCTTTTGGGCTTGGACCATATCTGATTTGTGCTTCGCTTTTACTGAGATATAACTTCGTATGATTTGATTTTATCTGATTTGATTTAGTGTGCTTTTCAGATATTGATTGGATTCCAATTGGACACGCTTTCTGATACGGATTGGAGTCATCTGATACTGATTGAATCTTGTTTCCTCTTTTAGGATTTGATTGGGGGTTTTTGATTTCCAGCTGATATGATTTTTTTCTGATTTGATTCGAAGCTTTCCATTTTTGGGGTCACTTGATTGGATTCGTTCACTTTATCTGATCCGATTTTGTTTGATCATTTTTCTGATACACTGATTGGATTTTTGCAGATGTGGATTTGATTGCATTTGGGGAACTCATATATTTGGATATCTATTTCTGATACGATTTGGTTCCTTTCTGATAAGATTTTGTTTTGTCATGTATCTGGGTATCCAATTCGACTTGTGCTTCTGGATTAACTGTTTCGAACACGTTAACCTCTCTTCTTCTTCTTTCAGGACGGACACCATGGCTTTGGTCGCGTCAAACGCTGCCGAGGAGGGTATACGACGATGATGATGTTCTGAGCCTATGATACTGCTGTTGCCTTTGATAATCTCTGTTGGGTTCTTTGCTTGTGTGAATTTGGTTTCTGAACAGGGTTTCTGGGCTTATGAACTGATATGGTTTTGTGAACTTGTTTCACTTTCTGATACGCGGGTTCTGCTTTGTGGTTCATCAGATGTGCATTTGTTACACTTCCATTTGAGTTGCCTTGTGATAATCTGATTTGTCTTTTTTTCTGATATAGGTCCAACTACGGTTTGATCATCTACTTTAACATCAGGTACGCTGCTTGTATCCAGCTGCGAAGTTTGAACTCTATTTCTTGATTCTTAGGGCAATGATGCTCTGACTGAGCCCTTGTCCTTTTCATGCGCCTCGCTTGACTGGTATGATTTGTGCTGTGATTTGTGCTGTCGTCTGATGCCATTCGGTGTGGTTATTCACGTTTTTTGTGACTTGCAATTCGACGTGGTTTGAATTGCGAACGGGCTACCTTCTGAGGTATTTTGGCTGTGATATCAAACTGAAACTTGCCTTTAACTGATGCTCCTGAACTTTGATACAGTGTTTGATGCAGTTTGATGCAGTTTTGGTTTGCATTTCATATTTTCCGTTCTGTTTGAACTTGGTGTTCATGAACTCACTTATGTGGTTCAGACTGGATGCAGTTTTGGTTGTGCACTTTTAGTTTGAATTTCCAATTACCAGTGGCTGCAGCTTATGAACTGTTATCAATTTTGTACTGATGCTGTTGCGAAATTTCAGGTGTTGGAAACTTTCGAAAACAAAAGTGATTCAGACCTGTCGGCATCCGGGTCTGAGTCCAAATTTACCTTTGTATCAGTTTGGAAATCCAATTGCGGCAAAAACGAATCAGTCCCGCTTCTTTTATCACTTCTATCTCTCGGATGTCCCGCATGATAAGAACAGATGACCACTTGATCTGACGCCAACGGCGCGGGTCGGTAACGGGGGTAGGACGCAGCTTCGGTTGTGCCACTCCCGGCACTCGATGATGACGCTGTTCTGAGAGTGTCAAAAACAATTTCTAACCCGTTCCTGCATTTTGTTTTGTTTTGTTTCTCTTCGTGCAGGTTAATCGGAGGAGCATGGAGAAATGTCCAAGGGATGAACATCATGAAGACACCAATGGATGTTTAGGACTTAGGATTTTTAGGATATACAATTTTGATTTTCTCTTTTGTAACTTGTAATAAAAAATATTATGAATAAATTCAATAACATTCTTTATCCAAATTATTTCCTCTTTGTAGATCATGATAAAATATTATGAATAAACTTCAAATTTCTATCCAAATTCACTTTACAAATTGTAATAATAATAATAAAATATTATGAATAAAATTCACATATTCTATTAAAATCATTTCCCAACTTCTTTTCCATGATTTAATTTGCAAACACCTCAACATCTGATTAAACCTCACCAGTCAAATATCCCTGAATTAATTCGATCCAATCTTGCATAATAAGCTTGGTACCTTCAACATGAATAAGTTCCATTAATCAGTCGAAGTTTTCACTGTTTTCCCTCTAAAATGAACTGGAAGATAGAAGAATGATTTCTTGTTAAAACCCTGTTCCACAGATCAGATTTTCCAACCCAAATTGATATCCCACGTAAATAAATGCCTCAGGAATAAAACCTCATTAGGCCCAAAATTACGAATTATGCTTCAAACTGACCAAAACGCCCCTAGGGGTAATTCCTGCAAAATAAATCGCGCTCAATGATTGGTTAGCGATTAATGGATGCAAAAATGAAATGCTATGCGAAATGACTGACTAAATGTAAGGGTAAAATTTGGGGTATTACAGTTGCCCCTATTTAAATGGCTACACCGGACGATTTGAGTGACAGAGACTCGAGGAATCGTGGTGGAGAGATTTAAATATAGATAACCGAAAATTTTGCCCTTATATGCGGCGATATACAATGCTATGGACAAAGCGAGAACAGATTAATGCAGATAACATGATGCGTATGATGGAATGATGTATTGCGAAAATGCTGACGAATGCGACGACACAGGGACGGACGCTGCGAGAAGAGCACACTGGGGAAAACGACGCGCTGGGACGACAGCACAACACTGGGGAATTCCAAAAATGATGGTCAACTGGTGCGAACACGACCAATTGTCCTTTAGAACGGGAACGAGATTCTCAAATGGAGATGGCACCTGTGAGACGGCCTCCACTGGGAATCTAAAAGTAAAACTGGATCAAGTACGATTGCAAGATCGATCACAGAATGCTGGAGCATTGAGCAAAGAATAACATCCAAGCTTCTGTAATCTATCCTTCGTGACAGGATCGAACGGACTTTCAGGAATCCGTAGCAAATATACAGGGTAAAAACCGACTGTATGCCAAAATAAATGGACTTTAAGTGGAAATGCCCTGATAAGCTTCTCGAGGGAGAACTGTCACTTATCGTTGGAAGGGACTTACATGCCAAAATGGATAAGCACTCAAATAAAGAGGCTGCTGCTTATCTGATATACAAATCTTCTCATATTTAAGGTCGGCGCCTGGAATACGATTCTGATTTTTCTTCTTACTAAAGGGTAAATGAACTTCTTCATAACTCAAGATCGTGCTCTCCTGAATATGAAAAGGATAAACTGAACTTCCTCATACTTCAAGATCTGTGCTCTCCTGAATATGATTCCGCTCCTTCTTTTACTAAAGGGTAAATGAACTTCTTCATAATTCAAGATCGTGCTCTCCTGAATATAATTCCGCTCCTTCTTTTACTAAAGGGTAAATGAACTTCTTCATAATTCAAGATCGTGCTCTCCTGAATATGATTCCGCTCCTTCTTTTACTAAAGGGTAAATGAACTTCTTCATAATTCAAGATCGTGCTCTCCTGAATATGATTCCGCTCAAACCTCCCCGTACTTCAAGATCGTGCTCTCCTGAATACGATTTGGTTCAAAACCTCCCTATACCTCAAGGCGACAGGGAAAATGGAAGCCCAACTGCTCAATGGAGATGGCCATTTGCTGCGAGTCATAACGAAGATAGGATCAGCTTCTTAGGTGAGAAATGTTGCATACCGATGCTGTAAGATGTAAAGTGTTGTACTGATAGATCTTCCAGGCGTGAACTGGCGTGTATCTGTAAAGGATTGCGGTTGAAAGATAGTGCAAAATAAATGCACGTCCGGTTGGGCTTGACGATCGACAAGACTGAGATTCAATCTAGGATCGAGCTAGAGAGAAAACTGGTAATCAAGACTCCATCGAGGGAATGAACTCGAAGGGTAGATATCTTATCCTGACGAGGAAAGATAGCTGAAGTAACCGTCATCCACGAGGATCGAGCTCCATAGGGAAACTTGGAAACACATATGTATTTTGTGCTTAGGGCTGACAATCTATTTGGAGAGAATAGACCGACCCAGTTACTCGGCGGTAACAACCAATGATGGCGAGACACAATGAACCTGTGAATGCTAATGCATATGTTAATGTGAATGTATGTTAATGTCTATATAGTTAAATATGCAGGATGTTATGGAATGAGTATGTAATGAGTATGTAATGAATACGAGTATATGAAGCAGGCATGTGATGCTTATGCCCCTGCGTATGCTGACGAAACAGACTAGAGACGGGACGAGAGATGAAATAGTCATCTTGACGGAGATACCCTGCGTTCTCTGCAACTAATACGTCAATCATAGGTAAGAAAGATCAATGGTAGAATCAAATCTGGTTTCAAAATTCTGAATTCTCTGGGGAGAAAGTAATTTGCTTGGGTGCACAGTATCACGTCTTCTCATGGGGAGAGGAAAACCTGAGGGACACTTTCGAGTTACCCAAGAAAAAGTTGTCAGCTTATAGTCTCTCTGGGGACTGTGTCAGGGCGCTGATTTAAAAGTGTTTCTGCAACAATGAGATTTTTCGAGGAGTGAAGAGATCCTTCCGAAATTTCCACTAGTCAAAGTAATTTCTTATATTTCAATTGCGTTTTCGAAGAACAGTTTTAAAAATTTTCAAAGCACCTTTCATTTTCAAAATTTTAAGAACAAATGGCATTTTGCATAACAATAGAAACAAGAATAATGCACCAAGGAATGTAAGTAACAAAATGGTATCTTTTATTAAAGGGTGGATACTTGCTGAAGGCATAGCTCCACAGATGATTATGTTTTGAAATTGGCAACATGGGAAAAGGTTATATTGAATCCAACGACACCTACTGACACTAATAACTAAGACTAAACCAGAATCTTGCTTTGGACGAGCATGAACGAACTGGAAAATGGCTCTCATGCGGAAAGTGTGTTTGCAATGATCGGTGTTTTCTGATGCAATGAAATGCCTTTGTCCCTAACTTTTGCCTGGACCGCCCTTTCGGGTTTTCAATCCACCGGGACGCTCCTTTTTGCCTAAGCCGCCCTTTCGGGTTTTCAACTTAGCGAGCTTTTTATTATTATTTTTTTTTCCAACCCTTACTTTTGCCTAAGTCGCCTTTTGCAGGTTTTCGACTTAGCGGGTTTTTAGGCATAATATTTTCGGATTGCATCAGAATTCACGGGATGTGCTAGCTCTTCTCCATCCATTGTTGTAAGTATCAGAGACCCTCCGGAGAAAACGGTCTTTACAACAAATGGGCCTTCATAATTGGGCATCCACTTTCCACGCACATCTTTATGCACTAGCAAGATCTTTTTGAGTACGAGCTCTCCTTGACGGAACTCACGGATACGAATCTTTTTATCAAACGCTCTTTTCATCCGTTTCTGGTATAATTGCCCATGGCACATAGCTGTCATGCGTTTCTCGTCAATGAGATTCAACTGATCCAGTCTGTCTTGAACCCACTCAGCTTCCTCAAGTTCAGCTTCCATCAACACCCTTAAAGAAGGTATCTCTACTTCAATGGGGAGTACAACGTCCATTCCATACACCAATGAGAAAGGTGTTGCCCCTGTCGAAGTTCGCACTGAGGTCCTGTATCCATGTAAAGCAAACGGTAACATCTCATGCCAATCTTTGTAAGTCACGACCATCTTTTGTAGGATTTTCTTGATATTCTTATTCGCAGCTTCAACGGCCCCATTCATCTTAGGACGGTACAGAGAAGAATTGTGATGAGTGATCTTGAAACTGTCACACAGCTCTTTCATAGTCTTGTTATTCAGATTGGTGCCATTCTCAGTTATTATCCGACTTGGAACTCCATAACGGCAGATAATTTCTTTCCTGATGAAGCAGGCAACCACTTGCTTAGTCACGTTGGTGTAGGAGGCAACCTCTACCCACTTGGTGAAATAATCAATAGCAACAAGGATAAAACGATGACCATTAGAAGCCTTTGGCTCAATTGCCCCAATCATGTCAATGCCCCACATTGAGAACGGCCATGGTGAAGATAAAACATTCAACGACGATGGAGGTACATGCATTTTATCAGCGTAAATTTGGCACTTATGGCATTTTCTAGCGTATTGGATGCAGTCAGCTTCCATAGTCAACCAATAATATCCAGCCCTTAACATCTTCTTGGACATAGCATAACCATTGGCATGAGTTCCGAAGGTCCCCTCGTGAATCTCTTGCAGTAACATGTCCGCTTCCCGTTTATCAACACATCTGAGCAAAACCATGTCGTGATTTCTTTTGTATAACACACCATTACTGATAAAGAATTTTGAAGCCAGTCTTCTCAACGTTTTCTTGTCTAGACCTGTAGCACCATCAGGATACTCTTGCTTGGCTAAATAGTTCCTGATGTCGTGAAACCAAGGCTTTTCATCCACCTCAACTTCTTCAACTACCTGACAATACGCGGGCTCAACTTTGCGTTCAATATGGATAAGAGGTGCTTCATTAACGAATTTAACTTTCCGCATGGAGGCTAACATGGCTAAAGCATCAGCAACGTGATTCTCAGATCTAGGAACATGCTCGAACTCTATCTCGTCGAAATACTTAATCAGCTCAACAATGTAGTCCTTATAAGGGATTAACTTCTCATTTTCGTTTCCCATTTGCCTTGTACCTGGTAAATAACTAAGGCTGAGTCACCACTTACTTTAAGAAGTTTGATTCGGAGGTGAATTGCCGCTTCGAGGCCAAGAATGCATGCTTCATACTCTGCGACGTTATTAGTACACTCAAAGTCCAACCTTGCTGTAAACGGAGTGAATCCACCCTTTGGGTTCATCAAAACGGCGCCTATACCATGCCCATTGAAATTCGAGGAACCATCAAACATCATCCTCCACCAAAGACCTGGTTCTAGACCTTCGCTCGGATCTGGCTCTTCACAATCCCTCTTGATCAACAAAATATCCTCATCGGGAAAGTCAAACTTAAGGGGTTCATAATCTTCAACTGGCTGATCTGCAAGATAATCCGACAAAATACTACCCTTAATTGCCTTCTGGGGTACATACTGGATGTCATATTCGGATAACAGCATGTGCCAACGGGCTAGCCTCCCGGTTTGAGCAGGTTTTTCAAGAATATACTTGATCGGATCCATTTTAGAAATCAACAATGTGGTATGACAGACCATATATTGTCGGAGGCGCCTAGCGGCCCATGCCAACGCACAACAAGTTTTCTCCAATGGCGAGTATCTGTTTTCACAATCGGTAAACTTCTTGCTCAGATAATAAATCGCATGTTCCTTTCTTCCAGTCTCATCATGTTGCCCAAGCACACAACCCATAGACTTCTCAAGGACAGTAAGGTACATAAACAACGGTCTTCCAGGTACGGGAGGAATCAGAATAGGGGGGTCTTGCAAATAACTCTTAATTTTCTCAAATGCTTTCTAACAATCAGGGTCCCACTCAACCGTCTGCCCCTTACATAGCAATTTGAATATCGGCTCGCAAGTAGCGGTCATGTTAGAGATAAACCTGGAAATATAGTTCAAACGCCCAAGAAAACCTCTAACTTGTGTCTCGGTTTGCGGAGCTGGCATATCTTGAATGGCTCGGACTTTGTCAGGATCTACTTCAATCCCTCGTTGGCTAACAATAAAACCAAGCAATTTTCCAGATCTGACACCGAAGGTACATTTAGCGGGATTCAACTTCAACTGATATTTCCTGAGTCGTTCAAACAACTTTACCAAATGGTCTAGATGTTCCTCTTCACTCTGAGATTTGGCTATCATATCATCCACATACACCTCGATCTCCTTGTGCATCATATCATGAAAAAGAGTGGTCATAGCGCGTTGGTAAGTTGCCCCTGCGTTCTTCAAACCGAAGGGCATGACTTTGTAGCAGAAGGTTCCCCAAGGAGTAATGAAAGTAGTCTTCTCTCGATCATCGGGATCCATTTTGATCTGATTATAGCCAGAGAAACCATCCATAAATGAGAACAACGCAAAACTGGCTGTATTGTCTACAAGTGTATCAATATGTGGCAGAGGGAAGTCGTCTTTCGGACTTGCTTTGTTCAGATCCCTGTAATCCACACACATCCTAACTTTACCATCTTTCTTGGGCACTGGCACAATGTTGGCAACCCAATCTGGATATTTTGCAACTGCCAAGAAACCTGCATCTAACTGTTTTTTAACCTCATCTCGAATTTTCAAAGCCATGTCGGGTCTCGTTCTTCGAAGCTTTTGTTTGATAGGTGGACAATCCGGCTTAAGAGGCAGCTTGTGAACAACAATATCCGTGTCTAGACCCGGCATATCTTGATACGACCACGCAAACACATCAATGTATTCTTTTAACAGCTCAATCAACCTCTGCTTAACCTCTGTCCCAAGCATTGCACCAATCTTGACCTCTTTCTTATTCTCATCTGTACTAAGATTAATTAAGTCCACCTGCTCTTTATGCGGTTGAAGCTCTGTGTACTCGTACTCAATCAATCTTGTCAGTTCAGCGGGTACTTCAAAATCTTCTTCACCCTCGTCTTCAGCTTGATTGATGGGTGCGTCCCAGTTAGGAGTGTCAATAAAGTCATTGGATCCAACAAGGTTTACGATGTCTCTGCATGATGGAAGGCTTACTTAATTAAAATGCTCAAAGATATGTAAGATAAGAAATGAAATGCTATTTTTTTGTTTTATTTTTGAAAAAGGTTGCCGACTTCATTTTTTAAAGGTGAAAACGAAAAACGCAACTGAACCAAAATGGATTTGAACAAAATTCCTTTATTAATATCCTTTTAAAAATGAAAGGTGGCCCAACAAAAACGACCCTATAGCCTTGGGCGGAGTTACGGACTTTTTATTTGAAAACATAAGTGAAAACGCTAGAAAATTACTTTGACAATGGAAAAATAACAGGGATCTCTACGGCCTCCCAGTTGTTCAAAGCTGCATCACCCTTAAACACCAGGTTGCTCAAATCTTCATTTTCCTCACAGCCACTGACGGCATTAACTTGGAAACCTCCGCTGATAAATACCTCTTGGATAACCTTCGGGCGCCCTTCGACAGTTGTGGCAGCTCCATTCTGAGTTGGTTTGTAACCCAACCCAAAGCGATCAGTCTTGGTCTTGACATCAATTACCTCTCCCCAACCTTCCGGAATACCCCTGTCAATTGTTGATTTGGTACTCTTCAGAGATGCAAAAGATGGATTACCCTGGCCCACTGTCTCTTCGACTTCTAACAGAACAACATTGGCGATCTCGAGTGCTTGAAAGGAGATTTCCAAAGCATTCTCATCGGCCTCGATGTAACGGAAAGAAGACAGGTTACTGACCATCAGATCCTCCTCACCGTGTATAATAACCAACTTTTCATCGATCACGAACTTCATCTTTTGATGTAGCGTTGAGGTTACTGCCCCAGCGGCATGAATCCACGGCCTTCCAAGTAAACAGCTGTAATTGGGATTAATGTCCATGACTTGAAACGTGATATTAAAAACTTGCGGACCAATCAGGATAGGAAGCTGAACCTCCCCCATCACCGACCGACGAGAACCATCGAAAGCCTTGACGATCAAAGGAGTAGGTTTCAACACAGTCTCTCTGAAAACCAATTTATCAAGAACCCTCTTGGGTAGAACATTCAAAGAAGAACCGGTGTCCACTAGCACTCTTGCTAAATTGTCCTCCTGACATTTCACTGATATATGTAAAGCACGATTATGATTCGGACCCTCCTTTGGTAACTCTTCGTTGCTGAAACTAAGGGTGTTACATGCGGTCAAATTGGCAATCACACTATCAAACCGACTGGTGCTGATATCTTGATCCACATGTGCTTGAGTCAAAACTTTCTGCAAGGCCATCCTATGAGCGGGTGAACTCATCAACAGAGATAAAATCGAAATCTTGGAAGGAGTTTGATGAAGTTGATCGACAACTTTATAGTCACTTTTCTTGATGATCCTCAAAAACTCAGCATCTTCATCATTTGTAACGGCTCCTTTACCTTTGTCTTTGGCAGGCACTGGGATACTAGTTGTTTCCTTAGGTGGTACCTCATTGAAACGGGGAGTATACACACGGCCACTGCGAGTCATCTTGCTTGCCTCTGTGATATTGGTCACAGTGTCCTTAACCTCTTCATTTGGAATAACCTTCCCAGACTCCTTGTCAATCATCGTCACGTCATATTTCCAAGGTACAGCTTTAGGATCACTGAAAGGAAACGAACTTGGTTTTCGAATAACTATAGGCTTAGGCTGATTCACCTTAGGGATAGACGACTTTGGTATATCGAACACGGGATTGGCAGAACTTTCCCCTGACATATTAAACACTGCTACCTTACCCTTTGATTCAGGCTGATGGAAGACAGGCTCAACCACAGCGACTTCATCCTTCTTGGCTTGGCTTGTCACTTGTAAAACACCCTCGTTAATCAACCTCCGAACGTCGTTCTGAACCAACACACAACCCTTAATGCTGGCTTCGCAACTTACGCATGCACTGTGGGAAGTATCTACCAGACCGGCTTCAAACAACTTCGCATGGAATATCTTAAGAGGAGTCTTAATCTGATCAACATCAAGGACATAACCTTCCTCAGAATCGGCACTAAGGGCATTAACACTCTCATGGTTAGGAAAAGGATTCTTCTTAACATTCGGTTGAGGATCTTCAAATGACAAAATCTTCTTTTCCAATAAATCCCTGACAAGATTTTTGAGAGCATAACAGTTCTCCAGATCATGACCAGGCGCACCCTCATGAAATAAACAATGAGCAGCGGCGTTGTAATTGGTGGGTAGAGGATTAGGAGGCGGACCCAAAGCTCGAGTAGTAATTAGACCTTGCTTGACTAATGAGGGATACAACTCGGTGAAAGTCATTGGAATCGGCGGACAAGGTTTATACGTTCTCTTGTTCAGAACATTTTGGCGAGGAGCCGGATTCTTTGGCTGTTGATGGGCAGGAGCGTTGGGCGCTTGTTGATAGCTGATAGGAGGCGGATAAACAGGAGATTGTTGCATAGGTTGATACATAGGAACCTGTTGATTGAACGAAGGTGCAACAGCTGCCACATAGGGTTGTTGAGCATACTGGATCGGGTACCCTTGAGGTTGAGCATAACCTTGCGGATATTGATAAAATTGGTCCCTTCGTCTACCAGAGGATATAGCATTAGTCTCACCTTCTTTCTTCTTCTGAGAGCTGTACGAAGGTTTCTTCGGCTGATCCTTTGAAACACCATGATTATTTGTCATTTTACCGCTTTTCATACCCAATTCAATCTTGACACCCACAGCAACGATGTCAGAGAAATTTGAAGTCACACTACCCACCATTCTTTCGTAAAATTCTGGACGAACCGTGTCGACAAACCAATCAGCTAACTCTTTCTCGGTCAAAGGAGGTTCTACTTGCGAAGCAATCTCTCTCCACCTTTGAGCGTACTCTTTGAATGACTCAGAACTCTTCTGTGACATATTCAACAACTGTCTTCTGTCAGGAGCTAGGTCTATATTGTACTTGTAATGTTTGATGAAAGCGTCAGATAAATCTTGGAAACTCTTAATGCGAGACTGGTCCAAAGTTAAATACCACTTGGAAGAAGCACCCTTCAAACTATCTTGGAAGCAATGAATCATCAGTTTATCATTCTCAACATGGGCAGCCATTTTGCGATAGTACATGATCAGATGACTCTTAGGACAAGTGGCACCTTCACAGTGGTCGAAGTTCGGAGTTTTGAACTTCGGGGGAATAACCAAACCTGAGACCAAACAGACGTCCCTTACAGCAGCCCCGAAAATTTGATCACCTTCTACCTTTCTCAATCTCTGGACGATAGTGTCTACTTCCTCACGAAGCTTGTCATGTTTCTCATAACCTTCAACATTCTCATCAAGATTATCGAAGACAGTCTCATTGAAATACGGTTGCGCACGGGTGTGTACAACAGGTGGTGCAAAGATAGGGGGCCCCCTAGAAACTTCAGAAAATAAAGGAACGACTTGCTGAACAGGCTGATTAATCGGAACAGAGGCTTGAGGAGGCACAAAACCGGGAGCAAGACCATAAGGTGGGTCCCTTGCTACGGTCACATTCGGTGGAGGGTCCACGGTAACGCCGGTAATCTCGGAAACAACAGTGGGCTGGGTATCCATCTTAGCATTCATGACATGTAACAATTCCATCATACGCCCCATACCCCCTCGCAGGTCTTCAAGTTCATTGCTAAGGCGATCAATCTCCTTTGCCTGATCCTCCATTCTCTTCCGAGTTTGAGCTCTGGTGTTGTACTGGTGCCGAGGACTCAGGGTGACGAAACTGGAAGGCGAGAGAACCGAACATGAGAAAACGGAAGACACATGCAATGCAAGAAAGTATATGATGCAAATGCGAATGAAGTTTTCATGGAATTCAAACATTTACGAATGTCGTGGGGTACCAAAAAAAATTTCCTTGTTTTTTCATTTTTACTTTATCCCGCGATATGAATGATGCTTGAATTCCATGAAATACAATGAAATGGGATGCTTTATGGATGCCATGCACATGAATACACAAAACCCTAGGTTAAAAGTTATGAGTGGAGTTAAGGTCTACCCATCCCCAAAAGGAGTGTACTATAGGTTAGTTGTACCTGCAGAACAAGGTTCTAAAAAGTGCCCAAAGTCATCAGCCCATCTTTTGGATATTATCGACCTTCCGACTGACTCGGGGGTCAATAATATTCTCAAGAGAACCTCTTTTGAGTGTAGTATCGCGTAGCAACCATTGTAGGACTACTCCCACATAGTTCCCGCACTACGTCCTAAATAAGGCCATGGTGGTGTTAAGGTACTACGGTCCTCAATATCACAGACTCCAATCGACCATGGAAAAAGTTTTCAACGATTACTCGTTCAACCGAACCATTTTCGAAAGGGTCTCAACTGAGCGGTGATTCTCGAATCAGCTTGGTCGGGATTCACTCCCTATAAGCCTCATCGAATATATCCCCATCCTATAATAGTGTCACTAGTCCGGGCGTAGGACTTATCTCACAACACAAGGAACAGTCCCAAATCAGAGCACAAATATATACATGCAAACAGATAGTAATAAATAGCAATAAATATGAACAAATTAGGGATAACCCTCAAAAGTCTGAAAGTCCCCAGTGAAGTCGCCATTTTCTGTTGCGGTGGAAATAGGATCACAAACTATTAATGAGTTTGAATCACAATTCGATTCACAACCGCTCTTTGATTTATCCGAAGGAAAAGGTCAAAAGAGGGAAAACCTATTTTTGCATCGTAAACACAATGCGGGGAAAGATCTAGGGTTCGGGGGTTGGTTAAATTTAGGGAAGGTATTAGCACCCTAAACTTCTGTAGTACTCTACAGGAACCTTTTGTTCAGATGTTTACTATTTGCTTTATTCATTTGCTTAAGGTATATGTACAAAAGATTAAAAGTTAAAAAAGGACCTAGGGGTTAATTCTAAGTTTACTCGGCAAGACATCGCATCTTGTGCCTACGTATCCTTACGGGAGTGGAATCAGAGTAATCGTAGTTCCCCTCAAAAGGGAGGTTAGAGATTTCTTGACAGTGGTCAAGGTCTCAAGGGGAATAAACGCATCTTAAGGACACGCTTACGTGGAGTGTAGAAACTCCAAATCTCTACGTTGAATTGTTAAGTTGTAATTAGGGTTAAATTAGGTTAGGGATTCCGCGGCGGGAAACCCTAAAATGAGCGCGGCGGCTCTTTGACCTAATGCTAGGGGTAAAATTGTAATCTTGCCTGCGGCGAGGCATTTGTGAAAATTAGGGTTTGTGAGGTTGTAAGGGTTTGAAGTTGAGGACTATTGGCGCGGCAACCAAAAGCTAGACCTAACCTTCGGATGTGTGTGATGTGACAGGAATATTGATGAATGTGTGAGATAATTGAAATCATACATCAGCAGAATTTTAAATGCAGAAACGTAAATGCGATTGTTGAGATTCGCAAGGTTACAGAGGAGGAACAGTTACAATAATATGATACAATTCAATTTTAAGAACGCAAATATAAAGAAACAACATGGTAAGATGCACAGTGAACGAACTAGGTTAGTAAACAAAATTATGAAAACAGAAGCATCAAGCTATTTTATATTTAAAAAAAAAAGATTTTAATGTATTTATTAAAAAAATGGTTTTTTATTTACTATTATAAAAAGGTTTTTTAATCTTATAAGAAAGTTTTAAATTATTATTTCATAAAAGAAACAATTTTAATATTAGTTTTTTTTAAAAAAAAGTTTAATAATTTAATTAATTAATTATAAAAAAAAGTAAAAAAAGTAAAAAATAAAAAGGGGTTGGTCCGGTCATCACTCCGGACCCAACCCGGTTGGTTAGTAATGAAACAAAATAGAAGTTAGGGTTTCAAAACCCTGTTGTCTCCTTCGCGGCGCCGTTTGTCTTCCTCTCTTCCATCTCTCTCGCTGTGATTCTCTCTGACCATGTTGGAAATCCTGAAATCAAACCGAACCATGTTAAAAGTGACAACACTATGTTCTTTGCTTACGTTTTTCGTTCGCAATCGGTATCGAGGGGAGGCGATGATAACAGTGTTCTGAGCTTCAGAGGTAAAGGTATTTGCTCGTCTAACTATAAACGGCGCCGGTGAATCCTCTCCACTCGGGTTGCCTCGTTTCGATCTTTCTCCCTTTCGCGACCGCTGGGGTTTGCTCGCGATCTTGCTCGCTTTGTCGCTTTGATGTTCTCCGCCGTTGTTGTCTTACAAAGGCGATGATGAGGACCTCATTTCCTCTGAGTCTCGACCGTTTCTTCTTGTTCGCGCCGCCTAGGGTTTTGCTTGCGATTTGTCCGTTAGGGTTTCACCATGGTGAGATTGTCCCTTTTTATATCTCTCTGATTTCTCTTTTGGGCTTGGACCATATCTGATTTGTGCTTCGCTTTTATTGAGATATAACTTCGTATGATTTGATTTTATCTGATTTGATTTAGTGTGCTTTTCAGATATTGATTGGATTCCAATTGGACACGCTTTCTGATACGGATTGGAGTCATCTGATACTGATTGAATCTTGTTTCCTCTTTTAGGATTTGATTAGGGGTTTTTGATTTCCAGCTGATATGATTTTTTTCTGATTTGATTCGAAGCTTTCCATTTTTGGGGTCACTTGATTGGATTCGTTCACTTTATCTGATCCGATTTTGTTTGATCATTTTTCTGATACACTGATTGGATTTTTGCAGATGTGGATTTGATTGCATTTGGGGAACTCATATATTTGGATATCTATTTCTGATACGATTTGGTTCCTTTCTGATAAGATTTTGTTTTGTCATGTATCTGGGTATCCAATTCGACTTGTGCTTCTGGATTAACTGTTTCGAACACGTTAACCTCTCTTCTTCTTCTTTCAGGACGGACACTATGGCTTTGGTCGCGTCAAACGCTGCCGAGGAGGGTATACGGCGATGATGATGTTCTGAGCCTATGATACTGCTGTTGCCTTTGATAATCTCTGTTGGGTTCTTTGCTTGTGTGAATTTGGTTTCTGAACAGGGTTTCTGGGCTTATGAACTGATATGGTTTTGTGAACTTGTTTCACTTTCTGATACGCGGGTTCTGCTTTGTGGTTCATCAGATGTGCATTTGTTACACTTCCATTTGAGTTGCCTTGTGATAATCTGATTTGTCTTTTTTTCTGATATAGGTCCAACTACGGTTTGATCATCTACTTTAACATCAGGTCCGCTGCTTGTATCCAGCTGCGAAGTTTGAACTCTATTTCTTGATTCTTAGGGAAATGATGCTCTGACTGAGCCCTTGTCCTTTTCATGCGCCTCGCTTAACTGGTATGATTTGTGCTGTGATTTGTGCTGTCGTCTGATGCGATTCGGTGTGGTTATTCACGTTTTTTGTGACTTGCAATTCGACCTGGTTTGAATTGCGAACGGGCTACCTTCTGAGGTATTTTGGCTGTGATATCAAACTGAAACTCGCCTTTAACTGATGCTCTTGAACTTTGATACAGTGTTTGATGCAGTTTGATGCAGTTTTGGTTTGCATTTCATATTTTCCGTTCTGTTTGAACTTGGTGTTCATGAACTCACTTATGTGGTTCAGACTGGATGCAATTTTGGTTGTGCACTTTTAGTTTGAATTTCCAATTACCAGTGGCTGCAGCTTATGAACTGTTATCAATTTTGTACTGATGCTGTTGCGGAATTTCAGGTGTTGGAAACTTTCGAAAACAAAAGTGATTCAGACCTACCGGCATCCGGGTCTGAGTCCAAATTTACCTTTGTATCAGTTTGGAAATCCAATTGCGGCAAAAACGAATCAGTCCCGCTTCTTTTATCACTTCTATCTCTCGGATGTCCCGCATGATAAGAACAGATGACCACTTGATCTGACGCCAACGGCGCGGGTCGGTAACGGGGGTAGGACGTAGCTTCGGTTGTGCCACTCCCGGCACTCGATGATGACGCTGTTCTGAGAGTGTCAAAAACAATTTCTAACCCGTTCCTGCATTTTGTTTTGTTTTGTTTCTCTTCGTGCAGGTTAATCGGAGGAGCATGGAGAAATGTCCAAGGGATGAACATCATGAAGACACCAATGGATGTTTAGGACTTAGGATTTTTAGGATATACAATTTTGATTTTCTCTTTTGTAACTTGTAATAAAAAATATTATGAATAAATTCAATAACATTCTTTATCCAAATTATTTCCTCTTTGTAGATCATGATAAAATATTATGAATAAACTTCAAATTTCTATCCAAATTCACTTTACAAATTGTAATAATAATAATAAAATATTATGAATAAAATTCACATATTCTATTAAAATCATTTCCCAACTTCTTTTCCATGATTTAATTTGCAAACACCTCAACATCCGATTAAACCTCACCAGTCAAATATCCCTGAATTAATTCGATCCAATCTTGCATAATAAGCTTGGTACCTTCAACATGAATAAGTTCCATTAATCAGTCGAAGTTTTCACTGTTTTCCCTCTAAAATGAACTGGAAGATAGAAGAATGATTTCTTGTTAAAACCCTGTTCCACAGATCAGATTTTCCAACCCAAATTGATATCCCACGTAAATAAATGCCTCAGGAATAAAACCTCATTAGGCCCAAAATTACGAATTATGCTTCAAACTGACCAAAACGCCCCTAGGGGTAATTCCTGCAAAATAAATCGCGCTCAATGATTGGTTAGCGATTAATGGATGCAAAAATGAAATGCTATGCGAAATGACTGACTAAATGTAAGGGTAAAATTTGGGGTATTACACCCAGCATCCGAAGCAACTGAACCCCCTTTTACACCTTTAGACCAGCAATATTTGTCCATATTGTTAGACGATGGCGCAGATCTAGAAGGGGGGAGGGATTGAATAGATCGCTTGCTTAAAAAGAGTTGGCGCTACTAAATAAAATTGGTTTTTAAAAATTGTTTAATTTGTGTAAGTTGGCCGAGGAACTATACCATCTATAACGAACGATTACTAGAAAATTGGATATGCGTCAAGCCTATGGAATCCGATAACAAGTAATGAGAATCACTACGCTAGTCACACTATCAATTTGATTTAGCTCACTATGTGGTATGACTAGTTCCAATGCCTTAAAAATATCAACACAATAAATGGATAGCACACAAGGATTTTGGTTTAGACAATTTATCAAACACTTGGCGTGCGGAGCACTACAAGTGAGTTCCGCTTTGAGTGAGTTGCTCAAGTTTCCTCGTACAATCAATGATTGTACTAAATTCAAAATAAGTTTAGCACTACTCAAAACATACCTATTTTGATATAATTGTTTGCACTAAAACCACAAATATTAAGCAATGTAAAGTATAAGGCAAAAGGCACAACGATTTGTTGAGGCAGTTCCCCCGTCGTCCTCGCTTCGGGGTACGTCTGCCCTCAATTCTAACAATAGAATTGAGACCTTATAATATAAGTTTAACCTGTTGTAGAATTATATATACAAGAATTGAATAGCAATCAAACAAACGAACACCCTTGTTGTTGTAGATGCTATCTCCTCTTGCCCCTTGATTCGTGTCAAATCAAGTTCTTCGACAGCTTGTGAATAAACCTCTGATTGCGGCTCTATGTTTGAACAACCTTTCGTCTTCAAAAGTGGTCCGACTGATTTCAATCAATCGCGTGTTGAACCCGAAACTATCCTTCACAATCCTTCGCTTACCATTACTAAATCGACGGAACCCACCACTCCTCGATTACCTTCACTCGGCTGAATATGTGTTGAGAAGAATCATTCAAAAACCCCCAAATTCAGAGAATATTGGAGGACAAAACCCTAGAGGTTTTATTCAAGAAAAACCTGTCAATTCCTCAACCCGAACCGGATTACCCAATCAGCGGCTTCGAACGTTATCATCTCTAAAAATGCATAATACACAACAAATATTATTGTGTGTGATTGTTGTGGTATGCTATGAAGAAGATGAAGATGATGAGAACTGAATTGACACCTATTTCACTTTTCTTGTTTTTCTCAAATAATTGATTTGAATTGAAAAGAGCAACTGAATATTTATACCAGACAAAACTGTTATAACTGATAAAACCACTTTCCAAAAATAATAGACATAATAGAAAAATTGCATAAAACAGCGAGCGGTCGACCTATACATAGTGCAGGGTTGACCTGAGCTAACCCGAAAGAAAAGATTGTGCAAAAGACACAACCATGCATCGACTAGAACAAGGCATGCGACGACGCATAGCCTGAATTTTTAGAAAAATACAAATACCAACAGTATGAGTCGACTGGTAGGTCGACGCGAGCACACCTGAAGAAAATACAAAATCTAGACACATAGTATGAGTCGACCAGAACAAAGCTTTGGTCGACTCATAGACATGAAATTGCTAAAAATGCCTAATTTCATACTTTTGACTATCTTAAATGATACCTATGATAGAACAACGAAGTTTAACTCATATGACACATATTTTGACATCTCTATATGCAACACCTGAGATATTTTATGCAAGCAAATAAGTCATGAGAAGGGTTTCATATCTTCCCTGTGGTATAGCCTTGAAACCCTAGATGGGTTCAACTCCACTGTCTTACCTTCCAACAATAAAGCCTCGGAAATCAAATTAGTGTCCCTGTGAAGTCTTAGATCTCGATGGTATTCATCAATCTCATCTTCACCCAAGTTCAATGGTCGTCCGAGTACTCGATCAATGGTGTATCGGTCAAATCTTACTGGTCGAACCAATACCTTTGTGGTCCATGTGAACAGTTCATCGTCATTTGGAAGAGCGTTGGCGTAAAACTCCCGCACTACCTCCGTGTTGTAGCTATCTGTCGACATTACCAACACGTCCCACCTTTTATTGTTTATGAGTCCAACGAAAGTCCGGTAGGATCCTTCCGGATGAATGAGGAACCTCTTTTCTGGAAAAAAAATTCTTTTTTCTGGAGCCATGTAACGTGCGGCTTGCTTTGGTCCTTCAAACCTCTCACTATCGTACTGAATTGGTTGGGGGTGTGAGGTGCTTCCGACTTTTCGCTTCTTTGATGCCACTGCCCTAGATGCCATCTGCACAAAAACATAGGAGAAGAAAAATAACAACCACATAGTAGATTAGTCTAACAAATAGAACAAGAAAACAAAAACCTATCATGTTCGCTGAACACTTCGCTGTGCGAAGGCCTGGCGAAAACTCGCCCCAGGTTTGCACTGCAAAAGAGCTAGCGAAGGCTGCGAATTTTGAAATTCCATCCTTGTTTTTGCTCCTTATGCAAGATAATCAAATTTTATTACAAACATTTCAGAGATATCAATATGGGTCACACTAGAGACGACTACTAAAACACATGCAACCATTATTTCATCAAATTGATCCTACCTCTAATCAACCCACATGGCATGTCTTCTTCAAACTAACACAACCCAACAATAAAATAAATGAAGGAGATGAATAAACCTGGTTTGATGTAGCTTGAAGGAATTTTCTTGGCAGAAATTAGGGTTTCAATTAGTTAAGTGCAAGGTGTATGGTGGAGTGCAAGAGTGCAAGTGAAGAGAAATGAAGAGACACTAAAAATCAATTTAGAACCAAAGGGTAGATTGGGCCCACATGGGTGGCCCAATGCAATTTTAAAAAAAATAACACTGATGTGGCAGACCTACTTCATGCTGATCGCACTGCGAGCTTTATAGCGAACATGTTCGCTTAGCTCTTCGCACTGCGAAGAAGCTAGCGAACATTACAGGTTTGGGTTTTTCTTTTAAATTCTGACCATTTCACCACAGTTCCTACCACATATTGCAAAGCAAATTAAACTACAAAAAATGGAAATACTTACAATGTTGGGGTGCCTCCCAACAAGCGTTTTGTTTAACGTCGTTGGAGCTCGACAGTCCGATGCGATCACGGATCGCAAAAGGGAACAAAGGTGGTGTCCTGCTCGAAATCACCACCCAAGTAAATCTTCAATCTTTGGTCGTTTACTGTCCAATTCTCTTTGGTCTTCATGTCTTCAATAGTGATTGCCCCATAGCTTATAATGTTGCGAATCCGAAACGGACCCGACCACTTAGACTTTAGCTTCCCTAGAAACAATCTCAACCTAGAATTGAAAAGTAACACCATTTATCCTTCCTCAAACTTCTTGGTCACAATCTTCTTATCATGATAACCCTTCACCCGGTCTTTGTAAATTTTGTTAGATTCATATGCTTGTAGGCATATTTCCTCCAACTCATGAAGTTGGCTTTTTATTTTGTCGCCACTCAAGTTTTGATCAAAATTTAGCAACTTTAATTCCCAAAAGGATTTGTTCTCCAACTAAACCGGTAGGTGACAGTTTTTTCCGTAGACCATTTTAAAAGGGGTGAGACCAATCAGAGCCTTGAAATTCGTCCAATAGGCCCACAAGGCATCGTCAAGCTTGCTTGACCAATCCCACTTCGAGGTGGACACAGTTTTTTCCAAAATCTTTTTAATTTCTCGGTTTGATATTTCGGACTATCCGTTAGCTTTCGGATGGTATGGTGTTGCAACTTTGTGCCGCACACCATATTGCTCCAAAGATTTTGCTAACTGAGTGTTACAAAAGTGGGATCCTCCGTCACTTATTAACACTCTTGGAGTACCAAAGCGAGAAAAAATGTTTTTTTTCAAAAAGGTTATAACGGTTTTCCCATCTGCCTTAGAGCTAGCTATGGCTTCAACCCACTTTGAGACATAGTCAACCGCAATAAAAACATACTCATTTCCAAAAGACGGCGAGAATGGACCAACAAAATCAATGCCACAAAAATAAAAAACCTTGACTTCTAACATGCTTAGTAGAGGCATTTCATTTTTTTGCGATATTCCACCAATCCTCTGACAGTTATCACAACTTTTTGCGTGCGCATGCGCATCTTTGAGCAAGGATGGCCAATAAAAGCCCGATTGGAGGATTTTTACGGTCGTTCTGGTGTCGTTAAAATGACCTTCATACGTAGAGTTGTGACAAGGCCAAAGGATGTCTTTGGATTCCTCCTGAGATACACATATCCTTAAAATGTTGTCGACGCCAAGTTTGAACAAATGAGGCTCATCCCACACAAAGTACTTGGCGTCAGAAAAGTTTTTTTCTCTGATGAATTGTTAGACCTTCCGGCATTAATCCAGTGGCTTTGTGGTTAGCCATGTCGGCAAACCAAGGTCTAACCTTTACCATATACAACTTTTCATCAAGGAACTCTTCCCTCACCTCCTGCTCGTGTTTTTTGACTTCATCATTCACAAGACGGGGCTACCAAATTCTCAGATCCTTTTTTATCACGAATTTCTAGATCGAATTCTTGTAATAAAAGGATCCAACGAATTAGCCTTTGCTTGGAATCCGGCTTGTTTAGCAGATACTTGATCGCCGCATGATCGGTGTACACCACAACTTTGGACCCGATCAAATAAAACCTAAATTCTTCTAATGCGTACACTATTACAAGCAATTCTTTTTCAGTTATTGCATAGTTTATTTGAGCATCATTAAGAACTTTGCTCGCATAGTGTATCACATGGAAAATTTTGGTTTTTCTTTGGCCTAACACTGCGCCAACCGCATAATCACTCGCATCGCACATGAGTTCAAAACCATTTTTCCAGTTTGGCGTGACGATTATGGGTGCAGTGATTAGTAGGCTTTGTTTTAAAGAATCAAAAGCTGTCATACAAGACTCATAAAAAAGAAAAGACTTATCTTTGTTGAGCAAGTTGCTCAATGGTTTCACTATCTTTGCAAAGTCTTTGATGAATTTTCGGTAGAATCTTGCATGACCCAGAAAACTTCAAATTCCCTTCACATTCAGAGGTGGTGGAAATTTCTCAATAACTTCCACTTTCGCGCTATCAACTTCTAGTCCCTTCAAAGAAACTTTGTGCCCAAGCACAATGCCTTCCATAACCATGAAGTTGCATTTTTCCCAATTAAGCACCAAGTTAGTATCCACACATTCTCCAAGACAACGTCTAGATTTTTCAGACATAGATCAAATGACGGTCCAAAAACTGAGAAATCATCTATAAACACCTCGATAGTCTTTTCAACCAAGTCTGAGAATATAGCTTGCATACACCTTTGAAAAGTCGTCAGTGCATTACACAAGCCAAACAAAATCCTCCTATAAGCAAAGATTCTGAAAGGACAAGTGAAAGTTGTTTTTTCATGATCCTCCGGGTTGAGAATGATTTGATTATACCCTGAGTGTCCATCCAAAAAGCAATAATATTCTTGGCCGGAAAGTCTCTTGAGCATTTGATCCGTGAAAGGAAGAGGGAAGTGATCTTTTCTAGTAGCTTGATTGAGCCTACGATAGTCAATACACATCCTCCATCCCGTTACAGTTTTTGTTGGAATCAACTCATTCTTCTCATTACGGACAACCATCATTCCACCTTTCTTCGGAACCACTTGAACTAGACTAACCCACAGACTATCAGAAATAGGATAAATCATGCCGACATCCAACATTTTGACAACTTCTTTCATGGTAGGATTCAATCTTCTTTGTGGTTGAGCTACTGGTTTGAAATCTTCCTCCATGAATATTCGGTGCATAAAATAGGATGGACTTATACCTTTCAAGTCAGAAAGAGTCCAACCCATTTCCTCTTGATTTTTCTTCAAAACACCAATTAATTTTTTTTCTTCCTCCATGGTTAGATCCGAGCTTATGATCACCGGCTTGTTTTTCTCTTCATCAAGGAAAACATACTTAAGATGAGATGGTAACAACTTCAACTCAAGTTTGACTTCCTCATTGTTTTCTTTTTTCAAAATTCCCACCCTTTCTTTCAACGGAGGAATATCCTCTAATTCTTCAAGCTCCCGCAAACACTTTTCAATCTCTCTTTCTTCTTCGTCTTCTTCGTCATTGACTTTTGAAAGAGCATTGGTAAGAACTTGTTGTAATGGTGTGGGAACTTGCAACAACTCCTTAACTTCTTCGATCGCCACTTTCGTTGCATCGATTCTAAAACAATCGGTCTTGTTCTTTGAAAGCTTCATGGCTTCAAAAAGATTGAAACAAATTTCCTCATCTAGAACTCTAACCTTCATTAGACCATCATCCATATCATTTGCCATGTGCGCGGTCTTCATAAAAGGTCGACCAAGAATCAAGGGAGAGTCTTCATCTTCCTCCGTATCAATTACCACAAAGTCAATTGGAAACAAAAATTTGTCAACCTTTACCAAAACGTCTTCGGCTACACCATGAGGGCGAGTGGTAGATTTGTCGGCAAGCTGCAATGTCATTTGAATGGATTTCAACTCCATGTATCCCAGCCGCTTCACAATGGACAAGGGTATCAAATTAATACTAGAGCTTAAATCGATCAACCCATTGCCAATATAAGTGTTTCCAATTGTGATGGGAAAAGTGACTCGTCCCGGATCACTTTTTTTTCGTGGGAGAGTACGTTGAATGATTGCGCTACAACTAGCATCCACCATGATATTTTCTTGATCTGTATACCTCTTCTTCTTTGTAAGTACGTCCTTCATGAATTTAGCATACTTGGGCATTTGTTCAAATGCTTCAGAAAATGGAATATTGATTTGCAATTACTTGAATATGTCCATGAACCGAGCATAGTGTCTCGCATTATCTTTCCTTGATGGGGCATGTGGATATGGAAAATTTTGAATCGGGATAATGCTCACGTGCTCTTTTCCTTTCCTATACTTTTTCACTCTTTCTTCTCTCTTATTTTTCTCTTCTTCCTCACTCTTTTTCACTCTCTCTTTTTCACCTAAATCTTCCTCAACATTTTTTTCTACTTCTTTCTTAACATTTTCATTTTCTTTTTCAACTACAACCTCTTTCGCCACTATCTCCTCACCTACACCCATGCCAATCTCTCTACCACTTCTTGTGAGAATCGTCTTGCAATGCTCCTTAGGATTTGGGAGATCGGTAGCTGAAAAAGGCCTTTTTTATTGATCGGCCAATTATTTTGATAATTGGCCCACTTGTGTCTCCAAATTCTCTATAGCCGCATCGGTGTTCTTTTGATTTGACATTGTCATTTTCATAAATTGAGGAAGAGTTTCTTCCATCTTTGAAGGTGCACTTTGAGTTTGTGGAGGTTAAGTGTAATTTTGGTATTGTTGACGATTTGAAGTTCCTGCTTCTTACGGCCTCCAAGGTTGTTGGTACCCTTGGTTTGGTATTTAATAACCTTGATTTGCTTGTTGGTAAGGTGGCCTTGGTTGGTATCCCTGATTTTGATTTCCGGCATAGTTAACTTCTTCCAATGCCGGAGGACAATACCCGATAGGATGATCGCCTTTACACAATTCACAACGTGCCACTTGAGCTTTGGTAGGAACTTCTTGCATCTCTTTGATTTGTTGTGGAAGCTTTGACATTTATTGAGTTAAAAGCTCCACTTTTTATGAAAGAAGTTTGTTCTGAGCAAGAATAGCATCATTAGTACCTAACTCTAGTACTCCTGGTTTTCATTGAGCTACTCCACGGTTATGATTTCCCTGGTGATCATTAAGCGCCATCTTACCAATAATGGCTATTGCATCTTCAACACTTGTAGACATCAAAGAACCCCCTGCCGTAGCATCCAACAAGGGCTTGTGAACCGAGAGGAGACCATTGCGGAAAATGTGAACTTGCGTAAGTTCATCAAAACCGTGTCCTTTGCATTTCCTCAACATTGACTTAAATCTCTCCCAAGCTTCGTTGAGGGACTCATTTACTCCTTGTGAATATACAGCTATAACAGTCTTTGCTTCCATGAACCGATTATTTGGAAAGAACCGTTCAAGAAATTTTTCTTCCAATAAAGTCCAATTTGTCATAACTGTCGTAGACTGATCAAGATACCATTCCTTCGCTTTCTCGATCAAAGAATGAGGAAATAACCTCCTAAATAGTGATTTTTCATTAGCTTCTATTGCTCCCATTACACTCGCAATCTCATAGGATTTGATAAGACGTGTAAACAGATCCTCATGATCTTACCCCGTGAAAGGATTTTGATAAATGAGTGCAAGGATTCCCGTTTTCATCTCAGCTTGCCTTCTATTTTGGAGATTGCGCGTAAACTGAGTGGTGTGTCTTGGACTGTTTGTACATGGAACTGAAACCGGATGTGGTGGTGGTGGTGCTTCCATGATTGGTGAATCAGGTGGAGTGGATGAAGAAGATTCCCCGTGCTCTTGTCTTTCAATAGCTTGTTGTCGTCTTCGACTTGTGTGACTGTTGGTACGACATGCAATTCTTTCAATCTCAAGATCAAAAAGAAGGTCTTCAGGCCAGACTTGCCCTCACATAAATGAATTCTGCACACGAACCAAACAGATCAAAAAGCACGAAGAGTTACAGAGACAAGAGATTCACAATACACAAATCTTAAACTATTGCAATGCTTGCAATATTCTGCTAACAATCCCTAGCAACAACGCCAATTTGTTAGAAGTATTTTTCGGTAGTGTTTTATCGTATCCACAGGGATTGATGAGAATATGTGATGATTGCCGTTCAATGGTTTAATGATTTAAGAAGGGGGGTTTTAAAAATGGTTTCTATTTTTGTAACAAGAGTTTGCAAGAAATAAAACAGAATAAAATTTGGTCTTAGTTCGATAAAAAGCATGCCAAGTTAGGGTTCGCTAATCTGTCTTAAACATATCCAACCAATCAAATATGTGAACATAGTTTTAACCAACATAATTGTGTATCCCCGCAAAAACGTTCATTTATAAAGCAATTTTGGGAATGTTATTGTTTCGACCGTTAAATGATCTCTCTAAATAACACTCGAAACAATAATCATTAAGATCAATACAAAGCGAATATCAACTTTCAAACCAATGTCTAGAGTTTGTATAGTTGATTGATGAAGAAATTAGGTCAAAACTTGAAAAGTTCATGTCTAAAGCAATCCAAACCATAAATATAACAAAAAATAGCAAATAATTTCATCTATATTGATCAAAGCCTTGTTCACATACAAAAGATCAAGAAGAATGCATAAAATCTGAACTAGCTACCTCTAACCTTGACAAAAGAGGGGTTTTAGCCACCTATTTCCATGATAGCTTGAGCAACAAGTTTTGGAAGAAGGTTGGTCAACATCCGAGTCGAATAATCGAGATTGGATGGGAATCCACCTTCTTTTTGTGAAAGATGGCTAAGAAATGATGAGAAATGGAGAAACAAGGGTTTTAGCTCTGAAAAATCTCTCCAAAGAAAAGCACAAGTAAAGAGATCTTTTCCCAAAAAGTACCACATACTAGTTATAGACATGCTGCTGAGCTGTCATGTTCGCACTGCGAACAAAGTGTTCGTCTAGAAAACAATGCAAATTGGCAGTTGAAGTGCCTGTGTACAGTGAAGACGCCCCTGAGATATTTCCACATGTTCGTTGTGCGAAGAATCCTTCGCAGTGCAAAGACTTTGCTGCAAAATTCGCACAGCGAATTCTTGTCCAAATACTTACTGCCTCAAGTCTGGGGGTGTTCTCTAGGCATTATCTTCCTCTTCCCTCCAGCGAATACTTCGCTTCCTCCTTCGCACAACGAACTTAGGTCCCTTTTCTTTCTGGATGAACAATATCATGGTTTTCATGGCCTTCGCTAGCAAGTTCGTTGTGTGAACTTGTTGAAGTTTTTCTGGGCAGGTTCGCTGTGCGAACTTGTTGATGTTTGCATGCTGACTTGGTTTCCTTGTCATAATTTTTGTGTCTTACTCTTCAAATTTTCATGCCTAATTCCTGCACAATAGCACACAAATCAAAGCAACCACTGTATTTTCATGTAATGATGGAAATCAACAAAAGCAAAATGATTCTAATACTTTCTCTATAAAAAAGGATGAAATATACCCACATTTGATAGTTCAAATGAGCAAAGTTTGGAATCTAACATCTACACAAATTTATGACTGGCTAGGTAAGGACGGTGCAAACACCTATCCTCTTTTCTATATGACAAGTATTCCATTATTCTTTAACTTAATTATAGATAAATTTCTATCTGTATTATATTTAACATGGCTAACATGACATTTGAACTTCAGGTTATCAGGATCAAAATCAGAGGGTTTAGATCATTGAAATTCAAAGGGCCAAAGTGGCAAAAATAGACAGGTGGGTCTATTTTCTGATTCAAGACACTATCTATTTACCTTGTATGTTGTGTTTCATTAGTTTATTTCTGGTAAACAAATTTCTATCTGTTATAAAGAGAAGTTTGGAGGATGGTTACACCAAGTGCTTCCTTGATGATGGTCAAAATTTATTTTTGATGTTATTTCGTGATGCAGGGAAGTGGAAGATTTTGCCCGACTGACTGGCCATCGAGTATAAAAGACTTTTTTTCGTTAACACATGAAAGGAAGAAAATAATTTTAACTACCACCAATGGAAATGGTTGTATAAGGAGACATGCTTTTGTTGAAAGATTAAACTTGATTTGGGTCTAACCTTATTATTTGTATTTTGGATTTTTGGGCTTAGCTATTTTGGGTTTAGGTAATTTTAGATAATATTTCTAGAAAACTCTTGTAGTAATTGGAGTGTCTAGATATTTATTAGAATATTTTCTAAAATACTCTTGGAATTTCTAAAGTTTAGAACTCTCTAGAATTAGTGTATCTTGAATTCTCCTTAGAGTACTGTAAATAGAGATGTAATTGTACACTTTTGTATCAAGCAAAACTACAAAGTTCTGTCTTCTATAAAGAATTATCCTATCTATCAAGTTTCTCGTTAAGCCTCTAATTTTCCATACACTTTCCCTAAACACACAAGGCTTTATTTACAACAAAGTGTCATCAGAGCTTCAAGGTCCTCAAAAGATGGCGAGTGGGGGTTTCCCTTTCCAAATGCCAATGCTCACAAAGAACAATATGATAATTGGAGTATAAAGATGAAGGCAGTACTAGGAGCTCAAGATGTATGAGATATCATTGATGAAGCCTCGCTAAGCCAAGGTGTAAAGAAGACATTGAAAGAGTCAAGAAAGAGAGACAAGAAAGCTCTCTTCCTCATTTATCAATCAGTGGATGAAGATACATTTGAGAAGATCTCTAATGCAATGACGGACAAAGAAGCATGGGACAAGCGTCAAATTTTCAACAAATGAGTGAAGTAGGTGAAAAAGATCCATCTTCAAACTCTTAGAGGTGTAACACCCTTCTAAAACCCATTGAATATATATAAATAATTAGAGTAAATTATAATATGTCATACCCCAAATTTTACCCTTTCATTTTCTATTTTATTATTTTTTAAATTCTGATTAACTTAATAAATTAACCTTTTTTTTAAATCTTTTTTTAACTAATAATAATTTAATTAAACTTTTTTTTATAACTTTACTAATATTTTCTTGTTAACCTTTTTTCTATTTATTTTATTTATTTAAATCATTTTAATTTCTTTTTTACTAACTTTTAGGATTTAGATTAAAATTTAATTTTTTTTCTTTACTTCAAGAGTACATTTTTTTTTATATAACCTTTAATTAATTTCTAACACTTTTTTTTAAAAATCAAATTCTAACACCTTTTTTTAAAATTTAAAACTAAATCTTTTTTTCATTAAATTAACACCTTTCTTTTTCAAATTAAAATTCTAATACTTTTTTAAATTCTAATGCCCTTTTCTTTTTTTTTAGTTAAGATCTAACTTTCTTTTAAAATTAAATTCTAACCGTTTTTAAAATAATTCTAAATCAACATTCAAATATTTTTTTATTTTAAAATTCTAACTTTTTTTTTTTAAACTTAAAACTCTAACTTCTTTTTATTTTTTACAAAAACCTCTAACTTATTTATTTTATTTTTTAATTTAAAACTTAAACCTTGAATTCTTTTTATTCTTAAAATTTCTAACTTTCTTTGATAACATTTTTAAATTTAATTTCTAACACTCTTTTAATCAAAAATCTCAACACTTTTTTAATCAAATCCAATCATAATAAATCACAGATGGAGCTAAATCAAATCAATCATATCATATCATCATCATAAGAAAATTAGATCCAAATATCAGCATCACCATCATTGAATCAAATCTGAAATCACCACAAAAATCTATTCAAATTAAATCTGAGATTGAAAAAGATTGAGATATTCAAATCAAATCCGAGATTAAAAAAGATTTAAAAATCAAGTATAAAGGGGACAAAAATCATAACAAGAAAAAAACTTTTCCATAAATCAAAACAAAGTCCGTCAAAAACCCTCTAGCCTCAGAACAAAGCATCATCGGCCATCATCACTCCGTAAGGATAAAAAAAATCATAATAATTTTCGTGTTGCTTTTTATGTTTTTCAGGAAAAAGAGATGAAGAAGACAAATCGGCGGCCATGCAAAAGAAGAAGAAGATAACACCTATTTCGTTTTTATTTTATTTTATTTGTTTTTTATTCTAACTAAAAATTGATCTTCTTTTTTAATTCTAACTAAAATCTAAAACCTTTTTCTAACTAAAATCTAAAACCTTTTCTTAATTAAATCTAATCTAACTTTTTTAAATTTAAATTAACCTTTCTAGCTTTTTTGTTTATTTTTAACACTAACTTTTCTATCAAAAGTCTAACTTTTTTTTACCTTAAAATTCTAACTTAATTTAAAACTCTAACATTTTTTTAAAAATTAAATCTAACATTTTTTTTAACTTCTTTTTTTTTTTAAAATCTAAATTTTTTTAAATTAACATTAACTCTCTTTTTAAAAATTAAATTCTGTTCCGGTCTGGGCCCGACCTCGGCAGGCCCAATACCACGTACGACCCAACAGGCGAATCGGGCACGCCGAGCACGTGCGTCCTGCGAGACGAGCAGAGCATGCCGCCGGACACAAGCAGCGCATCCAACAGCAGCTCGTCGTCCCTCTTACCAGCCGAGCAGAACCAACCCTGGCACACCAAAGCGCAGCCTTGGTTCCTCCCCTCCGCGGGGAGAACAACGCGCTCCGGGGCACCTCGCGAGCTCCCCTCCGCGGGGACACGTCACCAACCAACTGCCCACCTCCGAAAGAGCAGGTCAAAACCACTCTCCGGAAATCAAGGAGCAGTTGGACTAGGGCGAAGACCACGTCCTGGTCTTCATTACGCCACGTAAGCCCTAACAGTCATTAGAATTGGGCCTGGTCATCCAGCCCACCTCAAAATGACCGTTGGCCCAGCGCTGGGGTCCCTCTATAAATACCCTCTTCCACAAGAGGGTCAGGTAATTCACATCTTGCCCTTTCTGTACTTTTGCTCCCGCCATGCCCAATTTCTTACTTTGGCATCGGAGTGTCTTGCAGGTACACCCCCCTTCTCCTCCTTATCACCGGTGAACAGGTAGCAGCCCAACAGAGTGTGGCCAGTCCGTGGTCCCCTCCTGATCAGGTCAGATCAGTGGCGCCGTCTGTGGGAGATCTGAAACTTCCCAGTTACTCCGAGCAGAAAACCAAAAGTTTCACCAAACCTCCACGATCATGGCTAGTCCACACCGCGACGGCACTCTGCACGACCTTGTGCTCAACGTCGCCACCAACGGGAACAAGCAGACAGGAACGACGCGTCCGGCGAAAACCGACGAAAGGGACGGGCAAACTGCTTCTCCGTCATCCGCGGAACGGCCCCTTCAGGCCGATCACCGGCCTCCGAGCCCGCCAGCATTCCACCCTGTTCCCATCCCGGCGGGAGCGGACCCAACGGTGGCCGCTCTCTTTACGGCCATCAACCAGACGAACCAGCTGTTGTTCCAACAAAATGCGAGAATTGGAGCATTAGAACGCATCGGTCCTCCGAGATACCCCCCGCGGGAAAACCAGAACGGAGGTTCGAGGAGCCCCTCACCTCGACCCAGAAGCCGCCGACCGCGGCTGGAGAGGCACCGCGCACAGGTGACACGAGAATGCACCAGGTCCCCAGCAAGACACGTTCGCGTGAGGAACCAAAACGCCGCGGCGATCCCGACCGAAGACCCCCGAGGCGAGAACTCAGGCAGGAGGTCGAGAACCCGAAACCAGGGGCCTACCTTGAACGGATCATCTCCCCATCGGTCCCCGGCGCACAGCGAAGAGGACGATTACCGCACCCCGCTGTCCCGGGAAATCATGGCTGCCCCCATACCCCAAGGGATGGAAAAACCACTGACACTGTCGACATACGACGGCACCTCCGACCCGGACGATCACCTGGAAGACATCGAGGCCATGCTCGACTACCGAAACGTCCGGGGAGCTATCAAGTGCAGACTCTTCCCGACGACTCTGAGGAAAGGCGCTATGACCTGGTATAAAAGTCTGGAGCCCGAATCAGTTACGTCATGGAGGGTCTTGAAGGACCTGTTCTCCAAACACTTTACGGCATCCCGACGCCACCTGAAAACAGAAGCAGTCCTCGGGGCGATCATCCAGGGCCCCGACGAACCTCTCCGAAAGTATATCGAAAGGTTCACTCGGGAGGCAGTGCAGGTGACGACGTCCGACGAAATGAAACGCTACTTAATGGAACAAGGTCTGCGCCACGACTCCAAGTTCTACGAGGCCGTGGGCATACACCGACCAACATCCCTCCAAGATTTCCTCGACAAAGCCGCGCATTACATCCGATTCGAAGAAACACAGGCGGCCAACTCCGCTCGCGACACCCGAGACAGGGAGGCTCCCCGCGGGCACCGAGACGACGTAGCCTCGAGCCATCGACGAGGAGGAGACCGTCGTCGAGAAGATCGCCCCCGTGAGCCCCGCGAACAACGCGAACCATGCGGCCCGGCCGGCAGATTCACAGAGTACACAGCCTTGGTCGCTTCGCGCGAACGCATACTGACCGAATGCGCTAAAACCAAATTCGTGCAGGGAGGTGTCCGTTTTCCGCGACCAACACCCCCCAAGCCCAACGTGGACAAATCGAAGTACTGCCGATTCCACAGAAGCCACGGGCACGTAACAGAAGACTGCATCCATCTCAAGGATGCGATCGAAATTCTGATCAAAGACGGTCACCTGAAGAGATACACCCGAGGAGGCGAACCACCTAGGCAACAGGCTCCAGAAGCCAAGAAAGTCGAAGAACTTCCCTCTCTAGAGGACAACAGCAGGCTCCAGGTCGCGTTGTGTGTCAGCCGCCCCGAAGATTGGTTCGCGGGCAGAGAATTCAGTCTCCCCGAAGGGCCCGACCTAATCGACGAGCCAATCCGACCAACCAGCCGGTGGGAGTACTTCCCCAGAACCATGGTCATCTCTGATGGAGCCACGAGGAGTCTGTCCGTCGGATCCGTGAAAAGAAAATTCGACGAACTCATCGCGAACAACTCCGGCAAAATGAGCACGCTCGACAAATTCCGAGGCCGCTCCAACCCGATCACATTTTACCTCGAGGAACTCCCTGGGGGATCCCCCAATTCCAACATACCCCTACTCATACGTGCCCGAATGGCAAACTTCGATGTCAGGCGCCTCCTCGTCGACGGCGGGAGTTCGGTTGACATCATGTACTCACACCTGTTCACAACTCTCCAGCTCGACGAATCCAACCTTTCTCCCTACGTAGGCTCCGACCTTCAGGGGTTCAACGGGACGACGACGAGACCTTGGGGATACGTAGAATTGAAAGTTACCTTCGGAGAAGACGAAACGGCTAGGGACATCAGCATCCGTTTCTTAGTCATCGAATGCCCATCCCTCTATAACTGCATCCTGGGCAGGACGACGATAGCAGAGCTCACCGCGGTACCCTCCACCGTCCACCTGAAGATGAAATACTACACAAGAAGGGGGGCCGTGGTGACCCTCAACGGAGACATCGAGGCCGCCCGAAGATGTTTCGAACCCGCGCTGAAAGGCCTAGACTCCATCGCTCCAGCGACCAAGAAGAAAACGTCCAGCACAACGCCAAAGGGCAAACCAACGGAGCTGGTCGGATCCGTTGAGCTCGACAGTCGCTTCACCGACGAGCTCGACCACGAAACAAAGACCAGCGAAGTCAACGGACAACCCTCACACCCAGCGCGCCCCATCCCGGACGGAGAATTCGAACTCGTTCCCCTCGGGGAAGACACGAGCAGAACCGTGAGGATAGGCGCCGGACTCCCAGACCTCGCGAAACGACAGCTCCAAGCCTGCCTCCGCGAGAACGCCGACCTCTTCGCCTGGAGCGCCGCGGAAATGCCGGGACTCGACCCCGAGGTCGCCTGCCACCAGCTGTCCATCAACCCGACCACAAAGGCCGTCGTACAACGCCGGCGTCGCCAATCCCCCGAAAAATCGGCAGCGGCCGAACAAGCTGTAAAAGACCTCTTAGAGGCAAATTTTATTTCGGAAGCCCGGTATTCAACCTGGCTGTCCAATGTTGTACTCGTTAAAAAGAATAATGGAAAATGGCGCATGTGTGTTGACTATACTGATCTCAACCGGGCATGTCCTAAGGACGCCTACCCCCTCCCCAATATCGACAAGCTCGTCGACAACTCCGCGGGCTTCAAGCTTTTGTCCTTCATGGACGCGTACTCGGGATACAATCAGATCCCGATGGCCGAACACGATAAACAAGCCACGACCTTCATGACGGCGTCGGGCAATTACTATTATAACGTGATGCCCTTCGGCCTCAAAAACGTCGGGGCCACATACCAGCGGATGATGAACCGTGTCTTCCGCGACGAAATCGGAGACATGCTCGAAGTATACATGGACGACATGATCGTCAAATCCGGCGCGGAGGACGATCACGCGGCACACCTCCGGAAGGTCTTCGAGACCGCAAGGTCATGCCGCATGCGTTTTAACCCAGAGAAGTGCACCTTCGGCGTCTGCGCCGGTAAATTCCTCGGCTACTACTTGACCGAACGGGGGATCGAAGCCAATCCGGACAAATGCCACGCCTTCTCCAATATCACCACGCCTACCACGAAGAAGGCCATCCAGTCCCTCAACGGCGTGCTTGCCTCCCTCTCACGATTCATTGCCAAGTCGGCCCAACACGCCCTCCCATTTTTCAAACTGCTCAGGAAGGAGACCGAATTCGAATGGACGGACGAATGTGAGAAAGCCCTTTGCCACCTCAAACGCGTCTTATCTGAACCACCAGTGCTGACGCGCCCCGCGACGGGCGAAACCCTATACTTATATCTGGCCGTGGCCAACGAAGCCGTCAGCGCCGTCCTCATCAGCGAATCCAGGGAGGGCCAAAAGCCCATCTGCTTTACTAGCAACGCTCTCCACGGCCCAGATGTCCGATACCAGCTGATCGAGAAAGTCGCCCTGGCCCTCATAACAGCAGCACGCCGACTCCGACATTATTTTCTCACACACGCCATCGTGCTCCGCACCGATCAGCCCATCCGCCAGCTCCTCGGCCGCCCCGACATGGCCGGACGCATGCTGAAATGGTCGCTAGAACTCTTCGAGTTCGACATTACCTACGAGGGCCGGCACGCCATCAAGGCTCAAGCCTTGGCCGATTTCGTCACCGAGATGACCACACCACCCGACCCCACCGCCAGGAACCATCTCTGGACCATTTTTGTGGATGGCTCCTCCAACTCCACGGGAAGCGGCGCCGGCATCGTCCTCGACAACGACGAGGGTACGGTCATCGAAGTCTCCCTCACACTGGCCTTCCCGACGACCAACAACCAGGCCGAGTACGAAGCGTTTCTGGCCGGCCTTCGCCTGGCATCCGACCTGGGAGCGAGGGACATCCGAATCTACACGGACTCCCAGCTAGTCGCTTCACAAGTCCGAGGCGAATATCAAGCAAAAAATGACACTCTCGCCGGATACCTCGCGCTTATCACCGAAAAACTGCGGGGTTTCGACACAGCAGAGATTCAGCACGTCCCTCGCGAGCAGAACACCCGCGCCGACATCCTCTCCAAACTGGCAAGCACCAAAAAGCGAGGCGGCCACAAGTCGGTCATTCAAGAGATCCTGTCGCAACCAAGTACCAGCGCGACCACCACCCCCCTCGACATCAACGTCGTCGGAGATACTGACTGCTGGATGACCCCGCTCCACACCTATCTCAGCACCGGCCACCTTCCGACCAACCATGGAGAGGCCAGCGCAACGAAACGACGCGCCTGCTCATACGTCCTCCTCGAGGGACGACTGTACCGTCGAGGCTTCGCAATCCCACTCCTCAAATGCATAGATAAGTCCCAGAGTACAGCCGTTCTAGAAGAAATCCACGAAGGCATCAACACGCAGCACCTCGGCGGAAGATCCCTAGCACGAAAGGCCCTACGCGCAGGCTATTACTGGCCATCAATGCAATCCGACGCAAAGGAACACGTCAAACAATGTGATAAATGTCAACGACACGGGGACATGCACCTCGCCCCCCGACCGATCTCACGTCCCTCTCATCTCCGTGGCCATTCGCCTGGTGGGGGCTGGACATCCTCGGGCCCTTCCCCTTAGGTTCCTACCAGAACAAGTACCTCATCGTGGGAGTTGACTACTTCACCAAGTGGATCGAGGCCGAAGCTCTGGCCAAAATCACCGCCCACAACATACTCCGATTCTACAAACGCAACATCCTCGCCAGATTCGGGGTCCCACTCGCCATCGTCACCGACAACGGCACACAATTCACGGACAAAAACTTCCGCGACTTCGTCACCAAACTCGAAACCAAACATAACTTTGCCTCGGTCGAACACCCTCAGACAAACGGCCAGGCGGAATCGGCGAACAGAGTCATACTCAGAGGACTCAGACAACGACTCGGCGACGCCAAACGAGCATGGGTGGAAGAGCGCCACAGCGTCCTCTGGGCATACCGCACCACTCCCCACTCAACCACGGGGGAATCCCCATTTCGCCTCACGTACGGAACCGAGGCCGTGATACCGTTCGAAATTCGCGAACCATCCCGACGAACGGAAGCTCCCCTGGGTACCGACGACAACGACGGCGCCCTCCGAGAAGAGCTCGACCTCGTCGAAGAAATTCGCTCCGGGGCTGCCCTCTGCGAAGCCCGGATGAAGCAACAAGTCACACTTCGCCACAACAACAAAGTCCTAAAACGCGACTTTCACACAGGAGATTTAGTTCTACGCAGAAACCAGAAAGACTCCCACGAGGGCAAACTGGCTGCGAACTGGGAAGGCCCTTACCGAGTCCGGGACAAAACGGAGCACGGGGCCTATTACCTCGAAAACCTGCACGGTGAACAACTAGCTCGACCATGGAACGCCGCGAAGCTTAAGCGTTACTACAGTTAGAACACTGCCCGCGACGACCCATCGTCCCGACCACTGGGGGGGCGACATGGTACCACCGCACACCCCCACGCCCACTAGCGACCAAAAGAAGCAAGCCATGCCTCTCGTGTGCGCGGGCAGACGACCTTGCTCGGCAGGGAACACCTCGACCGAGATTCCCCGCCGCCGTACCAAAAACGGCAGGACACCCAGCTCGCGATGGGACATCCACGCCCCGGGGAGAACTACCCCCGAAACGGCCGGCTACGTCGCCGGCCAAACCGGCCGGTTCCCTGCACCACCGGTAATAAATCGTCGAGCTAACACCCGAACATACCGAGCGCACACTTAGAAAATTTACAAGAAATATCATACACATCAAAAGCATTCAAAAGCATCCAAATAAACAAATACGAAAAACGAGCATAAACGTCATGCAAATACCGAGCGCACACTTAGAAAATCCACAAAAAATATATTAAACAAAAGGCGGGCACCAGCCCAGTAGTCAATGTTACAAAAACAGAGCACGCAGGCCCAAAGAAAGATGTCACAAATATCGGCACGCAGGCCATAAAAACAACGAGCACGCAGGCCCGACAACTCATGCTACCTCGTCCGCCCGATCAGCAATCGCGGGATCCTCCTCAGGAACAACAAGATAGGGATCGACCATCTTCCCGTCAATGATCTCGTGGTACGGCCCGATCCCATCCACGACCAGCGCGACACCAGGATTGGCAACCTGAATCTGCTCAACAGCGCTCTTGAATCCGACCTCGACAGCCTCCAGACAGTCGCTTTCCAGCACTCGGATACGGGCAATCAGGTCAGCACGAGTGATTAACCGTTGATCTCCATCTGTCTCGTCCTCGGCCGGACGGACTGCACTGTCCAAGACTTCCGTGCGAACCTTCAGCGCCTGCACCTCGGTCGTCGCTTCCCCCAGCTTCTCCTCCAGCGAAGTCACCTTCCTCTCATCGCCCTCTGCCCGTTTCCGCTGCTCAGCAACATCCTTCTGGCTCTTCTCCAACTCCTCAGTAAGCTTGGCCAATCGCGACTACATAAAGGTAAGGTCCCCCTGCAGTTTAGACAGCTCGGCAGCAGAGCAACCCTCCTCGTTCAGCACAAGAGCCGTCGTGAACGTCCGCATCATTGCAGCCAAGTCCTCAGCCAGAACACGTCGACGAGTCTCTCGATCGGCCTGAAGGACAACCTTCACCTCCCCATCGGAGACGGTAGGAGAACGGGCACCATGAAAATAGCCCAGATGCTGATGGCAGGGCAGGACGACATAACCTTCCTCAGCCATACCGACCGTCAGATCTACCACACCTCGGGGCTCCTCGGACCTCTGTCTCTTCGATGCTCCTTGAGACGCAGAAGATTGACTCCCTTGAGGCGAAGAAGACAAACTCTGCCCCCCCGGCGTTGCGACCTCCTGTCCGACCAGCTGACTCACCCTCGTCCTCGGGACCGCGGCATTCCTGGTGGCACGCAACTGCTTCACCCGCTCCTCGACGGAAGACATGTTCGCTGCAAAAACAAAGAAAAGAGTTAGCGACGGTCGAAGCCCCGACCACGGGGAGAAAAATGAACATTCCTACCTAGATAATCCAGAGCGTCCACCCCGGTCGCACAACCGAGCAGGGTCTTGGTATTAATCAGACGCTTCTTAGTACGCACATTCCCCTGCGCGTCGAGGATATACCGACCATCGGGCGTCACCAGCTTCGACGGAGGGAGAGACCGCACAAAGGCGACTATTTTCAAATAGGCGGCCATGTCTTTCTCCTCGAGGGTCCCCGCCCGGACGATATACCTATCCGTTCCTCGGTTGAAATGCTCCGCAGTCCACAGTAGATGTATCTTAGGAAGCCACGCGAGGAAGCGCTGGCCATCTACCGTTCGCTCGCCCTCGTCGAAGAGAGTATCCGAGCCCTGCTGCATGATCGGTTTGACGAGGAAGAACTGGATTTTGAAATCCTTGACGGAATCACTATACGCTTTGAAAAGTTTGGTCGATTGCTTAAAGGAAACCCATCCGTGGCGGCCATTCACCGTCTGCCGCTGTAAGTGGAAGATGCGGAAAAACAACGGTACCGTCGGCTCCACCGAGAGGTAGAAGCACACCACCTCGAAAGCGCGGACGAAAGCCAAGGCGTTGGGGTGCAGTTGGGACGGGGCCAGGCGCAACCAATCAAAGATCCCCAGATGAAAGGCGGAGAACGGTAGCCGGAGCCGAGCTTCTTTAAAGTAGAACTCATGCATCGGGAACATCCGCCGCCCATATCGCGAGCAAATACGATGATGCTCTTTTGGTCGGTACACCTGCCAATGCTGTGACTCCCCTATAGGCGTATCCTCGACAGTGGCGTACACGTCGGACGCATCGGCCACAAAACAAGACGGGGTAGAAAGCAGCTCCTCGGCCGCTCATTCCTCGGACGGGGCAATGCGCTCGTCGTCAAAGTCCGGGACCTCGGGTTCGTTGTCTTCGACCATTATCCCCGGTACCAGAGCCGACATCTACACCTGAAAAGCAGAGGACAACGGTGAATTCGATAGCCAGGATCAAATCCACCCTTCCACCGCAGGTCAAGTGAAAGGGCGACAAAGGCCAGAAACGACGAGCAAGCACTCGCTCCCCGTCTACCCTCCTCGGGGCATCTAAAGTCGACCCGCCATCCCTCCTCGGGACGGTCACCAGAAAAAGCGCGCCTCCCCGGGGCATTCACCGGAAAAGGCACTCGTCCCCGGGGCATTATCGGAGAAAGCCCTCGTCCTCAGGACATTCATCAGAATCAGCCGATTCTCCCTGGGACGCTCATCAGAAAGCTCGCCAGATGCGGCGGGTCTCGCGTCCCTCCTCGGGGAATTCATCACGCCCCGACCACACGTTCCAATTAAACGACGGAAATAAAAGAGGAGAGAAATGAGAACTCACTTGTAACGGCGGCGAACGGAGGAAAGGATCAAACGATGCGGCGGCGATCGACGGCAAGCGGCGGACGAGCAGTGATGACAGAGCTTCGCAGACACAACACCAGATTGAAAAGTAATAAAATGAGCGGGGACCCCCGTATTTATAACCCGGCGCGGGATTCGAAGCGACGCTAGGCTCATTAATGACATAGGGTAGCCGCCCCTACGACCGCTAAACACACGACACGTGGCGGCAGCCTGACAGTCGCATCCCTTCGCCTGCTTTCACCCTGTCGTCGCCGACACGTGGGTAGCCGTCCCACCGTGCACGAGTCCCGACAAACCTCCCGCTCTATTACCTCTTCCCCCGACACAGCGACCTTAAGTCCTCGCTCTCTCCCCAGAGCTTCGACTTGGGGGGCTCCTGTTCCGGTCTGGGCCCGACCTCGGCAGGCCCAATACCACGTACGGCCCAACAGGCGAATCGGGCACGCCGAGCACGTGCGTCCCGCGAGACGAGCAGCTCATGCCGCCGGACACAAGCAGCGCATCCAACAGCAGCTCGTCGTCCCTCTTACCAGCCGAGCAGAACCAACCCCGACACACCAAAGCGCGACCTTGGTTCCTCCCCTCCGTGGGGAGAACAACGCGCTCCGGGGCACCTCGCGAGCTCCCCTTCGCAGGGAGAACAACGTGCCCAGCGCACGTTCTCCACGTGCTCCCCTCCGCGGGGACACGTCACCAACCAACTGCCCACCTCCGAAAGAGCAGGTCAAACCCACTCTCCGGAAATCAAGGAGCAGTTGGACTAGGGCGAAGACCACGTCCTGGTCTTCATTACGCCACGTAAGCCCTAGCAGTCATTAGAGTTGGGCCTGGTCATCTAGCCCACCTCAAAATGACCGTTGGCCCAGCGCTGGGGTCCCTCTATAAATACCCTCTTCCACAAGAGGGTCAGGTAATTCACATCTTGCCCTTTCTGTACTTTTGCTCCCGCTCTGCCCAATTTCTTACTTTGGCATCAGAGTGTCTTGCAGGTACACCCCCCTTCTCCTCCTTATCACCGGTGAACAGGTAGCAGCCCAACAGAGTGTGGCCAGTCCGTGATCCCCTCCTGATCAGGTCAGATCAAACTCTAACCATTTTTCTTAATCAAAAATCCTAACTTTTTATAATTAAGATCCTAACACTTTTTTTTTTTTAATTTCTAACATTCTTTTCTTATTAACCCTAATCTAAAATTTCTAATCTTTTTAATTTATGGCATAAAATTCAAACTTTTTTTCTCAAAAATCTCACAAAATCCTATCTCGGTAATTTCTAATTTTCATCGATCCTAATTTTCATCCTTCATTCTTAACATCATTCTTGATTATCCATGAATTTGTTACTAATTTTTAATTTATTTTATTTTTGTCTTTATTTTTATTTGTACATTCTCTAACATTATTGTTGTTATTCACATTTCATTCCTATCACTTGTACATCATTTCATGTTTCAATATCATTGCTTATTAAATTTCACCGTTTATTATTTCTACCATAATTCTCCTTCCGAAGGATTAGGTCTAGCAATTTGACCGCCGAGTCAATAACCCTAACCTTTTGACGTTTTCAAAACCCTAATAGTCTAGGCGTCCCGTCGTGGACGAAAACGCCCTTTACCCTAACATTAGGTCAAAGAGTCGTCGTACTCTGTTTTAGGGTTTCCCGCCGTGGAATCCCTAATTTAACCCTAATTTTAATTAACAATTTCAATGTAGAGACTAGAGTCTCTGCACTCCATGTAAGCGTGTCCTTAAGATACATTTATTCCCCATTGGAACCTTGACCACAGTAAGACGTTTTTAACCTCCCTTTCAAGGGGAACTACAATTACTCTGATTCCATTCCCGTTAGGATATGTAGGCACAAGATGCGATGTCTTGCCGAGTAAACTTAGATGTAACCCCTTACGTCTTTTCTTTAACTTTTAATCCCTTTGTATATACTTTAAAATAATAATGAAGCGAAAATAGTAAAAATGAACAAAAGGTTCTTGTAGAGTACTACAGAAGTTTATGGTACTAATACCTTCCCTAAGCTTAACCAACCCCTTACCTAGATCTCTCCCCGCATTGTTTTACATGCAAAAATTAGGTTTTTCCTCTTTTGACCTTTTCCTTCGGATAAATCAAAGAGTGGTTGTGAACTAAAGATGCGATTCAAGTTAATTAATAATTTGATATCCTATTTCCACCGCAACAGAAAATGGTGACTTCACTGGGGGAATGTCCTAACTTTTGAGGGTTATCCTTATTTTTTTTATTTTCGATATTTGTATCATTAATATTTTTGCTCACTTGTAGGTACAAATTTTGGGGTACCTTGTCTGGGAGTTACTTTGTTGTGAGATAAGTCCTACACCCGGATTTGAGTGACATTATTATAGGATGGTGATATATTCGACGAGGCTTATAGGGGGTGAGTCCCAACCAAGCTGACTTGAGAATCACCGCTCAGTTGAGACCTTTTCAAAAATGGTTCGGTTGAACGAGTGTAGTCGTGAAAATTTTTAATATTTTCGATTGGTGTCTATGATATTGAAGACCGTAATACCTTAACATCACCTTGGCCTTATTTAGGATGTAGTGCGGGAACTGTGTGGGAATAGTCCTACAATGATTGCTACGCGATAATACACTCGTTCAACCGGAAGGTTGATAATACTCAAAATAGGTTCTCTTGAGAATATTATCGGCCCTCGAGTTAGTTGGAAGGTTGATAATATCCGAAGGATGGACTGATGACTTTGGGCACTTCTTTAGAACCTTGTTCTGCAGGTACAACTACCCTATAGTACATACCTTTTGGGAGGGGTAGACCTTAACTCCATTCACCGTTATTCTAACCTAGGACCTTTTGTTGTTTGTGGTTGTGCATTGCATCCATAAAACATCACATCATTCCTAGTTTCAAGGAATTCAACAGTCTTTCGCAAATTTAAAAAGTCCTACATTTTAAAGTCTAAACTTTTCCAGCTCTCTTAAAAAAAATATATTTGCCATCGACCATTGAAATTATTGAAACCATTGCATGGCATTAGCATCACATTTTTGTATTTCATTTTCCCCCGGTTTCTCATTCTCGGTTCTCTCGTCTTCCAGTGTCTCTTTGAGTCGTCAAGCTGATTCCTCGACACAGATATCATACCAGAGCTAACTATAGACGCAAGATGTTAGAAAAAGAAGCATATAATGCAGAAATCTGAATGGAGATCGATGAGTTGAAGTCAGGCATGACCAAGCTCACCGAGATGCTTCAAGTACTGATTGCTAGAGGAGAGCCATCTCAGGGGACTGTCACTCAAGAGGTTTCAAGTGTTGATTCACCTCCTGTTCAGATGCCACCATCTACTTGGCCAGAGTTTGGTTTACCTCCTAACTACTCTCCACCTCTTGCATCTACTGCTGTGATTGGTTAGACTGTCAGACCGATTTTTTAAGCTCCCGTCCTTACCGAGCCCAGACTTGTGGTCCACACTGTGTGCCAGACTGTCCGAGCTTCCTTTGAGAATCCTCTATATGAGCACAATGCTGCCAGTATTCAAAGGGAGGACCATGAAGATTTTGTTGAGCCTGAGATTACCCGTGAACAGTTTCAGATCATATATAAGAGACTCAAGGCAGTCGAGGGTACTGACTTCTTCAACATTGATGCAGACAATATGTGCCTAGTTTCTGGTCTTATTATGCCTGCCAAATTCAAGACTCTCGAGTTCGTGAAATACAAGGGTCACTCATGTCCAAGAGCTCATTTAGTCATGTACTTCCGAAAGATGGCAGCTTACACCAACAATCAGAAGTTGCTCATCCATTGCTTTCAGGATAGTTTGAGTGGTGCTTCTCTCAAGTGGTATATGAATTTAGAGCATAACAGTGTCCATTGCTTCTAGGATCTTGCCAATGCTTTTATGAAGCAGTACAAATACAATTTGGATATGGCTCTCGATCGTTGTCAACTTCAAAGTATGTCACATAAGGAAAAAGAGTCGTTCAAGGAATATGCTCAGCGGTGGAGGGAGTTAGCTGCCCAAGTTGAACCCCCTATAGCAGAGAAGGAACTAACATGAATGTTCATGGATACTTTGTCTCCTTTCTATTGGGAAAAGATGATTGGAAGTGTCTCTTCAAGCTTTACAGATTTGGTAACTATCGAGCAAAGGTTTGAAGAAGGTTTGAAAAATGGTAAGGTATCCAAAGCTGCCGAATCTTCTAATGGTGCAAAGAAATCCTATGGGAATTTCCAGAAGAAGAAGGATGAGAAGATCAATGCTGTTACGTTTGAATCAAGGAAGCCTCGCCAGGGATCTCAACCTGTTATTGCTCCACAGCCAGCTCAGACTCCTCAACGTCCGGTTATCAGAACAGACCAGTCTCGAAATAGGAATCAGTTTGATCCTATTCCCATGACTTACACAAAGCTATATCCTGACCTAGTTTGACAAGGTATGATCACTACAAAGGCTTTGCCACCTCCTCCTAATCCTCCTCCAGCTGGATTTAGGGTTGATCTCCATTGTGATTTTCATGAGGGTGCCCCGGGCCACGACTTAGAGCATTGTTTTGCACTAAAAGCCAGAGTGTGCGAGTTGATTCGAGATGGAATACTTGATTTCGCGGATAATCCTCCAAATGTCCAGAAGAATCCCTTGCCAGAGCATCAAAAGTGAAGTTTCGGCCGATTCTGATTTAGTCACTAGGTTTTTTGTTTCTCGTTGTTTGTACTTTCCTTATTTTATTAGCTGTTTGCTTTCGAACTATGTTTGTACTTTTACAGTAATGAACTGAGCATTGCAACTTTTGATTTAATTCAGTTTAGCTGTTATTTGCATCTTTACTTTATCTTTCAAATATTTACTTCTTGTCCAATTTTTTTGATATACGAAGATTGGAGGGAGGATGAAGAAAACGTGATACCCATAACTGTTGTCAATATGCTTTCAATGAGAATTTGTTGAAGATGTAAGGCATTGTTTCAATCATAAGGAAGTTAATCCCTTGTCACCCCCTTCGAGCCTAGAAGTTGGTGTTTCTTTCTTTACAAAAAACCCACAATTTTAACCTGGGGCATGGGTAGTTTTCAGTTAATTTGGTTATGCTTTCCTGCAATACACCTCTCATATAAAGGTTGCTTTCACAAATTTTCCTTTGCACACAACAAATAAGTGTCGAAGATGTTTTCCAATGTCAAAACGCCGATGATGGTTCACCGTGATCATTTAAGCTAGGCAGTCACTTTCTTCAAAAAAAAAATTCAAAATAAAAAAGAAGAGCCCGCTAAGTCAAAACCTATGAAGGAGACTTAGGCAAAACTGGGGCATCCCGCTGACTGTGTGCTTTAAAAGAAACGATTCAGGCAAAATTTAGGGATAATAAAAAGAGGAGATCTTTAAATCCTTATCCCGAAAATCCTCAATGTCAAATAACCAAATGTTATCGGAAAGGAGTGGCTGCCTTCTGAACCATCGTCATCATTATCAGTGCAATTCCTAACCTATAGGAACCTGAATGCATAATATGAGTTAACTGAGCGTAGGACTGAAGTTCATCATGTAGATTGGGTGGGTACAAATAAAATTTGAGCCTTTATCCTTTGTTTCATAAACTGTGAACCATACCACGTTACAACCCTCAAAAGACCTAATTGAAGCAAGGTTATTTTGAAAACATACTATAACAAGGTTGCATAAGCTGACTCCAAATGATTTTTGCAAATCAATTATTTTGACAGTACACCTTTATTTTAAACTTTGAGCGTCTTGAACCACCGTGTTCTGACGAACGACTCATTTATTTTTCATCTTTTAAAAATAATTTTGATTTCAAAAGTTGCATGAACTTTGCATTACCATGTTTGTATGAACACTTTTGTTTGCAAGCTAGCTTTCCTCTAAGGAATTTTCAAACATCGAGAAACTTGGTCAGGTGGTCTTGTCAGGGGCAGATTCCTTTTACATCCCGTCTAAGAATCAATTCAAGATTTGTTCAGGGCAAGTCGTTCTCAGATTTGGTCTATCCATAAGATTTTCAAGACTCAGACTAGGGCAAGCCTTCCGAGGGTACAACAAAACAGTCATCTACAGAATCAAACTAGTTGAAGCAAGTATCAGTTTGTCTATAACGGACAATTTAATCTGGGGCAATTTACTTGAAGAATCCCCAGGCGACTCTCCATCCTTCCTACAAGGACCGTCAACTTGATACAATTTAGCAAAGTGGCAGTGGTTTCCGTGTTGAGGAATCAGTCTTCCAGTATTGTAATCTTGCCAGAAGAGTCGAGCCTTGTCGTCGACATCTGCATTTGCATTTGATCATATATCATAGCATAATTCATATACCTACACATATCATATGCATTCCTCCCGAGGTCGTGTTTTATCCACCTCTTACCTTGTGGTCAAAGTCCAACTCATTTGGCACCTATCAAACAATTTTGTGTCGTGTATATCTGACGTTCTTTTAGATATGACATTTCTTATCCGATGGTTTTCCGGATATGCCTCTCTTTCTGACGATTTTCCAGATCGAGTGTTTGTTCTGATGTTCTTCTAGAACTTATCTGACGATTTTTTCAGATACTTCTTTCGATTCTGATGGTTTTCCAGAATCTCTCCGATGTTTTCCCGGATTTGTGCCTCTCTCTGATGGTTTTTCAGTTTGAGTCTTTGCTCTGATGGTTTTCCAGAACTTATCTGATGGTTTTCCAGATATTCTCTTTGATTCTGATGGTTTTCTAGAATCTATCCGATGTTTTTCCGGATTTATTCCTCTTTCTGATGGTTTTCTAGATGGAGTCTTTGTTCTGATTTTTTTCCAGACTGAGTTTTTGTTCTGACGTTCTTCCAGGACTCCTTTGTTGCTTATCTGATGTTCTTCCAGATACGTCTTCAAACTCTTCCTATACATTTAATGTTTCCCTAAATGTTCTGGATATTTCTGATGTCTTTTTTTCTCTCTGTATGTTTGCCGATGATTCCTGAAGATCCCGCTCGATCTCTTCGTTTAAAGGGATTCCCGAAAATTCCGTTCGATCCTGTCATGAGGGAAAGTTTACAGAAGCTCAGATGTTATTCTTTGCTCAATGCTCCAGCATTCTGTAATCGATCTTGCAGTCGTGCAACTTTAGTTTTACTTTTGATCCTAGAGTATCATCCGGTCACGCCTGAACCTGTTGAATAGTTACTCTCGGATACTCCCCAGTGTGGTTTGTTCGTCGCGTCAGTCCCCCGTGTCGTCGTGTCGTCTGCATCCTTACATTTATCATTTCAGCATACGCATCATGTTAGATTCATGACATTGTCAACATTATAGTTTGTTCTGTTTTGTCCATAACATTGCATATCACTGCATCTAAGGGCAAAATTTTCGGTTATCTATATTTAAATCCCTTTCACCATGATTTCTCGAGCCTTCGTTGCTCAAATCATCCGGTGAAGTTATTTAAATAGGGGCAACTGTCATACCCCAAATTTTACCCTTTCATGTTCTATTTTATTATTTTTTAAATTCTGATTAACTTAATCAATTAACCTTTTTTTAAATTTTTTTTTTAACAAATAATAATTTAATTAAACTTTATTTATACCTTTACTAATATTTTCTTGTTAACCTTTTTTCTATTTATTTAAATCATTTTAATTTATTTTTTACTAACTTTTAGGATTTAGATTAAAATTTAATTTTTTTTTCTTTACTTCAAGAGTACATTTTTTTTATATAACCTTTAATTAATTTCTAACACTTTTTTAAAAAAAATTAAATTCTAACACCTTTTTAAAAAAATTAAAACTAAGACTTTTTTTCATTAAATTAACACCTTTCTTTTTCAAATTAAAATTCTAATATTTTTTTAAATTCTAATGCCCTTTTATTTTTTTTAATTAAGATCTAACTTCCATTTAAAATTAAATTCTAACAGTTTTTAAAATAATTCTAAATTAACATTCAAATATTTTTTTATTTTAAAATTCTAACTTTTTTTTTAAACTTAAAACTCTAACTTCTTTTTATTTAAAAAAAAACTCTAACTTTTTTATTTTATTTTTTTAATTTAAAACATAAACCTCGAATTCTTTTTATTCTTATAATTTCTAACTTTCTTTGCTAACATTTTTAAATTTAATTTTTAACACTCTTTTAATCAAAAATCCCAACACTTTTTTAATCAAATCCAATCATAATAAATCATTGATGGAGCTAAATCAAATCAATCATATCATATCATCATCATAAAAAAATTAGATCCAAATATCAACATCATTATCATTGAATCAAATCTGAAATCACCACAAAAATCTATTCAAATTAAATTCGAGATTGAAAAAGATTGAGATATTCAAATCAAATCCGAGATTGAAAAAGATTTAAAAATCAAGTATAAAGGGGACAAAAATCATAACAAGAAAAAAACTTTTCCATAAATCAAAACAAACTCCGTCAAAAACCCTCTAGCCTCATAACAAAGCATCATCGGCCATCATCACTCCGTAAGGATAAAAAAAATCATAATAATTTTCGTGTTGCTTTTTATGTTTTTCAGGAAAAAGAGATGAGAAGACAAATCGGCGGCCATGCAAAAGAAGAAGAAGATAACACCTATTTCAGTTTTATTTTATTTTATTTGTTTTTTATTCTAACTAAAAATTGATCTTCTTTTTTAATTCTAACTAAAATCTAAAATCTTTTTCTAACTAAAATCTAAAACATTTTCTTAATTAAATCTAATCTAACTTTTTTAAATTTAAATTAACCTTTCTAACTTTTTTTATTTATTTTTAACACTAACTTTTCTATCAAAAGTCTAACTTTTTTTTAGCTTAAAATTCTAACTTAATTTAAAACTCTAACATTTTTTTAAAAATTAAATCTAACATTTTTTTAACTTCTTTTTTTAAAATAAAATATAAATTTTTTTAAATTAACATTAACTCTCTTTTTAAAAATTAAATTCTAACCATTTTTCTTAATAAAAAATCCTAACTTTTTATAATTAAGATCCTAACACTTGTTTTTTTATTTTTAAATTTCTAACATTCTTTTCGTATTAACCCTAATCTAAAATTTCTAATCTTTTTAATTTATGGCATAAAATTCAAACTTTTTTCTCAAAAATCTCACAAAATCCTATCTCGGTAATTTCTAATTTTCATCGATCCTAATTTTCATCCTTCATTCTTAACATCATTCTTGATTATCCATGAATTTGTTACTAATTATTTTATTTTATTTTTATTTTTGTCTTTATTTTTATTTGTACATTCTCTAACATTATTGTTGTTATTCACATTTCATTCCTATCACTTGTATATTATTCCATGTTTCAATATCATTGCTTATTAAATTTCACCGTTTATTATTTCTACCGTAATTCTCCTTCCGAAGGATTAGGTCTAGCAATTTGACCGCCGAGTCAATAACCCTAACCTTTGACGTTTTCAAAACCCTAATAGCCTAGGCGTCCCGCCGTGGACGAAAACGCCCTTTACCCTAGCATTATGTCAAAGAGTCGTCGTACTCTATTTTAGGGTTTCCCGCCGTGGAATCCCTAATTTAACCCTAATTTTAATTAACAATTTCAACGTAGAGACTGGAGTCTCCGCACTCCATGTAAGCGTGTCCTTAAGATACGTTTATTCCCCATTGAAACCTTGACCACAGTCAAGACGTGTTTAACCTCCCTTTCAAGGGAAACTACAATTACTTTGATTCCATTCCTGTTAGGATATGTAGGCACGAGATGCGATGTCTTGCCGAGTAAACTTAGATTTAACCCCTTAGGTCTTTTCTTTAACTTTTAATCCCTTTGTATATACTTTAAAATAATAATGAAGCAAAAATAGTAAAAATGAACAAAAGATTCTTGTAGAGTACTACAGAAGTTTAGGGTGCTAATACCTTCCCTAAGTTTAACCAACCCCTTACCTAGATCTCTCTCCCGCATTGTTTTACATGCAAAAATTAGGTTTTTCCTCTTTTGACCTTTTCCTTCGGATAAATCAAAGAGTGGTTGTGAACTAAAGATGCGATTCAAATTAATTAATAATTTGATATCCTATTTCCACCGCAACATCATGCATCTCAAATAAGGGTGTCACATATAATTCAAAACATCACACATATACTTGTTATGCTCAATAACACTTAAAATAAATTCATGCTTTTCATATACTTTCACATAACATGTAGTAGCGAAATTACTTCAATCATAAATTAACATAATGAAAGCCCCATGATCAACTCATTCATAATCATCACTTAGGCATAAAAGCCGATACTCCTCATAATTCAAATAACAATAACAAAATAAAGTAGAATACATAAAGTATCTCTCAAAACATGAATCAAAACGTTCCCAGTGTTACATGATCAGAACACGACTCAACCCAAAATAAATAGAAAAACTAAAACAAGCTACTCCAACGGCTACCTCGTGCTAGAAGCAACTCTACTCTTCGATACTTGAGTGATGTCGTACAAAACATCATTCCGATAGAAGGGTGAGAATTCACATGATTATCGAAATCATAAGATAATATATAATTTATGGCATACAAACATAACAAAATTATTCTCACACTCTAAAAGCTTCATTGACATATTATCACTCAAGTGACCGTACTATTCACAAGCATATACTCACAATTCCATAATTCGTGAATTCATCAATGTTACTATTGATCCATTCATGATCGTATATAGGAAGGCTCCTGTGGAAACTCCTAAAAAGAAGATTCAACCTATCATTCTTTGTGTTCCTAAGCCATTCCCGTATCAAAATTCAAAAGAGATTCCTTGGAAGTATGTTCCAACCGTGTTCTCTGGGAGTCGAGAAATCCAGTTCTCAGAATCTAAAATCCTGAATGTAATTGCAACTAAAGGGATGAATTGTAGCGGGCGAGTATTTTCTCCGAAGGTCGTATCTAAGCCAGTGAAAATTCCAACTGTTGTTCCTCCTAAGGAGAAATCTACTTCAACAACCCCTGTTATGCAACAAGGGGCATCAACTGCAGCATCAGTCCCAGTTACTCCAGCTGCGGATGTCACCAAAAGTAAAGATGTCATAGATGATCAAGAGTTCATCAAGTTGATCAAGAAGAGCGACTTTAAGATTGTGGATCAGTTAGGGCAAACTCCATCGAGGATTTCTATCTTATCTTTGCTCATGAGCTCACCAGCGCATTGATCAACTTTGTTGAAAGTTTTGAACACCGCTCATGTGATGCACGACACTCCAGCAAAATAATTTGACGATGTCGTCGCGAACATAACTACTAGATGATACTTGGGTTTCGACGAGTCAGAGTTGCCTCCTGAAGGTACTTCCCATAATAGAGCCTTTCATATCTTAGTTACTTGTATGGACTCTTTTCTATCTCGTATTCTTGTGGATACTGATTCTTCTCCCAATGTGATGCCTAAAGGTACATTGAGTCAACTACTAGTAGTGGGAAGCAAGATGAGGCCAAGCGCATTGATCGTTAGAGCTTTTAACGGTTCTCAAAGGCAAGTCATTGGCGAAGTGGACTTACCCATTAAAGTCAGGCCGTATTTGTTTACCATTACTTTCCAAGTGATGGATATCAATCCTGCATACAATTGTTTATTGGGTAGACCTTGGACCCATGCCGCATGGGTAGTTACGTCCATGTTACATCAAAAGCTAAAATTCATGTTTGAAGATCAAATGGTCATCGTCTATGGTGAAGAAGATTTACTAGTAAGCGAGTTATCGTCCTTCTGATATGTCGAGACTGATGAAGGCATAGCTGAAGTGTCGTTGCAATGTCTTGAATTTGAAGATATGAGCTCCGCTTCTATCAATTCTGGTAGACTACTAAAAATAGCCATGTCATCTATCAAGAGCATTAAAGAGACCATCAAGAAAAGTGCCTTGCCTGGCTGGGGGAAAATCCTGGATGTGGTTGAAAAGCATGATCACTTTGGACTGGGTTACCATCCTAATCAGCAAGTTAGTTTGCACAGTCATCAGAAGTGCAACTTGATCAAGTTCACAAGCTCTGGATTCCAAGAGAGGGATATTGTGTCAGCCATTGACGATGCAGGTCCTAGCAGCCGAAGTATAAGCTTTGTACGCAAATGTCCACCAGGTTTCAAGCTTAACAATAGGACATCTACTGTGATTCCTATGGTTTTTCCCACGAACATGTAATGCATTTCATTTTCCTATTCCCTCGTCCTCGCCCGAGACGAGTGGATAGCTTGTAAGGGCATCTTGCTTATGAAATATTATGTGATCAATAAATAAAAGTTTTTTTTGCATTCAAATCATGCTCTTTTTTCTTTCTTTATTTTATTTTTTCACAAATAAATAAATGACAAAGTTTCTTTCATTTTTCACCTTTTCAAATGGCCTCATTCTAAACGTGATTCATAAACATGTAGAACAAATAATTGCATTGATAACAGTTTGGCAAATATCCGTGGTAATTCTAGGATTCCAATTAACCAAGCCGAAGAAGATGGTGAGGAAGATTGTGAACTACTGGATGAACTAGCAAGACTACTTGAGCACAAGCAGAAAGAGATTCAGCCACACAAATAGCCAGTAGAAGTTATCAATCTTGGTACTGATGACGTCAAAAGAGAAGTCAAGATTGAGGCATCCCTCACTGAGCATGTACACTTCGAGTTGGTCAAGTTATTGAAAGAGTATGTTGATATTTTCGCCTGGTATTATCAAGATATGCCTGGGTTGGATACCAACATTGTTGAACATCACTTGCCACTAAAGCCTGATTGTCCTCCTGTCAAGCAGAAACTCAGAAGGACCAGACCCGACATGGCACTTAAAATCAGAGAAGAGGTAAAAAAAAGCAGTTTGACACTGGGTTCCTAGCCACTTCCGAGTATCCTGAATGGATTGCCAATGTCATCCTAGTTCCGAAGAAAGATGGGAAGGTTTGAATGTGTGTGAACTATCGAGATCTCAATAAGGCGAGCCGAAAGATGATTTTCCTCTGCCTCATATTGATGTTTTGGTAGACAACACAACACAGTTCTTTGTCTTTTCGTTCATGGACGGTTTCTCAGGATATAATCAAATCAAGATGTCCCCATCCGATATGGATAAGACTACTTTCATTACGCCTTGTGGTACATATTGCTGCAAAGTCATGCCATTCGGTCTGAAGAATGCAGTGGCAACATACCAATGGGCCATGACAACCTTCTTTCACGACATGATCCATAAAAAGATTAAGGTTTACTTGAACAATATGATTGCCAAATCCAGAACTGAAGATGATCATCTGGACCATCTAAAGAAGATGTTTGACAGACTCCGAAAGTTAAGACTACGGTTGAATCCGGTAAAGTGCACCTTTGTGTCGCAACTGCGAAAAACACTCGGTGGAAAACAGAATAGTCGCCACCTTTCGTTATTTATCCCAAAGAGAGGGAAAGGAAACGATCAGAAAAACCTGACAAAAAGGAAAAAGACAAGGTCATCGCAACCAAGTCCTGGATTCAGGAGTCGGTTACGCAAGGGGAAGGTATTAGCACCCCTCACGTCCGTCGTACTCGACGGGATCCACGTTTGCTATCTATCTAAGGGTGTGTTTAACTATCTACGCTACAGGCTCACATGACGAAAAGAAAAGAAAAAGAGACTCGGCAGAGCATCGTCGCTCTGTGCCTATGTATTCCCTTGTGTAATAGGAAAGTCAGAGTCAACGTATTTTGCCTAACTACGGGTGAAAAAGGGGGGGAAGTTGCTCGCCGAGACATCACCGTCTCGTGCCTACGTACTCTCAACAGGTATGAGAGATCAGAGCAAACATAGTTCGGGCCGACACAAAACCACAGGTTGATTAAGCGTTTTAACCGAGTAGGGTTAAACCTTCGTTCCAGCAGTTAGGGACGATGCCTGTTTGCGGTAGAACCGAAGCTTAACAACACTATTTTCTTGCGAAAATGAAAGTTTGATTAATCCCGAAGGAAAAAGGTTTGAAGTTTTGTTTTGTGTTTTTTAGTGAAGTGAGTTAATTATTGAGTGTTTATAATGTATGTTATATTAAAGTATAAAACCTAGGAGCGAATGCGTCGCATATCGTCCTAAGGACGTACACTAAACACTTTAAGCAATTGAGAGGTAGCCCCCTAATCACCATTTCCCAAGTACAAGGCTCATGGCACAATATCCATTATCTTTTATTAAGTATTTTGAAGTTGTTTGAAGATGAGAAGAGAGACGCACGAAAAGCCTAAGGGAAACTTGGCCCTAACGTTGTCATGCAAAATGGTCCTAAGATTTGGATTAAAGGAAACATCTACCCTAATGTTAGCATACTTGGATTGAACACCTAATGTCTCTCCTAATCCCATCTTAAATGGAGGGACTAGGAACATTATGGGGATCATGGCAAAAAGCACAAGAAAGTACAAGATAAATTCAATCACAAGTTGAGACATGCAAACATGGAAAATAAACATTTAGAATGGAGGGAGGGAGGAAAAATGTGTGGGGCAGCGACTGCCACAAGCGCATCTCGACCTCAACAGCGATGCAAGAATGATGCAAACATGAAGGAAACGAAAAAGATGAAAGCAAACGAACATGCAAGAGATCATCACTTTGAACCACATCCATAAGCATGCATTCAAGTGGAAAACAAAGCGCGCGTGTCAAAGAAGGCTCGATTAAAAAAAGTCAAGAACAACGCCAAATATCCAGAAACATTTCACTTCTAATGCATCAAAGAAATCTATGATGATTCGAAGCGAAACGGTATTCGAACAAGCAAGAAAAATAGCAAAACAGACCCACTGGCACAATGTTAATCGTTAACCCCCATGGTTAATCGGTTAACACACTGTTAACGTTTAAAATATTTGAAAATTTGAACTGGTTAATCGGTTAACCATATGCGTTAACCGATTAACACTGTGAAAACTTTGAAAAATCTGGAAATTTGTAATGGTTAATTGGTTAAACATATGCGTTAACCGATTAACACTGTGCCAACAACAGAAAATCAGCAACAGAACATCATGTGCATCAAATAAGCACTTATTCGATCAACCGGATGATCGCATAATCACTTAATCACAAAATTAAACCAGCCAACCATGATTCAAACAACATGTATACAGATCTAAACAGCATCAACACAGATTATATGGATCAAAATGCAGCAAATCAATCAAAAATGAAAATCATCATGATAAACATGCAAATAAGCTAAAAACAGAATCAGAGCAAGAATTTCCAACATACGAAGCAAAGATTTGCTTCGGTTGATATTGATTTATTGGAAATGAATAGATCGGAGCAAAGAAACTCGGAATACTTCAAGATCTAAGCTAATCCTTGTAGTAGAGATGGAGATCCTTCAAGATTAAGCCAAATTACTTCAAATAATCACTTCTAGCTTCACTTCAAATTTCATATCTGAATTTGCACGAAAATTGTATAAAGAAATGGATCCGATGGAGATGATGGACGAAGTTTTAGCTCTTAGAAATCAATGATTCCAATGGAGAATCCAGAATTTCAAGTAGAAAATAGCTTTGGTGAAGGTTTTGGTTATGGAGGAAATTGAGAGAGAATTGAGAGAGAATGAGATCAATTCTGAAATGAGTGAAAAAATGAAGGTTGAATCCCTTTGGTTTTAAGTGGATCACTTAAATATCGCCTAGGTTTGGATCCAAAGGAGAGGCTTGGAATGTGATTTGGAAAACTTGGTTTGGAATGAGGAATGGGCACCTGGAGGGAAATGAAAATCAACCAAAATTTGAATATGTTTTAGATCCTTCCCAAAGTGTAAAATCAACTCCAAAGTGATCAAAATTAGACCCCAAAGTTGATTGCCTTGAGAATTCACGTACAGAGGCAAAAATTGCACTGGTTAATCGGTTAACCATATGCATTAACTGATTAACACCTTTAAATCTTTGAATTTGGGCTATTTTTTCACTGGTTAATCAGTTAACCATATTCGTTAACTGATTAACACATTCAAAAATTTGAATTTGGTACCTTTTGGAGGGAAACCTGCCTGTTTGGCCGTTTCTTACCGTTTTGAGCTCTGTTCAACTTCCGAAACTTGCTGTTGAATATCATAACCATGAAAATTCCTGAGATAACCTGAATGCTGCTTTTTGAGCTGGAAAATGCCCTGCAAAACAAAGTAAAATCGACCGCTCGATTGTTGGGCAAAATAAATGTCAGGGCCTCTGATGCTCGCTGTTTAGGTTCATGCACTGAGATGAAAACTGAGCCACGGAAAAACCTTGATCTCCTGTCTCAAGAACAAATGCTATGATATGCAGAAATGAGAAAATGCAAAGAAATAAAAGCCAAGCCAAGAAAAAGGTTGGGCAAATTTTGGGGTGCAACAGTTGCCCATATTCAAGCAACTTGGACCTGAAGGGTGAGAAGCATCAGCTTTCAAACATTCAAGGCAAAAGACGGTTGAATACCAAAGAACCCATAAATCTGGCAACCGCAAAAATAAACTGCAAACCCTGATTGAGGAGAACAATCTCCTGAGATATCTGCATAACAGTTACAACGTCGACATGCCGCCGAAAGAATCATCTGACATCGCCGCCAGACAAACACACATGGTTGGAGCAACACGAACTTGATAAGCTTGTAACCACAAGAAAACTGGGTTCTGTTTTTATGTCGAACATGAGTTAATTTTATGGTTTTCCAGACAAGGAATGGACTTCGAAACGCTTTTCACCAGACATGAACTGGTGTTAAGGATAGCCGACCACCAGACTGGAGTTTTCACTGTAGGCTGAAGAAAAGGTGATCGAACAAGTACTGGTTTAAACAACTAGCGTTTACTAGGCGAGAACTGGACCCAAATGTCGTCTACCAGACGAGAACTGGTATTTCAGGAAGGATTATCAAACGAGAACTGATTTTTGGAGAAAGGTCATACGAGCACTGACTACCAGGCGAGAACTGGTTTCTTCAAAATAGGTCAGACGAGGATTGACTACCAGATAAGAACTGGGAGTGTGCCAAGTACAGTTGGGCTTTTTGTTCGAGGATATGACCAGGTTTATGATTATTGGATTTATCTTTGGTTACCAACAAGAATGGATTTAAAAGGGGAAGAACTAGACAAGAACTAGTATCCGATGGTGGACTACCAGACGGGAGCTGGTGTCATGAGGTTAAGCTGTCAGACGAGAACTGACTACCAGGTGAGAATCGGAGTTTACAAAACGATTCGGACGAGAACTGACTACCAGGCGAGAACTGGATTCAAACAACAAGGTCAGATGAGAACTGACTACCAGATGAGAACTGATTCTTCAAAACGAGTCAGACGAGAACTGACTACCAGGCGAGAACTGGTTTCACAAAAATAGGTCAGACGAGAACTAACGACCAGTTGTGGATATCAGACGGGAACTGATTTTTCGAAAAGGGGTCAAACGAGAACTGACTACCAGATAAGAACTGGGTTCTACAAAATAGGTCAGGCGAGAACTAACTACCAGTCGAGAACTGGTGACGAAAGGTTAAGCTGTCAGGCGAGAACTGACTCCCGGTTTTGGGTATCAGACGGGAACTGATTTTGTAGTTGGGATATCAGACGGGAACTGATTTCTAGTTTTCCAGACAAGAACTGGGCTTTGGAAATGATTTTGGTTACACAACTTTGACAAGTAACAGGTCCAGACTATTTGGTGAGGTAATAACACGATTCCACAACACTCAACTCTTGCTGACGAGAACAAACTTGCTTGAACAAACTGCCCGAGTTTAATTCCACTTGCCCCAGTTTGATCTTTGAGAAAGAGTTCACCTTGAGAAGAAAGTAGTTTTCCATGAGATAATCTCGAGATGGCTTGCCCTAGAATCTGTATTGTGAAAGGATTCGTCTTTGATTGAATAATTCTGATAAGCCCGGAAGATATGGAGAGGAACATTTCCTTTGCTCTTAGCGTAACCTGCCCCAGCTTTGCAACGACTTTGCCACAGATTAACTGTCTTTCGGATGGCTGACTCTCTTGATATGACCATATGATATAGCTTGCCCCGGTTCAACGGAGTGGGCGTTCTGCACTCTATCCTAATCAAACTTTCCACCGTGGAAACTTTCTTGATGTTAAGTGCTTACTCGCAAGTAAAACAAATTGTTTTGCATAAGATGTATTAATGCCATGCATATGCAGTTTTGAAATCCAAGTTTGTTCACTGGAAAAACATTTGTTATGGCATATAGCAAACGAATTATTTATCAGAATATCAACCTTAGTACCAACATGGTAAGAGGAATCCTTTTAGGAGTCAGTTTCGATGCGATCTTTACCGAAGTATGCTTTCGAAACAAACCTGCTTCAATTAGGACTTTTGAAGGTTGTAACGTGGTCAAGTTTACGGTTTGAAAGAAAGGATAAAGGCTCAAAGTTTATTTTAACCCAGCCATTTTCCTTGATGTTCTCCAATCCTAAGTTCAGCTAACTTGACATAAGCGCTCACCTTTCAAAGGTTGAATGACAGGAGTGATGGTTCAGGAAACCACAAGTTTTTGGGAGTGACAATCATTCGCTTTTCGTCTTTTGTGTACCTGGAGTCACACGACTTGTTTGTTCGAGGATTTTTCTTTTGTAATCCTTTTCGCTTTTCTGGTTTTCTTTCTTTCCCTAATTTTTTCCTTGACCAATTCTTTTGAATTTTCGATTTTAAAGTCCAGCGGGATGCCCTAGTTTTTGCCTAAGCCACTTGTTCTCAAGATTCGACTTAGCGGGATTCTTCCTTTTAATTCTTTTCTTTTCCTCTTTCCCCTTTTTTTTTGAACAAATCGTGTGACACCGGCTTGTCTAACTTGTTGAGAGGACTGTGACTGCTTCACTCCTTGGTCGACAAGGGATAACCACTGTAGTTTTTTAGGCACGACCTCTAGTGGTGTGATTGGTCCTCGAATGGGAACACTCCTTCTGTGATTTGGACGCTTGGTCAAATTAACTGACACCTACCCTGCCCCGGGTTAAGATTGAGAGTTTTTTTGTTTTTCAGAAAAGAACTCCTACTACTAGGCTAAGAGGGGTTGACAAGGGATTACCATCCTTATATCTCCAATGTTTAGGAATTTGCAAAAATGCCTGTACATCATCAGCAGGTGTTATCCAAAAGCATACAATCGGAAGCTTGCGCGTCTTTCAATTTTGTCATCCTCCTCGGATTCCGCTTAAACAAGCGTTAGACAACAACTAAAACATAAGTGAACACAAATGGATTTAATCAAAAATATGCATATTCATTTCATTATTATTATCAATTGAAAAAAAAACAAGTTTTACAAGTGAGATTTGCATTCTAACAAGAAAGAAAATACAAATACAAAGAAATGACATGATAAAACAAAGATTGTCAGCTTCGGAGAACTGGCTTCTTATCTGGACCACTGACTAGGGAGATGCGACCCTTGAAGTCTTCAAATTCAATCAGATGAGAGGTCGACGTGCACAACCAAACTTCCTTCGGGAAAGGAAATGTACTCTTTTTCCATCAACTGCTGAACATTGGCTTGAAAGGCTTTGCAGTCTTCAGTTGCATGCCCCATAGATCCTGCATGATATTCACATCGAACGTTGGGATCATACCCGGGAGGGTATGGCTCTGGCAACGGTTTGAGAGTTTTAGGCTCCACCAACGCGTTCTGGACCAGGTATGGCGAAAGCTCACTGTATGGCATAGGTACCTGATGGAGAGGAGCATTCCTTCTTTCCAAATTATTGCGCGGCCTATTCTGATTCTGGCGCTGATGGTTTTGCTGCCGAGGAGCATAAGGTTGTTGGTATCATGCTGACTGTTGATTATCAACTGGAGCAGATACGGCATTAGCCTCTCTTTCCTTCCCGACATAAGGCTTCTTGGCATCTTTCTAGGAATCAAAGAGCAACTTGAATCTTTCCCATTTTGATACCGCTTTCGACTCTTTCTCCTATACTTACCAGCTCTGAAAAAGCTGCAGACATGCAACCTATAAGCTTTTCATAGTACAATCCGAGAAGTGTAACCATGAACATGTCAGTCATCTCTCTCTACGCCATGGGAGGTTGCACTTTCACTGCTAAGTCGCGCCACCTCTGGGCATACTCCTTGAAGCTCTCAGTATTCTTTTGTGACAGGATATGCAATTGTAACCTGTTTGGTGCCATATCACTATTGTACTGATAGTGACGCACAAAAGCTTCAGCCAATTCCCTCCAACTATGGATATGGGTCCTCTCAAGCCCCATATACCATTCTAATGATGCCCCGGTCAGACTGTCTTGGAAGCAGTGCATTAGCAGCTTTTCATCCTCGGAGTAAGCAGACATCTTCCGGAAATATGATCGGATGTGTACTATAGGACAGGTCGTCCCTTTGTACTTATCAAACTCCGGTACCTTGAATTTGGGAGGAATCCTGACCCCAGGAACTAGACCAAGATCTGACATGTTGAGATCCAGAGAGTTCTGATTTTCAAGAGACTTCATCTTCTCCTCGATCAGTTTAAACCTTCTGTCAGCTTCAGTTGGAAAACCATCCTCCATATTTCTCATGGAAAAGATATCACTTTGGTGATCTTCCTAATGAGGGCCAACAGCCCTATGCAAAACGCGCACACTTCCGCCAACAGCGTTACCATTATCATTCACACCACCTCCGCCCGGAGGCACGACAACAATAGGAATAACCCGTGGACCAGATCCACCGAAAAAAGGTATAACACTAGCTCCACCTCCACCCAGAGGAATGACAACACCGGCAACTCCATTGTCATTGACTTGGGGAGCGTCAATGAGAGGTTGAACTAAAGTTCTCAGCTGCTCCTATCCACTGGCAACATTCTGCATCAACTCCATGAACTGGGACATGCGAGCTCTGACTTCATGCAATTCAGCTTGAACCTGATCCATTGCTTTGGCTGATTCTCTTGAGTCAGATATTCGTGGACACTACACTGCTCAAACCTGTTACTGAAGAACACCAAGCGTAGATAAGAACACGAGGCCACCGAGAACAACCTGCGACGCGAATGAGAATGTAAGATGCAAAATACAAACACGTTATGCAGATGCATTTGCAAAGACAGGGGATCAAGACTGTCGTGCTGTAGAGAAGAACCGGCGCTTTGCTTTGGCAAGAACAATAGCATAACCCTGGTAATAGGAACCTCTGATATCGGGAACAAAGATTCACGCTGTAGAGAAAACCGAGTAATCTGGAAGTCAAGGTTTCCTGCATAACCCAATCCCTCTCACAGGTATGGACCTATCCACTGATAAGGTTCGACATCCTATGCGTTCATCAGCGTCACAGACTTTCAAGAAATGATGATATGTTCACTATTTCTGGTTTGGCACCATCATCTCCTGAAGAGGCCTCACTTAGCTGAATCACAAATGATCAGTCCCTAGAGTCGACAACTCTCAAATCCAAAATCCCGACTGATCGTAAGGATCGGAAGGGAAATCATCAAAGTGAATCTCGTCTGAGCGCTAATTTCATGGGGAATTGTGTCTGCTAAGCAAACAGGCTCCCACTAATCTCCACTACTAATGCTATGTTTGCACTCAAGCCTGAGTCTGGCTTATCACTCAACAGAACTTCCCTCCCCATAACACAACAATAATGATATATATAATGCTGAAAATAAATGCGAGAAAGTAAAATAAAGTACAACATGTATGTACATACACCTAAAAGATAAACAAACAAGCTCTAGGATTGACTCGCATAGGGGATGGGAAATGGTCCCAGCATAGGGGATGGGAAAAGTACCCAGCAGCCATAGGTCCCCAGCAGAGTCGCCAGCTATCGCAACTGCGAAAAACACCAGGCGAAAAATAGAAGAGTCGCCACCTTTCATTATTTATCCCAAAGAGAGGGAAAGGAAATGATCGGAAAAACCTGACGAAAAGGAAAAAGACGAGGTCATCGCAACCAAGTCTTGGATTCTAGAGTCGGTTACGCAAGGGGAAGGTATTAACACCCCTCACGTCCGTCGTACTCGACGGGATCCACGCTTGTTGTCTATCTAAGGGTGTGTTTAATTATCTATGCTACAGGCTCACAAGACGAAAAGAAAAGAAAAAGAGACTCGGCAGAGCATCGCCGCTCTGTGCCTACGTATTCCCTCATGCAATGGGAAAGTCAGAGTCAACGTAGTTCAGCTAACTACGGGTGAAAAAGGGAGGGAAGTTGCTCACCGAGACGCCGTCTCGTGCCTACTGACTCTCAACAGGTATGAGAGATTAGAGCAAACGTAGTTCAGGACGACACGAAACCACAGGTTGATTAAGTATTTTAACCGAGTAGGGTTAAACCTCTGTTCCAGCAGTTAGGGACGATGCCTGTTTGAGGTAGAACTGAAGCTCAACAACACTCTTTTCTTGCAAAAATGATAGTTTGATTAATCCCGAAGGAAAAAGGTTTGAAGTTTTGTTTTGTGTTTTTTAGTGAAGTGAGTTAATTATTGAGTGTTTATAATGTATGTTGTACTAAAGTCTAAAACCTAGGAGCGAATGCGTCGCATATCGTCCTAAGGACGTACACTAAACACTCTAAGAAATTGAGAGGTAGCCCCCCAATCACCATTTCCCAAGTACAAGTCTCATGGCACAACATCCATTATCTTTTATTAAGTATTTTGAAGTTGTTTGAAGATGAGAAGAGAGACGCACGAAAAGTCTAAGGGAAACTTGGCCCTAACTTTGTCATGCAAAATGGTCCTAAGATTTGGATTAAAAGGGAAACATATACCCTAATGTTAGAATACTTGGATTGAACACCTAATGTCTCTCCTACTCTCATCCTAAACGGAGGGACTAGGAACCTTATGGGGATCATGGCAAAAAGCACAAGAAAGCACAAGATAAATTCAATCACAAGTTGAGACATGCAAACATGGAAAATAAACATTTAGAATGGAGGGAGGGAGGAAAAATGTGTGAGGAAGCCACCGCCACAAGCGCATCTCGACCTCAGCAGCAATGCAAGAATGATGCAGACATGAAGGAAACGCAAAAGATGAAAGCAAATGAACATGCAAGAGATCATCACTTTGAACCACATCCATAAGTATGCATTCAAGTGGAAAACAAAGCGCGCGTGTCGAAGAAGGCTTGATTAAAAAAAATCAAGAACAACGCCAAATATCCAGAAACATTTCACTCCTAATGCATCACACTAATTTATGATGATTCGAAGTGAAACGGTTTTCGAACAAGCAAGAAAAAAACAAAACAGACTCATTGGCACAGTGTTAATCGGTTAACACACTGTTAACGTTTAAAAAATTTAAAAATTTGAACTGGTTAATCGGTTAACCATATGCATTAACCGATTAACACTGTGAAAACTTTGAAAAATCTAGAAATTTGTAATGGTTAATCGGTTAAACATATGCGTTAATCGATTAACACTGTGCCAATAGCAGAAAATCAGCAACAGAACAACATGTGCAGCAAATAAGCACTTATCCGATCAACTGGATGATCGCATAATCACTTAATCATGAAATTAAACCAGCCAACCATGATTCAAACAGCATGTATACAGATCTAAACAACATCAACACAGATTATATGGATCAAAATGCAGCAAATCAATCAAAAATGAAAATCATCATGATAAACATGCAAATAAGCTAAAAGCGGAATCAGAGCAAGAATTTCCAACATATGAAGCGAAGATTTGCTTCGGTTGATATTGATTTGCTGGAAATGAATAGATCGGAGCAAAGAAACTCGGAATACTTCAAGAACCAAGCTAATCATTGTAGTAGAGATGGAGATCCTTCAAGATTAAGCCAAATTACTTCAAATAATCACTTCTAGCTTCACTTCAAATTTCATATCTGAATTTGCACGAAAATTGTATGAAGAAATGGATCTGATGGAGATGATGGATGAAGGTTTAGCTCTTAGAAATCAATGATTCCAATGGAGAATCCAGAATTTCAAGTAGAAAAGAGCTTTGGTGAAGGTTTTGGTTATGGAGGAAATTGAGAGAGAATTAAGAGAGAATGAGATCAATTCTGAAATGAGTGAAAAAATGAAGGTTGGATCCCTTTGGTTTGGAGTGGATCACTTAAATATCGCCTAGGTTTGGATCCAAAGGAGAGGCTTGGAATGTGATTTGGAAAACTTGGTTTGGAATGAGAAATGGGCACTTGGAGGGAAATGAAAATCAACCAAAATTTGAATATGTTCTAGATCCTTCCCAAAGTGTAAAATCAACTCCAAAGTGATCAAAATTAGACCCCAAAATGGATTGCCTTGAGAATTCACGTATAGAGGCAAAAATTGCACTAGTTAATCAGTTAACCATATGCGTTAACTGATTAACACCTTTAAATCTTTGAATCTGGGCTATTTTTTCACTGGTTAATCGGTTAACCATATGTGTTAACCGATTAACACATTCAAAAATTTGAATTTGGCGCCTTTTGGAGGGAAACCTGCCCGTTTGCCCGTTGCTTGCTGTTTTGAGCTCTGTTCAACTTCTGAAACTTGCTGTTGAATATCATAACCATGAAAATGCTTGAGATAACCTGAATGCTGCGTCCTGAGCTGGAAAATGCCCTGCAAAATAAAGTAAAATCGACCGCTCGATCGTTGGGCAAAATAAATGTCGGGGCCTCTGATGCTCGCTATTCAGGTTCATGCACTGAGATGAAAACTGAGCCACGAGAAAACCTTGATCCCCTGTCTCAAGAACGAATGCTATGATATACAGAAATGCGAAAATGCAAAGAAACAAAAGCCAATCCAAGAAAAAGGTTGGGAAAATTTTGGGGTGCAACACTTTGGAGTTCGATCTGGAAAACTGTTGGGTTTTATTATAAGTCAGAAGGGCATCGAAGTTGATCCTGACAAGGTTCGGGAAATTCATAACATGCCGCCTTCCAAAACAAAAAAAGAAGTCCGTGGCTATCTGGGCCGACTTGATTACATTTCCAGATTCATTTCTATCTGACGGCTACCTGCGAACCAATTGTCAAGAAGCTTTTCATTAGAAAAAAAATATTTGCAAGAACCACCGATCTTAGTACCTCCGATTCCTGGTAGGCCTTTAATTATGTATCTCACTATTCTCGATGAATCAATGGGATGTGTATTAGGTTTACATGATGACATTGGCAGAAAAGAACATGTAATTTACTATCTGAGCAAGAAGTTCAATGATTGTGAGACCAGATACTCACTATTGGAGAAAACTTGATATGATCTGACTTGGGTTGCTCGATGCTTGAGACAATACATGATTTTCCATACCACTTTATTGATATCTAAGATGGATACGATAAAGTATATTTTCAAAAAGTCTGCTGTCTCTGGACGAATTGTCGGGTGGCAAATGCTATCGACTAAGTATGACATCCAACATTTTACCTAGAAAGCAATAAAAGGGAGCGTGTTGTCTGACTACCTTGCTCATCAACCTGTGGAAGGATATCAACAGATGAAGTCTTACTTTCTTGATGGAGATGTTCTGTTCATCAGAGATTATGAGACTCCAGGCCCTGATATAGTACAAGAACTAGGGGCGCGATGGACGCTCGTGTTCGACGATGCTGCCAATGCTAAAGGTCGTGGAATTGGTGCTATCCTTATCTCTCCGACATGTTTTCATCTTCCCTTCACCGTTAGATTATGCTTTGAATGCCCCAATAATATGGCTGAGTAAGAATCATGTATCTATGGTATTGAAGCATAAATTAACATGAGAATCAAGATTCTTGAGGTTTACGGAGATTCTGCTCTGGTGATTGGTGAAGTTAGAGGGAACTTTGTAACTCGAGATTCCAAGCTGGTTCCGTACCATAAACACATCGCAAAATTGATTTCCTACTTTGATGAAATATCTTTTCATCATATTCCTAGGGATGAAAATCAACTAGCTAATGCTCTTGCCACCCTGCCGTCCAATTTCAAAGTCAAGTGGAAAAACGAAGCTCCTCCTATCCGGATTGATCATTTGAACGAACCAGCACACTGTTTAGAAATCGAGGACGAGTCTAATGATAAGCCTTGGTTCTGCAACATAAAAAGATACCTGGAAAAATAGGAATGTCCCGAGGGTAACATTATCACTTATAAGAAATCTCTCAGACGGCTATGCGCCAAGTTCTTCTTGAGTGGTGGTGTATTGTACAAGAGGAATTATGATTATATGTTGCTCAGATGCATGGATAGACACGAATCAGACACAATCATAAGGTCCATACATAAAGGTTGTAAGGGTGTACATGCCAAAGGTTCTGCTATGGCTAAAAACATTCTTCGAGCTAGGTGTTATTGGACAATAATGGAGGTAGATTGTTACAACTTTGCCAAAAGATGTCACAAGTGCCAAATCTATGGTGACAAGATCCATGTGCCACCAACTCCATTGAATATTCTAACTTCTCCTTGGCCCTTCTCTATGCGGGGTATTGATATGATTGGAATGGTCGAGCCGAAGGCTTCCAACGACCATTGGTTCATTCTAGTTGTTATCGATTATTTCACCAAGTGGATTGAAGCTGCTTCTTATGCAAATATTACACGCCAAGTGGTTGCCCAATTTTTCAAGAAAGAGATAAACTGTTGCTACGGTATTCCTAGAAACATTATCACTAATAATGCAAGCAATCTGAATAACAAGATGATGAAGGAGTTGTGTCAAGAATTTAAGATCGAGCACCACAACTCTTCACCATATCGGCCCAAGATGAATGATGTCGTTGAAGAAGCAAACAAAAACATAAAGAGGATTGTCCAGAAGATGGTCAAAACATACAAGGACTGACATGAAATGTTTCCCTTTGCATTGCATGGCTACAGAACTTCAGTTCACACTTCTACTGGGGCAACTTTGTATTCGCTTGTATATCGTATGGAGGTTGTTCTACCCGTCAAATTCGAAATCCCTTCTCTCAGGGTTATCATGGAAGAAGATCTTGATAAAGCTTAATGGGTTCAATCCAGATACAATCAGCTGAATCTCATCGAAGAGAAGCACCTAACAGCCGCTTGCCATGGTCAATTATATCAGAGATGTCTCAAGTGAGCTTTTGACAAGAAAGTTCTTCCTCGAGCATTCCACATAAGCGAACTCGTGCTCAAGAGGTATTCTCATGTTCATTCGGATCCACGCGACAAGTGGACTCCAAATTACGAAGGACCTTTTGTTGTCAAGAAAGCCTTCTCAGGCGGAGCTCTGATCCTCACCACCATGGATGTGGAGGAGTTGCCACATCACGTGAACTTCGATACAGTAAAAAAATATTATGCCTAAAAAAAGGTGAATAAAAAGCCTGCTAGATTGACATCTTTAAGGGAAATTTAGGCAAAAATGGGTGTCCCGATGGACCAAAAAAAGAAATGTACATGCAAAAGTCAGGGACAAAGCAAAAAACAATAATAGCCCCCTAAGTTGAAAACCTGAAAGGGAGACTTAGGCAAAAATGGGTATCCCGGTGGACTAAAAAAATAGAAATGTCCATGAAAAAATTAGGGATAAAGGCATTTGACTGTGAACACCTGAGCCTATCTTCGTCATGGCTAGACCTCAGACGGTAAATGATCAGTCAAATCATCATCAACTGACGCACAGTGTTGGAACCCGAACTTGCAAGGGATGGTAGCCAATGTTGTAATCAATGCAAAGTCAAATTTTCCATTTCCATTTACTTTTTTTCAATTTTTATTGTAAATTTCCTCATCAAGGGTTTTTACATCCTTGTACACATCTTATGTACAAAAGATTTTTACATTCAATAAAATTTTCATCCTTTGAATAATTATTTGTTATCACATAATGCTATAAAGCATTGAGAAACATAAAAGCTAAAATCAACCAGGGAAACATTATGCATTGCATGCTTTACTGGAAATTAACGAAGGAAGATTGATTGTTTTCCTTTTTAAGCTTGACCTCGGGTGAACACTATCATGTTTGGTTAGGAATGCTAATTGTGTTCCTTTTCCCTAGAAAGTACCGGTTTAGTTCTTTGGAAGGTTTTTATACCTTTCTTCTCCCCAACAGAGCCAAAATTTCATCAACAGGCATCATTTTGGTTCTAGAGAAGGATTTATCTTTCATTTCCTCAAGAGAGCCGTGCTCCCCAACCAGAGACTTGTTTGCTGTTCCCTAGTAGAAGTAGAATTTCTCACAACACCTCAGCAGATCGAGGTTGGCATTCCCCAACAATGATGGTGCTTTGTTTCATTTTGATCATCTTGACTTTATTCTTCCCCAGGAGGAATTAGTTAGTTGAAGATCAACCATGATTCCTTCATTCTCTAGCCAGGGTCAGCTATGGTTAGAAATTTCCCTTCTCTCCAACAGCAGTGTTCGTAATAGTTTAGAAGTATGATATTTCTAAGCTCTTTCACCAGCAACATCATCGAGTTCCCTAGTTGAGGATGTCGAGTTCGTTTTGCTACAATCTCTGTTCGCCGGAAAAACCGCATCTCAACCTTTCTCACTGCATAGCATGATATCAAGCATCATGTTGAACATCATAGCATACTTCCCTTTGACTAAATTATCTCCCCAGTAGATCTCAGCCAAACCTTTTTCTCAAACAGATCTATACACTTTCAGCTTTACAAAACTCTCATCTTTTGTCTCCGTCAGCCAAATTTTCGAGCTACTCTTTTATTTAATCTCCTTCCAGCTCGAATAGTCAAAAAGTTGGCGCAATTCAAACATTCAAGTCCAAGAAGATTAAACAGGGGCAGCTATCGTAACCCAAAATTTTACCCCCCATTTTGCCTTTTGCATAAGCATGTGCATTCGCATCGCTTGCATACGCATTCACAATTTTTCTCTATGATCTTTGTTGCAGGAACATTCAGATTTTGACCCCAATTAATCACATCTTCTCAAAGATATCACATCACCAAAACAAGCACAAAACAAGGGTTTCTATGCCTATTAATCAAAGTAAAAGGTAGAAAATCAGAATCATGTCCATAACACCATTGCTCAAGCAAATTTGGCAAGTTTTGCTTGAGGTAATCGATTACCACTTTGCTAGGCAAAGTAGGGTAATCGATTACCATGTGTAAAAATGTAGTTTTTGCTACATTTTTTGTGAAAACCACTTTCACTCTACATTTTAGGGGTCTAGTTGGTTCTAGCATTGTGTAGAACATTCTAGACAGCTCTAGACATTTCAAGGCATTTGCTCCAATACATCAATTTGGATTAAGACCACCATGTTGCTTCATTCCTAAGCGTGTGAGCCCTTAGATTCAAGTTTGCATTGGGATGGTTACCGAGTCAACTACCTAACTAACTGAGTTAACCTCCAACTCAGTGAGTTGAGGCTAACTAACTCCAAGGCTAGTTCCAAGGCTACATCCAAAGCTCGCTCCAAACCTAGAAACTCCGAAGCAAAACTCTATATAAGCAAATCATCACCATTTCACAAAGGACCCTCAATCATTTTCCTAAATTCTTCATTGATCACTCTCAATTCTCTCACATTCTCTCTGATTTTTCTGCAACTTTCTCTCACATTCATCTCCATCGTCTTCCCAAAACCTCACAAAACTCAATTTCTACCATTAGAGTGTAACAATCTTCACGTTGAAATTGTTATTCTCTTGAGCTAAACCTCATTCCACCATATTCCTACTTGGACTTCTGGATATACAGTAGCTTCTTCTCCAACTCAAGTAATCATCTCAAGCTTCTTCGGTGCAAGTCGATATTCAGAGCATTTATCGTGTTTTTATCGATTTCTCTATGATTTGATGTCAAGTGTGGAATTCTCCGGGTTTCTTTGCTTATTCTCATCACATATCAATAGAAAAAATCACCAAGGCAATCCCCCGCCTTGTAGGTTGGTAATTCACACTTGATTTACTGTTTTGATCAGTTTTGCGCGTTTACAATGTAGTTCGATCATTTTTTGGTGTTGATTAATCATATGATTGTTTGATCTTTGATATTCATGTTTAGTGATCTCAATTGATGTTTAATTGATGCCTAAGTGTTTTTAAACTTCATTTGTTGTGCTCAAATGTTAATCATAGCATGTGGATGATTGGATAAGTGTTTTGGTTGCTGAAAGTGCTTTTTCAAAAGCTGTTTTTTGCCACTGTTACAGTGGTAATCGGTTACCTATATGTGGTAATCGATTACCTTGCACAATTTTCACATGTTTTTTCAATTTTTGAGCAGGTAATCGATTACTTGTAGGTGGTAATCGATAACAACTGTAACAGAATCTCATTTTTGCCTATTTTTAAGCTTGTTTGTTATTTTTTCCTCATGTAACTTCAATGGCTTGATATGTTTGATATTTGTGGATGTTTTATGAGCTGTTTAACTTCTGTATGAAGCATGTATTCAAACTTTCAATGTGTGTTTTTTCGACTCTCGATTATTTGCATTTTTGACATTGTATGATCATGATCATTCTTGCACATTCTTTGATCACATGCTACATGATTTGTGATGCATACTAAATCATATTTGGTACTGTTTTACACTTCCTTTCATGTTTTCATTAAGTTTGTTCCTCTTTGGAATAAACTTAATCTTGTATAATCAATAATTCATCCTTTGCTTCAATGATTTTGCATCCCTTTGGAAATTTGTTAGCATCATCCCCTTTTGATTGATTAATCAAATATTCGTTTCGATTAGTCGATCTTTTTTCTTCTCCTTTAGATCTTCTAGAGCTTTGTCCTCTCTTTTTCCCCCATGGAGTTGAAGATTCGCAACGCATTGAAGCACTGTACAATTTTTTTTGCCGTTGTGTTGTTCGTTCGTTTCTTGCACCGCACTTTAGTGTTAGAGAAGGAATTAGAGTGGAGAATTCCTACACTCATTTTGACTATTTTGGGTTGGAGATGACTGACCCTGTGCCTGGAACAGTCGCCTCTATCTCTTTACTGTGGTATCCCTATTTCTCCAGTCGAGTCGATCCTTGATCACTTTCACCTTTATCTCCTCTTTGGAAGTGACTCTCACCTTTCAATTCAATAGTCTTTTCTCTTGAGGCCAATCCTTTCTTGGTTCACCCAAAGTCTTGTAGTCAATTTTTTTCTTGGTTGATCAACCATTCTCCGGTTAAAACCAAATTCTCTTCTTCCTCAGGGACATCAATCTTTCTTCTCCGGTTTATACAGTCTTCCTGTTCAAACCTAATCCCTATCGGAGTTCTCAAACTCCTCTTGGTTCTCTCTCCTTCTTGTTTGGTTAATCACTGTCTGACAGTTAAGCACCAGTTTATTCTTTTCCTCAGTTAATCACATTCCGTCTGTTAATACTGAACTTTCTTTGGGTTAATCGCCTTCTTCCAGCTAATCACCCGATCTTTGGTTGATCATGGTCTTCTTGTTAAATCTAGATTTTTCTTTGGCTTAATCACCTTTTTGGTTAATCACCCGCATTTTGGTCAATCACAATCCTCCTGTTTGAAGCAATCACCCTTTTTCTCAGTTAACCACAGTCCGTCTGTTAAGATACTGAGTTTCTTTTGAGTTAATCACCTTTTTTTGGTTAATCACTCATTCTTTTTGGTTAATCATAGTCCGTATGTTAAGCACCGAACCCCCTGCAGTTAGCAACCTTTCTTTGGCTCAAATATTTCCAGCTTTGGATTAGTAACCTTTGTTTGGTTCGAATACCCTTTCCTTCAGTCAAGTGTTGTTTGTTCAGTCAATGTACCATTCTTTGGGTCACAACCTTTGCTTGGTTCCACACCCGTCTGTTGGTTGATTATCATCTACCGGTTAAAACCAACTCCTTTCTCCTTCCAGTTAACCACTTTTTATCAGTTAATATACCAATTACCCTTAGAGTCAAGCACCTCCATTTGGTTCAGTACTCTATTTCTCTTGGTTTGTCATTGTCCGTCTGTTGACACCAATCTTTTTGCTCTCCCCACAAAGTTTTACTCTTATCTTTATTCGGTTAATCACTGCTTACTAGTTAATGCATCGAGTCCCCCGTGGATCTTACCTTTATTTTAATTCTTGTCCTTTAATCCGTTAATCTCCTAGCTCTGTCTCCATTCTTTTGTTTTCTCCCCAGTGGAGTCATCTCTTTTTTTCTACATTCCCCGACAGAGTTCTTGCCTTGCTTCTCTGTTCTGCAGCAGAGTTTTCTTTCGTCTTCTTTCTTTCTTTTGACATCATTCCTTTGGCATTGCCCAGTTGGGTGTTGCTTACTCTTTTTGTTTTTGGCTTCGACGTCGTCTTTGTTTTCTTTCTCAGTGTTAGTTCCCCAAACTACGTAGGCTCTGATATCCTCATTGCATTATGAGGGTACGTAGGCACAAGATTGTGAAATCTTGGCAAGCCACCTTCCTCCATCTTCTTCCATTCTTCTGTCTCTCTGGTCCGTCCAGGTCCTCTTATTTCTTCCTTGGTTTCTTGAACTACGGAGCTCTAACCTCCTCATTGCACTATAAGGGTACGTAGGAACGAGGGCCCCAAACCTCCGCGAACAATTTCTTTCTTTTCTTTCTTCTCTTCTCTCCTTTTTATTAGCTAGAAGCCTTTAGATAGATAACCTATCCAAGCCTATAAGCAAGCGAAATGGCTTGCGTCAGGTACGACAAATTCTTAAGGTGCTAGTACCTTCCTTTCGCATAACCGACCCCTTTTTCGTTTCTCTTCCCTTGGGTTTTATCGATATTTTCCTTGTCCTTCGGGACTAAATAAAATTCAGTGGTGACTCTGTTGTATCTTTGAGGGTGCGATTCACTCAAGTATTATCCCGCTAACTTCAATATCCAATGTAACATTTAAGGAAATATGGAGTATTATATGATTATTAAAAGCTTGGTTATGCCATTTTTAGTAATGTAACTCTAGAAGTACTTGTTATTGACTTTAAGGTAACATTTAGCAACTTGGTTGCTTTAAAAATTTTAATGTGAATAGTTTTGAATTGTCTTATTAAAAATAGATTCTTTTATATTATTGTTACTTTAATATTTAACATCAATTATAATATTTTAAAAATGGATTAAACATAATTAAAAATTAATTTAAAAATAATCTAAGAAAGAAACTACATGCGGATTTATCTTTAGAAACATAATCTAAAAATTAAATTTGCTGCAACTTTACTTGTGAAAATTTCAATTACCTTTGATTTTATATGTAGATTTACCTGCGATTTAAAGTCTTACGGATATTTTCTGCAATGTTTACCTGCAACTTTACCTGCTAAAATAATAAGCCGCGAAAGCTTTCACTACTAGAAATACACAGATTACCTGCGGGTTTTCCTGCGGAAAGGGTTCCACAGCTATACCTGCAATTTCACCTGCGCCTTTATATTGTGAAACATTATTTCCTACGAAAATTAAAGTAGCAGCTTTTTTCGCAGAAATTCCCGAGACTTTAGCTACAATTTTAGATTTAAAAGTAAAATATAAAATTCCTGCGGATTTAACTGCGATACTTTTCGCAGGAATTAGTTATCCATTGAAACCACAAAACTCTCTGGAAATATGGCAGTAATTCCTGCGAAGTTTGCTGCGGAATTTGCTGTAAATGTTTCTGCGACTTTTGCTGCGAATTGTTTAGTTTATTTTTAATTTTTATTATGTTTTTACTATTAATAAATAAAATTATAAAAAAGGAATATGTTGTCGAGACATTTTTTTAACTTTATAGTAAATCTTACTTTTTCTTAAGAAAGTTTTATAATATTAATTGAGTTTTTTAGTTATTTTTTAAATGAAATTTATTTATTTAATACTTTTTTATTGTTGTAAAAATTAGAAAAATCAAAGATATAAGTTTATGATATAATTGTAAAATATAAGTTTATTTATTTAATAATTTTTTATTGTTGTAAAAATTTAAAAAATCAAAAATATTTAAAAATATAAGTTTATGATATAATTGTAAATATATAAGTTTATGATATAATTGTAAAAATATAAATTTATTTATTTAATTATATTTTTACTATTATTAAATAAAATTGTAAAATATAACTGACATATTAATTTTTTAGATTTATATATATAATATAAAAACAAACCTATTTTAAAATAATTAAAATATCAGATACGAGTGACAATAATTAAAATATCTTAAATAAGATATAATAGTAGAAACTTGTTTTCATCAATGTGGCTGTAGTTTAGTGGTAAGAATTCCACGTTGTGGCCGTTGAGACCTGGGCTCGAATCCCAGCAGCCACACATTAATTTTTTATCCACTTTATTTCTTTTTTATTCGTCTTTCACTTCATCGTCTTTCATTACAACGCGATAATAATGACTTACGCTTATTCCCCGTTTTGTCTGTTGTGGTGGAAAAATGGGGGTTGAAGCTGAAATTGAAGACAAAAAATGGTGTTACACATGGGAATCACAATCTCACATACCAATCCTCTGCTTATTCCTTTTTCCATTCTCCAAAACCATAAACCTCTCTCTCCAACACCACAATCTCACTGTTCACCTTCATTCTCCACCCACTTTCCTCACTCTCACTTCCTCCTCTTCCCTCTCCCTTAGGGTTCCAATTCCCAATGTCTTACTCGACGTCGAGCTTCCTCCCACCGTCTGCTCATTCACCGGCCATATCGAAGTCAAACTCCTCCTCTTACTCCCCATCGATCACCCTGCCCTCTAAGCACTTCATCAAACCTCGCCGTTACCTTAATATTCCGCTTTCGATTCTCGTTGCTTGCTTTTGCTTATTATTATTATTATTATTATTATTATTATTATTATTATTATTATTATTATTATTATCATTTTTTGGTTCAGATGTAGACAAAGTGTCTTCAGTTGGAGAAGTCAGATTTGTTTGTAGAAGTTGCAGATACCATTTGACCAATAAACCTATCAGGTATTTTGTTTATTCTTTATTTACCTCTATTGTTATAGACTAGTGGAGTTTTTGGATATGTTATCATTGTATGAATTTGAGCTTTAAAAAAGTAGATTGAAGTTCTTATTATTGTTATGTGGTTTACAATGATTATTTAGGAACTTTGTTGAAATGCCGTCAGCGAATTGGAGGGAGGTGGCTGACAATTGGTTTGGTGCTTGTTGTTGTTCGTTTGGAGGTATAAGTGAGAAGCCGGTGACGAGGTATGTGAATTCTCACACGTGTGCACAAGGGATGTGTCTGTTGAGCTCTACATCTGTCACTTTTAGCAAGGATGGTCTTGTGGAAAATGACTTTCCTGAGAGGTGTGGAGAGCTGGACGAGTGTGGTTATGTAGCCGATGGTTTTGGAATTGATGTTGTTAGTGAAGGCGTTGGGAATTTTGGGCTGAATGAGGAAAGAACTTCAACCTGCAGTGTTGCTTGTGAAGTGAAATGTGCTTTTGATGAGAATTCAAAGGTTGCCCATCCTGGGAATGGAAAGCTTTCTTTGAATTTTAATGAACTTGCCAAGAATGAACCTGATTGCAGTGATTTTACTCGTATTTATCTAGATTTGAATGACATTGAACACACGACCAGTATTTCTAGTTGTTGTACTCATAAAATGAGCACTCTAGGAAATGAAGACGGTGAGCATCATTTATCTTCAAATGCTAGGAAGATTGAAACTGTGGAAAATTGTGGGAAATAAGAAGTCTTTCCTTAATGGTTTTCTTGAAGATGTTTTCATGGTTAGATCATCAAATCTTTCAAAGAATATTGATTGGCATGAATTTACATGCCCGTAATGAGCAACTCTCCTTGGAGCCTACCCGTGTTGTGAGGGATGTGTGCCGGTAGATGGAGGAGTACAACTGTTCAAATGTTATATTTCAACCTGTCTGCCAGTGTTAGGATCAGGGGAAATTTTCAGGTTTGCATAGAATGACTAAATTCACTTTTATTCCTGTTGTAATTCTTTATCAAAGAAGAGAAATGGCGACTTAGTAAGTTTTATGCCTTTATGACTCGATTGTAGCTGACCGTGAAGAAGAAGATGTAGTAACAAGAAATATTGCTAAATACGTGAAACTAATGTCTCAGTGGATAGCTTGGTTCAACTTATTGCAAAAGTTGTTATTGGAAGTGAGTCAGTGCCTTCCATTAGTGGTGGCTTAGGGACTAGACCGACATCATCAGCTGTCTGTTTCTCTTCTTCAGACCTATTACTGGTTCTGTCGAATGATTCATGTTTTCCTAGTGCTGTTGGTGCAATTAAGCGGGAAGTGGGAGGCCAACGTCCTCCTGCGGAGTTAAATGTGGCCAACACTTCTGAGAACAAATCTTCTGGTTAGGACATTTATGATCATGAGTTGGTTTCCATATTGATTTATAATGTTTTTCTTTACCACAACTGGTTCTATTAAAGAGTGGAAACCAAAGCCAACATATGCAATTAACCAGGCTTCCAGACTAGCTACCGTATCTGAGTCTTCCGTTGTTTCAGCTGAAGCTACCATACAGTTGCCGCCTGTGTCTAAGGTCCTTGATTCTGAGGAAGCTACTTCTGAACTGCAGAAGAAGCTTAAGAATTTACGCGTTCCACCGTGTCAACATGTCATTCTTCCAAACCATTTGTCAGTTATTTGTGCGGAGGAAGCGAAGGAAAGACTGGCGTAAGATTTCTCACATACCCACCACACTTTTCAATTGATCATGTTCACATAAGTAGTGTCCCGGTGAGTCACTAAAATATTTCTTTCTGAAAACATTGTATATGTACATAGCCTTTATGTCTTGCCACTTTGTTTGTTCTTCAGTGTTTCATTGCATGATTGTGTTTTTTCTGTTGTTGTGTAAAATGATTAATTAGCTAGTTAGTGGCAGTATATTCTACACGACTGTCAATAAATTCTTGACAGTCCTGTAATTTTCCCAGGAAGTCATCGTGTATCCAGCATTAAGTTCATTCAGCTTGGTGTACTTTTGAAGTTTTATTATACATTCAAAATCTAAAACAATTAGACTAATAGAAAATAGTAAATGATTGATATAGCTCATGGAGTAATATAGAGGAATTGCCAAATTACTGATGAATCAACCGGAGAAATCTAGAGTACATTTATATTGACCATCATGTTTTTGGTCTTCAAAGTAGAAGAATTTGATCCGATTCTTTAGAAATTTGGGTCTTGACAATTAAACTACCGCACCTTAGCCAACAACTAGTCCAATCCAATCCCAATTTATTTTTTAATAGCTTTGTTTACACATTGCAATATCGGCTTCTGCACTCTGCATTTACTCTCACTCTAACTTGCATCGTACATCTTGATCTGATATTTAGGTAATGTTAATAACACTGAAGGAATAAAAGATAGTCCATTCCAAGCCGAGTCAAAAGATGATAGACCCAACGCTGAGTTGAGGGACAACCGATCATTGATCGATAATAAAATAATAAAAACAATGAGAAGGTGAGGGCTTCTTATTTTGTTGGGATTTTCAACGTTATTGTTGTCTCCTCACTTCAGACTTGATGAACAAGAATGATAAAGTTTCCTACATTTTTTGTGTACTTCGGTTCTATGCTTGGGATTCAGCAGTGATAAATTATGCTATTCTTTTTATGCAGACAGGGTGCTAAGGATAATGAAATAATTGAAGCTCTCATTGCCAATAGCGCAACATTTGATAAGAAAACATCACTTCAACAAAACTCGAAACAAGATGTCGGTAGCGTGGAAAGCCATTCAATTGTAAGATGCACTTCCTCGATATTCTAATCAGTTCTATCTTACTGTTTGAACAATTTATCATATATTTAAATGTTGCAGGATCCAGTGAGTACATTAGTCTACTTGGAGGAAATCTCTCCATTAGAAAATGGAGTTTCTGAGCTTGGTACTGAGAATATCACATTTCCTATTCTAAAAGCTTACAAAGCTACAAAGGCTGGAGAAAAGGCATCTCAAGAAATCCTGGACTCGTGGAAGGAAAATGGTTTTTCCTAGATATTTCAACTTAAAAGCCAAGTGTTTGACACACAATTCAAAGATCATAAAGTTGATGTATTTTTAGATTCATAAGCTAGTACTAGATCGAACTTAAAACTCGTATAGCTTCAGAATTCGACAGAGTCGAATTAACATGATGTAATCGAAGTCCATTAATGTTTAATTCAACATGTAGTTTGATGATGGAGTAGATATGTATGTCATGTAGTTATCATCATACATATGACACGGTATTCTATAAATAGGTTGTTCAGAGAGTGATTGATTGTTATTTTTATTGTAAATTTTGATTATATTTCAAAAATATTAAGTAAATTTGATTTTTAATTTTAAGTAACAAATATGAGAAAATACTTATAAAGAAAATTATTATTATTGTTACTTTGATATTTAACAATAAATATAATATTTTAAATATGAATTAAACACAATTAATAATAAAAATTAAAAACCCGAGAGAGAAATTATTTGCGAATTTATCTGCGAGTTTAGAATTTGCTGTGACTTTGCCTGCAAAAATTACAATTACCTACGGCTTTTTCTGCGAATTTATCTATTTTATCTGCAACATTTTCCTGCCACTTTACCTGCTAAATGAATTACCCATGAAGGTTTTAGCTTGGAGTGGAAAATAGCAGGAAGAATCGCAGGTAATATGTTTTCTGCGAAAATTCTGTCAAAATCCGCAAAAAAACAGAGTTTTTCTAGTAGTGTTAATTGAGAAGAGAAAATTGCAGAAAAACCGCAGATAACACGTTTTTTTGAGAAAATATTGTCAAAATCCACAAGAAATTCTACGAGAAAACAAAGTATTTCTAGAGAAAATGTGTCGGCAAGTGTAACCTTAAAACATGATAAATCTATCCTACGCCATAAAATACAACAGCTATTAGTACTATTATATGATAAATATGTACCGTACATATGGGCACAATTAATTTTTGAGGTATATGCATTTATTTGTATATAAATATTATGTTGATATATTCTTTGTAAATTAAATTCTATTTTACATGAAATATTTTTTTATTCATAATGACAAAGAAACAATTTGCGAGATTAATTATTTTCGTGTAGTAGTTTTTATACATAATCACAAACGAACAATTTGTGAGATTAATTATTTACTAGTATATGTAAGAATGAACTAATGAGACACAACAAACCATAACACCAACCTATCTATAGTGAATGTGTGATATAAATTAATAAATTGTATTACTTGAACACTATCCATATACATACTCTCTCATTTCTTAAATATAAATAAAAGATCAAAATATTGTAAGTTCCTTAATATGACAATTTAATCTATTGAAGCTCGTGTTTCTTAATTTATGCATTTTCAAATTTTCACAAAAAAAAATTTATGATCCTTGATTTGTTTTTGATTTGGGTTAATTTTCTTGATCATTTGATTTGTGTTTAGAGGTTTCATCTTAATTTTCTTTTTTATTTTCATTTAAAAAAAGTTTAAAAATATTTTCATGCATTTTTAATTGCTTTTTATTGCATTTTGGTTTATTTGCTGGTTGTTGCCTTGATTCATAACTTCTTGATCAATGTTCTCCTTAATTCCAATGGACTTTGTGTATTTATGAGGTTGGATGACCCTTCATCAATTCAAATCTATCATTAAATGAATCATTTGATTTATTTTTGGTGTTTAAAGTTGATGATAAGTTTAATGTCTTATCCCACCAAGAAAGGTGATTGAAATTAATGATGAATGGATCTTGAGTCTTGATTCAATTTGGTCATCTCCCCATTTTTCCTTCTCCTTCTTTTTCCTTTTTTTTTTTTTTGATCAATTGGATGATTTGTTGTCCATCTTGTTCATTATATTTGGATTGATACTTGATGAACTTTCATCATTTCAATTCTATTATTCAATTGATCAATGATCATTGAATGTACTTTGGATTGATAAATAAGTTTTTCCTAGGTTGTCATGAAGGATTGATTGATGTAATAGACCAATCTCCTTGCCTTAGTGCTTGATCCCTAATTGGTTTTTACTTGTGCTACATGTTTTAAGAGTATGATTTATATATTATATCTCTAACATATATGATACATATATTGTTATTAATCGACCTCCTATAATATAATCTGCTTTATAGATTGTGTTATGATTGCTTAACATATCACTAAATTTGTCCCGAATCAGATTATTAACTTTAACTTTAAAACTAACAATATTATTGTGATAACTTTTACTTTATGTCATTTACTTTTATGCACCTTTATTTTTGTGTCATTTACTTATTGCTCATTTTATTCTTACTCTTATCATTTTATTCTTAAATAATATGTTGGTCTTTTAAGCTTTATTAAACAATTTTTTTCTTTTGGTTGATTTCTATATTTTATTTCTCACATTTAAATATTTAGATATATGTGACTATTTTATTTTTGGTTGCACTTCATAATTGTCATACCACTCCAAATAATTGCACCTACAAATAACACTTTTATTCTGTTAAAAAAGGGTAATAGTGTACACATTTGATAACTTAAAGGAACAAACTATTAAAAAAATTTAAAGAACCAATCTGTAAAAATAAATATTAACATAAACAAACATACTTGTGGCAAATTAGAATTTATCACTTGTCAAAGTCGTTATTCCTAATTGTTATGTTACATACATGAAACACAAAAATATGATTAACTAAATAAATTAGTTCCTAATCCTTGTAATACTTGTCTTGCATTTTGTTGTCCAAATTTATTTAATTACTTCCGAAATCGTATTTTGATTAATGCTACTTCTTATTTTTTGCTCTTCATTCGAGTGAATCAATCACACCTTAATTGCAAGATGATTCCGCTGCATAAAAAATTTGAGAAGAAGAGAAAAGACGAATTGGGAAGGAAATGGAAATTAGGGTTTTATAGAAAAATAAGAAGAATGAGAATATTTTTGTAGAGTTTCACTATGCCTTCAAACTCAAGTTTATTCAATGATTTTTCTATGAAACTGCGTGTTTTTATAATGATAGGGTACCTATAGACTGAGATTTCCTGCACACCAAACAATCTCCAATTAACCTAACTAACTCAGCTAAAACATACTAATAAAGCTAAGTCTTAAATTCGGCCGAATACACATTTCTTTGATATTTCAACATCTATACAATTTTTACATAGAGCATTTCGACAAAAGGAGACTCTGTCAAAAAGGTGTTTAAAATATATATCATTATGTGGAGTATGTGAGGGAAAAACCTCATATATAGATATGCTTGTTTCGATGATGTCAAAACTCAGCTCCATAGAAAAATATATGTCGGACGTTGCCACCATGTTGTATTTGCATGTCTTGTCTCTCATAATTCAAATCCTCGTAAAAATATAGAGATGACCAAATTTGTGTGTCATATATGGTTGACTTAGTTGGTGTTGTTTTCCATAATATGGTTTCATCCAATATGTCGTAATGCATGAAAATGAACATTTTTGCCTGTTTCAGGATTTTGAGTCAACCTAAAACCTGCTCCGGTTGACTCATACAGTAAGTCATTTTAATGAATTAGTCTTAGGAGGGCTCACATCGACACTCCATTCGACTCATATTGTGATCATTTTCATTTGGCCAAAATTGCATGCGATGCGTCGACACACGCAATGCTCCGATCGATGCATGGTCCTGATTTCTGCACAATCTTGAGATCGGGTAAGCTCATGTATACCCTCTCTACTTCATAGGTCGACCGCTCGCTGTTTTGTGTCAAAATTTTGTTATGTCAACTGTTTTTGTGAATTGGTTTTGTTTGTTATGTCAGTTATGTTTGGTATATAAGTTAAGTTGCTCTTTCATTTCACTACATCTAAGAAAAACAAGAAAAGTGAAATTATGTGTCAATTTGGTTCTCATCATCTTCATTCTCTTCATAGCATTTCACAACAATTACACATAATCATTTTTGTTGTGCATTGTGCATGTTCGAGGTGATAACGTCCAAAGCCGAAGATTGGTTTCTCTGGTTTGGGTTGAGAAATCGACAGGTTTTTCTTGAATAAAACCGTTAGAGTTTTGTCCTCCAAGATTCTCATGTTTTGGGGGTTTTTGTATGATTCGTTCCATCACATATTCAGCCGAGTGAATGTAATCGAAGAGCTGGAGGTTCTGTCAGTTTAGTAACGGTAAACAGAGGGTTGTGAGTGGGAATTTCGAGTTCGACACGTGGGTGACTGAAATCAGTCGGGCCAGATTTTGATGACCGAGGGTTGTTCCAAGATAGTGTCGCAATCAGAGGTTTATTCACCGTGTTCGAAGTACTTGATTCAACTTGAATCAAGGGGCGAGAAGAAATAGTCTCTACAACAACAATTGTGTTCGTTTGTTTGATGTCTATTTGCTTCTTGTATAAACATTGACCAATAAGTTATATCTATCTATATATAGGTTTCAATTCTATTGTTATAATTGAGGGCAGACATACCCCGAGCGAGGACGACGGGGGAACTGCCTCAACAAATCGTTCTGTCTTTTTCTTTATGTTTATATTTTTGAATTTCTGAGTTTTTTTAGTGCAAACGATTATATCAATCATGTTCTGATTTGGGTTGTGCTGAACTAATTTTTTAAACCTATTACAATCATTCATTGTAAGAGAGAACTTGAGCACTTAACTCTCAAAACAGAATTCACTTGTATTGCTCTGCACTACAAGTGTTTGATAAATTGTGTGAACTAAAAACCTTGTGCGCTGTCTTTTCATATCGTCAATATTTTGAAGGCATTGGAACTAATCTCACTGTATAGTGAGCATAATTAAATTAAAAGTGTGATTGACGTAGTGATTCTCAAATCTCGTTTATCCGATTCCATAGGCTTAACATATATCCTGTTTTCTAGTAACCTTTCATCTTAGACGTGTATAGTTCCTCGGTCGTTTCCGCTATTAAACAAGTTTTAAAAACCAATTTTTGGTAGCGCCAAATCTATTTTTAAACAAGCGATCTATTTAACCCCCTTCCCTTTCTAAATCCGCGTCATCGTCTAACAAGTGGTATCAGGAGCACCGGTTCATTCCGTGCTTCAAGTATAACTTAGTAGAAAATGGATAACAAACCTAAATGGGCTTATAATAGAGCACTTGTTTTTAATGGAGAAAACTATAGTTAATGGAAAGACTATATGCGTGTGCATATAAATTCCATTGACAAGAAGGTATAAAATGTTATTTTGAACGGTCCTATGGAAATAACCATGACCGATGAAAATAACATGATTGTGTCTAAGCCTGAACCATGGTGGAATGATGATAACGAGAAGAACTATAATTATGATTGAAAAGCCAAAAACATTTTGATCTCCTCCTTGGGAGTTGACGAATACTATAGGGTTTCCCATTGTTTCACTGTTAAGGCTATGTGGGACTCATTGCAAGTTGCCCATGAGGGAACCAATGATGTTAAACTAGCGAGAATCAATACCTTAACACGAGAGTTTGATCTCTATCACATGGAGCAAGAGGAAACCATTGCTGACATGCAAAAGATATTTTCTCATCTTTTCAATAGATTATATTCACTTGGTAGGCCAGTTGCCAATGATGTTGCTACTAACAAAATCTTAAGATGTCTTACCAGGAAATGGAAACCAAAAGTAACCGCCATAAAGGAAGCAAATGATCTTATGATTTTGGACCTTACAACACTCTTTGGAAAGCTTCAAGAACACGAGCAAGTGCTTCTTAGTCTCGAGCAATATGAGAAAAAGGAAAAGAAGGAGAAAACGAAAAATACGAAAAAGAATTCCATAGCTCTAAAGGTTTCTTGTTCAAAATCCCATGCAAAAGAGCTGAGTGATTGCGATACGAGTGATGACGAAGATGATGAAAAGTGTAAGGATATGGGGCTGTTTGTGAAGTGATATAATCGCTATGTCAAGAAAAATGGTATCCAACACTCTAAGAAGAATCTAGTCAATTTTCGAAAACAATCAAGATATTCTAAGAATGACGAAAACAAAGGAAGGACAAAGGAAAGGAAACAAATCGGTCGCACAAGAAGCAAGTTAAGCCGAAAAGAGCTTACATCGCCTGGGAGAGCGATAGTGAGTCATCCGAGGATGATAGTTCTAGTGACGAAGAAGAATCTCTCAACCTTTGTCTCTCTGTTCATTAAAAGAAGAAAAATAAAAAGGTACGACATGCAAAATATGATAATTCTACTAGATTGTCTCATTCCGAATTGCAAACCGCTTTTGATACTTTACATCATGAAGCCATATAAGCCTTTAAAAGGCTAGCCTCAAATAAACAAATTTTTTCTCATGTAGAGCAAAAGATTCATGATTCCGAAAAGAAACTAGAGGCATTAAAAGCTTCCATAGTGGAAGGTACAAAACTGGATTGTGAGGAAATAAGAAAGAGAGTAGTTAACTTCGGGTATGATACTTGTTACATTTGAAAAAATGAGGTTAGAAATCTCAAGCCCCAAACTTAACAAGGCTCTAGAACCTAAAATCACATTTGCTATCGATAAAGCTCATATGTAGTAAAGAATCATGATAACAAAAATGATACAAAAGTTAAATTTTCTTGTTTGTATTGTTGCAAGAAGGGTCACACCATTGCTAAATGTTGCTTTAGGAGATTTTTGGTTCCTAAAGGGATTTATCAATGGTTGCCTAAATGCGACCATATTTTCACTCACAACCTAGGACCCAATAAACAATTGGGTACCTATTCTTGCTAATTGTGTTCATAGGTACAACATCTTGAGACTACCGAGAGAAGATGGGTTCTCGATAGTGGCTACCCAAGACATATGACAGGAGACATATCTCTCTTCATTGACTTTGTGGCAAAGAAGAAGGGATTTGTAACCTATGGAGATAACAACCGGGGTGCGATACTTGAAAAAGGTAGTGTAGGTAATCCCTCATCCACTACTATCTCTGATGTATTGCTAGTCGAGGGCCTTAAACACAATCTCATTAACATTAGTCAATTATGCGACAAAGGATACAAAGTACCATTTTCAAAAGATTGTTGCCTAATTGAACACAATGATAAAATGAATGATGTGTTTAATGGTCTAAGAGTAAATAATCTCTATATGCTAGATTTAAGTGAAGTATCATTGACTAGCGATAAATGTCTCATGACAATGAGTGAAGACTCATGGTTATGGCATAGACGTTTAGCGCATGTCAATTTTGACTTGCTAAATAAGATAGTTTCAAAAGATCTAGTCATAGGCTTTCCTAAAATCAAGTTCACCAAGGATCACTTATGTGATGCATGCCAAATGGGGAAGCAAACAAGGATCTTGTTTAAATCAAAAAATATTATTTCAACTACGAGACCTCTTGAACTTCTTCATATGGATCTTCTAGATTTTGCTGGACTATCTTCTTTGCTAGAAAGAGCGATACATTCTCCACCTTTGAAAAATTTGCTAAGCTTTCTCAACACAAGTTAAACACAAACATCATATCAATTAAAAGTGATCATGGGGGTGAGTTCGAGAATTGATCATAACTTCTCCGCTCCGTGTACCCCTTAACAAAATGGGGTTGTGGAGTGCAAAAATCGAATTTTAGAAGAGTTAGGGAGAACTATGATCGACGAAAGTGGGCTTCCTAAGTATTTCTGGGCTGACGCCATTAGTACGGCTTGTTACATTTTAAATAGGATGCTCATTCGCCCTATTCTAAACAAAACACTGTATAAACTTTTAAAAGGGTGAAAGCCAAATCTATCCCACCTACATGTCTTCGGTTGTAAGTGTTTCATGTTAAACAATGGAAAAGAAAGTCTAGGTAAATTTGATTCCAAGGCAGACGAAGGTATCTTCCTTGGATACTCTTAGTCAAGTAAAGCTTATAGAATATACAACAAGAGATTACTTACTGTCGAAGAGTCTGTTCATATAACATTTGATGAGTCCTATCCGAGAAGTGTTGGAAAAGGTAGTTTAGTTCATGGTTCAGGTGTATCTTCTGAAGACATACTCAAAGATGTTGAGACGAAAATTTATCAACCTGACCCATTCAAAGTTGAGGAGGAAAAAGATGACCGCCATGAAGAGACTGAGGAAGTTCATCCGTATGACAAAGATGATCTCCCTCCAGCTTAGAAGTTTGCCAAAGACTATCCCATCGACAATATCCTCGGTGATATCTCAAAGGGAGTGGCGACTCGATCAAATCTAAGTAATTTGTATTATCATTTCACTTTAGTTTCTCAAGTAGAACCTAAAAACCCAAAAGAGGCTTTATTCGATGAACATTGGTTCCTATCAATGCAAGACGAACTTAATAAGTTTAAAAGAAATGAGGTTTGGGACCTTGTCCCTTCTCCACGAGGCCATCAAATAATTGGCACCCGATGGGTGTTTAGGAATAAACTGGACGAAAATAGAGTAATAACCCGTAATAAGGCAAGTTTAGTCGCGCAAGGGTATAACCAAGAGGAAGGCATCGACTATGAGGAGACTTATGCATTGGTTGCCCGACTTGAGGTTATACGCCTTTTACTTGCCTTAGCGTGTGCAAAAAATTTTAAGCTATTTCAAATGGATGTGAAAAGTGCGTTCCTTAATGGCTATATAAATGAAGAATTTTATGTTGGCCAACCTCCGAGATTTGATTCCCATGAGTATCCTGATCACGTATGCAAATTAAAACGTGCCTTGTATGAACTCAAGCAAGCCCCTAGGGCTTGGTATGATCGTCTAAGAAAGTTTCTCCTTGATCAAGGGTACTCAAGAGGAAAGGTTGACACAACTCTTTTCATTAAGTGTCAGGGAAAACACTTAATTTTGGTACAAATTTATGTTGATGATATCATTTTCGGGTCAACTAACATGAATCTGGTAAGGGAATTTTCTACTTTAATGCAGGTAGAATTTGAAATGAGTATGATGGGAGAGCTCACATATTTCCTCGGATTGAAAATCAAGCAACTGTAGGAGGGTAGCTTTGTGAGACAAACGAAATACTGCCTTGAGCTTCTCAAGCGGTTTGACATGGCAAACTCCAAAGCGATCGATACACCAATTCCAACATGTGCTGAATCTTAGCCGACACGAAAATGGTAAGGATGTAGAGGTGAAAAAGTATCGAGGTATGATTGGATCTCTCCTCTATCTTACTGTCTCTAGACCCGACATTATGTTTAGTGTCTGTATGTGCGCTAGCTACCAGTCATCTCCTAAAGAATCCCATTTAAAAGCAGTAAAACGCATACTTAGATATCTCTCGGGTACTCCAAAGTATGGGCTCTGGTATTTTAAGAGAAATGATTGCTCCTTGGTTGGCTTCTCTGATTTTGATTTTGCGGGATGCAAATCAAATAGGAAAAGTATGAGTGGCATGTTTCATCTATTTTCAAACTCTTTGGTAAGTTGGCATAGCAAAAAGCAAGTCTCTATAGCTTTGTCAACTGCCGAAGCGGAATACGTTGCAGCCGATAGTTGTTGCGCTCAAGTCTTATGGCTTAAGCAACAATTGCTCGACTTTAACCTCAAACTTGAGTGTATTCCAATTTTTTGTGATAACACGAGTGCTATTAATCTAACCAAGAATCTTGTGCTACATTCACGCACCAAACCTATCGAAATTCGACACCACTTCCTTAGGGATCATGTAGAGAAAGGAGACGTGGTTTTTGAGCATGTTGAAACTAAAAATCAACTTGTTGATATCTTTATAAAACCTCTCTCTACTGAGCCTTTCTTTCATATCCGACGAGAACTCGGTGTTCTTGATATTTCGGATCGTGTTTAGAAATATCTCTCACATGTTATATACATCTATATCTATATGTACTTTGTCCATTTGTCATCTAACAAATGAAGATGTTAAGAGCCATATATGAGTGCATCTCGTTACATTTGGAGATGAGGTAATATCCTTCCTTAACTTGAATCTCTCAAAATTTTCATGTTCATAAAAATATAATGTATCAAAGTATGTGTCATCATTGTCGTGTATATCATGATTGCGCTTATTTCACTCCTTTGTATGCTTGAAATATGCTTTAGCTTGGTATTTATGTCTTATTGTATGCTAAAATGTTCAAAAATTGAAGTTTTGTCATTTTTTGTCTGCATGAGTCGACCTATGCAGGGTAACGGTCAACTCACAAAATGAATATTTTTTGCCTGAGACACGGGTATGCTCGGGTCGATCCTCCGGTCGATGCATACCCCTTCTATTTCAAACGTGTTGTTTTCAACACAGTATGCATCGACGCATGGACCTTCCGATCGATGCATCGCGTGGATTCTGTGAAAAATGTCTGCTAAAATTGTTCATTTTTTTACTACTTTTAATACAATTTAATTCATAGTGTTCATTCAAAGTCATCATCATTAAGACATTTTGCATTGAGCTTTGTAACCTACATCAAGGCTATTTATCTTCCTTTCCTCTTTCCAAATACCTAGCATCTACAAGAGGGGTAAATTTGTCATCTTTTCCTCCATATTCAAGAAAACCCTCCTCTTCAAAGATTCTTCATCTCCATCCTTGAAAGTGAAAATGTCCACCCGCAGAATCACTGGAAAACGAACAACTAGAGCTTCTTCCTCCAATGCAGGTCCATCATCTGCAACCCTGCCGGTAACTGCTGCCTTGTACCTCTCGAGTTTGCAGAAATCTATGACAAAAATTTCAGCAAGTGATCTATCGTGAAGCAGCATGCGTACTACCGAATATTTGCTGAACATATGCACATCCCACAAGTGATTGATCTTCTTGATACTCAAGGATTCAATAACCTTTTACAGTGCAACACAAAGTACAATGAAGACCTTGTAAGGATATTCTACACTGGCCTTCAAGGGAAATTTCAAGGTTTCGAGTTCAACACGAAAGTAGGGACTACCAAGGTATGTGTGAACGACTCAGTCTGGAAAACTCTGTTTAATATGTCTCCAGTATCCTTTGAGCCCATCATTAAGGCCACGGATGCTCGTACGGTTATCGGCTACGAGTTCAAAGAGGCTTTGAACTCCATGTTGAAGAAACCTTATACTAATGAGATTGTGGCAAGTGACCTTTTCCCTAAGACGGTCACAACGAGAAAGGTAAAACCAATGGATAGAATCTTACAATGGATTGTGGCGTACATTTTGCGGCCAAAGAAAGGAAACTATTCATGCGTCGATCAAGCTGAGGTACACTTGATCTATATTTTGAAGAAAAAGATCAAAATCAGTTGGCCTCACTACATAGCAAGTCGGATTTATTGACTAAGAGACTCCGGTAGAGGGACTGCTCTCTCGTACGGGTCTTTTATCCAAGAAGTTCTCAACCATGTCAAAATCTCAGTTCCAGGTATACCGCATAGATCCCTAACCTTGGATCAACAGTTTTTCCAAAAGACTCTTACCATGATGGGATATATTTGGGATAAAACCGAAAGTTTTTACAGGTTCATTGTAAAAAAAACTACCTCTCGGCTGGAAGACTCAAATGAGAGTGATGATCAGAACGAAGAAGCACAAGAAGAAGACCAAGAAGAACAGGTTGATGGACAACCCATGGAGGCTAATGACCAATATGATGTTGGGTGGTTAGACCAACCTCCTCACTCAGATCCTGAGAATGACCAAGGGTGGGGCGCCTGGCAACATACTGGTTGGACATTATTAGGGGAAAACTATATCCCTCAGCAGCATTCGGAGTATCAAGAAATTCGAAACTGGAACTATGAGCCTCCATAATTCCTGCATCCGCAATAACACTCTGATGAACTCCTCGACATGATGAGGACTATGCAGCTTGAGCAACGCTCCTTCATGACTGCTCGGGATGAGCGATTTTCACAACTCCAAAGTCAATTTGAAACTCACACCGAAAATTTCAATGCTTTTTCATCCGATGTCATGAAAAGGTTCAATGGGTTTGTTGAAACAGCAGCCAGTCAACATAGGGCTCTTGACACTAGCTTCAATCCCCTAAATAGAGCGGTCCTGGAGTTCACTAAAAGAACCGATGCCCAATTACCTCTGGAGTATCCCTCTCGAGGGTGTATCCACCATTTCAAGGGGAGGAGACCTTGAAGTCGCCTTGCATACTGCATCTTGCATCTGACTATCATGTTATAAATGTTGTTATTTGTTGTTGAATGTCTTATGAACTTATGTGTGTTTAATGACATTTTCTTTCTTGACTACGATAGCAAACTTTATTATTGTTCTATTTATGCATGGCTCTATTTATCATTCTGTTTATCTAATCATTACCTACATTGTATGTGGATGTATGTTAATGTATAGCCTGTTCCGAGTGTTCTGGAATGTGCGTTCTCTTTTACTTTTATACAAATCATTAACAGGTGTTTCTTTCTTTTTGATGTAGTCAAAGGGTGAGAAAGGATCAAGCACCGCAATAGAACCAGAAACATCACAAGTGAAGACTTAATATTCACACAGAAAAGTGTGTATGGATGAAGGCATCAAGTAAAGGAGACGATAATGTGACATATCATACATCCAGGTTCTATTTGTTTTGCCATCATCAAAAAGGGGGAGTATGTGAGGGCAAAGCCTCATATATAGACGTGCTCGTTTCGATGATGTCAAAACTTAGCTCCATAGAAAAATATATGTTAGACGTTGTCACCATGTCATATTTGCATGTCTTGTCTCTCATAATTCAAATGCTCGCAAAAATCACGATTGTTGCATATAGAGATGGCCAAATTTGTGTGTCATATATGGTTGACTTAGTTGGTGTTGTTGCCATACTATAGGTTTCATCAAATATGTCGTAATGCACGAAAATGGGCATTTTGGCCTGTTTCAGGGTTTTGAGTCGACCTAAAACCTGCTCCGGTCGACCCATACAGCAAGTCATTTTAATGAATTAGTCTCAGGAGGACTCACATCGACCCTCTGGTTGACTCATACTGTGATTATTTTCATTTGGCTAAAATGGCATGTTATGCATTGACGCATGCTATGCTTCGGTCGATGCATGGTCCTGATTTATGCATAATCTTGAGTTTGGGTAAGCTCAGGTTGACCCCCTCTACTGCATAGGTCGACCGCTCATTGTATTGTGTCAAAATTTTGTTATGTCAACTGTTTTTGTGAATTGGTTTTCTTTGTTATGTCAGTTATGTTTAATATATAAGTTGAGTTGCTCTTTCATTTCACTACATCTAAGAAAAACAAGAAAAGTGAAATTACATGTCGGTTTTGTTAGTTCCATGGTTCTATGATATAGAATTGTCCATGGTTCTATGATTGGCTAAATTTTGGTAAATCATGATCATGCACTGGTGTTAAGCAGGATGTTATGACATCTCCATCTGCTGTGGTGAAAGAACTGTTGTGGAGTGTTTTAATGTGAATGCCAGGACATCCATGACGACATCCATCTGCTGTCATGACAGAACTGTTGTCATGTGTGAGAGACAGCAGGAGTAGTGGTGCAGTAGGAGCTAGCAGGAGCTGATAACAGAACTGTTGTCATGTGTTGTAAACAGGATGTCATTACCAATATCATGACATCTGGTGCAGTAGGAGCTATGTGCAGCAGGAGCTAACAAGAGCAGATGACAGAACTGTTGTCATGGATGCAGAAGGAGTTGATGATAGAACTACTGTCATGGATGTCGTACTAAATGTCATGACATCATGTCTGGTACAGCAGGGGCTGCTATGTTATATCTCTTGACAGAAGTGTGTTGGTACTGTTGGACATTCCTCATCAGTATGTACAGACCAAAGAGATTCATTAGGAACAAAGTGCAGATTTAATTAGTGTTCATAAAAAGGATCTTTGATACTTTTTAGGAAACTATGATATGCTTGTTTCTACTCTCATGAAGAAGATTCTGTAGAAGGGTGCAGCAGTGCAAGCTGGTCAACTAAGAGTAAGTGAAAGCTGAATGTCATACTGAATGTCATGACATTGATCGTATGACATCAAACGGACAAAGTTTGTTTTTCTGTTATGATACCTGATATATCTCAGGCTAAATTTCAAAAAACCTGTTATGACTTCTTAGTTATTTCAGACGAGATTCTAGGCAGTATCATGACCTAATTTGACAGCACCTTGATCAGTGGAAATTAGGTTTACCTTGTTAAACCTAATGTTTGTTACTTTAAAGCAGCCCAAGCCCAGTCTCCAGTGCTATAAAAGGAGGAGCAGAAGCAGAAGAAAGTAAGCATACACACCAAGAAAAACCAGAGTGGAAAATAAAGGTCTAGGGTTTGAGAGTCCCTTGTGTGTAAGTCACCCTTTGTATCATTTGATACATTGTGGTAGACATACTTGTAAGTGAAGAAGGGTAGTCTTCACGTGTGAATTCTGTTTAGGAATACTTGTACTCTAAGCAATTGTCTGGTTGATGATTTGCATTGGATACGTAGATTCTAGGTTGTGTCTCACTCAAAGCTGTGAAGCAAGAGTGTGTGAGTTCCTTGATCAAAGTTGTGAAGCAAGATCAAGGTGTGTATGAAGTGTCTCTTCATATTGTCTTTGTAATTATGAATTATAAATCACTGTTGTGTGATTGAGGGGGAGTGAATGGTTATACTCAGGTACTAGAGTGTCTCTAGGCTGAAATTGCATTAGGTAGAGATTAAGTTAGGAGTGTAAACTTGAGGTTTAACTCTAAATTAATTTTGCTAATAGTGGATTTCCTTCCTGGCTTGGTAGCCCCCAGATGTAGGTGATGTTGCACCGAACTGGGTAAATAATTACTGGTGTTATTTAACTTTCTGCATTTACAATTCTGTACAATTTAAATGGTTAGATAAATAGGTCTGTCAACCTACAGATGTCACAACAGACGTCATGACGTTGGTCATAACATTGAGACAATTTAAAGAAATTTAAATTGGTCATGGTTTGTGCTCGTCCTTGTTGAGCAGAGATCAATGTTCTTGGGACATATGTGATCTGCACACCAGAATTTCAGGTTTGATTCTCATCATCTTCATTCTCTTCACAGCATTTCACAACAATTACACATAATCATTTTTGTTGTGCATTGTGCATGTTCGAGGTGATAACCTCCAAAGTCGAAGATTGGTTTATCTGGTTTGGGTTGAGTAATCGACAATTTTTTCTTGAATAGAACCGTTAGGATTTTGTCCTCCAAGATTCTTAGATTTTGGGGGGTTTTTGCATGATTTGTTCCATCACCTATTCAGCCGAGTAAAGGTAATCGAAGAGCTGGAGGTTCTGTCAGTTTAGTAACGGTAAACGGAGGATTGTGAGTGGGAATTTCGGGATCGACACATGGGTGACTGAAATCAGCTGGGCCAGATTTTAAAGATCGAGGGTTGTTCAAAGAGAGTGTCGCAATCAGAGGTTTATTCACCGTGTTTGAAGTAATTGATTCAACTTGAATCAAGGGGCAAGAAGAAATAGTCTCTACAACAACAATTGTGTTCGTTTGTTTGATCTCTATTTGCTTCTTGTATAAACATTGACCAATAGGTTATATCTATCTATATACAGGTCTCAATTCTATTGTTAGAATTGAGGGCAGACGTACCCTGAGCGAGGATGACGGGGAACTGCCTCAACAAACTGTTGTGTCTTTTTCTTTATGTTTATATTGCTGAATTTCTGAGTTTTTTAGTGCAAACGATTATATCAATCAAGTTCATATTTGAGTTGTTCTAGACTAATTTTTTAAACCTATTACAATCATTGATTGTAAGAGAGAAATTGAGCACTTAACTCTCCTAGTGTTTAATTTTTTAAACCAAAATTCACTTGTAATGTTCTGCACTCCTAGTGTTTAATAAATTGTGTGAACTAAAAACCTAGTGTGCTGTCTTTTCATATTGTCAATATTTTGAAGGCATTGGAACTAGTCACACCGTATAGTGAGCATAATTAAATTGAAAGTGTGATTGACGTAGTAAATGTTCGTAGTAACTGTTCGTTTATCAGATTCCATATGCTTAAGGCATATCCGGTTTTCTAGTAACTGTTCGATTTAGACGTGTATAGTTCCTCGACTGCTTCCGCTATTAAACAAATTTTAAAAACCAACTTTTGGTAGCGCCGACTCTATTTTTAAACAAGCGATCTATTCAACCCCCTTTTTAGATATGCGCTATCGTCTAACATGGAGGACTCTGTCAAAAAGGTATTTTGACATAAAAAATTACACTTTCAACAAACTTAAATATATATTATTATGTGGAGGTTGTATTGATGAATCAATGACAAAATAAAAATTCACTACAAGTATATACCTAGTTGATAAAATCAGTTAGAACTTCCAAGCATATATTATATTTTAGAACAAATTGTAATCAACCAAAAATAAAGGCACAACATAAGATTTAAGGTTAGGATTTTTTTAAAAGCATAAAACTTAGATACAATTCCAATGAAAAATATACAAGCGTATTTAAATATTGTTTAGGAAGTAAAAATAGAAGGAAATTGTATATGTGTAAGAGGAAATATACACTTATTATATTTTTATTGAAAAATAATAAAAATCATACATAAGGAATTGTATATAACTTTTCTCTTTTTTAAAATTTGGGTATTTTAATATTTAAAAAGAATTACAGCTTAAAAACTCACCAAAATAAATACTTAAGTAAAATGTGAAATCGTGTTTGAACTTGGGTTATGGAAAAGAACACAATATTTTGTTTGGAAAAACAAAATAACTATTGTTTCGGTGGTAATGAGATTTTATTATAAACTAAACAGAAATAATGCTTTTTTTTCTTCTTTTCAATTCTATCATTCAAGGTCAGTTTAAATATTTGAAGTGATATTGCTGATGTTTTGGCCTTCTTCAATGGTCGTGACCTTCATGTCAAATTTCTTAGGAAGAAACCTAAAAATCTTTCTCACCAACTTCTCTTGTGGTATCTTCTCACCCAAGGCAATAAAGGAATTAGTTATTTTAAGTATATTCATGTGAAAGTCATGAATACATTTATCTTCTCTCATCTTCAGATTCTCAAATTTGGTAGTGAGTGTGGATCGATTTCCGTGACCCCAACCAATCCTGAGATGGTGAGATTCTCGTGAACCATGCTTATGCCACTTTGAAATTTCTAATATTTATCCTATGATGCTTAAAAGGAAGGGGAAGAAACCTAAACTAACCCTCCATGCAAGTGTTATCCCTACAAATGCAAAAAGATATGAAATCGGGGGTTGATTATACTAAGGGATGCTATTAACACCCTGAGTATCTATAGTACTCTATAAGAACCTTTTGTACATTTTTTACTATCAGTTATTTCATCTATTTAAGTTGTTTACTGTTGATTTGAGAAAGTTTTAACCTATGGGTGAGAACAAGACTACGAGATGTTTTAGGAGTTTTTATTTTATGAAAGGTACAGAGACCTAAGAGGTTTTATTTAAAGACGTGCTCGCTAAGATCTCGCGATCTTATGTCTACGTATTCTCAAAAACAAATTGAGAAATCAAAGTGTTCCTCGTTCCACCTAACTATGGGTGGAATTTGTATCTTGTTCAAAGTCCTAGATGATGAAGCTAAAAGGGTATTTGTGTATATTGTTCAAAGCCTAATATATGAAGCTAACCGTTTTGTGGGTTTTTGAATGAAAAGGAAAATTTTCATTTTTAAGGGAGATATCCCACATGTTCATCACAAACATTTGAGAATGATATCATAAGGGAAGAAGCTTTGAACTTGGATGTTAAAGAATCCTAAACAATGCCAGATCTTTATTTATGAGACTTTGCATGCTAAGAGAAGGACCTTAACTTGGATATAGTATCAACAAGTGTGCCACTTACATCACTTAGATGAAAGAAAATTTTTGGACCATGATAATAGAAGCACTCCAGCTTGAATTTTGAATCAACAAGTGTGTCACATACATCACTTATATGGAAAAAGTTTTTAATGTTTGGTTTTGAATTGTGGTGTATAGAAGAGATATCTTCCGGTAGAGATGACTCAATGTCTCATCTTGTTCAAAGTCTAAGATGTTGAAGCTAAAATATTTGTATCTTGTTCAAAGTCCAAGATGTGAAGCTAAAACGTTTATTACAGCCTGAGAGAAGGCTGTCTTAAATGGGGAGTTTTGAATTGATGGTCTTTGTATGAAGCCCAAGAGGAGGCTAGGGTTCTTGAATAAAGTCCAAAAGAAGGCTATGATAAAGTTGACTTCATCCAAAGAGGAACTAGGGTTTGGCATAAGTTGTAGTTGAGGGAACCCTAATATTGTACCAAGTTTAAACTAGGGATGATGTGTTATTAACGTCAAGAGAAACTTAATATGAATAAGTACATGACAATCATAGACATGAATTTAAAGTTGAGGATCTTACACTCTTATAGAGGTCCATGTCTAAGCATGGTTAATTAGAAGAGGTGGTAGGTCTTACACTCTAATAGAGACCCATGATATTTTTCGAATTTGAATGCCACTAGAGCTTTGTTTGATGAAAGTTGAAGATTGAGTTTTGAAAGATTGAATTGTATTGAGAAATTGAAGAGAGTTTTGAGGAGGAGGGTAGGGACTTACACTCTAATAGTGGCCTAAAAGGATTTAAAACTGTAATGGATCTTACACTCTAACAGAGCCCCAAAAGGTTTTTGAAAATGTAATGGGTCTTACACTCTAATAGAGGCCCAAAAGGTTTTTTAAAAGGTAATGGGTCTTACACTCTAATAGAGGCCCAAAAGGTTTTTGAAAAGGTAATGGGTCTTACACTCTAACAGAGGCCCAAAAGGTTTTTGAAAATATAATGGATCTTACACTCTACCAGAGGTCCAAAAGGTTTTTGAAAATGTAATGGGTCTTACACTCTAACAGAGACCCAAAAGGTTTTTTAAAATGTAATGGGTCTTACGCTTTAAGAGAGGCCCAAGAGGTTTTTTAAAATGTAATGAGTCTTACACTCTAACAGAGGCCCAAAAGTTTTAAAAATGGCGATGTGCATCAAGCAAAGAAGAGTTTACGAAAGAAATACTTGAACATTAGGACATTTTTATGACAATAACACGTGGATGAAGGAGTAAACATAAAACAGACGTCATGTGAGAACATTTAAGGATGACAAGTTTATAATTTAAACATCATTTGAGCAAATTAAGGCAATATTTGAAAATTTAAGCATGGATACAAGTTGAACATGTTAAGACAAGTTGGTAACAACTAAACATGGATATTTAGGGTTCAAACATGGTCATAAGTAAGTAAGAATATCATAGAGGTTTAAGCATACAAGTGTGTGTTCATAGTCATTTTCAAGACAAAATTCAAGTGTATAAGGACATACAAACATGGTGAAATTAATCACAAAGGAAAATATGCATATCATAGTCATGCAATCATGGAAAGAACATCATATGTTCAAAAAAAAAATAGTTGTGCAAATGATCATGGTATGAACAAGGCTTAACATACACTTTAAACATGTGAACATGTATCAACAAGGCATAAAATTTGAGCAAAAACACAATGTACAAGTTTATGAAGTCATGCAAGGTGTCTACAAGGTGTGTAGTGTAACAACCTTCTATTTACTTGCGAAAATTTCAATTACCTTTGGTCTTAATGCGGATTTACATGTGATTTAAAGTTTTTCCTGCAGATGTGTTCTGCGGTTGTTACCTACGATTCTTTTCTGCGATTTTACCTACTAAAATAATTAAACACAAAGGTTTAGCTAAGAACAAAAAATGGCAAAAAAAAAAACCCACAGATAACACGTTTCCTAAAAAAACGTTTATCAAAATTTACAAATAAATCCACAGAAAAATAAAATATTTCAAATGGTGTATCCTTAAAGCAGGAGAAAATGTGTCGACAAGTGTTACCTTAAAGCAGAATAAATCTACCCTATGCCACAAAATACAACAGCTATTAGTACTATTATATGATAAATATGTACCATACATATGGGCACAATTAATTTTTGGGGTATATCCATTTATTTCTATATAAATATTATGTTGATATATTCTTTGTAAATTAAAATTCTATTTATTTTACATGAAATATTTTTTTATTCATAATGCCAAAGAAACAATTTGTAACATTGATTATTTTCTTGTAATAGTTTTTATACATAATCACACAGAAACAATTTGTGAGATTAATTATTTACTAGTACATGTAAGAATTACTTAATGAGACACAACAAACCATAACACCAACCTAGTTATAGTGAATGTGTGGTATAAATTAATAAATTGTATTATTTGAACACTATGTTAGGTTTATCTAACTTTATATGGACTACAATCAATTGTTATTTAGTTTGTGAAAAGCGGGTTAATCGTGATTCTGATGAGATTTGGATACTCAGTCTATATTTAAAAGAGATCACTTAACTAATTAAATGACTTTTATATGCACCCCCATCAGAATCACAATTAACCCGTTTTTCACAAATAAAACAACAATTGATTGTAGTTCATATAAAGTTAGATAAATCTAACATTCTCCCACTTGGGCAAAACCAATTGTATGATTTTTATTTTAAAATGAATTTTGAAAATGAATCTCGGCTTAATGACTAATTCCTTAAAGTGAGGTCGTATTTTAAGGAAATGCATGATTCTAGGTGCAGTATCAGAATATGACTCCATCCTACGAAAGTCAAGCAATATTGAACCACAAGGATTATTATATTATTCATTGACATAAAACCTTATGTGGTTACAAATACTACGGACTCCATCAACTAGTCATCAGCGTGGAGTGTGGCAAGAAAATAATATGCTAATGTGATCCAACAACCAACAACTATTTTCTTTGTCAGTCCTTAACAATTTCTCCCAAATGCATTAAAGCCAAATAAATTGCATGGTTTTACAAACCATATTGCCTTCGTTCGAATATGGCGTCAACCACCGGCACAGTGGTCCAGACAACGCCAACTTAAAATCATACCTCAACTCCAATATGGCATCGACCACCAGTATAGTGGTCCCAAAGATGGCGAGCTCAAAATTGTAGCCATACCTCGAACTCCAAAATAGTGTCGACCATGGACAATGTGGTCCCAATGACACTGAGTCCCAATTTTAACAATTAACATATAAATAAACAATGACAAATAATAATAACAATATTCATTGTAATATCAATTGATTAAAATTGAAAGTACTCGAAAGTCCAACACTTAAAGTGTCCAAAATAAAACATATCAGGATACGAAAATGACATAAAGGAAAAACTCTCACTAACCAAGTACATCAAAAGAACTCACAATGCCATACTTTCAACATGGTTTTTGAACACAATGAGTCTAAATCCCTTAGTTAGGGGATCATCTAGCATGAAATCAGTATCAATGTACTCAACAAAAATGTCATTTTTCTTTACAAGATCTCTGAATGTCAAATACTTTAATTGTAAATGCTCAGTGCCGCTAGAAGTTTTATTATTCTTGGAGTAGAATACAGTTGCGCTATTATCACAGTAAAACTTTAGTGACTTTGCAATGGAATCAACAATATGAAGTTCAGTCACTAAATTTTTTAATCAAACAACATGAGTGGCAACAAACTCTGCCTGCATAGTAGAAGAGCCGACAAGAGTTTTCTTTTTACTCTTCCATGATATCGCACCTCTAGCCAACATAAAAATGTAACCAGAAGTAGATTTCCTATCTTTAACACACCTAGCAAGATCAGAGTTAGTATACCCAACTATTTCTAAGTTGTCAACTCCCCTAAAAACAATCATATACTCTTTAGTTCTCTGCTAATATCTTAACACCTTCTTATTGAGATCACCATTCAGAAAAGCAGTCTTAACATCCATCTAATACAATTCCAAGTTGAAATGTGCTACAAGGGCCATAACGATTCGAATTTTTTTTGTGTGGAAACAGGAGAAAAAGTTTCATTAAAATCAATCCCCTCCTTTTGTGTGAAGTCCTTAGCCACAAGTCTTGCTTTAAACCTCTCAATTTTACCATTTGAGTCCTTCTTTATTTTGAATATCCACTTGAAGCCAACCGCCTTACAATTTCTTGGTAACTCCACTAGTTCCCAAACATCATTATTTACCATACATTTCATTTCATCGTGCCTTGCATTTGTCCACATGCTAGATTGAGGACAAGTAATAGCTTCTAGATAATTTTTAGGATCAATAACACTACCAACATCATAAGCATCCTCATTAAGATAAACTACAAAATCATCAGAGATACCAGGTCATTTTTGTCTTACTGACCTTCTAACATGAATTTGCTCAATTGGCTCATCAGGTTCTGCAACCTCATGATTAACTATATTTTCAATAAGTGGTTCAATCACATCTTCAACTGGATGTTCAGCCACATTCTCATTTGGAGCAAAACCTCCATGAGCAGTGGATGATTTAGCATTGTCGAAACTAGGCAGTGACAAAGTAACAACATCAGGCATAACATAATCAATATTATCAGATGCAATGACATACTCAACAACATCAAGCTCAATAAATTTTGTATGCTTGGACTATACAATTTTATTGCCTCTACCAGGACAGAAGAATTTGTATCCTTTAGTTTGATCGGGATATCCAATGAAAAAACAACGACTTGTTTTTGGGTCAAGCTTTATCTCAAAAGGATTATATATTTTAACCTCTGCGGGGAAACCCCAAACACGAAGGTGGTTCAAACTGGGTTTTCTACTTGTCCAAAGCTCAAAATGTGTTTGTTGGAACTGATTTACTAGGAACTCTATTAAGTATATAGAGGGATGTTTTCAAAGCATCACCCCATAAAAATTCTGGTAAATTGCACCTACTCATCATGCTTCTCATCATATTCTTAAGAGTGTGGTTTCGCCTTTCGGCTACACCGTTTTGTTTGGAGTACCATTAATGGTGTATTGTGGAACAATTCCAAAATATTGCGAGTATTTTGCAAAAGGCCCCATATGTTGCCCAGTTGAATCATATCCACCATAATACTCTCCACCACAGTCAGAACGTACCACATTTATCACCTTTTTCAGTTGCTTTTCAACCTCAGTATTAAAGATTTTAAACTTTTCAAGTGCTTCTTATAGATATCTTGAATTTAGAAAAACAGGTAATGGTCAACACCATAATATAGGAAGTCCTAAGCTTGTTGCTTTTAAGAAATCATTTTGCTATTTTTAGTGTAAGGAAAAGGGGCATAAGAAAACTGATTGTCATGCTTTTAAAACTTGGTTAGACAACAAAAACGAATGCAGAGGGGTTTAGAAACCAGCGAAAATCAAACTTGAGGGAAAACAAACTCAGAGTAGGAAATGATCTTGAAGTCATGTGGAGCTAGTGGGAGATGTTAGGTTAGTTTAAGTAACTGGTTTTGAACTTGTTTTGAAAAATACATTTTATGTACCTTCTTTTAGGAGGAATTTAATTTCGGTATTTTGTTTGGATAGACTTGGATTTCAATTTAGTTTTTATGATGGAAAATAAAATTTGATGTTGAATTCTCAAGTTGTTAGTAATAGTATCTTGTTGAATGGTTTATATAAGTTGTCTTTGAATTGCAATAATATTTTCTACGAGCGATTGATGTACTCTCTCATTTCATAAATATAAATAAAAGATCAAAATATCTAAAGTTCCTTAATATGACAGTTTAATCTATGGAAGCTCGTGTTCCATGCTTCAACAAATTATCTACGAGCGATTGATGTAACAAATAAAGTCCAATCTAATAGTTTGATGGTCCATGGGTCCATGGCACCTAATTGACAGACCCAAGAGTACTATGAAGTCACTAGTGAACATGATACTTCAATAAATATAATTACTAATGCAACAAACCGTAACACCAACCTAGCTAGTAATTGTGTGGTATAAGTTAATACACATCTAAGAATTAGATAATGCAACATAACACAACATATCATCAATGTATCTAGCTTTAACTTTTATTTATTAATTTCTTTTGCAGCACTTCATATTCAGAAGGTATTAAATTTAGATATTTTTATATTACATAAGTCAGATTTCTTTTTATGTGCATGCATAATTTTTTTTAGAATTTCATTTTCATATCAGAATACTACGAAATGAATTTTGAAAAGATTATTCAGTCCATTAAAATTGATTTTTTTATGAACAAAATTGATTTGAAGCAAATAGCACTACAAGAAACATTGCATTTTTTCAAATAATTTTCACGTCACTAACCCAAAAAACACTTCACTAAGCAACATTTGCGACGTGGATAAAACACGTCGGAAAAGCAATGGTGAAAACATTTTGCCATGTGAAAAACACGTCACTAAGTTGTGACATGAGAACCACTTCGCAAATAACCAAAATAATAGAAAATGTTCCCACCTGAATATCACGTGGGAAACCATCTTTCCCAATAGGTCTCTGCACGTTATATATGACACCAATTAAATTTTTTATCATGGGTTTTCCACGTCACTAATTAGTGACGTGGCTTGCATACCACAACTGAAAATATGTTTTATATTAGTGACATGAGTTACACTTCACTATAAAATTTAATAATAAAAAAAATTTAACTAAAAACAACTATAAAATTAAAATAAATATTAAATATTAATTATAAATATTAAATATTAACTATAAAATATAAATTATGATTAAATCTATTTTTTTCTATTTTTTAAATTTATTTTAAATTATGTTTACTAAAATATACTACATATTCTCAAAATATAATATTCTAAAATATAATATATAATTTGTTTATTAAAAATAACATATTTAAAATACAATATATATTCATTATTTTAAAAAATCTATTTTTTCTAAAATAATATAAATTATGTTTACTAAAATATACTACATATTCTCAAAATATAATATTCTAAAATATAATATATAATTTATTTATTAAAAGTAACACATTTAAAATATAATATATATTCATTATTTTTTAAAAATATAGTTTTTTCTAAAATAACATATATTAGGTTTACTAAAATATAATAAGTATTCTATAATATAATATATAATCCGTTTACTAAAAATAACACATTTAAAATATAATACATATTTATTATTTTTTAATAAAAATACTTTTTCAATTTAAATAACACATTTTAAATATAATACATATTCATTATGTTTTTTAAAAAATACATTTTAATTTTTTCTATTTACAATTTTGTTTACTAAAAATATTTTTAAAAATTCTACTTTTTCTAACATAATATATATTCTGTTTTTTAAAAATTAAATACATATTTAAATATAACATTACATTTTTTGTTTCTAATATACATTCTATTACATACTTTTCTAATATATATTTTGTTTTTAATTCTAAAAATATATATTTTGTTTCTAATATAATATATCTTATAATATTTTTAATTTTAGTTTTCAACAACAACAACACAATACATACTTACATACACTAACAACAACAAATCTAAAATTTTATAACCAACAACCAAATTAACATTTCATATATCACTATAAATCTGAAAAATAAACAAATTTAATTGCATAAATAACTCAATGGAGCAAATTCTCAAAGTTTCAATGGAACAACTTCTTAATCTTAGATGTGAAAAAAAATCAATAATTAATAATAAGAAAAAATTAAAATAAACTGTAAAACAAAAACAAAAACAAGAAAAATATCATTCACCTTAAAATTTTTGTGAAGGTTTCGTTCAAAAATGGAGGAGTAATGCAGGCAGAAGGAGAAGAAGGAAAGGAAAGAAAGAAGGAAAAGGAAGAAGAAATGAGGATGCGTGAAAAAAAGTTCGGGCTTTGAATATATAACCACACTTGCGACGTGGTGGACACGTGGAAACGTACCCACGTGAAAATCACGTCGGAACCTATTAAATGCAAGCTCATTTGCGACATAATTTCCCCATGGGAAAGTTGCCATGTGAGCCACACGTCGGAACTTTTCCAGCATTAAATATTTTAACGTTGCATTACTAAATGTCAAAGCAACGGTAAAAAATAAATTTTAATGTATTTATGTATCCCATTTGCGACGTGGGATTCACATGGAAAAGCTGTCACAGTCAATTTCAACATTAATGTGTCTGAAAAGTAAAAGTAAAAGTTGACCACCTTTATTATTTACAAACTTGCAACGTGAAACACATGTGGGTACTTTGTGACATGCTTCTCACGTCACAACTACAAAGACTTTTTTGAATTTTTAGTTCCCATGTGTTTAACACGCCACAACTTAATTTTTGAAAAATTCAAACTTCCCTCCCTCTTAAAATTCAAATATTTCATTGCAGATTTTAGGTTTACATAATTTATTACTTAAATATGTTTGTGACGTGGTTTACACGTGGGTACATATTTTTTTCCCACGTGTTTACCACGTCACTAAATCACTAGGCAAAATCAAAGTTTTCTTGTAGTGTAGATTATGTAAAATTGAGAATAGTAAGACAAATCAAATTTAATTCGATCCATCCAAATTTAACTTTGAGTGTTTCAAATGTGAATTTAAATATACTCTCAAATATACTCTCAAATAACAAATAACTTTAACATAGACTATTGAAGTCTAGTTTTAACTGGTAAATTGTTTATGGAACCTGTCTCCATCACACACTTATAATATTAATAAATATGACAAATTGATAAATTATATCAACCTTAATTGTATAACTAAAGAAATCTATACAATGCCAAAAAAAGGGAGAATCATTATTTTTTGTACATTTAAGGAAAATAATAATTTATTAGCAAAATTCCACCATAAGTCTTTTTTAAGTTATTTTTAAGGCATAATTAGTTCATAGGTTCCTTAATTTTGAGCGAAGTTTTATTTTGATTTTCAAACTAAAAAATGTTACATAATGATCCATTTACTTCATTTCCATTAAACCATTTGGTCCCTACCGTTAGTTTGTATGAAAAACGTTAACTAAGACTGAGGTGACATGTCAGGTAAGCAAATGGTAAATTGAACATCTCTATCTTCCATTTTCTTCTCCAAATTAGGGTTAAATCACCATCTTATTTCTTCCATCTTCCATTTTTTCTCCAAATTAGGGTTCAATGTCAAAGATTGCAAGCAATGCTTTAACCCCCAAATTGATTCCTTTTTCATTTTCTTATCCATATTGATTCCTTTTTCAACCCCCAAATATTCCTTCTATCATCTAATCACACCATCAATTATGAATCAAATTTCTCAATTGCATCCTTCTAATTCATCAGTTCAATTTTTCCACTTCGATTTCATCAACTGGGTCATGTTGAGCCATTGTTGTAATTGAAAATCTTTGTTAATTTTCATGTAAAATGGAGGAACAAACTTTTTTAGGCTATGAACCAATTGTTAATGTTGGAAGAGATGAAGAAGAAGAAGATGATGAATTTTGTAGTTGTTGTGAAGATGAAGAAGAAAGAGAACAACAACAACAAGAAAAATGGAAAAAAAAAATCAAGGAGACGGTGGTTGTGGAAGGGTTGAAGGAAGTGCTTGATGAATTTTCAGTAAGAATATACTTTAAGAGTTTGTCAATAGCTGAGGTTGAAAATTCAACTATAGGGTTTCATGGAATTAGAATTTTTATGGCAAGATCATTGAATTTTCTCCTATAAGGGTGCAGAAAATGCTTCATTTTTATGTTGAGAAGCCTATGGCTGATTACTTGGCACTCGTGGATGGTTTGTTGGAAGCTTTGCAGAATAAGATCCGTAGGCTTTATGTTTTCACAGATTCTGAATTGTTGTATAATGTTAGTTGTTCAGTAATCAATATAAAATAAAAAAAATATTCCAACTCAACCATTAAATGTCCAGCAAAGCAAATTTTAACGTTTTTTCAACAAAAACTAATAGAAATGACTAAAATATGTGACAGAGTATAAGTTAATGGACCACCATGTAACATTTTTTTTTAGGGACCAAAGAGAAACATTGACTAAAGTTAAGGGATCAAAAGAGGTATTAAGCCTATTTTTAAATAACATGTTGGTCTTTTAAGTTTTTTTTTAACAATTTGTTTCTTTAGGGTGATTTCTACATTTTATTTCTCACATTTTAAATATTTAGAAATATTTGACTGTTTTATTTTTTGTTGCACTTCATAATTGTCATACCACTCTAAATAATTGCATCTACAAGTAACACTTATATTCTGTTAAAAAAGGGTAATAGTGTACACGTTTGATAACTTAAAGGACCAAATTATTAAAATAATTTAAAGGACTAGTCTATACAAATAAATATTAACATAAAGAAATATACTTGTGGGAAATTAGCATTTATCACTTGTCAAAGTAGTCATTCCTAATTCTTATGTTACATACATGAAACACAAAAATATGGTTAACTAAATAACTTAATTACTAATCCTAGTAATACTTATTCTGCATTTTGATGTCAAAATTTATTTAATTACTCTGGAAATCGCATTCTGATTAATGTTGTTTCTTATTTTTTCCTCTTTATTCGAGTGAATCAATCACACCTTAATTGCAAGATGATTCTGCCGCACAAAAATTTGAGAAGAAGAGAAAAGAAGAATTGGGAAGAAAAAGGAAATTAGGGTTTTAGAGAAAAAAGGAGAAGAAGGAGAATATTTCTATAGAGTTTCACTATGCCTTCAAACTCAAGTTTATTCAATGGTTTTCCTATAAAAATGCATCTTTTTACAATGATAGGGTACCTCCCTATTTATAGATTGAGATTTCTTGCACACTAGACAATCTCAAATTAAAATAACTAACTCAGCTAAAACAAACTAATAAAGCTAAGTCTTAAATTCTGTCAAATACACATTTCTTTGACATTTTGACATCTATATAATTTCTACACAGAGCATTTCGACAACAAGAGACTTTGTCGAAGTGGTGTTTTGACACAAAGAATTACACTTTCAACAAATTTAAATATATCATTATGTGGAGAACTCTGTCGAAAAGGTGTTTTAACCTAAAGAATTACACTTTCAACAAATTTAAATATATATTATTATGTGGAGGTTGTATTAATGATAAATGACAAAATAAAAATTTACCACAACTATATACCTAGTTGATAAAACTAGTTAGAACTTCCAGGCATATATAATATTTTAGAACAAATGATAATCAACCAAAAATAAAGGTACCACATAATATTTAAGGTTAGGATTTTTTAAAAGCAGAAAACTTATATACAATTCCAATGAAAAATATAACAAGTGTATTTAAATATTGTTTAGGAAGTAAAAAAAAAAATTATATATGTGTAGGAGGAAATTATACACTTGTTATATTTTTATTGAAAAATAATAAAAGTCATACCTAAGGAATAGTATATAACTTTCCTCCTTTTTAAAATTTGGATATTTTCATATTTAAAAAGAATTATAACTAAAAACTAATCAAAATAGATAAATAAATAAATAAAATGTGAAATCGTGTTTGGACTTGAGTTATGGAAAAGAACACAATATTTTCGTTTGGAAAAACAAAATAACTATTGTTTCGGTGATAATGAGATTTTAGTAAAACCTAAACAACTTATTTGTTATTTTTATATGAAAATAAATAAACAAATAATTTATTTTTATTTCTGTTTTTAACTGTAAGAAAATAGACATGTTACCCACTACTTAAATTTGTGGATAAATTTGGGTGTAGTGAGAAAATGTAAATAATAAAGCAAGATGAAAAGTTATTTAGTTATCTTCGTAAAGATAGTTAAGAAATAAAGATTTCACTAAGAAACAAAGTTAAAGGCAAAAAAAAAACTTGTCAGTGAACTTTGTAATATGGATCTGACCCAAATTTTTTTTATGGGATAAAATTTTTGCTAATAGAATTTTGTATTACTTAATACTTAAGAAAAATGGATTATTACTCTTCTGCATACTTTTATTAGTAATAATTCATATTTTATTATATTACTTTCTTAAGCCCATAAGTTTGTTAGAGGGTATTTTAGTATTTATCTTATTCTAGTAACCCTAGTTTTAGCTTATAAATAGGGTGACAATCATTGTAACCAAATATAATGTTTTGTAGCCGTCATTCTCTTTAATAGAATATTTCCCTATTTCATCATTTATTCTATCTTTGCACCAACAAATTGGTATCTAGAGCTCCAGTTCAGATTCATTGGGAAACACGAGTGAACGCGAGGTCTTGTGTGTTTGATTTTGTTTCTCAGATTCTTGTTGAATCTTGAACAAAATCTGATCAGAATTTTTAATTCTGTGGGTTGGGAAACACTGTGTGAGAAAACTCTGAGTGTATTGTGCAAAGTAGAAGATGAACGGAAACGGCAACATGAACACCAAACTTCCAGTATTTGACGGTAAAAATTGGAATCGTTGGATGATCCAAATGCGTGTACTGTTTGGTGCTCAAGATGTTCTGGATCTTGTCACTGATGGTTATGTTCCGGTAGCAGCAGATGCCACTGATGAACAGAAAAACACGCTGAAGGAAGTAAGGAAGAAGGATCAGAAAGCATTGTTCTTCATTCATTAATGTGTGGATGTAAACGTGTTTGAGAAGATTGCAGACTCTACAACAGCAAAGGCTGCATGGGACACTCTGGTGAGATGTTATGGTGGTGACGCATCAGTGAAGAAGGTGAAGCTTCAGTCCTTGAGAAAGCAATATGAGAATCTCAACATGAAGAATAATGAGAAAGTTTCTGAATACATCTCCAGAGTGATTCTGATCACTAATGAGATGAAGGCATGTGGAGAAACTCTTTCTGAAGAAACAATCATGGAGAAAGTGTTGAGATCCCTTACTCCTCAATTTGATTACATTGTGGTAGCAATAGAACATTCCAAAGATCTGAACACAATGAGAATTGAAGAGCTGCAGAGCAGTCTAGAAGCGCAAGAGTTGCGTCTGACTGAGAGAAACTCTAAAAAGGAAGTAGAACAGCAGGCTCTGAAAGCAACTTCTGATAGGAGGTATCAGAAGCAGTCAGAAGCCAGGAGAAGATTTGATGGTGGTCAGAAGTCAGAAGGCTCAACCTCTGATAGACAAAAGAATGCTCAAAGGGGAAAAGAAAAGTATGATAAAAGAAAAATACAATGTTACTGTTGTAAGAAGTTTGGCCATTTTGCTAGAGATTGTTGGTCAAACAAGGAGAAGAAATCAAAAGAAGCAAATATAGCCAGAGGCTCTGATGACGAATCTGTGCTGTTGATGGCCTCTGAATCTGATAATGTGGATCTGACAGACTGGTGGTATATGGACACTGGCTGTTCAAATCATCTTACTGGAAACAAGAAATGGCTGGTTGACTTTGACTCTGAAAAGAGAACAAAGATCAGATGTGCTGATGACAAATATCTTAATGCAGAAGGTATGGGAAATGTCAGAGTGACTCTGAACAATGGGAAAATAGCATTGATTCAGAATGTGGGGTATGTACCTGGCATCAGAAGCAATCTGATGAGTGTGGGACAATTAATTGAGAAAGGTTTCTCAGTTACCATGAAGGACAATCTTCTGAAGTTGTATGACTGTAATCAGAAGTTGATTATGGAGTCAGAATAGGGAAGGAATAGAACATTCAAGGTGAATGTCAGAACTGCAGACTCAGAGTGTCTTAGTGCAACAAGTACTGAGAAGGAGAGTGAGCTGTGGCACAGAAGATTTGGTCATTTGAATTTCAGAAGCTTACAACATCTGAATTCAAAGAAATTGGTACATGGAATTCCTGCAATTAAGAAGCCTGAAAAGTCATGCAAAGTTTGCATGGAAGGAAAACAACCAAGATTGCCATTTGCATCAGAAGTTTCTCCAAGAGCAAAACATGCCTTGGGAGTTGTACACTCTGATGTGTGTGGTCTATTTCCAGTAGCATCAATTGGAGGGAATAAATACTTTGTGCTGTTTGTTGATGAATTCACAAGAATGACATGGGTATCCCTTATTAAGTTCAAACACGAGGTGTTTGATGAATTCAAGAAGTTCAGAATGAAGGCTGAGAATCAGAGTGGTCAGAAGTTGAAGATTCTTAGAACTGATGGTGGAGGTGAGTATAACTCCAAAGAGTTCCAGAAGTTCTGTGAGGAGAATGGAATTGAGCATGAGGTTACTGCTCCCTATACCCCTCAACACAATGGTCTTGCTGAAAGAAGAAACCGCACTCTGCTTGATATGGTGAGAAGCATGCTAAAGGAGAAGAAGCTTCCTCAGAAGCTCTGGGGAGAAGCTGTTGCCACTGCAACGTATGTACTCAACATATGTCCTACGAAGAAGTTGAAGGAAATAGTTCCAATACAGAAGTGGACTGGAGATAAGCAAAGTGTTAGTCATCTAAAGGTGTTTGGTTCTGTTTGCTATAGACATGTTCCAAAAGCCAGAAGACAGAAGCTGGATGATAGAAGCAAAGTGATGATTCTGATAGGGTACCACAGTACTGGTGCTTACAAGCTCTATTGTCCAGAAACCAATAAAATTGAATTCAGCAGAGATGTGATTGTGAAGGAATCAGAAGTTTGGAATTAGGATAAGTCTCAATCTGATTCTGATGTTAGAACTTCTGAAGAAAGGTCAGAATTAAGAATTTCTGAAGTTGAAGTAAATTCTGACGTTGATTCTGACTCTGATAGTGATTCTGACTCTGGAGAAGACTCAGAAGATGAAGGTGACTCTGATGATCCAGACTCTGATGGTAATCCAGATTCTGGTGGAAATTCAGACTCTGAAGATGGCCAAGGCTCTGGAGGAAGTCAAGCCTCTGAAGCTAGAAATTCTGAAGTTCAAGACTCTGGAAATATGCCAGATCCTGAAGTTGGTCAAAGCTCTGGAGAAAGTCAATCATCTGAAGCCCAAGACTCTGAACAAGTTCAGAGACCACAAAGAATCAGAAGCGTTCCCATAAGATATGCAGAATTTGACATGCTGCAAGACACTGAAGGAGAAATTATTCAGTGTGCCATGATGGTAGATTCTGAACCCATAAGTACAGAAGAGGCTCTTAAGCAGAATCTTTGGCTAAAGGCCATGAAAGAAGAACTTGATGCTATAGAGAGAAACAAGACTTGGAAGCTGACAGAACTTCCAAAAGACAAGAAAGCCATCAGCGTCAGATGGGTTTTCAAGCAGAAGTTAAAGCCAGATGGTTCAATTGGCAAACATAAAGCAAGGTTGGTAGCCAGAGGATTTCTACAGAAACCTGGGCTGGATTATTCTGAAGTGTTTGCACCTGTAGCAAGACATGAAACAATCAGAATGGTGATTGCAATAGCTGCTAACAGGAATTGGCCTCTGATGCATTTAGATGTAAAATCTGCATTTCTGAATGGTCCATTAGAAGAAGAAGTTTATGTGTCACAACCCCCTGGATTTGTGAAAAAGAATCAGGAAGGGATGGTGTACAAATTATACAAAGCTCTATATGGACTGAAACAAGCGCCCAAAGCTTGGAATCAGAGGATTGATTAATTTTTCAAGAAGCAAGGCTTTCAGAAATGTGAGATGGAGTACGGTGTCTATGTTCAGCATACTTCTGAAGGCAATATGACTCTGGTATGTTTATATGTTGATGATATACTATTGACTGGAAGTTCTGAATAGGAGATAGCCAAGTTCAAGAAAGTTCTGATGAATGAATTTGAAATGACTGATCTAGGCAAAATGACATACTTTCTAGGGATGGAGTTCAGATATTCTGAGAAAGGTATCATTTTGCATCAACTCAAGTATGAATTAGAACTTCTGAAGAGGTTTGAACTAAAGAATTGTAAGACTGCTGTCACACCTTCAGATACAAATCAGAAACTGGATTCTGACTCTGATGGAGAAGATGTGGATGCTACAACCTTCAAACAGTTGGTTGGTTCTCTGAGGTATCTGTGCAATACCAGACCTGATATTTGCTATTCTATTGGGATGGTTAGTAGGTTCATGAGTAAACCTAAGTGGTCCCATTATCAAGCTGCTGTCAGGATTCTGAGGTATATCAAGGGAACTCTGAAGTATGGAGTGTTATTTCCCTCTGGAAGAAAGGATGAATCAGAACTTCTGAGTTATTCAGACTCTGATTGGTGTGGAGACAGAGTTGACAGAAAAAGTACCTCTGGGTACTTGTTCAAATTTCTGGGAGGTCCTATTTCTTGGTGTTCCAAGAAGCAACCTGTTGTGGCGTTATCAACCTGTGAAGCTGAATACATTGCAGGTGCTGTTACTGCATGCCAAGCTGTGTGGATTCTGAATCTGTTGCAGGATCTGAAGATTAAAGTAAGCAAACCTCTGAAGTTGATGATTGACAACAAGTCTGCAATCAACCTTGCCAGAAACCCAGTGCTGCATGGGAGAAGCAAGCATATTGAGACCAAGTATCATTTTCTGAGACATCAAGTTCAGAGTGGAGTGTTAGAAGTTGTACACTGCAGCACTCAGAAGTAGTTGGCAGATGTTCTGACGAAAGCTATCAAGATTGATCAATTTCTCAGATTAAGGGATGGAGTTGGTGTTACAAGTTTTGATGGAATATGAATTAAGGGATGGTATTAGTAATAATTCATATTTTATTATATTACTTTCTTAAGCCCATAAGTTTGTTAGAGGGTATTTTAGTATTTATCTTATTCTAGTAACCCTAGTTTTAGCTTATAAATAGGGTGACAATCATTGTAACCAAATATCATGTTTTGTAGCCGTCATTCTCTTTAATAGAATATTTCCCTATTTCATCATTTATTCTATCTTTGCACCAACAACTTTTACTCTCTTTTTAAAAATTTCATTTACACTTAAAATTATTTTAGTGATAAGAGCATGAAAGTTTTAGAAATAGTTGTTCTTGTGTAAACTGTTACCTATCTATATTTGTAATGAGTCTCTAATAAAATGATAATGGTTGCAAGTTGAATCTAGGATAAAAACTTGGTGTAAGATAGTTCTAGAATGATCTAATGATAAAAGTTTTGTTGTTTAGTGGAACTTTCAAGCTGGAATTTACCTCAAATAAGACTTTTGAAAATTTACAAAATTATGTTGTGTGTCATTGAATTGTTATTTATGATGATGTTTAATGATGAAATTTGTGCACTTGATGCTTTAAAATCATTTCTTTTTAAAGAAATTTTTTCTTAAATGCTTTTATAGAATCAACATACATGTAATTGAATGCAATTGAAAATTCACTATAAGTATACTCATTTTCAGAATTAGAACTACATGCCTTTGAAGTGTCACTTTTCTTACGTGCCATCAAGAAAAAGTTAGCAAACTCATCATGTGAAATTAAGAAAGAATTGGAGGAGGAGCTCACATTCTCTTATTCCAATGCGATGTAGGCTTTATGACATTTGGAACTCTTTCCCTTCGTCTTGAAGAAAACCTTGTCTTTACTTTTATGATGTTCAGTGAGGCTTGGACAAGTGGTTCTTTAGTATCCCAATTCACTATAGTCGTAAGATATGATATAATCATCACATTCACTATAGTCGTAAGATATGATATAATCATCACATTTCTTGTGATATTTCCAGGGGGATGAAGTTTTTTGAAATCCAATAAACCTTTGTCATTATGCTTGTGTATTTGTTTCTCTTTAGATTTCTATTCTAACGCTTGACGAATAAACCCATTTCTTTCTTTTTGAAAACTTCTACATCGAGTTGTCATATTATTCCTTTGATTTCTTCCCTTTGGAAGATGAATCTTTAAAAGAAATATATCATTTATGTAGTTTACCTTTCTCTTTCTTTTGCTACCTTACTTCTCTATCGATGAGTCATTTCAGCTCATTTTCATGTTCAGCTAACTTACCAAACAATTTTGTAAAATCTAAATTATTAAAAACATTTTTTTCTTTTATAGATGTGACTTTTTGTTTCCACTCCCTGCACATAGATTCAAATATTTTTTTTAGTACAATTTTTTTTTGGAAAAGATTTTATCCAAGTTAAGCAATTTATTTTGATTAAATGGAGTAATCTAGTTAGCATGAAATTCACATAATCTCCAAGTTCCGTATAAATTAGTTAAAAATCCTCTGTAAAAATACTGATTTTAGAATTCCTGACGTCATTTGTTCCATCATAAAGAATTTGGAGAGCGTCCCACATACCTTTAGCACTCATATAATGTAAAATCTAATAAAACACGTTAGTGCTTAACGTATAAATAAGTATGTTCCTCACTTTCAAATCATATGAAGCCTTTTGGTTTCAGCATCATCCCCGTCATTTGGATGTTTAATAACATTGTCATTGCCTTGGGAATATATGGTCCTTAAATGATGATACACCATAAATTTTGGTCAATCGATAACAAGTGTACATACATGATCAATTTCCAATAAGTGTAATTTTCTCCTTTGAAATCAGGTGATCTATTATATGCTCCCTTAGTATCGTCATCTTTCGACGTACTTACAACTTTTGTATATCGATTAGACACGATCAGAATACTAGCTCTTGATGCCAAGTGTTGGGTCGTATTATGGGAGTTGAAAAAATGTCTAGTGTGGGGTGAATATACCCAATTAAAATTCAAACACCTTTACAAAATCAGAGTATTTTCAAAAATAATTGTCAGTTGAATGTAACACCCTAATTTCCTTGGCATAAGTTATAATTAAAAATCATAGTTAATTAAAACAATCAAACAATTAAGATGCTACATTCAACTTCAACCAGCTCGTGCAATAAGACATGTAACACATATGGAATTTAAAAATGATAATAACCATGAAACAAGTCTGAACTTTAACATTTTATTAGCAGCGGAAAAACATTAAACAACTAATTAATTTAACTATTGAAAACATAATCATAACATAATGCAATTATAAAGAATTATCAAACATAAGAGATATACATGATAATCTCCACCAAACATAAAATAAAGAAACAAATATTATATCCCTCAGTGTTACATATCAGAGCAGACACCGACTCAACAAAAGCATAAAGCAGAGTAATCTCTTACACTCACTTCCACGCCTCTACTACGGATTACCATGACATGTAACAACATACTACCAATACACATTACCACACCACAACATATATAGTACATACCATACCACACCGTTACGCAGCATTTACATCATTTCAAGGTACCTAAACTATTTTTAAATTTAAGTACACAATAAGTTTGAATTTATTAAGTTATGAACTTACTAAGTTTGACACATCAAAGGTAACCAGTTACACCCATCCAAAACTTCCCAAACCACACTTATGTTTGACAGTATAACCGTATACACCAAAACACGTAACCGATTACACGCCTGAGAAAATGAATTCTTTCTGCAATTGTCTCGTGCGTAACCGGTTACACCAAACGTAGTAACTGATTACCACTATGAAAGAAGCACTTTTCTTCTATGTTTTTATACGAAGATCAGTTCCTAAACAATCCGAAAACCCTACATTTTCATGAAATTTATTTACCCATGTTTCACACTCTAATTCTCAACAACACACAACATTAGAATCATTCACCCATCTCATAAGTCATTGAAACATACATTCAAAATAACATTTTCACTCATATCAAATAGTTGATATCATAGAGAAGAAATTATAATTACAGAGAAACTAAATCATTCACCCACATGTCACCATGCAATCCCTTATACAAGAGGAAGTATCACCCTTACCATATATGAAGGATTCCAAGCTTCTCTAATGAAGGTTCTTCTTCTCCTATTCCTTAGCTCTCCCTTCTCTTTCTCTTTCTTTTTCCTCAATTTCACGTTCTGGCATTTCTCTTCCTATTCCCTTCTTTTCTTATTTTATGCTATTATTATATCTATCTAATTTAAAATAAATATTAATCCCACTAAATATTTATTTTAGTAATTCTAATCAAATATTTATTTTATTCCATCACTATAATAAAAATAATAATTAAGATATTTATTTACTTATTACTATTACTATTATTTATATAAATAATTCAAATTAATTAATAGTAACAATCGAAATTTCTTCCACCACCCCCCTTATCTCTATATTTTTCCAACACAACCCCAACACCTTAAATTCTAATCTCTAAGGATACAACTCTACCCCAAGGGTTCCTCTAACACATCAAATCCTCAACCAACAGATACAATCACACAATTTTATTTATGACAATTAATCATATTGGGTTGTTACAACTCTCCCGCACTTAGAATATTTTCGTCCTTGCAAATTTACATGATGCGAACAACTTCGGATACGCGTCTCGCATCCCACTCTCCTAATCCTACATCATGTTCCCACTAGTAGCACTTTCCCAAAAAACCTCCACGAGGGCAATCTCTTTGTCCCTCAACTTTTTTAATTCACGGTCTTCGATCCTCACAGGTAAAGCTTCAACTGTAAGACCATCCCTTACTTGCGCATCATCCATCAGAATCACATAAGATGGATCTGGAATATACTTCAGAAGTTGTGAGACGTGGAATACATCATGAAAATTCGAAATAATAGGTGGCAACACCACTCTATAAGCAATAACTCCAATCCTCTCAGAAATTTGATATGGATCGATAAACTTAGGGGTAAGCTTTCTCAATTTCATAGCATATCTGACACCGGTCACCCGAATGACTCTCAAGAACACATGGTTTCCCTCTTGAAACTCAAGGTTCTTCATTCTGTTATCATAGTAACTCTTCTTCCTACTCTACCAAGCTTTCATCTTTTCTCGAACTAACTTCACCTTTTAAGTAGTCTGCTGGACAATCTCAGGCCCAAGCACTACATTCTCACCAAATTCATGCCAAGACAAAGGTGTCACACACCTATGACCATTCAGTGTCTCAAAGGGTGCCATTCTAATGCTAGAATGGTAACTGTTGTTATAAGTGATCTCTATCAATGGCAGATGACTATCCCAAGCAACCCCTTGCTCACGGACACAAGCTCTCAAAAAATCCTCCAAGGATTAAATAGTTATCTCTGTCTGACCATCTATTTGTGGATGATAGGAAGAACTTAACATCAACTTAGAACCCAAAGCCTCTTGTAAACCCTCCCAAAATCTGGATGTAAACCTCAGGTCTCAATTAGAAACAATACTCAATGAAAACCCCATGCAACTTCACAATTAATCGAACGTAAATCTCTACAAGACTTTTAAAAGGAAAATTGATATTAATCAGAATGAAATGCGCCAATTTCGTCAATCTAGGAGTATTCAGTAATCCCATCACAAATTACCATCACCATTGGTAACGCTTCACCAATTCCCATATGGAACCAGTTGTCGCACACTAACTTTTACCCCTTAGATCCCACCTTATTTGCATCTTTACAATGCATCAAGATCACAAACATGATTGTCTCTTAACCCTCTCACATTTTGGTTTTCCTTTGTAGAGATCACTAATCACTTATTGTGTATTTTCTTTACATATTTTTATACTTATATGTTTTACAGTTCACTAACCACTAATCAAAATACAAAAAAAATATGCTTTGTCCATTTTTGTTTCCTTTGCAAGGTAGGGTTTGGAATCAAGAGCATCAAGTGAATGTATCCTAATATAGGTTTTGAGATACTCAAGTCAAGATGTGGTCAACCAATGATTTTCAAAGGCTATTCATCAAAGAATGACCTCTTGTCTCAAGGTATAAGGTCTCAAGCATCATTCAACTTCATTTGATCAAAGATGTTTCTAGGTTTGATAGCTTATTTCTCAAGAATTTTCAAAGTTTCATATGTTTATTTCCATGCCTTCATCAACAAGTTTCTTCAAGTCATTGTGAGTCTCATCAAAGGAAAGTTAAGAATACACTATTTTGAGTCTATATGATTTTCAATGTGCCTTGAAATTCAAGGAAAAGTTCAAGGTTGCAAGGTTGTTCAAAGAAGTTTGACAAAAAAATCAACATTTTAAAGCCTAATTTTAAGACATCTCAAGTTCTTCATACTTCAACATTTTTAAGTGCTTATTTAGGAAAATGAATCTTCTTGACATCCTCTCCAACTTCTCTTTACATGTCAAGAGCTAATTGTGCTTGGACGCTTGATGAGAAATTAGCAAGCTTGGAAAGTTTAGGAAAAACCACTGGAAATTTGATCTGACATTAGGTCAAACAGGTCATGACCTAGTTTTACGCACAAACGGCCTTCAAGATTTGTATTTTTCAAAGATCCTTTCACTCTGCCCAAAGTGAAAGTGAATATGTAGGGGCTTTGTTTGAATTTTTAATATCACGAATAAAATTGTATTTTGCTTATCCATATGTGTTTTTTATCTTTTTTCTTTTTTTGGAAAACGGTAACCTAAAAACCAAAAAATAATAAAATAATTTCAATATCTGCATAATACTTGCACATTTATTTGTTTCCTAAATTTAAGCATATATCATTGTGCAGATTGGTTGATAAACCCATTGAAAACAATGTCTCTATGCCTTTGCCCAACTTTGAATTCCCTGTGTTAGAAGCTGAAGAAGAGAGTGTTGAGGAAATTCCTGTGAGATTTATTGATTTCTTGAGCAAGCGAAGAAGATCATTTAGCCTTGTAAGTATATAGTGGAAGTAATTAAGTTGGGTTCCAAAGAGAACATGAAAGAAGTCAACATTGGGGAACTACTTCAACCAGATGTTTAGAAGAGGATGATAGAGCTTCTTAAAGAGTATGTCGATGTGTTTGCTTGGTTTTATCAGGATATTCCAGGTCTTGATACTGATATTCTAGAGCATAGATTTCCATTAAAGCCAGAATGTCCGCCAGTCAAGTAGAAATGGAGAAGAACTCACCCTAATATGGTTGTTATGATTAAAGAGGAGGTTCAAAAGCAGATTGATGTAGGTTTTCTTATTACCGTTGAATATCCTTAATGGGTGGTCAATATTGTGTAATTTCCAAAGACAGACGGTAAAGTCCGGATGTGGGTTGATTACAGATATTTGAATAAAGCTAGTCCAAAGACTGAAGAAGATCATGTTGAATATTTCTTGAAGCTGTTTGAGCATTTGAGAAAGTTTAAACTCCGCTTGAATCCTAATAAATGCACTTTTTTTAGGTTTCATTATCAACCAGAAAGGTATTGAGGTAGACCCTAATAAAGTCAAAGCTATTCAAGAAACAAGTCAAAGGATTCCTTGGGCATTTAAATTACATCTCCAGATTTATATCCAACATGACTGCCACTTATGGGCTAATCTTTAAGCTTTTCAATAAGGATCGAGTTTGTTTTTGGACAGAAGATTTTCAGATAGCCTTTGATAGTATCAAATAATATCTGCTTGAACCTCCTATCTTGTCTCCTCTAGTGGATGGAAGACCTTTAATTATGTACTTAACTATGCTAGAAGAGTCCATGGGTCGTGTCTTTGGTCAAACAAGATGAAGATGGTAGAAAAGAGCGTGATATTTACTATTTGAGTAAAAACATTACGTATTGTGAATCTCGACACTCAATGCTTGAAAAGGCCTGTTGTGTTTGGCATGGGCTGCTAAACATTTACGCCAATATACGATAAACCATACCACTTGGTTGCTATCCAAAATCGATCCAATCAAGTATATTTTTGAAAAGCCTGCTTTGACTGGAAGGATTTCCCGTTGGCAGATGTTTTTGTCTGAATATGACATTGAGTACCATACTAAAAAAGTGATCAAAGGAAGTGTGTTGGCTAATCATTCGGCTTTACAACCAATTGATGATTATAAATCCATCAGGTTTGACTTCCCTAAATAAGATGTTATGTATTTGAAATTCAAAGATTATGATGAACAGTTGTAGCACCCCAAAATTTTCCCTCCCTTTTGTTAACCTTGATTGGCTTATGCTTTCATTTCATTTGCATTGTTCATCAGGCATGGGATTAAGGGTTCTCGACATTTCTCAAGAGGAGGAGATGGTTCTCAAAATAAGGATCAAGGATATAATCTCAACATTATATTATTATTTAGTTTCAAAGTCCTTTTATTCATCAGGTCATTCTCGTCAAGACCACAATCGTCTGGAGTATGGTTTTCAAGCTTTGATCACTTTCTCCTGTCCTTTGCGCTTGAATTAGGGTTTTGATCCAAAGCAACCTATGGATATCTTCTTGGGCAAGACAAGGTTTTATGGATCATTACACATTCCAAGGTGTTCATGCAAGTATCATGTTGCTTCACAAGTCATTGCATAGGCCTCAATCAATGGAAAGAAGATTAGGGTTTCATCTGATCGAGAAAGTCAATTGCGACCTCACAAAGTCAAACTCTTAAGTTTTTGGTCAATCATGGTAATTTCAAGTCATCACAAGTGTTATTGTGAGGTTTGATAAAGAGAAATAGAGAAATTTGCAAAAGTAGCTAAATAGGGGTTTTTGGTTTTTTCTAAGTGTTGAAATTCAGCTAGAGGACAATTTTCTTGGTGATCTATGCTTCAATTAAAATTTCCTCCAACATGAAAGTTGTTCCTCATTCTTCAATATTTCTTTTGATACCAAGAATTCACCATTTAGATTCCTAGAACTCAAGTTATGATGCTTCAAAGGCAAGAAATTAAAATTTTTGCTGATGTAACCGGTTACATCATTGTTACTCAGCCACATAATGCATGTTTGGCCTGATGTAACCGTTTACCTCACCATGTAACTGGTTACATCACTATTTTTGATATAAAATCAGTATTTTCATCAACTTCTCCCTCATCATTTTGAACACTTGGGTTCACATGTGCAACAAGGATCTAGAATGTTTCAAATTTTGATTAACTTCAATTTCCCTCCAAAATTCAAATAATAATCCATTCCTAATTCCAAACAAACAATTCTAACCCACACTCCAAACCTTATTTAATTCCAAACTTAAATCATACTTAAACCAATGATCCAAACCTCTCATAACTTCACTCATTTTCTGATTTCTATACACATCTCGTTCCAATTCTCTCAACTTTCTCTCATTTCACTCTCATTCCAAAACCCTCACAAAAGCTCCATAACTAAAAGCTTCACAAATTGTGAATTTTACAATTTGTGAATCCTTAAGCTAAACCTCCACTACATCATCATCCATTATTCAATTCTGAAGTTGCAACTTATTTGGATCTTGATCAAGTTTTGGAATCACTTCTTAAAGAGATTCTTGCTTATTTTCGAATTATTGCCTGGATCTTCAATATTTCTTGTTAAAGCTTCATAGATATCTGGTTTTCTTTCTTGGATCCATCAATTTCATTTTGACAACACTCACCAAAGCAAATCTCAGCTTTGTACATTGGTAATTTCTATATCTAGCTTTGATTTTGCTTAATTTTGCATTTCATAATGTAGATCCATTGATTTTTGGTGATAATTTGTCCATTGATTGCTTTGTTTATTAATCTTGATGTTTGTTGAATCCAATTGGTGTTTGATTATTGATATTTGATGTATTTTTTGTGATCAATTACATGCTATCACAGGTGGAAATTAAATGTTTAAGTTGTGGAAAAGTGGTTATGCAGAAATCTTCTTCTTGCTATTTTTCATTGATGTAACCAGTTACCTCAACCATGTAACCAGTTACATCACCTTCCTTGCGCCTTATTTTTGCTTGTTTTTGTTGAGGTAACCGGTTTCATCAACCATGTAACCGGTTACATCACTTCTATTTTGGAAAAATCTTGTTTTCAAGGGTTGTTTTGGCATGCTTTTATCCTCTAAGTTTCATGACTTTGTATGATGCATATTTATGGAATTTTCTTGAGATATTTCACCCTACTTGATAGCATGTTTGTGCTTCTTCGACGTGGGCGTATTGATTTTTATGTGGATGTTCATGACCTATTTGTGTTGCATTCTTGATGCATCAATCATGGTGTTTGGTTGTGCTTACTTGTTTACTTTTGGTGAATTCTTAAGTGTGCCATGTTATTGGAGTTTGTTCATGCCTAGTTGCTCGTGCTTAATTGTATATACATGTGTATCAGTTCCTCTTACTTGATGTCCGTTCATGTTTACAATTCATTGCATTTTTTTAAATGTGAAAGCATGTTTTTGTTTATTTCTTATGATGCATGATTATGCTTGGGATGTCATCAACAGAAGAGAGTTGCTTGTTCAGGCATTAGTTGCACGACCTGATCATCTGGATACAAGGAAGTTGTTAGAAGAGTTCCAGACTCGCTGTCGTGGCTGATGTAGTTTTCCTTTGTTCTTCTGTATTTGTTTTTATCTTGTATTCAGACCATCACCAAAGTTATTGGATGAGGTCGTATTGATGACTCTGTTGTTTGCCTTGGTGATATGTTGTATATGCTGACTCTTATTCTCATTTTATTTATGAGAGGGATTTTGTGGTCCTATATGTGGTTCTTCTGCCTTCTGTTGCTTCTGCCCTGTAACTAGAATCAAGTGGAGAATTTCCCTGAAACACATTTACATGCTGGCATTTTGCATCATTATCATATTGCATTGCAGTTGTTCCTGATTCCGTTAACCTTATTCTCTCTATGGTTTTTCTCTCAGCATTCTTTCAGGATAGTAGACCGGACGCTTCACCGTTACTCGACTAGAGGGAATCCGTAGAAAGCTATGGACCAGATTCATCTTGAATTGCAAGAGTTCAAGGACTGTATGGCTCAATTCATGGATCTTATGCAAGGGGTTTCTAATGGTCAGGAGCAGCTCAGAACACTAGTCCAGTCTTTGATTGCTAGGGTGGATGGTAGCAGAGTTTTACATGGTGGGACCACTGTCGTTCCTCCCCCAACTGATAATGGCACTCCTCAGGCAAATGTTATTCCAACTGTTGACATTCCTCCGGGCGGAGGCCATCAACTAGGAGTTCACATACCAGGTGCAGTGGGAGTTGCACATGGAGCAGCAGGTCCTCAGTGGGAGGAGGATGAACAGGATGATGTTTTCTCTATGGGATATTTGGGTGTAGGTCTCCAGACTGATGCAGATAAAAGGTTTAAAATGATCTAAGAAAAGATGAAGAGTTTGGAGAATCAGAACTCTCTAGGACTTGACATGTCTAACCTGGGGCTGATTCCAGGTTTTAAGATTCCCCCTAAGTTCAAGGTTCCAGACTTTGATAAGTACAAAGGTGTTGCACCCCAAAATTTGCCCAACATTTCTTTACCTAGCTTATGTTTCATTTCATTCACATTAGCATTATCATTTGCATTTCATTGACATGTATGCAGGAGATTAAGAGGTATGATTACCAATTAAGAGCTATACAAGACTATGAAGCTAGCTAAGAAGGTTATTCAGGTGCTCAAGGGTTGATATCCTTGTCAGAGAAGTTAAAAGATCCTCAGAGAGAGTGATTGAAGCCAAGTGTGTAGGTCTCTTAACTTGAGAGTTGTGGGAAGCCATCAGATGATTCTGAGGTCATGGAGATGGACTTGAGGTCTTGAGAGAGCTTATGAGAAGTGTTGAAGATCACTTTGAGGCCTAGACAGGTCATTGTGCAAGATTAAGAAGACTCAGCCATGAGTGGTGCAGCTAGGGTTTGACTGGGTCAACCCTAAGTCAACTGAGGATTTGGAGAAGTTTGAGACTTAATTCAAGATCCATGTGATCATGGATTGATACATTGAGATGTTATAAGGATGATTCCAAGGTCAACTCATCATGATTGAAGAGTTTGAGAAGTTTCAGGCTAGGGTTTCTAAGACTTGATAGTGTAAAATCCCCTAGTTTGACCCCTGACTTCAAGACTATTTAACTCAAGATATGATCTTCATCTCACCTTTCCCCCAACATTATTATTGTATATCATGAGCCTAGCTTTAATTTGAGTACTAGAAGTACCTGATAGGGTTTATAGAACTCAAGTTATGAGCCAGACAAGTTACAAGTCATCTGAGGCATGTGAATTTGGAGCTTGAAAGTTACCCAACTTGCATGACACTTTTGCCCTAGAAGGATGATTCCTATAAACTTTTGGTCAAAATGAATGTTGTTCCTTATCCTCTTAGATTTCTAAGTAGTGCTAGAAGTCCATGATTGGATGTGTGGAACTCAAGTTATGGCTTTGACAAGTCAAGGGTATTTTGGGTATTTGAGCATTACAGGTCATTTTGAGCCATAAGTCAATTTCACCATCTTGCAAGCCTCAAATGGATTTTTGTTCAACATGAAAGTTGTTCAAAATGATGTTTTTAGCTTGTCTAAGTATCAAGTGTCCATTGATATGGATTGTATCAAGCATTGGTGGAAGAAAGTTCATAAAAAGGCCATTTTAATGAAGTAAAATGAGAAAATTCAAAACAATTGAGAATAACATGTTTTCAAGTCAAATTTGTAGTCAATTTGAATGGAACTGATGTTCTAGAGAGATTGGAATTATTACATTTTTGGTTTGAAGTCCATAACATGACCATTTGGAAGGTTGCTTCACAAATAAGAAACATATCCCACACCCTCCATAGATTGAAATCAAGGGAGGGAAACCACTTCAATACACTCCATAAGGCTTAAGTGAATCATTTTGGATGAACTTGGAGTATGAAAAAAGCTTGAAGGCACATATCCACATTGAAAATTTGGAAGGAAAATGGAAATCCAAAATTCACATATGGGCTTGGTTTGGGCCTCCAACCCATTGAAACAGATCATAAATAGGATTTAGAACAGAATTGGAAGTTTCTAGTGCTCATTTTCATGGAGAATCCATTGGAGAGAAGTGGAGAAAGAAGCTTGAAGTTGAAATTTCATTTTGGAGTTCAAGAGCATATCAAAGCAAACTGAGGATTTCATCACCTTCATCAAGCATCTTGGAGTTAATCTGCACTTTTGTGGAGGCTGAATCGTGCAAGAACCATCTATGTTGCAAGCTCAAACATAGGTTGGTGAATTTCTTGATTACTCATAATTTAGGCAGTGTTAGATAGCGTTTCATAGGTGGTTAGGATCAGGATGAAGTGTAGTTGGATTTAGGATGATCAATTGCATGATTAGAGACAATTTAAGGTTAATTCCATTTTCGATTGAGATTGTGATTTCACGATTCATGTGTTTTTAGAGTGAATAGATGCTATGGTTAGAATCCTGGTGAAATTCTGGACAAGATTCATGTAAGGATCGTGGCGATTGGTGGTCTGTAGAGAGAGTTAGGGTTGTGCCAGGGTGGCCGGAAAAGCCACTGGAGATCTTCTTCGCACGCGCAGGTTGCAGGTTTAAAAGGTTGAAGATGAAATCTTCACCATCCGTTCACATTGAAACATTGACTCAGTCCATCCATCCAAGCGCTCTCGTTGCGCCACCTACCCCCCCCCCCTCTCAATGCAGCATTTTACTTATTAGTTCTCAGGCTTGTGAGTTTTTCGCTATGTACACCAAGAGAAAACGAGTTCGATACCTGGCGCATGCACTTTTCCTTTTATTTTTCCTGAACTATAGTGAACTAGTGAGTAAATTCAAAAGCGTTGGGCCTTAGTCTCTCTTTCTATCCTCACCCCTCCATTCAGGCCCAACATGGTTTGCAAGGCAATTTCCTTACTCAACGCACCCCCTCCCTGGTTATTTCCCTTGACTGAATTGATATTCGGATGGGCCTTGGTGCCCAGTTGCTATCCCCACCTCCCATTTTGCTGGGCCCAAGTGCCTTCAATTTATTTGGTTGTTGACTGCACCCCTCATCCATTTCTTTTTAATTTTGTTTTCCTTTTAATTTTTGTTTGCATGATTATTTGATTTTAATTCCTAAAAAAATAATAAAAATTGATGTTAAATCTTGATAAAAATTGTAGATACAATTTAAAATGTTTAGAATGTTTTCATGATTTTATTTTCCATTTTTCATGCATTTTCATTTTATTGCATTTATTTTAGTTTAACATGTGTTTAATGTTGAAATATTGATGTTGTGATCTTGTCAATTTTCTTTCTCCCTCATGGTTCTGAATTTGATATTGATTTTATGTATGTTGTTTGAGTACACATTGATATTGCCTTGTGATTTTTATCATAATTTTTTAGATGATTTTGAATGAGGTTTTAGTGCTTGTTTAGGAGTGTTCATGATTGAACCCCTTTGGATGTACCTTGAACTTTAGGTTTAGGTTGAACCTTTTAGACTTAGGTTTAATTTCTGATTTTTGGACTAGAACATGTGGATACATGTAGGATGATAGGATATTTTCCCTAGAATTTTTAGGAGTGATTTTCAATTAGTCCCATATTTTACAAATTAACTTCAATTTAGGTGATCCAAACTTAGAAAGTTTCATAGATTAACATTGTAAATAGCCATTAGATGATTCTAAATAGTGCATCCCTTTCTTGATAGATTGGTAAGTAGGTAGAGATCTCCTTAGAACTTTGCCATAGCCTTGATAGAGCTTTGATGCCCCTAGCTTAGGTGAACCTTGTAGCTAGTTTGTAGGGTTTCTCTGGAGTGCTGCGTTGCCTCCTGTCCCCTATGATTTCTTCCTTGGGCTTTGCCCTACATTCTTTATTCAAATCTTGAAGAGAAACCCTCCTGGGAGAGCCTAATCCTTCCTTTGGTTGGATTCTGTGCATTTCTCAGGAGGTTGAGCCTTGAATTGGCATTCCCTAGTATAGTACATTCCTTTGGTTTGTACTATCTTTATCCTTCAAGTCTTGATGAGGAGCCCTCTTGGGAGAGCCTAATCCTTCCTTTGGTTGGATTCTGTGCATTCCTTAGGAGGTTGAGCCTTGGATTGACATTCTTGGCATGGTATATTCCTTTGGTTTATATGATGTCATCCATCTCAAAGTCCTTTTCTTAGGATCCCTCTTGTGAGAGCCTAATCCTTCCCTTGGTTGGATTCTGTGCATTCCGCAACAGGTTGAGCCTGAGATGGACATTTTGTGTTGATACACTACAATCAGTTACCCTTAGATTGATATCTAGGACTAATACCCAGTCTTTTCTGTCCTATTGACATAGGATCCCTCTTGGGAGAGCCTAATCCTTCCTTTGGTTGGATTCTGTGCATTCCTCAAGAGGTTGAGCCCATGATGGACTCTGGTATTGATATACCTCTAACCTAATGCAGCCTGGGATGACTTCCTTGTTGCTCATTATGGTTTCTCTCCCTTGTTTGATTTTCTTGATGCATTAGAATAAGTTCATGTTTAGATTATTTTAAGCTAGGAGCATGATTGCATTAGAGGTTGAGTTGCTCCCTCTGCTTGTATTTTTACTATATGGCTTTGCTTGCTGGTATTCGGTAGAGCTTCGCTCCCTTACCTGTGTGGTCTGTGGTTTGCTTGATGGCATTCTATTTTCTTCTTTATGTTTGCAGTTATTCATATCTGGCTTGAGGTTGAGACGAGCTTGTGGAGGCTGATGCCCCACACACATTTCCTCCCTCACTTGCATTGCATGCATTTTACAGTTGTTTCCTGTACTGCTTACTGTTTACTGTTTAAGCTGATGCTTTATCTGTTTCTGTATCCCTTGGCATGTTCCCTAGGAATCTCACTTCCTTTGATAAGGAAATGATGATCAGAACTTTAGGTTGAAACCTATGCATGAGAACTTCTAGGAGTTCCCTGTTTCAAACTTCAACCATAGGATGAATCCTTGGCATGACAACATTAGGACTTGATAGTCTCCCCGTAGTTGTCCCTCTCTCTTCTCATCTTGAAACAATAGTAAAAAACGTAATAAAGGCGAGTTAGTATAAGCGCGTTACGAGCCTTAAGCTACTTGGATGATTGAGCGGCCTCCTCTCAATCGTCTAGAATGTTTAGTATACGTCCTTTGGACGATATGCGATGCATTCATTCCCAGGTCATAGTCTCTAGTGCTGTACAAACTACAGACAACTAAAAAACAGTTCTTCCGTAAAAGACAGAAAACAAACTTCAAACCTTTTTGCCCCGTGGGCCCGTAATTCAAAGGAAAGCTTTTCTGAAGAAAAGAGTGTCGTTAACTCCCGGTTCTACCGCAAACGCTAACGCCTAAGTCTCCAAGGGTCGAGCTGCGTACACCAAACTGCTGGAACTGTTTGTTAACCCTACTCGATAAAACAGATGAATCTGAATCCCCGTAAGCCGTATTATCCCGAACTACGTAAGCTCTGATCTCTCAAGCCTGTTGAGAGTACGTAGGCACAATACTGATGTATTGGTGAGCCACCTTCCCCGTAACCCGTAGTTAGTCGAACTACGTTGACTCTGATTTCTCATTCTCTGATGGGAATACGTAGGCATGAAGTGCGATGCTTTGTCGAGTCATTTTCTTTTCTTTTCAGACCAGCCTTGATAGGTAGATTATTTTTCACCCGTAGACAAACCAGCAAGCGTGGACCCCATCGAGTACGATGGACGTGAGGGGTGCTAATACCTTCCCCTTGCGTAACCGACTCCTGAACCCAGACAATGGTTGCGATGACCTCGTCTTATACCTTTTCGTCAGGTTTTTCCGATTGTTTCCTTTCCCGTTCTGAGGGATAAATAACGAAAGGTGGCGACTCTTCTGTTTTGCCGGCACCTTATTTTCGCGGTAGCGACAAAAGGGACAACTTGTCCCAGAGTACATCTCAAATCATATGATCAGAAGATGTTTTCCTACTCAGACGATGAAAAGCTACTGATGCACTTCTTCCAAGACAGTTTGTCCGGACCTTCACTAGAATGGTACATGGGCCTTGAGGGGACCAATATCAAAAGTTGGAAGGATCTTGGAGAGGCCTCCGTCCATCATTATCAGTACAATAGTTACCTGGCGCCCAATAGAGTTTAGCTACAGAATCTGTCTCAACGAAACAACGAGGAGTTCAAAGAATATGCCCAAAGGTGGTGTTAGTTCCATGGTTCTATGATATAAAATTGTCCATGGTCCTATGATTGGCTAAATTTTGGTAAAACAGGATTTTGCACTGATGTTAAGCAGGATGTTATAACATCTCCATCTGCTGTCATAACAGAACTACTGTCATGTGTTATAAACAGCAGGAGTTATGGTGCAGCAGGAACTGATGACATAACTGATGTCATGGATATCATATTGAATGTTATGACATCAATGTCTAGTACAACAATAACTGCTATGTGTTAGCAGTAGCCACAACAGGTTGAGTTGTGATGAAGTTCCTCACAGGTGGTGAGTGAGGTGTGTAGCCATAACAGGTTGAGTTATGATGAAGTTCCTCACAGGTGGTGAGTGAGGTGTGTCGTCATGTGTTTTAAGTAGGACATCGCTGCATGACAACGGAAGGAGCTGCTAGTGGATATCTCTTGACGTAGTTGGTTTGGTTTAATGAGACTATGTTGGATATACCTCATCAGTAAGTACAGGTCAAAGAGATTGATTAGGAACAAGTACTGAGTGTATTGATATTCATAAAAGGATCTTCGAGACCTTTTAAGAAACTTTAATATATTTGTTCCTACTGTTATTCTACAGAAGATTGGGAGAAGCCATTACTGTCATGAAGAAGATTCTGCAGAAGTGTTCAGCAGGGCAAACTGGAAAGCAAGTTTAAGTGAAGCTGAATGTCATGACCAATGTTATGACATTGATCGTATGACATCAAGCGTGAAGAGTTTGTATATATCTTTTTCATTTTTGTACTTTTTGTGCAACTTTCTCTTTTCAGGAGTTGCATCTGATGTAAATCTGCCTATTTACAGGCAATTTTCAATAAATGAGTATATTATCCAAAAAGATTTCTTTTCTTGTTTTAGCTTTTAATGTTTTGTTTGCAAAAGACATCTGACGTTTTTTATAAAACTTTGCATACATAAACTTTTGGGGCTTTTCTAATCATAATTGAAACATTTATTTGCTTGAATAATGTCATGGACGATGACCGAAATAGCCTTATTGCATACAGGACATATTGTTTGTTTGTCATTTGCAGGGCTCTCATCATTGAGATTTGTTTCAGAGGTGTATCCCCAATGGAGTCACCATGTATCTATCCCTACAAGGCGTAGATGTCAGATCAGAAGTATCTCACCGACGATGATATGCAGGTTGAGACTAGTTTCTCCCCAGCAGTTTAAGACTAGTTTCTTCTCAGCATGCTGAGATTGCACTTATCCCCAACGGGTCGAGATTGAGATTCCCCAGCAGTGGTGTACACCTATCCCTTGGAAGGTAGATTTGGGACCGTTCCCCAAGCAGTGGGACAAATTCAATGTTGTCTTCCCCACATAGTATAAGACTCAATTCCCCAAGCAGAGGTTGATGCTGTTGAGTTTATTCTCACTTCCCCGAGAAGAGGTTGATGCTGGTTCCCTCGATGAGTTTTTCCCGGTGAAGTTGTTTTCCGCAGTAGGATCCGTTGGTTATTAGTTTTCCTCATAGCGATATATTGGGATGATTTCCCGATGTTTGTTTCTCTCAATCCTCGGCAGAGCGAATTTTTATCCTCAGCATAATGGATTTTATCCCCAATAGAAAGATTGTCTTTATCAATTCCCCTCAGAGTGGATTTTCTTTCCCTGCAGAGTGGGATTGTTCCCCAGAAGAGTGCAATTCTGGAAGGCCAGTCAGGACATATTTCCGCAGCAGAATCCAGTTGGTTATTGGTATTCTTCAAAGCGAGTTTCTTGGGACATTTCCCAATTAGTCTTTATTCCTAATCCTCAGTGAAGTCGCCAGAATAGGTTTCTTCCTCGCAGAGCGAGATTATACCTAGAGAATGTTATTCTCAATCCTCGGCAGAGAGAGTTTAGGATAACTTCCCAGTAAATCTTATTCTTAATCCATGACATATTGGATTTAATCTCCAGCAGAGTGGTATCCCCGACAGAATGGATTTATTCCCCAAGCAGTTTGCCTACTCCCCAGAAGAGTTGTTGTTCTCGAAAGCCATCCAGGGCTATTTTTCCTAGTAGAGTGTTTTTGTTCCCTAGAAAAGTTGCATTCTGGAAGGCCGTTCAGGGCATTTTCCTCAGCAGAGTTTGGTTTGATCCCCAACGGAGCAGATTTTGTTCTCAGCAGAGAGCAGTATTACCCAGAAAAGTTCTTTTTCAGGAGGCTATCTAGGGCTTGTTTTTTTCCTAGCATGAGTCTGATCGTACTTGGCACCCAGTCATCCCTAGCGGAGTTGGCTTCATCTCTTCAGCATTTATTTTGCTGGAGTGGTTCCTTTGCATTTGCATTGTGCATAACATCCTCTCAAATGCGTAGCATTTCCATTTCGTATGGAGAATTATGCTATTCTCAAACATATACATTCGAAACATAATCCAGGTTGTTACCTCTTGTTTTCAGATGTATCTCCAGCAGATAACGGTGTTTCTTATGAGCCTGTGTGGTATCTAGACCCCAGCAGAAAATCTTTGATGGATGTGTTCATCTTACTGTTTGTCATCCCCAACAAATGACGGTGTTTCTTATGAGCCTGTGTTGTATCCAGACCTCAGCAAAAAAATCTTTGATGGATGTGTTCATCTTACTGTTTGTCATCCCCAGCAGATGACGGTGTTTCTTATGAGCATGTGTGGTATCAAGACCCGACAAAATCTTTGATGATTGTGTTCATCTTATCATTTTCTCCCCAACAGAGTTTACATGGTTAAGTTCATTCGTCTCCAACGGATTTCTTCTTTCAGATTGTGAATCGGCGGATTCTTGTTACCAACTTCGTGTTAAGCCGGCCTTACGGTTTGTTGCCTATTTTAATTAACAGATGCCTGCTTTGGATATCAGATGTTACTGACTTCGTGTCAAGCCGGCCTTACGGTTCGTTTCCTATTTTAATTAACGGATGTCTGCTTTGGATAGCAGATGTTATCAACTTCGTGTCGAGCCGGCCTTAGGGTTCGTTGCCTGTTTTAATTAACAAATTCCTGCTTTGGATGGCAGATGTTACCGACTTCATGTCGAGCCGACCTTAGCGTTCGTTGCTTGTTTTAATTAACGGATGTATGCTTTGGATAGCAGATGTTACCAACTTCGTGTTGAGCCGACCTTAGGGTTCGTTGCCTGTTTTAATTAACGGATGCCTGCTTTAGATAATAGATGTTACCAACTTCGTGTTGAGCCGACCTTAGGGTTCGTTGTCTGTTTTAATTAACAGATGCCTACTTTGGATAGAAGATGTTACCAACTTCGTGTTGAGCCGACCTTAGGGTTTGTTGCCTGCTTTGTTTAGCAGATGTTTTTTACCAGCGGATGCCGAGCCTGCTTGCACAGCAGATGTTTTTATTGGCAGATGTCGAGCCTGTGTGTTAGCAGATATTCTTCCGACTGCGTGTCGATGCTTTCTAATTGGTGGTGAGTTAATTCACTTTCCTCACAACTTTCAGATATGGTTTCTCCAGTGATTCTTTTCCCACCCCGGTGGACAACTCTACAGCTTGCTATTTTACGGTTGGCAAATTTCTGGGTTCTTTTCTATTCAACCACCTTTTACCTTGAATGTTTGAAAGTCGTTCTCTTCTCATCCCTTCAGGTCCAAGTCGTTTTAATAGGGGTAGCTGTTGTACCCAAAAATTTGACTAACTTTTTCTTTCTAACTTGGCTTATGTTTCATTTCATTTTAGCATTTGCATTTACATAGCACTGGTTCTAATCAGGGGATCAAGAGGTTTATTTTGCCAGTCAAGAGGAGATCTTCTTTGTTCAAGATCAAGAAAGGATATCATTTGCAAGCTATCAAGAGTTCATTATCATATGAATTGGATTTCAAAGCTCCTTGAGGGGAGAGATTTGTGTATGGGTGTCACCTCCTGTCTTGAGGATCATCAGAGGATCATGAGGTTACCTATTTGGATAAATCATGGTTTAAAAGCTCAATGTGCATCTTGAGGGGTCTTCATGGAGTTTATGTGGTCAAACAATTCATCTGCAAGAGCCTCAGTCAAGGGATATGGTGCTAGGGTTTCATCTGGTCAACCCAAAGTCAACTGTGGAATTGAGAGGGTTCAAGACTTGGTTCTAAGTCATACAAGCTATTGGAAGTCATCTTGAAGCATCTAGGATGTCATTATAAGATCAAATCAAGGAAATTCAAGAGTTCAAGGAGTTACTAAATTAGGGTTTCAGTTGATTTCAGTGTAAAATTCCCTTCTTTGGTGCCTAACTTCAAGGACAATTTTTATTATGATACATATTCAATATCATTTTCCCATAAACATGAGACTTGTTCATCATCTTTCAATATTTATTTTGAGTACAAGAACTCATCCATTGAGTTTGTACATCTCAAGTTATGGTATCAACAAGTTGGTGTCATCAGATGAAAAGAATTCTGGTCAACTCAAAGTCAACCCACTTCCAAAGCATTTTTCACTTAGAATCAAGCTTCCCCTTACTTTTAAGTGAACATGAAACCTGTTCCTCATGGTCTTAGCTTTCCAAAAAGTCCTAGAAGTCCTCATTCTCATGTGTGCATCTCAAGTTATGGTCTTCACAAGGCAAGGGTATTTTGGGAAACTTCATTATAGGTCATTCTTTTCAATGGTCATTTTCATGAACTTCAAGGCCTTAAATCCGTTTTTGTGCCACATAAAAGTTGTGTCACATTGCCTTAACATCACAATGAACTCAAAATTCATTATGTTTGGTGGTTTTGTGTGATCATTTAGGCCATGGTAAGCTTGGAAAAGTGAATTTTGAACATGATTTGAATGCCTCCCTTTACAAGTCATCAAATGGTTTAGTTTTGATTTTTTCCACACCTTAACATCATCATATGATAGCCATGACATTCTTTGCCAATTTTATGCCAACATAGATTCATATAACATTCCATTTTTCAAGTTTCATGCCTAAAAAAGAAAGGATCGAAACTTGGTACAAAGCTTTTCTCAATTCACCAAACCTTTCCAATTCATTTCCACGCCTCTAAATGGGCTGTTTTCTGACCACAAAAAGAGTGTGTGAAGCCATAAACCGTGTGTGCATGAAAGTGTAAGTTTTTGGCATTTTTTGAAATCAACCAATTAAGGCATCATGGGCCTGCATGGAGTCCTCAAATCCACCATATAAAAGCTGAAAAGTGTGCCATAATCATCAGAGAGAGGCTGGCTGTGTGAGAAAGAGAGGATTCACTCCAAAATTCCACAAATTTTCTCATATTCGAATCTCACATTTCCTTGGATATTTCTCCAAACTTTTGCTCAAAACATCATCAGTGAAGATCAAGGAGGGGTTTGGAAGCTTGAAACAGAAGTTTGCTTAAGGTTTCAAGGGTCAACGGAACCACTTTGTTTGGTAAACTTTCTCAACTTGAATATTCCATTTTAGGCATCTATTAGGTTGCATATTGGGCGCATCTGAAGTCCTACACAATGTAGGCAATGTTTGATTGGTTTTCGTGGCTGTTTGAAGTAGTTTCAGAATGTGTAGCATGAGATTCGTGTCTTGATTTCACGTGTTTTAAGAACCTTTTTTGAAAATGATTGGTGGATTCATGTTCCTTATGATTAGAGTTTTCGAATGGTGTAAGAATCTGGAATTTTTACGTCTGTTTTATCTCTGGGCTTTGGCGAGCTAGCCGGAGAAGACGACCAGAGCCCTAGCTCCGGCGTTTGGTTCATTCACAGGGCTAGGCTGATGTGGCCTGCATGAACTCTTTGACTGAGGGTTGTGTCACACGTGTATTAGCTTGACCTTACCAAGGTGGAGCGTTGAATCTGATTGGATAAATGAAACACTGCGTTTCATTTAGTCAGGTGTTCGTTTGGGTTTTGTGCCTACCCCAATTGCTATACGCACCCGCACTCTTTGGCCCAGATGCATGCTATAACGTGATTTAGTTCAAACCCTTTTCACTGGTCACACCCCTTTCTCATGTTTATTTTCTTTTTTTTTTATTTCTTTTATTTATATTTCCATTTTAATTATTTTAAAATAGTTCCTTATTTCACAAAAATCCCCAAAAATCATTTTCTGATATTTTAAGATGTTATTTAATTTTTCAATATTTTTATTTTTATTTTCCATTTATTTTAATATTTTATTTGGAATTAATGTTTTGAAGTGTTTTATGGTGTATACCTAATTTTGAAGGTGATCATTGTAACACCCCACTTCCCAAAGCAAATAAAATATAAACATTATAAATAAACATCAGAGTATTCAGCTCCCAAGTGGGATATCACATAATAAAATCCATCATAGTCTTCCTTAGAAGGGTTTCACAATAAAGCAGCGGAAAAATATTCATTAATAAAATACATCAAAAGTCATGATACGTTCACAGGAAAAGAAATATAAGCTCAACATAAACAAATAAACGCCCAAGTCCCGTGCTACGTATCAGAGCATCCTAAGACTCGACTGGCACACCACAAATCCAAGCTAGCTAAGTACCTGGATTATCTGTACTTCCGAGGAAGCACATACCACAACAACAACAAAGGGGTGAGAAAACATGATCAAAATATATCGGTAATTACATACATGAAATGAGAGTAATAAATGAACCAATCACATCATTCATGACCCAACATTCAATAATTATGACATATAGTCCACAATCAACATAATACACCATAATGCCACTATACAACACAACACCATGCATGCGGTACCGACTCATTGGTTCATTCTATGGAACCCGGACAGATCACCTACACCCGCACTTGGCCATGATCCACCCTCACCATTCCCCACTCAAAGGAATACGAATGAATCACATACACTCCCCCGAGCAATGACTCATTCCACCACTACACCATAATATGCATGACACCAGATTCATACAAATGAACACAAACATACATTGTGCATATGATTCACAGATCACACCACCATACATCACATATACATATATATGTCATACACCCATTAATCATACACTTACACAAATCATTAAGGAATTCACTCCTTATCACCAAATATACACCATACATTATTCAATCACCATCCCTACACTTATCATGGTCAAAGGGATCCTACAAGGCTAATGCACAAGGCAAAACAACACCAAAAACCACATTCTGCTGCTACATTCAATGGTTCATTCGCCAGGCGAAGTTCCGCAACGAATGCTCGCTATGGCTCGTCAGGCGAACCTGCTGGCGAAGCCCTTCTCAACTATTACGCATTCTCCAGGCAAAGGAATCATTCGCCAGGCGAACCTTCGCTGGCCATACTCGCCAGGAGAACTTCATTCTTTTTAAGTCTGGGATTTATTTTGGAATTACTCACGACTTCTCGCTACTACTCGCCAGGCGAATCCTCGCCACCATTCTCCAGGCGAACCTTCGCCAACACTCGCCAGGCGAAACCCAGCATATGCTGCGATACCCCAAAATCCCCACTGTTCTGCAATGCTATCTGAGCCAATTCCAAGTCTAACATTCTACCTCCAACTTCTATCCCACTACCAGTACAAATATTACACATTACGTTAATCCATTGCTTCCTAATCCCCACCACAGAACTAATCTTCAGACATATCACCAATGTCTCTGAAGTTACTCAGAACCTCACTAACACCATAACCTCAGCCTATACACCAGATCCACCAATACCAATTTACAATTCATCAATATCAAGCATCAATTTATCATTATCAACAACAATAGCAAGCATGCCAATATACAACTTCATACATCGATAAATTCCTACGGGGTTAAGGAATCCCCTCTACCCCAATTCATGTATATACCATCCCAATCAGTTTCTCCCCCTTACCTTGATAATCGTTCTGATCGGTGAAGAATCCTTCCAAAGGTTGACATTTTTGACCTTCTCTCTTCCCTTCTATTCTTCGCTCTTCTCCCTTCTCCCAATTCTCTCTCCTCACGATGTCTAACGTGACTTTTCCTTTTCTCTCTTCCTAACTCCCTATTACCCCTCAATTCCTATTTTATATTCTTAATCCCAATATTTAATAAAATAATACTAATATTACTCTCCTACTAACAATTATAATAATATTAATCATATTAATAATAATAATATTATACTCCCAATATTAATAATATTACTACAATTAATAATAATAATAAAAATAATATTAATAATAATAACACTATATTACTATTAACTTATTCTATTATTATATCAACGCCAAATCACCACAATTGCTCCTTATATATCAGGACACCCACCAACATACTCCATCACCCCCCCCCCCCCCCCCCCCCCCACCTAAGGGCACCCAAAATACAATAATTAAAATAACACTAAAATGACTAAATAATTAAAATGGGTGTTACAATCATTGCCTTCTTGGACCTAGTTGATGGTGCTTTGAGTTGAATTTGGCCATGAGCTTTTGCATTATGTTTGATCCTTGATTCATCTTGAGTTGAGTATTTTATTTGGCATTATTGGGTTTATCTTCTATTTTTAATGGATTTTACAAATTCAAGTCATTTTAAGGGTATTTACACATACTAGTCTTGACCTAATCTTTGGGATATGATCATGAGTGATCCTTTGAGCATCTTTTAAGCTTTGCTAACCCTTGTTAACATGCTTGAGATGTTGCCTTTCTTGTTAAGAGGTCATTGGTGTATGTAGCTTGCATCACAAGTTATCTTTTGATCACATCTTTCCATTTGTATGAAATGTGAAATAATTGTTTGAACTTTGGTTCTTCAATGTGATTTGATCTTTCTTGTGCTTGCCTTTATTTTTGACTTTGAATTTGGATCGATTCACTTGTGTTTCAGTTCTTCCCTAGTTGGCTTGACACTTGTTCATGATGATTTGGTGTTGATGTTTATACTTTGAGTTTGTCATGAACATTAGTGATCCTTACGCACTATTTTGTTGCATTGTTTCTACTGATCAAAATTGAATGTTTGGTTGAGATAACATTAATGTGGTTGTTGCCCTATCCTCTTTCTCCCATCATTTCTTTGATCATGCTTCTTTCCTTTTTCTTTATGCTTAGCATGCTTCTTTTGTGATGATTGATGGTATTTGGTTGTAGGAGTTTACTTCTCCCATTTCATCTCATCCTTCTTTACTTGTTCAAGTCATCTCTTGTGTTTGAATCTCCTTTGTTTTATAGCCTTGTTGCATCATCTCATACTTGCATTTGTGTTTGCATTTCATATTGCATTGACTTGTTTAAGTCACTTTCATCTCTCATCTCTTTTCATCTGTGATTGAATTGCTATGTGTTTACTTGTGCTCTTTTGCCTTGATCCCTTAGGATTCCTAGTACCTCTATTTAAGATGGGAGTAGGAGAGACATTAGGCTTTCAATCCTTTGCATGATAGCATTAGGTAGTTCCCTTTTCAATCCCAACTTTAGGATCACATTGCATGATAACATTAGGGTTGATCAAATCCCCTTAGAGTCTTGTGTCTTCTCTTCTAATCTCATAACTTCTTAAAACACTTAATAAAGGTTAACAATTTTTGTATTCTACAAGCCTTAAGTACACGAGGAATGATAGGTTGGGGGCTTCCTCTCACACTGTCTAGAGTGTTTAGCATATTCCCTTTGGGCGATATGCGACGCATTCGCTCTCAAGTCATAGTCTTTAGTGCAACATGAGTTACAAACTAACTCAATTCACCTCTTCTCTTAAAAAACACAAACAAAACATTAAACCTTTTCATCCTTCGGGATTTTTTTCAAAACTAATTTTTAGAAAGAGTGTGTTAAGTTTTCGTTCTACCGCAAACAGACATCGCCCCTAACTGCTAGAATGTATATTTAACCCTACTCATTAAAACACTTGAACCAACCAGTGGTCGTGTTAGCCCGAACTACGTTTGCTATAATTTCTCATACCAGATGAGGATACGTAGGCACAAGACGATGATGTCTTGGCGAGCAACCTTCCCCCCCATCACCCATAGTTTTATGAACTACATTGACTCTGACTTTCCCATTGCACGAGCGAATACGTAGGCATAGGGCGGCGATGTCCTATCAAGTCTCTTTTCTTTTCTTTCACCCTCTCTCTACAGCCTTTTAGATAGTTTTTACACCCATAGATTTAGACAACAAGCATGGATCCCGTTGAGTACAACGAACGTGAGGGGTGCTCATACCTTCCCCTTGTGTAACCGACTCCCGAACCCAAGATTTGGTTGCGATGACCTTGTATTTCCCTTTCTCTTAGGTTTTCTTTAATCGTTTCCTTTCCCTTTCTTTGGGATAAATAACGTTCGGTGGCGACTCTTCTGTCAGTCAGCCGGCCCTTTTTCGCAGTATGCGACATATATCACTATAGAAAATCACCTGGATGATATTCTTACCAAAACCTTGGATACAAATCAGTTTGAGATTTTGAGAGGAAAGTTAGGGATTGGTATTTATGAGGATTTATAGCAATTACTGCTAAGAGAGATTTTTTCTCTTAAACAATGTTTGTTTCCTAAAATAGAGATGTTCCAACATCCCTCTTTAATGCATAGCACGCCCTTGTCTACTCAAACACGCTATCCCACTCAAACTTTTCCTCCAACTTCCCCTTCAACTCCCTCACCTCCACTATGTTTCAGACTGCCTGTAACACCCCACTCTAACCTCTAGCGGAAAAATAAGAGAAACAACATAAACAATCAGAGTGCAGTAAAAAGAAGGTTTCATGACGACCGTCACGGATGTCACGACCATGGTGGTCATGACGAGCGTCATGGAGCTGTGACGACCGTCACACTCACAAATTCTGGGACGCATCAGAGGTGTCACAGTTTCAACTTAACCAACAATAGACGTCTGCAACAGATCATTTAATAACAAACATAGCACAGATTCAGATGAACAGACAACGATAATTTGTTTAACATGTTAATCATAAAACGACATGTTATAATATACTTCCAACCATTCACAATAACCAAATTCCATAAAAATTCAGCAAGTAATTATCTTGCATCAATTCATAAAACAACTAGTTCTCGGTCACGAAATCATTATTATCGATTCATCGGTCTAGTGCATATAACCAACATTTGGCACTATCCAGAACAATCAATTTGCAGAAAGTACTTCATAAAAATTCAGCAACAACGAAAATAATTAAAAACAACAACATTAAGCGTTCATCCCCCCAAGAGTGCTACATATCAGAGTGACCAACGACCTTAAACAAACAACGACACTCTATTCCGAGTTACCTGCAAATTACCACCAACGGAGGTAACATACAACGTAAAGGGTGAGATATCAAAATTATAACATAAGGCATGATAAAAGTCATGTTAGGATTATATCACAACATTAATAATTCTCGCAAATTTATAAACATTATCTCCAATAAACTGCAAGCAAATCCATATCTCATATATACAACGATAATTAAGAAAATTCAGCAACAATCATGACTTACAATCAACACAACAATACGACATCATGCGACTCGACTATGCACATGCATGTGGTACTATTTTGGAGTAAAACTCCACAATCGATTCATTTGCCATTAAAGGCCGCCAATACAGGCACAACCAATAATTTTTCCACTAAGGGCCGCCAATACAGGCCAACAATTTGACGCTAAGGGCCGCCAGTACAGGCCATCCAATATGATAGGCCATGAAATGCATCTATTATGGACTACAACACAACCATAACAACCATACAACAAGGCTTTTGGCCTACAACCAAACTGTCTATAACAGAGCATCATAATTTCATATAACTCATGAAATCATCATTTTCCACCTGTTCATATACGAGAACAATAACAACATACTTTCGACAATTAAGAATTCAGCACATTATCGTAAGAACAACATTACAACTTTTACTCACTAAATTAATTATAGTTTCTGAAAAGGTCCGTTAACTACGGGGAAACTAATCTTGCCCCATTAACGGCAACCATACAACATCGTGCAAAACTAACGATATAACACCTTCATTCCTACACAGAAAAACTTCGTCCCTAATATTTATCGATTAACGGAAACTATATCTTTGATTTGATTCCCTACCTGAATTCGATCAAGTAAGGGCATAATAACAATCTTTTTTCAACAAATGGGAAATTAGCGCGTGTCGGCGCCGATTCCCAACATTACTATATAGAACTAATGACATAAACACTAATTCAGGCATAGACAAACATTAACCCTTAATATTTCTCAACCTACGGGAACATTACTACGAGAACATTACTACAGGAACATTGCTACGGGAATATTACTACGGGAATATTACTACGGGAACGTTACTATGGGAATATTACTACGGGAACATTACTACGGGAACATTACTCATGATTCAACTCCCTTCATGAAATCGATCATACCCATAGTTATAGAATTGAACCCCACCCTTACCTTAGAATTGAGGCCAACTCTACGCTTTCTGATTCTGGTTCTGTTCTACGGTAACTCTCCTGCAACTATCTTCCAATTTCACCGATGGACAATTCTTATGTTCTTACTTTCTCCACAGCCACGTCCTTTTTCCTCTTTCCTCCACCTTTTCCCTCAATTTTTGGTTTTCTGAGCAGTTTATCGTGTTTATGCTCTTTCTCCCACAACTTCTCTAATAACTCTCTAATTCACATTATTCCATCCACTAATAATAATAATAATAATAATAATAATAATAATAATAATAATAATAATAATAATAATAATAATAATAATAATAATAATAATAATAATAATAATAATAATAGTAATATAATATTACTACTAGTTATTAAATTATCCTTATTATTAATCATATCATATTATCAAACTCTATATTTAATAAATGGTTTCCTATATTTTAAGGACACCCACCAACGCTCTCAGGCACGCTCTCACATAAAGACATACCAATAATTCATCTATAACTTAATTTAAAAAGAATGGGTGTTACAACTCCCCCAAACTTAAAAGAATTTCGTCCTCGAAATTACCTCAATCAAACAGCTCGGAATAAGACTCCTGCATCTTACTTTCCATTTTCTACGTCAAGCTTTCGCCAGCAGCTCCCAACCAGACCACTTTCACCAAAGCAATCTCTTCACCTCGAAGTTGCTTCTTGTTCATCCACCTGAACTAGCAACGCCTCAATAGTCAAATTACCTTTCACTTGTACACCATCCATCCGAATCAATGTACTTCTTCAACTTAGGCACATGCCACATCATGTAAATTCCCGCGAGTGACAGCGGTAAAACAGTCTAACCTGCTATTTTTTCCACGCTTCCGCTGCGCCACTCTGGTACAGATCATAAAACACAGTGTGCTTCCGAGACCTCAAGCTCGACCAACACCAGTTACTATCGTAACTCTCAAAACACGTCTTTCTTGGATCCTTTGGATCTTTTCAGTCGTCTCTTGCACAATCTCAGCTAGCTTCAACATAGAATAATTAATCTCCCTTGTTAGGAAAAGAGTAAATTTAGTCATTCTATCCAAAATCACCCAAGTAAAATCACATCCCTCAAATTCTTCGGAAAACTCAACACAAAATCCATGGTAATACTATCCGATCTCCACTCTGGAATATTTAACGGTCGCATCGGACTCAACGGTCTCTGACGTTTATTCTTCGACTTTCGACAAGTCTAACCAGCATATACAAACTCAACCACTTCTCTCCCCATCTATGGCCTTTAAAATAATTTTCCCCAAATCTGGTTACATCTTCCTAGCACCGGGATGGATACTCCATCTACCTCAATACTCTTATTCCACTTAATAATATCTAGAACACAAACTCTATCACGACATCTCGTGATACTATTTCCATTAATCTGAAAATCATCCCTTCGATTTTAATTCCTCAGATTCAACCAATCTACCAACTCAAACCAGAGTTCTGACCTTATCGAATCTCTTCAAGAATACCCTTAGTAAGGTCCAACATACTAAGATAAACTCCATAAGAAATCTCTTCACAACCCAAACTCATATCACAGAAATTGCTCAATCAGTCCGAACTCTTTTCACCACCATCATCGGTATATGCAAGGATTTCCAAATCACTGCATTGACTACCACGTTTTGCTTCCCCCGAATGGTAATTCAATCCAAAACCATAATCCTTCCGGAGTTCCAATTATTTCCTCTGCCTCATATTCAACTCTTCCAAATCAAATAAGTACCTTAAGCTTTTGAGGTCACCAAACATTTCAAGTCTCACACTAACTAATTGAAGCCTCCAACTCCGGTACAACCACAACAACAACCAAGTCTAAATCACTTATCAGGTGATTCCTCTTATGTACTTCAAGTTGCCTTAAAGCATAACCAAAACTCGCTGAAGTTTCACTTAACATATCTCCCAATCATATCAACAAAGCATCACAAAACACAACAAATGGTCCTGTCGGGTTCGACAAAAATCAGCACACGATACACTTTCAATTTTCTTCTATAATTGAACCAGGTACAGGCCTAAGAACAATTTTTCCTAGAAAGAGAATCTCTTTAGCTTTCCAACACTTTGAATGGGGGTCAAAACTGACATACGGTTCAAGAGTTATGAATTTTCGAAGTTTTTCCAAAACAGAATATTTCTGCATAAAGACTGCTACGGGTTTGAGCACATTCGCCCAAAAATCCGACCGATTCAATTATTTTCTTCGAAACAAACACATACTCATTCATACCAAACATATATTAGTGATTTAGAACCATCGCGTGAAATCTACGACTTTCGATTTCAATCCGAATCTTAAACCCTCAAATCTCCAAAAATGCAAAAACTTACTAAAATCAATCAAATTTGATACAACAAGTATACTCGATCACAGCCTAACATTACCCAACACAACTGCATAATCTATTCCAACTTTTGTCCGTAAAAACATCGATTCCGTAAAAAGCTGCGATATCGGAATTCGACGTAGGACAACAATTTCACACTTAGAAGGTCATCCGACACATCTTCAACTCTTGGAATATTTAAAGGTCTAATTATACCAATATCGCATTCCACATCTTACTTTCTTTAATAATCATTAGAAGTCATTGTCCACCTTTAATCTATTTGACCTCACAATCTACTGCCTTAACACACACACACACACCAGACACAAGTCTCAAAGCTACTCAATCACTTTAGTTCTTTGACCATCTAACGGACATATAATATGGAGCTCTCAATATCGAATTAGTTTCCATAACTAAGTCAATTACAACTCCACTTCACTTCTTGGCTGTATATCACTATCTCGCCAGGAAAGTTTCCAGGCAATCACAATTAATGGGTAAACCACCAACTTCTCCACTTTCATCAACACTCACAGTTTCCATCAAAATTAAACATCTCGGCATCATCCTACACCGACTTATCAAAACAATTCTGAAGCACTTAGCTTAACTCAAGACAATTCGCTGCTCACGCCATCTAAGCTTGCAAGACACGTCTATCCCATCCAACATGACTCTGCCTACTATCAACAATAGATTAAGGCTGATCAGTTTCTCAATTTGTCAAATAGACAGCCGAAAATCATGATGGGGTACAAACCATATTTACCAAACTATAATAGCGTTCAACCACACACTGAGCTACAATTCCACACTTGCAACATCCTGGAGAAGCACAAGTTCCTCCCCCACTTGAATCATTCCCACTTCTGCAGACAAGGTTAGGAAACAAACACGTACCGACAGTGTTTTCACACACATGTCGCATACAAGGGAACAAACAACATTAGACAACTTGGCCGAATGGACCGACCTGCTCTAATACCAATTGTAACACCTCACTCTAAACTCTGCCGGATAATTAAAAGAAACAACAGAAACAATCAGAGTGCAGCAAAAAGAAGGTTTCATGACGACCGTCATGGATGTCACGACCGTGGTGGTCATGACGAGCGTCATGGAGCTGTGACGACCGTCACACTCACAAATTTTGGGACGCATCAGAGGTGTCACAGTTTCAACTTAACCAACAACAAACGCCTGCAACAGATCATTTAATAACATACGTAGCACATATTCGGATGAACAGACAATGATAATTTGTTTAACATGTTAATCATAAAACGACATGTTATAATATACTTCCAACCATTCACAATAACCAAATTCCATAAAAATTCAGCAAGTAATTATCTTGCATCAATTCATAAAACAACTAGTTCTCGGTCACGAAATCATTATTACTGATTCATCGGTCTAGTGCATATAACCAACATTTGGCACTATCCAGAACAATCAATTTGCAGAAAGTACTTCATAAAAATTCAGCAACAACGGAAATAATTAAAAACAACAACATTAAGCGTTCATCCCCCCCAAGAGTGCTACGTATCAGAGCGACAACGACCTTAAACGAACAACGACACTCTATTCCGAGTTACCTGCAAATTACCACCAACAGAGTTAACATACAACGTAAAGGGTGAGATATCAAAATTATAACATAAGGCATGATAAAAGTCATGTTAAGATTATATCACAACATTAATAATTCTCGCAAATTTATAAACATTATCTCCAATAAACTGCAAGCAAATCCATATCTCATATATACAACGATGATTAAGAAAATTCAGCAACAATCATGACTTACAATCAACACAACAATACGACATCATGCGACTCGACTATGCACATGCATGTGGTACTATTTCGGAGTAAAACTCCTCAACCAATTCATTTGCCATTAAAGGCCGCCAATTCAGGAACAACCAATAATTTTGCCACTAAGGGCCGCCAATACAGGCCAACAATTTGATGCTAAGGGCCGCCAGTACAGGCCATCCAATATGATATGCCATGAAATGCATCTATTATGGACTACAACACAACCATAACAACCATACAACAAGGCTTTTGGCCTACAACCAAACTGTCCATAACAGAGCATCATAATTTCATACAACTCATGAAATCATCATTTTCCACCTGTTCATATACGAGAACAATAACAACATACTTTCGACAATTAAGAATTCAACACATTATCGTAAGAACAACATTACCACTTTTATTCACTAAATTAATTATAGTTTCTGAAAAGGTTCGTTAACTACGGGGCAACTAATCTTGCCCCATTAACGGCAACCATACAACATCGTGCAAAACTAACGATATAACACCTTCATTCCTACACAGACAAACCTCGTCCTTAACATTTATCAATTAACGGAAACTATATCTATGATTCGATTCCATACCTAAATTCGATCAAGTAAGGGCATAATAACAACCTTTTCTCAACAAATGGGAAATTAGCGCGTGTCGGCGCCGATTCCCAACATTACTACATAGAACTAATGACATAAACACTAATTCAGACATAGACAAACATTAACCCTTAATATTTCTCAACCTACGGGAACATTACTACGAGAACAATACTACAGGAACATTGCTACGGGAATATTACTACGGGAACATTACTGCGGGAATATTACTACGGGAACATTACTACGGGAATATTACTACGGGAACATTACTACGGGAACATTACTCATGATTCAACTCCCTTCATGAAATCGATCATACCCATAGTTATAGAATTGAACCCCACCCTTACCTTAGAATTGAGGCCAACTCTACGCTTTCTGGTACTGGTTCTGATCTACGGTAACTCTCCTGCAACTATCTTCCAATTTCACCGATGGACAATTCTTCTGTTCTTACTTTCTCCACAGCCACGTCCTGTAGAAGCACACTTCAATCTCAAGGTTTTGATGATGTCAAAAAAGACTTAAGCTCATTCCATGATTGCAAAAAGTCAAGCTTTCAAAACTGATCAAGATCAAGACTATGGAATGTTGTCAAGCAAATCAAGCATCATGTGCAAATGTTCTACAACTTTCAAGATTTGGACTCAAAGCTTCGATATATCAATATTCACTCCTTTAATTGATATACAAGTGTTCAAATAATGTATCATATCAACATTTTGCATATACATGTTTTTAAAATCATTTGGAATTGGTATAACACTTTTAACTCAAGTATTTTTCTGAGTTTTAACAGTGTTAACCGATTAACTATATGGGTTAATCGGTTAACGGCCTCTAATTTTAAATTCTCAGGGCTAACGTTCATGTGTTAACCGATTAACCTATATGGTTAACCGATTAACATTGAACAAATTTTGAAAAATTGTTTCTTTTTAAATTCAAATCTTGTTTGAATGTTATACCTTTTCATTATTTGATTCATACTCATTTATACCTTTTTGAAATGGTATTTTGCTCATATAAATTTTGAAATTTTGAAATTGAAAAACACCTCCAATAATTTTCAAAATAATCATTAAATCAAATTCACTACTTTTCAAATATTTTCAAATATTTTCAAAAATTGTTCATACTATTCATACCATTTCATATCCAGAATTTGTGAATACTTGTATTGATATTGAAAAGTGAATTTTGATCAAAAGGAGAAGATCAATCTTTGTATTGATATTATTATTGTATCACTCTCAAATTACAAAATTAAAAGAATTATTTCTTTGTGACTTGTGATCCAGGATTGTTGGATACAAGGGTTAGTGCTTGCAAGAGGATTGTTCTTGCACACTAAGTTGTTGAAATAGTTGTTAGATAGTAGGCCTCACCGGTTGATGGTGTGATAGGTTGTACATTCTAAAATTATAGTGAAAAGTCTCTTTCATGTGGAAAGGGGAGTGGAGTACCTTCGGATTGTGAAGGGAACCACTATAAATCTCTGTATCCTTTTTTATTCTGCTTTTTACTGCTTTCATCATCCAGATCATAACCAAGTAAAATTCAAGAATATCGAAAAACCGAAAAAAAGTTTCTAAACCTTAATTTACCCCGCCTCTTAGGCATCCGATAGATAAAGTTATTGGTGATATTAGCCAAGGCGTTGCAACTCGATTAAATCTTAAGGATGTTTGTCTCAACATGGCTTTTGTGTCTCAAATTGAACCAACCAAGATTGATGAAGCCTTAAGCGACGACCAATGGATTGTAGCGATGCAAGAAGAACTCAACCAATTTGAAAGGAATCAAGTTTGAAGTCTTGTACCAAGACCGGACCATAAGCACATCATAGGAACGAGATGGGTGTTTAAGAACAAACTTGACGAGAATGGGATCATAGTTCGTAACAAAGCAAGATTGGTCGCACAAGGCTACAACCAGGAGGAAGGAATTGATTTTGATGAAACGTTCGCTCCGGTAGCAAGGTTAGAAGCAATTAGATTATTTCTTGCTTATGCTTGTTCTATGAATTTTTAGTTGTTCCAGATGGATGTCAAAAGCGCTTTCCTAAATGGACACATCAGTGAAGAAGTCTACATCAAACAACCTTTGGGTTTTAAACACTTCAAGAATCCCTCGCATGTCTACAAGTTGAAAAAGGCACTCTACGGATTGAAACAAGCACCAAGAGCATGGTATGACCGCCTTATCAATTTCCTATGTGAAAAGGGATTTACAAAAGGAAAGGTTGACAAGACGCTGTTCATAAAGAAAATCAAGGGTAACACCTTATTGGTTCAAGTCTATGTCGACGACATCATCTTCAGATCAACAAACAATGAGTTTTGCGAAGAATTTTCACTTATGATGCAAGGAGAATTCGAGATGTCCATGATGGGAAAATTGAATTATTTTCTTGGACTACAAATCAAGCAAACAAAGTATGGCATCTTCGTTAACCAATCCAAGTATTGCAAGGAATTGTTGAAGAAATTCGATACGGATATTTGCAAAGTTGTGTCCACTCCTATGGGATCCGGAACTTACGTAGATCAAGATGAATCCGGTACTCCAATTGATATCACAAAGTATCGAGGTATGATCGGTTCATTATTATATTTGTCTACAAGTCGTCCTGACATTAATTTTAGCGTTTGTTTGTGTGCACGCTTTCAAGCAAGTTCGAAGGAATCACATCTCACTGCCGTGAAGAGAATCATAAAGTATCTCAAAGGGACAATGAACGTCGGATTCTGGTATCCAAAAGGTAGTACTTGTTCTTTAATTGGTTATTCTGACGCTGATTATGCAGGATGTAAGGCCGATAGAAAAAGCACGAGTGGTACGTGTCACATTCTCGGGAATGCACTAGTGTCATGGGCCTTCAAGAAGCAAGCGTGTGTGGCACTCAGTACAGCCGAAACAGAATATATTGCAGCAGGAAGTTGCTGTGCACAAATTCTGTGGCTCAAGCAACAACTCCTCAATTACGGTGTAAATCTCGGTTGCATTCCTCTTCGATGAGATAATACAAGTGCCATCAATATTACAAAGAACCCGGTCATGCATTCAAGGACAAAACATATAGATATCCGACATCACTTCCTTCGAGATTACGTACTAAATGGAGATGTAGATGTTACTTCCGTCGATACACGCAATCAACTCGACGACATCTTCACCAAACTATTGGCGAAAGAACCGTTCTTCAAAATTTGATGAGAACTTGGGATTCTCGATGAACGTGATATCTGATTTTTTCTCTCTCTGGTTTATGTATGCATAATGTATATTTTCCAATGTTTGTGCATTCTGTTTTAAGCATTTTTCCAAAATTCGCGTGTGTTAATCGATTAAGCTATAGGGTTAACCGATTAACACTGTTGATTTTTCAATTCTGACTTAAGTTTTTTAATGTGTTAACCGATTAACCTATATGGTTAACCGATTAACACTGATACTTTTTATTTTGGAAATTAAATTTTTAATGTGTTAACCGATTAACACTGTTAAAATTTTCAAAAATCAGAAACGAAAAGTTAATTCAAATTTTTGAAAATGTGTGTGTTAAACGTGTTGCTATGTGTTGTTGTTTTTATTGTTTTTTCTTTCAGATTATGTTTAAGTTTTAAGTTGTTAATTTCTTTTGTAACCGTACAATGTTTGCTGCATTTTTTCTATGTGCTACATTTTTATTTCGATCTATTTTGTTGTGCTTGATTATATGTTGTCTTGTATGTCGATATGGCTTTTGTTTGGTTTGAAAGCTCCTTCCTTTTTGCTAATGACAAAGGGGGACAAGAGCTTGGCTGTCTAATATCTCTTTGTGCAGAATTTTTTTGCCTCTGCTTAGATAGGGGGAGTTGCTGGACATAGGGGGAGAATCAAGCCAAGAACGGAACCAAACATCATCAAGGATATCGCACAGACTCAGTTGTTTGTCATCATCAAAAAGGGGGAGAATGTAGAATCACACTTCAATCTCAAGGTTTTGATGATGTCAACAAAGACTTAAGCTCATTCCATGATTGCAAAAAGTCAAGCTTTCAAAACTGATCAAGATCAAGAATATGGAATGCTGTCAAGCAAATCAAGCATCATGTGCAAATGTTCTACAACTTTCAAGATTTGAACTCAAAGATTCAGTATATCAATATTCACTCCTTTAATTGATATACAAGTGTTCAAATAATGTATCATATCAACATTTTGCATATACATGTTTTTAAAATCATTTGGAATTGGTATAACACTTTTAACTCAAGTATTTTTCTGAGTTTTAACAGTGTTAACCGATTAACCATATGGGTTAATCGGTTAACGGCCTCTAATTTTGAATTCTCAGGGCTAACGTTCATGTGTTAACCGATTAACCTATATGGTTAACCGATTAACACTGAACGAATTTTGAAAAATTGTTTCTTTTTAAATTCAAATCTTGTTTGAATGTTATACCTTTTCATTATTTGATTCATACTCAATTATACCTTTTTGAAATGGTGTTTTGCTCATATAAATTCTGAAAATTTCAAATTGAAAAACACCTCCAATAATTTTCAAAATAATCATTAAATCAAATTCACTACTTTTCAAATATTTTCAAAAAGTGTTCATACTGTTCATACCATTTTATATCCAGAATTTGTGAACACTTGTATTGATATTGAAAAATGAATTTTGATCAAAAGGAGAAGATCAATCTTTGTATTGATATTATTATTGTATCACTCTCAAATTACAAAATTACAAGAATTATTTCTTTGTGACTTGTGATCCAGGATTGTTGGACACAAGGGTTAGTGCTTGAAAGAGGATTGTTCTTGCACACTAAGTTGTTGAAATAGTTGTTAGATAGTAGGCCTCACCGGTTGATGGTGTGATAGGTTGTACATTCTAAAATTATAGTGAAAAGTCTCTTTCATGTGGAAAGGGGAGTGGAGTACCTTCGGATTGTGAAGGGAACCACTATAAATCTCTGTATCCTTTTTTATTCTGCTTTTTACTGCTTTCATCATCCAGATCATAACCAAGTAAAATTCAAGAATATCGAAAAACCGAAAAAAAGTTTCTAAACCTTAATTTACCCCGCCTCTTAGGCATCCGATAGATAAAGTTATTGGTGATATTAGCCAAGGCGTTGCAACTCGATTAAATCTTAAGGATGTTTGTCTCAACATGGCTTTTGTGTCTCAAATTGAACCAACCAAGATTGATGAAGCCTTAAGCGACGACCAATGGATTGTAGCGATGCAAGAAGAACTCAACCAATTTGAAAGGAATCAAGTTTGAAGTCTTGTACCAAGACCGGACCATAAGCACATCATAGGAACGAGATGGGTGTTTAAGAACAAACTTGACGAGAATGGGATCATAGTTCGTAACAAAGCAAGATTGGTCGCACAAGGCTACAACCAGGAGGAAGAAATTGATTTTGATGAAACGTTCGCTCCGGTAGCAAGGTTAGAAGCAATTAGATTATTTCTTGCTTATGCTTGTTCTATGAATTTTTAGTTGTTCCAGATGGATGTCAAAAGCGCTTTCCTAAATGGACACATCAGTGAAGAAGTCTACATCAAACAACCTTTGGGTTTTAAACACTTCAAGAATCCCTCGCATGTCTACAAGTTGAAAAAGGCACTCTACGGATTGAAACAAGCACCAAGAGCATGGTATGACCGCCTTAGCAATTTCCTATGTGAAAAGGGATTTACAAAAGGAAAGGTTGACAAGACGCTGTTCATAAAGAAAATCAAGGGTAACACCTTATTGGTTCAAGTCTATGTCGACGACATCATCTTCAGATCAACAAACAATGAGTTTTGCGAAGAATTTTCACTTATGATGCAAGGAGAATTCGAGATGTCCATGATGGGAAAATTGAATTATTTTCTTGGACTACAAATCAAGCAAACAAAGGATGGCATCTTCGTTAACCAATCCAAGTATTGCAAGGAATTGTTGAAGAAATTCGATACGGATATTTGCAAAGTTGTGTCCACTCCTATGGGATCCGGAACTTACGTAGATCAAGATGAATCCGGTACTCCAATTGATATCACAAAGTATCGAGGTATGATCGGTTCATTATTATATTTGTCTACAAGTCGTCCTGACATTATTTTTAGCGTTTGTTTGTGTGCACGCTTTCAAGCAAGTTCGAAGGAATCACATCTCACTGCCGTGAAGAGAATCATAAAGTATCTCAAAGGGACAATGAACGTCGGATTCTGGTATCCAAAAGGTAGTACTTGTTCTTTAATTGGTTATTCTGACGCTGATTATGCAGGATGTAAGGCCGATAGAAAAAGCACGAGTGGTACGTGTCACATTCTCGGGAATGCACTAGTGTCATGGGCCTTCAAGAAGCAAGCGTGTGTGGCACTCAGTACAGCCGAAACAGAATATATTGCAGCAGGAAGTTGCTGTGCACAAATTCTGTGGCTCAAGCAACAACTCCTCAATTACGGTGTAAATCTCGGTTGCATTCCTCTTCGATGAGATAATACAAGTGCCATCAATATTACAAAGAACCCGGTCATGCATTCAAGGACAAAACATATAGATATCCGACATCACTTCCTTCGAGATTACGTACTAAATGGAGATGTAGATGTTACTTCCGTCGATACACACAATCAACTCGACGACATCTTCACCAAACTATTGGCGAAAGAACCGTTCTTCAAAATTTGATGAGAACTTGGGATTCTCGATGAACGTGATATCTGATTTTTTCTCTCTCTGGTTTATGTATGCATAATGTATATTTTCCAATGTTTGTGCATTCTGTTTTAAGCATTTTTCCAAAATTCGCGTGTGTTAATCGATTAAGCTATAGGGTTAACCGATTAACACTGTTGATTTTTCAATTCTGACTTAAGTTTTTTAATGTGTTAACCGATTAACCTATATGGTTAACCGATTAACACTGATACTTTTTATTTTGGAAATTAAATTTTTAATGTGTTAACCGATTAACACTGTTAAAATTTTCAAAAATCAGAAACGAAAAGTTAATTCAAATTTTTGAAAATGTGTGTGTTAAACGTGTTGCTATGTGTTGTTGTTTTTATTGTTTTTTCTTTCAGATTATGTTTAAGTTTTAAGTTGTTAATTTCTTTTGTAACCGTACAATGTTTGCTGCATTTTTTCTATGTGCTACATTTTTATTTCGATCTATTTTGTTGTGCTTGATTATATGTTGTCTTGTATGTCGATATGGATTTTGTTTGGTTTGAAAGCTCCTTCCTTTTTGCTAATGACAAAGGGGGAGAAGAGCTTGGCTGTCTAATATCTCTTTGTGCAGAATTTTTTTGCCTCTGCTTAGATAGGGGGAGTTGCTGGACATAGGGGGAGAATCAAGCCAAGAACGGAACCAAACATCATCAAGGATATCGCACAGACTCAGTTGTTTGTCATCATCAAAAAGGGGGAGAATGTAGAATCACACTTCAATCTCAAGGTTTTGATGATGTCAACAAAGACTTAAGCTCATTCCATGATTGCAAAAAGTCAAGCTTTCAAAACTGATCAAGATCAAGAATATGGAATGCTGTCAAGCAAATCAAGCATCATGTGCAAATGTTCTACAACTTTCAAGATTTGAACTCAAAGATTCAGTATATCAATATTCACTCCTTTAATTGATATACAAGTGTTCAAATAATGTATCATATCAACATTTTGCATATACATGTTTTTAAAATCATTTGGAATTGGTATAACACTTTTAACTCAAGTATTTTTATGAGTTTTAACAGTGTTAACCGATTAACCATATGGGTTAATCGGTTAACGGCCTCTAATTTTGAATTCTCAGGGCTAACGTTCATGTGTTAACCGATTAACCTATATGGTTAACCGATTAACACTGAACGAATTTTGAAAAATTGTTTCTTTTTAAATTCAAATCTTGTTTGAATGTTATACCTTTTCATTATTTGATTCATACTCAATTATACCTTTTTGATATGGTGTTTTGCTCATATAAATTCTGAAAATTTCAAATTGAAAAACACCTCCAATAATTTTCAAAATAATCATTAAATCAAATTCACTACTTTTCAAATATTTTCAAAAAGTGTTCATACTGTTCATACCATTTTATATCCAGAATTTGTGAACACTTGTATTGATATTGAAAAATGAATTTTGATCAAAAGGAGAAGATCAATCTTTGTATTGATATTATTATTGTATCACTCTCAAATTACAAAATTACAAGAATTATTTCTTTGTGACTTGTGATCCAGGATTGTTGGACACAAGGGTTAGTGCTTGCAAGAGGATTGTTCTTGCACACTAAGTTGTTGAAATAGTTGTTAGATAGTAGGCATCACCGGTTGATAGTGTGATAGGTTGTACATTCTAAAACTATAGTGAAAACTCTCTTTCATGTGGAAAGGGGAGTGGAGTACCTTCGGATTATGAAGGAAACCACTATAAATATCTGTGTCCTTTTTTATTTTGCTTTTTACTGCTTTCATCATCAAGATCATAACCAAGTATAATTCAAGAATATAGAAAAACCGGAAAAAGTTTTTAAAGCCTAATTCACCCCGCCTCTTAGGCATCCGATAGATAAAGTTATTGGTGATATTAGCCAAGGCGTTGCAACTCGACTAAATCTTAAGGATGCTTGTCTCAACATGGCTTTTGTGTCTCAAATTGAACCAACCAAGATTGATGAAGCCTTAAGCGACGACCAATGGATTATAGCGATGCAAGAAGAACTCAACCAATTCGAAAGGAATCAAGTTTGGAGTCTTGTACCAAGACCGGACCATAAGCACATCATAGGAACGAGATGGGTTTTTAAGAACAAACTTGACGAGAATGGGATCATAGTTCGTAACAAAGCAAGATTGGTCGCACAAGGCTACAACCAGGAGGAAGGAATTGATTTTGATGAAACGTTCGCTCCGGTAGCAAGGTTAGAAGCAATTAGATTATTTATTGCTTATGCTTGTTCTATGAATTTTCAGTTGTTCCAGATGGATGTCAAAAGCGCTTTTCTAAATGGATACATCAATGAAGAAGTCTACGTCAAACAACCTCCGGGTTTTGAACACTTCAAGAATCCCTCGCATGTCTACAAGTTGAAAAAGGCACTCTACGGATTGAAATAAGCACCAAGAGCATGGTATGACCGCCTTAGCAATTTCCTATGTGAAAAGGGATTTACAAAAGGAAAGGTTGGCAAGACGATGTTCATAAAGAAAATCAAGGGTAACACCTTATTGGTTCAAGTCTATGTCGACGACATCATCTTCGGATCAACAAACAAAGAGTTTTGCGAAGATTTTTCACTTATGATGCAAGGAGAATTCGAGATGTCCATGATGGGAAAATTGAATTATTTTCTTGGACTACAAATCAAGCAAACAAAGGATGGCATCTTCCTCAACCAATCCAAGTATTGCAAGGAATTGTTTAAGAAATTCGATATGGATAGTTGCAAAGTGATGTCCACTCCTTTGGAATCCGGAACGTACGTTGATCAAGATGAATCCGGTACTCCAATTGATATCACAAAGTATCGAGGTATGATCGGTTCATTATTATATTTGTCGGCAAGCCGTCATAACATTATGATTAGCGTTGGTTTGTGTACACGCTTTCAAGCAAGTTCGAAGGAATCACATCTCACTGTCGTGAAGAGAATCATAAAGTATCTCAAAGGGACAACAAACGTCGGATTATGGTATCCAAAAGGTAGTACTTGTTCTTTAATTGGTTATTCTAACGCTGATTATGCAGGATGTAAGACCGATAGAAAAAAGCATAAGTGATACGTGTCACATTCTCGGGAATGCACTAGTGTCATGGGCCTGCAAGAAGCAAGCGTGTGTGGCACTCAGTACGGCCGAAGCGGAATATATTGCAGCAGAAAGTTGCTGTGCACAAATTATGTGGCTCAAGCAACAACTCCTCGATTACGGTGTAGATCTCAGTTGCATTCCTCTTTGATGAGATAATACAAGTGCCATCAATATTACAAAGAACCCGGTCATGCATTCAAGGATAAAACATATAGATATCCGACATCACTTCCTTCGAGATCACGTACTAAATGGAAATGTAGATGTTACTTTCGTCGATACACACAATCAACTCGCCGACATCTTCACCAAACTATTGGCGAAAGAACCGTTCTTCAAAATTCGACGAGAACTTGGGATTCTCGATGAAGGTGATATCTGATTTTTTTCTCTCTGGTTTATGTATGCATAATGTATATTTTCCAATGTTTGTGCATTCTGTTTTAAGCATTTTTCCAAAATTCGCGTGTGTTAATCGATTAACCTATAGGAGTAACCGATTAACACTGTTGATTTTTCAATTCTGACTTAAGTTTCTTAATGTGTTAACCGATTAACCTATTTGGTTAACCGATTAACACTGATACTTTTTATTTTGGAAATTAAATTTTTAATGTGTTAACCGATTAACCTATATGGTTAATCGATTAACACTGTTAAAAATTTCAAAAATCAGAAACGAAAAATTAATTCAAATTTTGGAAAATGTGTGTGTTAAACGTGTTGTTATGTTTTGTTGTTTTTATTGTTTTTTCTTTCAGATTATGTTTAAGTTTTTAAGTTGTTAATTTCTTTTGTAACCGTACAATGTTTGCTGCATTTTTTCTATGTGCTGCATTTTTATTTCGATCTATTTTGTTGTGCTTGATTATATGTTGTCTTGTATGCTGATATTGCTTTTGTTTGGTTTGAAAGGTCCTTCCTTTTTGCTAATGACAAAGGGGGAGAAGAGCTTGGCTGTCTAATATCTCTTTGTGCAGAATTTTTTGCCTCTGTTTAGATAGGGGGAGTTGCTGGACATAGGGGGAGAAGCAAGCCAAGAACGGAACCAAACGTCGTCAAGGATATCGCCCAGACTCAGTTGTTTGTCATCATCAAAAAGGGGGAGAATGTAGAAGCACACTTCAATCTCAAGGTTTTGATGATGTCAACAAAGACTTAAGCTCATTCCATGTTTGCAAAAAGTCAAGCTTTCAAAACTGATCAAGATCAAGACTATGGAATGTTGTCAAGCAAATCAAGCATCATGTGCAAATGTTCTACAACTTTCAAGATTTGGACTCAAAGCTTCGGTGTATCAATATTCACTCCTTTAATTGATATACAAATGTTCAAATAATGTATCATATCAACATTTTGCATATACATGTTTTTAAAATCATTTGGAATTGGTATAAAACTTTTACCTCAAGTATTTTTCTGAGTTTTAACAGTGTTAACCAATTAACCATATGGGTTAATCGGTTAACGGCCTCTAATTTTGAATTCTCAGGGCTAACGTTCATGTGTTAACCGATTAACCTATATGGTTAACTGATTAACACGGAACGAATTTTGAAAAATTGTTTCTTTTTAAATTCAAATCTTGTTTGAATGTTATACCTTTTCATTATTTGATTCATACACAATTATACCTTTTTGAAATGGTGTTTTGCTCATATAAATTCTGAAAATTTCAAATTGAAAAACACCTCCAATAATTTTCAAAATAATCATTAAATCAAATTCACTACTTTTCAAATATTTTCCAAAAGTATTCATACTGTTCATACCATTTCATATCCAGAATTTGTGAACACCTGTATTGATATTGAAAAGTGAATTTTGATCAAAAGGAGAAGATCAATCTTTGTATTGATATTATTATTGTATCACTCTCAAATTACAAAATTACAAGAATTATTTCTTTGTGACTTGTGATCTAGGATTGTTGGACACAAGAGTTAGTGCTTGCAAGAGGATTGTTCTTGCACACTAAGTTGTTGAAATAGTTGTTAGATAGTAGGCCTCACCGGTTGATGGTGTGATAGGTTGTACATTCTAAAACTATAGTGAAAACTCTCTTTCATATGGAAAGGGGAGTGGAGTACCTTCGGATTGTGAAGGGAACCACTATTAATCTCTGTGTCCTCTTTTATTCTGCTTTTTACTGCTTTCATCATCAAGATCATAACCAAGTAAAATTCAAGAATATCGGAAAACCGGAAAAAGTTTTTAAAGCCTAATTCACCCCCCCCTCTTAGGTATACTCTGAACTTACACGTTATGTTTCCTCTTTCCTCCACCTTTTCCCTCAATTTTTGGTTTTCTGAGCAATTTATCGTGTTTTTGCTCTTTCTCCCACAACTTCTCTAATAACTCCCTAATTCACATTATTCCATCCACTAATAATAATAATAATAATAATAATAATAATAATAATAATAATAGTAATATAATATTACTAGTATTTATTAAATTATCCTTATTATTAATCATATTATATTATCAAACTCTATATTTAATAAATGGTTTCCTATATTTTAAGGACACCCACCAACACTCTCAGGCACGCTCCCACATAAAGGCATACCAATAATTCATCTATAATTTAATTTAAAAAGAACGGGCGTTACGCTGCCTCCCACTATCTGCGTATTCACCACATTGCAACCTATTTCCTTTCTCCTATAAATTGTTTCTCTCTCAAGATGTCTCCCAAGCGTGATGCTACTTCTTCAAATACTTTCCAATCTGATGCTCACCATATGAACAACTCCTTCAAAGATTTCCTTGACGTGGCTCCTCTGTCCATGCTTCCCATCCATGAAAAGGTAACCCCCAAGACCACACCTACACATGCAACTCAAACTTTCAAAGACAACACTTATAGAACTGTTGTTGACAACATTACAAGAATGAAGAACAAAGAAGGTACTTCTTATGTTGATAAATAGATTAGGGAACTTGTCACTAAGATTCTCTATGGGGGTCGTAATGTGCATGGAATTTCTGCCCCTCTTTCTCGCATAGATCCATCTCCTAGTTCTGATGATAACCTAGGAAAGGATGCTGAAAAACCCTCTACTAATGACAACCCAAACAATGAGAACTTGGAGAAGCTTGATAGTTCTGTGCTTCATGATGTGAATGAAGATGATGTTGCAGGTCTGGATGTTGGTAGGGATGATGCTTCAACTAAGAAAAGATCAATATCTCTGACAATGTAGTGGATGTTGAAGAAGTGCCCTCTGATGATGAACTTATCAAAAATGTTGCCCCAAGAATTGCTACGAGACTAAAGACAAGAAAAGGAAATGTTGTGCTTGAGGAATCCCCTTCCAAAATCTAGAAGAAGAAATCCCCTGTTGGACCCCCTAAGGCTTGGAGCAAGATTACTCCTGCTACCAAAAAGAGAAAAGTCAGGTTGGAAAACACTGACTCAGATGATGATGTTGTAAAGGATGTCCCTAACATTACCCCTGTGAAAAAATCTACTAATAAGAAGACCCCAAGACCTGTGCCTGCTACACCTCTTGACAATTTTTATTTCCACTCCATCAGCAGTGTGACAAAGTGGAGATATGTGTACCAGCGTAGGATTGCTCTTGAAAGGGAGCTAGGCAAAGATGCACTGGACATCAAGGAAGTCATGAATTTAATCACTGAGGCTGGCCTACTCAAAATTGTCACTGGCTTTTCCAAGTGCTATGATGGGTTGGTTAAAGAGTTTATCATGAATATTCCTGACTTCATTACAGACAGGAATAACAAGGACTACATGAAGGTGTTTGTTAGGGGAAAATGTGTGAAATTTTCTTCTTTGGTGATCAATAGATTTCTGGGACGGTCGAATGATGGTAAAGAGGAGATGACTGCCTCTGACAACCAAGTGTGCAGAATCATCATTGCTAACCAAATCAAATCCTGGCCATTAAAAGGTAAGCTCTCAGCTGGTCAACTCAGTGTAAAATACGCAATCCTTCACAGGATTGGTGCTGCAAACTGGGTTCCCACCAATCACGCCTCTACCATCTTTGTTAGACTTGGCAGATTTATCTATGTTGTAGGTACTAAGACTGATTTTGTTTTTGGCTTATACATTTTTGATCAAATCATTAAGCATGCTACCACTAGTGCCATAAAGTTGCCTATTTCTTTTCCTTCCCTTATTTGTGAAATTATTCTGAATTAACACCCTGGTATTCTTAATACTAATGATGTTGCTTGCAAGAGGGAATATGTGTTGTCCCTTCATTATAAGCTATTTGCTGGAAGACATGTCCCTGCTATTGTCTTGACATCTGCTGAAAAGGCCTCTGCTTCAAGGGCAAGGATAATTTCAGAGTTGAAGGAAACCTGCAGGGAACTAGGGGATACAATTAGTGCTGCTACGACCAAAAAAATAAAGTTGGAATCTTTAATTCATTGCCTTGAAAGTGAAGATAATGCTGTTAATGATGATGATACCAGTGAAGAAGATGATGAGGTTGGATCTGGGAAGGAATCAGAGGATGATAGTGTTGATGTGCCAGTTGATACAGAAGATGTTTTTGCAAGTTCTGAGTCTGATGATGAAGATTAAGTTGCTTGGTTTGCTAGTTGTTTGTTTTTAGGTTCTTTGGTTTGTCCACATAGGCAGAATGAACTTTGTTTTTGCACTTCAGGTGCTTTTGGGTTGTAATATTGGGCCTCTATGCCCCTAACTCATCTTGATTATGACATTATGTTATATTTTTCTATCTCTTAGCTTTGTCCTTAAATTTATGGCTAAAAGGGGGAGATGCTTGGTATGTATATTGTTTGGTATATGGTTGTGGCAAGTGTGTAGCTGATGGAAGATGATGTTTGTTGTTGGTTGGTTTTGCTTGGGCTGTTTATGAGTTGTTGTCCTACAGGTTGCTGAATGCTGAAGCTGTTGTATTTGAGTGCTTGGGCTGTTGCTTGCATGTATGGTTTGTGTGCATTGGGTTGTTGGCTGTTTGTGCCCTTGCATTTGTTGAGGGGGAGTTTTACTCCTATGTTATTCCTTGTTTTTTCTGTTGTGATGTGCTCTGTGTTGGTTTTAAAATTCTTGTGATTTGTTTATGTTTTAGCCAAAAGTTTCCAAAGGGGGAGTTTGTTAGTTCCTGATTGGCAGGCATTTTCGTAAAACTAGGTGTAATCACAAGATGTCCTATAGGATGTCGTGACTTCTGATTCTAAGGTTCTACAGGTAGATTTGTATGTTGTAGCAGGACTTCTCATGATGTCTTGCATGATGTCCTGGCAACTATGAACAAAACATTTTGTCTGAATGTGTTGGTTTGTTTATCTCTTGCGTGCAAACCTATTGCATGATCTGGAGTAAATCTGCAAGGTTATTGGTATTACACAAAGGAGTTTTGGATTCACTTTTGAGGATCGTGTGGAGCTATTCTCAGAAGATTATCTTTGAGATTTAATTACAGATTTGAAGAAAGGTTTGATTGGATCTGATTAAACAAATCAAATTTGTTTCTTTGCTACAATTTATGAAGATTCATCTCTTCTCAAATCTGCTGTTACTTTTGCCACAGCCCTAGCCCGTTCAATATTGCTATTTAAGGATGTGCAAACCCTAACTTTGATATCAGAAAAGCTAGGATTAAAGTGTTTGAATTTGTGTAAGGTTTAGCTTTTGTGTGTTTTAGTAATTTGTGAGCCATTCACTCATTGTCTTAATGTGTGAATTAGACTAAGTTTTGCATTGTAATTTGTTCATTCAAAGCTTGTAAGCAAGAGTGTATTGTACTTGATTGAAGCTTTTAAGTAAGATCAAGTTGTGTCTTTGAAAAGTGTCTTCTAAAGTATTCTTATTTGTTATTATTATCACTGCTGTGATTGAAGGGGAGTGAAAGGTGTCTCTTATCTAGGTGTGTCCTAGGTAGAAATTGCAAGGGTAGAGATTAGGTGAGAAGATGGTAAACTAGAGAGAGGCTATTGTATATCTTCAAACTAATTCTACTTAGTGGATTTCCTTCCTGGCTTGGTAGCCCCAGACTTAGGTGTGTTTTCACCGAACTGGGTTAACAATTGCTTGTATCTCTTTACAATTGTTATTTGTTTATCCTTGTTCTTATTGATGCTTGAACAAATATTTGTGTCGTAAACATCACCTTCGACATATAATATCTGATACCAAAATTTCATATACCTTGACATTACTGCACCTGCACAAACTGGTCAGCCATAATAAACATGTACATAAAATTATAAGGATAACATGTAAGAGAGATGAGAAAAAAACAAAAGGAGGTGGGATCTTAAGGTCGAAAATCAGGGTGCTATAATGATATACCAACTGATCAATATAGTCATCTTCAAAATCCTCCCCAACCGCGTTGATTTGGATACCTCCACTAATAAACACCTCATTGATGGTCTTCAGTCGTCTTTTGGCAAAATCTTAAGTTTTGTCATGAGTTGGTTTGTAACCCAACCATTGGCGATTCGTCTTCTCTTTGGCTTCAATTGACTAGGTACGAATTTAAGCTAAAGCAAATACATAACAAATTCTAGAAAAATAAAATTCTACAATATGATATTACAAATCCAGAATCTTCTTTATTAATCCACCATATGCAGGGAGGAATTGCTTCTTGCCCAAGCAAAAGATTGATTCAAACCCGAGGTTTGCACATTTTGAAAGATAGAACCCCTGTTTGAACCATTTCCTTCACCTTTTCCTTGAGAACATAACATTCTTCAATGACGTGGCCAGATGCTCCTTGGTGGAAGGCACAGAAAGCCTCAGCTTTAAAGTAACTCCTGTGGGCCTGAGGGATAGCTAGTGAACTTTCTTTCTTGATCAAGCCATTCTGTAAGAGTATAGGGAACAACCAGGTATAACGCACAGGAATACCCCTGGATTCATCACTTTGTTCTGACTGCTGATTGCTAGATGAAGAAGAACCATCCCGTCGTTGGGATATGACCAAATCTTTGACAAAATTCACCAAGTTCCTTTTTGCAGCCTTCAGGCTTACTTCTTCATCCTGAATCTTTTAATTTTCTTGTTCTTGAGTATCTACCAAATCCTTAATGGCGGCATAGAAGGCCTTCATGTTAGTCCTTAAAGCAGAAATTTCTTCTCGAAGTGCCTGGTTTTCTTTTTCCAAGAGGGAAAAGACACTCAAGGTTTGTAAGAGAGAATGGCTTATGCTTGGCACAAAATTCATAGGAAAGAAAAAGGAGATCTTGGTGTCATACCTTAAATTTGTCCTACCCATTTTAAAATATTTTTGTATTTTTGATTCTATTTTTAATTTTGCATTGCCTGCATAGTTTCATGTTATTTAGACACGTGTCCACCAACAATTGGATGTTTTTTTCAAATTTTTATCATTTTTGGCCAATGAGAGCGTGACACGTGGCCTAAAGACGTTTTTGTGAATATTAATTCTTTTTAATTTCCTAAACGTTTCCTTTTTAAATCTATAACTATATATAAAGGGGATACAAGTTTCTGGTGTGGCCTATTTTTGTTCCTAAATTACCCTTCATCTTTTTTATCACAAAAAAAAAATTTAAAATCTTGAGTGGATAATAACTTTTGTTGGTTACCATTTGAAAAAGTAACTTCCATCTCTCACAAAAAAAATCTCAATCCTATAACTTCCATTAACTACTGAGTGGTGACAGAAATTAAAAATTTTCTTCTATTTCTTTATGTAAATTTCATCTCTTTCTCAATGAAAATACTATTTTTTAAAACTTTTTTCATTCTATGATATTTTCATTTATCCAATTTTGATTAGTGATCTTTTGATTTTTGAAAGAGATAAGTTTATTTCAAGTCAAGACTGCGTCATCACCCCAGTAGAATAAACCGTTCTCATTATGGCTGAAAATTGATTGTTGTTATGTAGCTTTTTTGGTAATTGCTTTTGTAGTAATTGTTTTTGTATGACTTCAGTAATTGAGTCTTTTTTAGAATTTTACCATTTATTAAACATTCGTTTTTTTTCAAAGCAGAGTTATTAACTATGGGGTAAAAAAATATCATGTGATACTTGAAAAAATTTCATACTCTAAAATACAGTAAAATACAAGTATTTAATGCAACTAAAATGGATAAGAGTGGTATTCTACTGCACTATTTTTTTCTTTCAGAAATTATATCTTACTTTTGTTGTAAAACATTATTCATTAATACTATAGTTTTAACTTTTTGCTTTTGTTGTTATTATGTTTTATTTCTTAATGATACTTATTTGTATTTTATGAGTATAAACACATCATAAAATATGTAAGTAGGTAGTATAAATTTTAAGAATATACACAATTACTTCATTAGCATTACTTTTTGGAATTTCGTTTTAAATTTTTATTTCTATCTTACTTTTGATTTGTTATTTGTCATTGTAACTATCTATTTATATGGTAATTTAATTAAGTTTTGGAGATGGTTTGTGTTTCTTTCATATTAAAAAAATCATTAATTTGGCTAACATTATCTGACATATAGAATAAAAGGGGAGATGAGAACGGGAGATAAGAGTGTTACATATTAATGTCTCATATTAACATTCTTTTGTTGAATTATTTAATGAGCACACACATAAAAATATAAACGAATAAAAAATTCAATAAATTATTATCATCTCATTTTTAGATCTACGTTTCATTTTTTACATCCATCATCTCATTTCTTTTCTCTTTTCTTTTTGAAATATTATGGATGGTTTTAACGGAAAGTTGTAATATAATGGTATAGAATAAAATCTCTTTGAAAATCTTTTACAAACTTAATTTGTACCCACAATTTTAATAGTTCATATATTGTTAACTTTCATATGTACTACAGAAATCAAAAACATTTCCTCAAAAAATTACGTACCTTGATAAAATAGTTTTAAAAAAAATTGTCACATTTATTAACACTTAATATACCGTTCAAATATACAATGGCAGTTGTAAAAATATATGATCTGACCTGATCAGGAGGGATCACGGACTGGCCACGCTTCGCCGGACGGTTATCTGTTCGCCGAGGTAAGAACGAGGAAGGGGTGTACCTGCAAAGCACTCCGACGCCCAAGTAAGAAGTTGGACAGAGAGGAAGCAATAGTACAGAAAAGGGGGGCAAGAAGAGTTACCTGACCCTCTTGAAGAAGAGGGTATTTATAGAGAGACCCCAGCGCTGGGCCAACGGTCATTCGAGGTGGGCCAGACGACCAGGCCCAACCCTAATGACTGCTAGGGCTTACGTGGCGTAGTGAAGACCAGGACGTGGTCTTCGCCCTAGTTCAACCGCTCCTAGGTCTCCGGAAAGTGGGTTTGACCTGCTCTTTCGGAGGTGGGCGGTTGGCCGATGACGTGTCCCCGCGGAGGGGAGCACGTGGAGAACGTGCGCCGAGCACATTATTCTCCCGCGGAGGGAAGCGTATGGATAACGTGCGCCGAGCACGTTATTCTCCCGCGGAGGGAGCCCGGGTAGTCTCGCTCGTCTGGTGTGACGGGCGACGAAGGGGATGCGGCGTGATGGCTTGTGCCCGGCGGACGGTCCTGCTCGTCCGAAGGGGCGTGTGCCAGGTGTGCCCAGTTCGCCTGTTGGGCCGTATTTGGTATTGGGCCTGCCGAGGTGAGGCCCACACCGGAACAGGAGCCCCCCAAGTCGAAGCTCTGGGGAAGAGCGAGGACTTAAGGTCGTCATGTCTGGAGCGGGGGACTCGTGCGAAGGGCTCCGGTCGTCGGTAGAACGGGGAGGAGGCAGATGGAGAGACGCGACTGTCAGGCTGCTTCCACGTGTCTTGCGTTGAGCGGTCGTAGGGGCGGCTAACCTATGTCATTAATGAGCCTAGGGTCGCTTCGAGCCTCGCGCCGGGTTATAAATATGGCGGTCCCCGCTCATTCTGCTACTTTTCTCCCTGTTGATCTTTCATCGTCTCTGCCCGTCCGCCGTTCGCCGCCGATCAACGCCGTGCCATTCGCTTTTTCTTCCGTCCGCCGCCGTTACAAGTGAGTTCCTCTTCTCCCTCTCTTTTATTTTCGTCGTCTGACTGGGACGTGTGGTCGGGGCGCGATGGGCGCCCCGAGGAGGGATGCGAGTTCCGCCGCGTCTGGCGAGTTTTCCGATGAATGTCCCGGGGACGGTAGGCTAGTTCCGATGAATGCCCCGGGGACAGGAGCTTTTTCTGATGAATGCCCCGAGGACGGGGGCTTTTCTCCGATGAATGCCCCGAGGACGGGGGCTTTTTCTGATGAATGCCCCGAGGACGGGGGTTTTTCTTCGATGACTGCCCCGAGGACGGGGGCTTTCTCTGATGACTGCCCCGGGGAGAAGTATCTTCTCCGACGGCCGCCCCGAAGGGCTGAGGGGTCGTTCTTCGATCCCCGAGGAGGGTAGGCGGGGAGCGAATGCCTGCCCGCCGCCCCTCGGCCTTTGTCGCCCTTTCACTTGACTTGCGGTGGAAGGGTGGATTTGATCCTGGCTATCGAATTCACCGAGGTCCTCTGCTTTCAGGTGTAGATGTCGGCTCTGGTGCCGGGGATAATGGTTGAAGATGATGAACCCGAGGTCCCGGAGTATGACGACGGGCGCGTCTCCTTGCCCGAGGAGTGGGCGGCCGAGGAGCCACTTACCATCCCTTCTTGTTTTGTGGTCGACCCGTCCGACGTGTACGCCACGGTCGAGGACACGCCGCTAGGAGAAACGCAACACTGGCAGGTGTATCGCCCGAAAGCGCACCATCGGATCTGCTCGCGCTATGGGCGGAAGATGTTCCCGATGTACGAATTTTATTTTAAAGAAGCTCGGCTCCGGTTGCCGTTCTCTGCCTTCCATCTGGGGATATTTGACTGGCTGCGTCTTGCCCCGTCTCAGCTGCACCCGAACGCTCTGGCTTTCATCCGGGCTTTCGAGGTGGTGTGTTTCTACCTCTCGGTGGAGCCGACGGTGCCGTTGTTCTTTCGCATCTTTCATTTGCAGCGGCAGACGGTGCGAGGTCGTCACGGATGGGTCTCTTTCAAACAATCGACCAAAATTTTTAAAGCGTACAGTGATTCTGTCAAAGACTTCAAGGGTCGGTTCTACCTCGTCAAGCCGATCACGCAGCACGGCTCGGACACTCTCTTTGACGAGGGCGAGCGCACGGTAGATGGCCAGTGGTTCCGAGCGTGGCTTCCCAAGATACATCTGCTGTGGACCTCGGAGCATTTCAGTCGAGGGACGGATAGGTATATCGTCCGGGCGGGAACCCTCGAGGAGAAGGACATGGCCGCTTATCTGAAAATAATTGCCTTTGTGCGGTCACTTCCCCCGTCGAAGCTGGTGACGCCCGACGGTCGGTACATCCTCGATGCCCAGGGGAACGTACGCACTAAAAAGCGTTTGATAAATACTAAGACTTTGCTCGGCTGTGCGACCGGGGCGGCCGCTCTAGATTATCTAGGTAGGGATGTTTCGTTTTCCCTCGTTGTCGGGGTTTTTGATCGTCGCTAACCTATTTCTTTGTTTTTGCAGCGAACATGTCTACTGTCGACGAGCGGGTGAAGCAGTTGCGTGCTGCCAGGAGTGCCGGGGTCCCGAGGACGAGGGTGAGTCAGCTGGTCAGTCAGGAGGTCGCGACGCAGGGGGGCCAAACTTCGTCCTCGTCGCCTCAAGAGAGCCAATCCCCTGTGTCCCAAGGAGTGTCGAAGAGGCAGAGGTCCGAGGAGCCTCGGGTGGTGGATCTGACGGTCGGCGCCGTCGAGGAAGGTTATGTCGTCCCTCCCTGCCACCAGCACCCGGGGTATTTTCATGGTGCCCGTTCCCCCACCGTTTCCGCCGGGGAGGTGAAGGCTGTTCGCCAGGCTGATCGGGAGGCCCGTCGGCGTGTCCTGGCTGAGGACTTGGCCGCGATGATGCGGACGTTTACGACGGCTCTCGTGCTGAACGAGGAGGGCTGCTCTGCTGCTGAGCTGTCCAAACTGCAAGGGGATCTCACCTTTACGCAGTCGCGGTTGGCCAAGCTCACCGAGGAGTTGGAGAAGAGCCAGAAGGACGTTGCTGAGGAGCGGAAACGAGCAGAGGGTGCTGAGGGGAAGGTGAGTTCGCTGGAAGAGAAGCTGGGGACGGCGACGGCCGAGGTGCAGGCGCTGAAGGTCCGTACTGAGGTTCTGGACAGCGCTGTTCGTCCGGCCGAGGACGAGACTGAGGGGGATCGGCGTTTAATCACCCGTGCTGACTTGATCGCCCGTATCCGGGTGTTGGAGAGCGATTGTCTGGAAGCCGTTGAGGTCGGGTTCAAGAATGCGGTCGAGCAGATTCAGGTCGCCAACCCTGGTGTCGAGCTGGTCGTGGACGGGATAGGGCCGTACCACGAGATCGTTGATGGAAGGGTGATCGATCCTTATTTCGTTATCCCCGACGAGGAAACCGTGGCTGCTGACCGAGCTGATGAGGAAGTGTAGGTTGCCGGGCCTGCGTGCTCGTTGTTTTGTGGCCTGCGTGCCGGTGTTTATCTTTTGCTTTGGGCCTGCGTGCTCGTTTTTGTACTATTGACTACTGGGCTGGTGCCCGCTTTTGTTAAATATATTTATCATGGATTTTCTAAGTGTGCGCTCGTTGTTTGCATGTTGTTTTATGCTCGTTTTTCGTATTTGTTCGAATGCCTTTGATGTGTATGACATTTCTTGTAGATTTTCTAAGTGTTCGCTCGGTGTGTTTAGCTCGACAATTTGTTACCGGTAGTGTAGGGGACTGGCCGGTTTGGCCGGGGATGTAGCCGGGCCTTTTCGGGGGTAGTTTTCCCCGGGGCGTGGACGGCCCATCGCGAGCTGGGTGCCCTGCCTGTTTTGGTACGGCGGCGAGGGGCCTCGGTCGAGGTATTCCCTGCCGAGCAAGGCCTTCTGCCCGCGCACACGAGAGGCAGGGCTTGCTTTCTTTGGTCGTTGGTGGACGCGGGGGTGTGCGGTGGTACCATGTCGCCCCCCCAGTGGCCGGGACGATTGGTCGTCGCGGGCAATGTGTTAACTGTAGTACCGCTTAAGCTTCGCGGCGTTCCATGGTCGGGCTAGTTGTTCACCGTGCAGGTTTTCGAGGTAATAGGCCCCGTGTTCCGTTTTGTCCCGGACTCGGTATGGGCCTTCCCAGTTCGCCGCCAGTTTGCCCTCGTGGGAGTCCTTTTGATTTCTGCGTAGAACTAAGTCTCCAGTTTGAAAATCGCGTTTTATGACTTTGTGGTTATGGCGAAGTGCTACTTGTTGCTTCAGCCGGGCTTCCCGGAGGGCTGCTCCTGCGCGGATTTCTTCGACGAGGTCGAGCTCTTCTCGGAGGGAGCCGTCGTTGTCGTCGGTGTCTAGGGGAGCTTCCGTTCGTCTGGACGGTTCGCGGATTTCGACCGGTATTACGGCCTCGGTTCCGTACGTGAGGCGAAATGGGGTCTCCCCTGTAGTTGAGTGAGGAGTAGTACGGTATGCCCAGAGGACGCTGTGGAGTTCTTCGACCCATGCTCGTTTGGCGTCTCCGAGGCGTCGTCTGAGTCCTCTGAGTATAACTCTGTTTGCCGACTCCGCCTGGCCGTTCGTCTGAGGGTGTTCGACCGAGGCGAAGTGATGTTTGGTCCCGAGGTTGGTGACGAAGTCGCGGAAGTTTTTGTCTGTAAATTGTGTACCGTTGTCGGTGACGATGGCGAGTGGTACCCCGAACCTGGCGAGGATGTTGCGTTTGTAGAATCGGAGAATGTTGTGGGCGGTGATTTTGGCCAGAGCTTCAGCCTCGACCCACTTGGTGAAGTAGTCGACTCCCACGATGAGGTACTTGTTCTGGTATGAACCGAGGGGGAAGGGTCCGAGGATATCCAGCCCCCACCAGGCGAATGGCCACGGAGATGAGAGGGATGTGAGGTCGGTTGGCGGGGCCAGGTGCATGTCTCCGTGTCGTTGACACTTATCGCACCGTTTGACATGTTCTTTCGCGTCGGATTGCATTGACGGCCAGTAGTAGCCCGCGCGTAGGGCCTTGCGCGCTAGGGATCTGCCCCCGAGGTGCTGCGCGTTGATACCTTCGTGGATTTCTTCTAGAACGGCCGTACTCTGGGATTTGTCTATGCATTTGAGGAGTGGGATTGCGAAGCCTCGGCGGTACAGTCGTCCCTCGAGGAGGACGTACGAGCAGGCCCGTCGTTTCGTTGCGTTGGCCTCGCTAGAGCTGGTCGGCAGACGGCCGGTGCTGAGATAGGTGTGGAGGGGGGTCATCCAGCAGTCCGCGTCTCCAATGGCGTTGATGTCGAGGGGTGTGGTGGTCGGGCTGGTACTTGGTTGGGACAAGATTTCTTGAATGACCGATTTGTGACCGCCTCGTTTCTTGGTGCTTGCTAGTTTGGAGAGGATGTCGGCGCGGGTGTTCTGCTCCCGAGGAACGTGTTGAATTTCTGCTGAGTCGAACCCTCTTAGTTTGTCACTGATGAGCGCGAGGTATCCGGCGAGGGTGTCGTTTTTTGCTTGGTATTCACCTCGGACTTGCGAAGCGACCAGCTGGGAATCCGTGTAGATTCGGATGTCCCTGGCTCCCAGGTCGGATGCTAGGCGAAGGCCGGCGAGAAATGCTTCGTATTCGGCTTGGTTGTTGGTCGTTGGGAAAGCTAGCGTGAGGGAGACTTCGATGACCGTACCCTCGTCGTTGTCGAGGACGATGCCGGCGCCGCTCCCCGTAGAGTTGGAGGAGCCGTCCACAAAGATGGTCCAGAGGTGGTTCCTGGTGGGCGGGTCGGGGGGCGTGGTCATCTCGGCTACGAAGTCAGCCAACGCTTGAGCCTTGATGGCGTGCCGGCTCTCGTATGTGATGTCGAACTCGGAGAGCTCTAGCGACCATTTCAGCATGCGCCCAGCCATGTCTGGGCGGCTGAGTAGCTGGCGGAGGGGTTGGTCGGTGCGGAGCACGATGGTGTGTGCTAGAAAATAATGCCGGAGTCGGCGTGCCGCTGTAACGAGGGCCAGGGCGACTTTCTCGATCAGCTGGTATCGGGCCTCCGGGCCGTGGAGGGCTTTACTAGTAAAATAAATGGGCTTTTGTCCTTCCCCGGCTTCGCTCACGAGGACGGCGCTGACGGCTTCGTTAGAGACGGCCAGATATAAGTACAGGGTTTCGCCCGTCGCGGGGTGCGTCAGTACTGGTGGTTCGGAGAGGACGCGTTTGAGGTGGCGAAGGGCTCTCTCACATTCGTCCGTCCATTCGAACTTGGTCTCCTTCCTGAGCAGTTTGAAGAACGGGAGGGCGTGTTGGGCCGATCTCGCGATGAATCGTGAGAGGGAGGCTAGTACGCCGTTGAGGGACTGGATGGCACGCTTCGTGGTCGGCGTGGTTATGTTGGAGAAGGCGTGGCACTTGTCCGGGTTGGCTTCGATCCCCCGTTCGGTCAAGTAGTAGCCGAGGAATTTACCGGCGCAGACGCCGAAAGTGCATTTCTCCGGGTTAAAGCGCATGCGACATGATCTCGCGGTCTTGAAGACCTTCTGGAGATGTGCCGCATGGTCGTCTTCCGCGCCGGATTTGACGATCATGTCGTCCATATAGACTTCGAGCATGTCTCCGATCTCCTTGTGGAAGACGCGGTTCATCATCCGTTGGTACGTGGCCCCGGCGTTTTTGAGGCCGAAAGGCATTACGTTGTAATAGTAATTGCCCGATGCTGTCATGAAGGCCGTGGCCTGTTTGTCGTGTTCGGCCATCGGGATCTGATTGTATCCCGAGTATGCGTCCATGAAGGACAAGAGTTTGAAGCCCGCCGAGTTGTCGACGAGCTTGTCGATGTTGGGGAGGGGGTAGGCGTCCTTAGGACATGCCCGGTTGAGGTCAGTGTAGTCAACACACATGCGCCATTTTCCATTATTCTTTTTAACAAGTACAACGTTGGACAGCCAGGTGGAATACCGGGCTTCCGAAATAAAATTTGCCTCTAAGAGGTCTTTTACAGCTTGTTCGGCTGCTGCCGATTTTTCTGGAGACTGGCGGCGACGGCGTTGCACCACGGCCTTTGCGGTCGGGCTGATGGACAGCTGGTGGCAGGCGACCTCAGGGTCGAGTCCCGGCATTTCCGCGGCGCTCCAGGCGAAGAGGTCGGCATTCTCGCGGAGGCAGGCTTGGAGCTGTCGTTTCGCGAGGTCGGGGAGTCCTGCGCCTACCCTTACGGTTCTGGTCGTGTCGTCCCCGAGGGGAATGAGCTCGAAATCGCCATCCGGGATGGGGCGCGCTGGATGCTCGTTGGCCGCGTCAGTCTTTTTATTGTCGAGCTCGTCGGTGAAGCGACTGTCGAGCTCAACTGATCCGACCAGCTCTGTTGGCTTGTCCTTTGGCGTAGCGCTCGGTGCTTTCTTTTTGGTCGGTGGAGCGATGGAGTCGAAGCCTTTCAGTGCGGCTTCAAAACACCTTCGGGCAGCTTCGATGTCGCCGTTGAGGGTGACCACGGCTCCCCTTCTCGTGTAATATTTCATCTTCAGGTGGGCGGTGGAGGGTACCGCGGTGAGCTCTGCTATCGTTGTCCTGCCCAGGATGCAGTTATACAGGGACGGGCATTCGATGACTAAGAAGCGGATGCTGATGTCTCTGGCCGTTTCCTCTTCCCCAAAGGTGACTTTCAGTTCCACGTATCCCCAGGGTCTTGTCGTCGTCCCGTTGAACCCCTGGAGGTCGGAGCCTACGTAGGGGGAGAGGTTGGACTCGCTGAGCTGGAGAGTCGTGAACAAATGTGAGTACATTATGTCAACCGAGCTCCCTCCGTCGACGAGGAGGCGCCTGACGTCGAAGTTTGCCATACGTGCGCGTATGAGCAAGGGTATGTTGGAATTGGGAGATCCCCCGGGTAGTTCCTCGAGGTAGAACGTGATCGGGTTGGAGCGGCCTCGGAATCTGTCGAGCGTGCTCATCTTACCGGAGTTGCCCGCGATGAGTTCGTCGAATTTCCTTTTCACAGATCCTATGGACAGACTCCTCGTAGCGCCATCAGAGATGACCATGGCTCTGGGGAAGTATTCCCATCGGCTGGTTGGTCGGATTGGCTCGCCGACTAAGCTGGGTGCTTCGGGGATGCCGAGTCCTCTGCTTGCGAACCAGTCCTCGGGGCGGCTGACGCACAGCGCGACCTGGAGTCTCTCACCGTCTTCTGGGCAGGGGAGCTCCTCGATTTTCTTTGCCTCCGGGGCCTCCGATCTGGGTGGTTCACCTCCCCGGGTGTATCGCTTTAAGTGCCCATCTTTGATTAGGATTTCGATCGCATCTTTGAGATGGATGCAGTCTTCCGTTACATGCCCGTGGGTCCTGTGGAACCGGCAGTACTTTGACTTGTCCACGTTGGGTTTGGGCGGCGTTGGTCGTGGAAAACGGACACCTCCCTGCACAAACTCGGTTTTAGCGCATTCGGCCAGTATGCGTTCGCGGGAAGCGACCAAGGCGGTGTACTCGGTGAACCTTCCTGCCGGGCCGCGCGACTCGCGCTGTTCGCGGGGTTCGCGGTGGCGGTCGTCCCGACGGCGGTCCCCTCCTCGCCGGTGGCTCGAAGCTCCGTCGTCTCGGTGCCCGCGGGGGGCTTCTCTGTCTCGGGTGTCGCGGGCGGAGTTGGCCGCTTGTGTTTCCTCGAACCGGATGTAGTGGGCGGCCCTGTCGAGGAAGTCTTGGAGGGACGTGGGCCGGTGTATGCCCACGGCCTCGTAGAATTTGGAGTCATGGCGCAGGCCTTGCTCCATTAAGTAGCGTTTCATTTCGTCGGAAGTCGTCACCTGTACGGCTTCCCGAGTAAATCTTTCGATGTATTTCCGGAGGGGTTCGTCGGGGCCTTGGATGATCGCCCCGAGGACTGCTTCCGTCTTCGGGTGACGCCGGGACGCTGTGAAGTGTTTGGAGAATAGGTCCTTCAAGACCCTCCACGATGTAACTGATTCGGGCTCCAGGCTTTTGTACCAGGTCATAGCGCCTTTCCTCAGAGTCGTCGGGAAGAGTCTGCATTTGATAGCTCCCCGGACATTGCGGTAGTCGAGCATGGCCTCGATGTCTTCCAGATGATCGTCCGGGTCGGAGGTGCCGTCGTACGTTGACAGCGTCGGTGGCTTCTCCATTCCTTGGGGTATAGGGGCCGCCATGATCTCCCGGGATAGTGGGGTGCGGTAGTCATCCTCGTCGCTGTGCGCCGGGGATCTCAGGGGGGATGAGCCGGTCGCGGTGTGTCCCGGGTTTCGGGCCCTCGATCTCAGGCCTGTGCTCCCGCCTCGGGTTTCCTCGGTTGGGGTCGCCGCGGCGTTCTGGTTCCTCCCGCGACCGTGTCTTGCCGGGGATCTGGTGCGTTCCCGTGTCGCTTGGGGGCGGCGTCTCTCCAACCGCGGTCGGCGGTTCCTGGGTCGAGGTGAGGGGCTCCTCGAACCTCCGTTCTGGTCTTCCCGCTGGGGGTGCCTCGGGGAGCCGCCGCGTTCCAACGCTCCAATTCTAGCGTTCTGTTGGGACAGCAGCTGGTTCGTCTGGTTGATGGCTGCAAAGAGGGCGGCCACCGTGGGGTCCGCTCCCGCCGGGATGGGAACAGGGTGGAATGCCGGCGGGCTCGGGGGGCGATGGTCGGCGTGCAGGGGCCTTTCCTCGGACGATGGCGAGGCGGTTTGCCCGTCTCTTTCGTCGGCTTCATTCAGGCGCGTCGTTCCTACCTGCTTCCCGTTGGTGGCAGTGTTGAGCGCGAGATCGAGCGGAGTGTCGTCGCGGCGTGGGCTGGCCATAACCGTGGAGGTTTGGTGAAACTTTTGGTTTTTCTGCTCGGAGTAACGGGGAAGTTTCCGTTCCCACAGACGGCGCCACTGATCTGACCTGATCAGGAGGGATCACGGACTGGCCACGCTTCGCCGGACGGTTATCTGTTCGCCGAGGTAAGAACGAGGAAGGGGTGTACCTGCAAAGCACTCCGACGCCCAAGTAAGAAGTTGGACAGAGAGGAAGCAATAGTACAGAAAAGGGGGGCCAGAAGAGTTACCTGACCCTCTTGAAGAAGAGGGTATTTATAGAGAGACCCCAGCGCTGGGCCAACGGTCATTCGAGGTGGGCCAGACGACCAGGCCCAACCCTAATGACTGCTAGGGCTTACGTGGCGTAGTGAAGACCAGGACGTGGTCTTCGCCCTAGTTCAACCGCTCCTAGGTCTCCGGAAAGTGGGTTTGACCTGCTCTTTCGGAGGTGGGCGGTTGGCCGATGACGTGTCCCCGCGGAGGGGAGCACGTGGAGAACGTGCGCCGAGCACATTATTCTCCCGCGGAGGGAAGCGTATGGATAACGTGCGCCGAGCACGTTATTCTCCCGCGGAGGGAGCCCGGGTAGTCTCGCTCGTCTGGTGTGACGGGCGACGAAGGGGATGCGGCGTGATGGCTTGTGCCCGGCGGACGGTCCTGCTCGTCCGAAGGGGCGTGTGCCAGGTGTGCCCAGTTCGCCTGTTGGGCCGTATTTGGTATTGGGCCTGCCGAGGTGAGGCCCACACCGGAACAATATATAACTTCTATTATTTTATCTTTTACGTCTATATGTGTGACATTGCTATTGGACACAACTTTAAGTATGAGAAAATAAAATAAAAATATTGACAAAAGAAATTTATTGTGAATTATTGAAATTTTGAAACACAAACCATTCACTTTCTTAAATTAGTTGAGCTTTGTTGTTAATTTTTTATTTACGATTTTTATTTTTGATGTTAAAGAGAGATGCACAATAAATGTCATATTACTTACAAATTTAATTTAAAAAATAATTTAACTTCTAACTAATTAAATAAGTAAAATTTTAAAATTTCTTACAAACATAAGGATGCATATCAGAAAATTTAGTATTCAAATAATTTAATTTAAATCATACTTAAATAAAAAAAATGTTCGTTTATAATATAAACGTGTATGCTCATTAAAAAAATGGACAAACACGAGAAAAGTTGTGGTGGAGCATACATATTTGCAGGAGATATACGTGTTGTTCAGTTTATGATACAAACTCTGCTCTAAACACTTTCATCAAATTTATAAGAGAGAAAGGGGATGGGGGAGAGAGAGAAATGCATATTACAAAGTTTACTATACAAATAATTTAAATTGAAATCAAAATTAAATAAAAAAAATATCCGTTCGTATTTTGACGCATGTGCACATTAAAAAAAGCGGGAGTGCCCGTTTGGACGCTAGTATTAATAATATTATTTTGTATATTGTTTTAGTATTTATTTTGGATATCTATAACTATATATAAAGGGGATACACCTTTTTGGTGTGGCCTATTTTTGTTCCACAATTACCCTTCATTAATGCTTACTTTCATATGTTTATTCCATATTTACCCTTTTCCTTAATTCTTAATTTCTCACTTGATTTTATTTAATAATAATACTAAATAATAACTCTAACAAATAACTTCCCACTATCTCCATAGTCCTTCCTATCATTAATGTTCACACTAACTCCTCTATGCAAAGTGAGTCTCTCTCTAAGAGCAACTTTAATGCAGGGTTGTTAAACCAAAATTCTTTATAGCTTACGTTAGTAATAAGGAATTTGCATTATAGTAGTGCTGACATGGCATATGGGATGCTCTAAAACTAGTTTACGTGCTCTACACAAGCAACGTACTCTAACTCATCATTTAACAAAAATAATACATTTTTATTAATTATTTAAAATAAATAATAGATTTTTATTAACCATTTAATACCATGTGGGGTCAAGTTTTGGTTTCTTATAGACAACCACCATTAAAGTAAAAACTACTCAAATCAACTATAAATTTTTTAAATCCTACAAATCACTTTGGACCCACAAAAAGTATCTTAGTTTACCCATTTAGTTTACTCCCACTAAAGATGCTCTAAGCCATTTATTTACAAACTATTTCTCTCAATTTGTCAAGCTATTTGCAAATTAATCATATCCCTCTCTCCCTTTCTTTGTCAAACCGTGCATACCTCTATTAGTGTAGATCAAGGCTCTCAACAAACTCATTCTGATATTATTTTTGTCAGGTATTTTTAAAAAATATAATTGAATAAATTTATTAAACATTCATCACATCTTTGTTATAGGCACTTAATTATATATATTTGTTACAGGCACTTGTGGTGGTTGTTTGGAACAAGAAACGTGTCAGTTTCACATATGAATTGTACTTAAAAGTGAAAGGTGAGTATGTACTTTATTTTGTTATCTTGCTTTTCTGTTTAACTGTTTTACAATTCATGTTTTGCAAATGGATATAGGCGAATGAATTATACAAGGGAATAAGAAGTTAGTTGGGGGGCACATAGATGTTTCAGAGATCTCATTTGGGGAAGTGGATGACTTGCAGGTACCTCTTATTATTGCATACTATAGTTCAATATAGCCTTCATGTAATGTCCTCTTAAAGTCTGTAACATTCAGAGAGGTTACAAATAGAGAGTTTTAAAATGTGGTTATACTAATTATGTATGATAGATCACTATCTAATTATTAATTCTTAATTCTTAATTATCCAATAAAATATATAAACAACTTCATGTTTATACGGTTTCACTGCTAATTGTTAGTTCATAGTTATCATTATCATTTAACATAAATCATAATTATAGTCCAATAAGCTTTAAGTCTATTAACAAAAAAAGGCATGTATGTTTTAAATCAAAATCCAGTGTAAATCAAATTAACTCCAAGTTTCTGTAAAAAAAAAATAGTCATAACACATCCAATAAAGCGAATGAAGCGAGTGGAATGAACATTTGTTACAAAACATAAACTAAAACTTAACATAAAACAAAAACTAATTGAATGAGGGAGAGAAGTTGTAAGTACGGTTACTGAGTTTTGGATTTTATTATTTTGTTTTGTTTGTAATTGCAATGCCACATGTTGTGTTTTCATTAGCTTTTATTTTGTTTTGAAAAAGTAAAAAAAAATATTTAATTGAATTTTTTTTTTATAAATAAAATATAAAAAATATATGTACGTGGAACGGTCCCCAAATTTACTTTTTCTGTTTCCATTTTGTAACCTTTTATTATTTTTTTATAATTATTATTGATAATAAATTAAAATTACTAATCAATTATTCATTATTGAATCAATTAAGAATAGTTTTTTTTTCTTCTTTCTTCATCAAATCAATAACTAATATCTTTGGTTCTAAAATAATTAGAATTAATTGATATACATAATATATTTATGGTTTAATTAAAATGATAATTGAATCAATAAAAATATATTTGGTTGAAAAAGTCATAAAATCATCTTAATTATCAATTGAATTAGTTAATTTTTTTAATTTAATGTTTTATCACACTTTTAGAAAAATTGGGTGGCTCCCCACGTTTTTCCTTTTTTTTTCTTCTTCTACTTCTTTTAATGCGTAGAAAAGTATAAACGATATTTTTTTTTAAATAATTTTTTTCAAAAATATATTATGTGGAAGTTAATAATAAACAATTATGTAGAAGTTAAAAATAATAAATTACATGGAAGTTAATAATAAGAAGTTATTAAGTAAATTATACAATAAAATAAGAGTAAAAATGGTAGAAAAATAAGTCATACCAAAACAAAGTATTCCCAGTATATATTGTATAGAAACCAATTTTAAATATTGAACTAAATAGTTTATTTACTTTCTTTTAAATGGCACATTTGTAACAAGGTTAAAGCTTGTGAGGGGGCCTTTGAAGATCCAAACATATGTTACAATATCTTGATATCATTTTGGAATATCTCATAGGATTTGTTTCATCTTGGAGTATCTTAGACAATTTCTTGATATTACTTACCGTGTTTCTTTACTATTATCATGATTTGATTCTCTATTTGATTTAAATTTGAACTCTTAGCAAAATAAATAATGGTTAGTTAGCATTTAGTTTTTTGGTGTCAAATTCCATTAATTAGTCATACATCAAACAATATTCATGATTAAAAGTCATATTTGTTGGACTGTGGCTAAACTTGAGATTTATGAGCTTTTCACTAATTTTTGAACCTTATCTTTATTGATAATGGAATTGAAAATTTTCTTGAACCTATATGCAAAATAAGATTATATGAAGTGCAATCATTCTATGTTCAGAGAACCAATATATAACAATATCTTAATGCAAAAAACAATTTGGAATTTGAAAATTTTATACCATGTAACAGATTCTTATAATGGATTCATTATATCTATTCAAATATTTTCACTTACCAAAACCAGATTTGTAAGTGTAAGAACGTTAATGAAAAAGATAGAGAACACACAAAGATTTACGTTGGTTAAGCCAGCTAACATAAATCTTTGACTTGAAAATTGTGACTTTCATCAAGTTTTTAAGACATTTTTTGAGATAATTCACTATTCAAAGTTTCATATGAGTTACTATAACACTGTCTTTTCTCATTATTTTTTTAATAATATATCTTTTATCTATAACTTAAATTAACTCAGTTTTTCATATAATTTTTTAGTAGTAGTTTTTCATATAATTAAGTTACACAAATTTCATTTCTTACCCCATTTTATATTTTAATGTTTAGTTAATATGCAATATTTTCATCTATTTGTCCAACATAATTTATGTTTCTTTTTATTGATTCTTCTTCGTCTTTTTTATATTTTTAACATATGTTTTACAAATAATACTTTTTGGTGTAAACTTCTTTTTTCCAAACACAAATATATTTATTTTAAATCCTATCTATATTTACCAATATTTTTCAACATAATTAGTGAAATTATGTTGCTTATAAATTGCCTATGTGTTTGGCAGTTACATTAACAAAATGGAAAATAATACCCGTCAGATATCAAGTCAACAACTAAGGGCAAGAAGGGCCGAAATTGAGAGGAAGAGGAGATAAAATATGAACCTCGAACAAAGCGAAAATTATTTATCGATGCGACGTGACAATTATAGTCGGCGAAAAGAGAAAGATAAACAAGCTCAAACATCTCGCACTATGAACAGTCGGAAAAGAGTTCCATTTCAAAATTTTACAAATATGAGATCTCCAATGTCACACTTTCAAGGAACTCATGACAATGAAGCCGGCCCAAGTAGAATTACACATATTAATGATGTTGCACTTGGTTGGTGATGATCAATATATATATTATAATCGTACTTTGTATAATATTGTTTATTTGTCATCTCTCATTTTATGTATTTAAACCCGCAGATCATAATGTCACATCACCTAACCAACGTATCAACAATAGTCACTCTGCTACAGGTATACAAGATATTGTTCTACATATATGAACAATAATTTCAACATATATATATATATATATATATATATATATATATATATATATATATATATATATATATATATATATATATATATATATATATATATATATATATATATATATATATATATATATATATATATATATATATATATATATATATATATATATATGTGTGTGTGTGTGTGTGTGTGTGTGTGTGTGTGTGTGTGTGTGTGTGTGTGTGTGTGTGTGTTAATTATTATTTTTATATCAGGCGATATGGATGTTGATGAAGCTTTGGAGGATGCAGTAATATCAGATGTTAACATGGAAGCAATAAATGATGATGCATCATGTCGTCCTCAAGGTATGTTCATAAACATTTTTCTGCCAAATAGTGTAGCTTATACTCAAGTGCCATAAAACTGAAAATTATGCAATGCTAAATCTTCTAATCTAGGAATGTTGCGTTAATTATTTATTTGTATTATAGATTTTAAATAATATTTAGTAATCAATATCAAACTCCTTCCTGTAGAATCCGGACGCGCTTTTCGAGGAAGACACAATATTGCTTGAAATTTCAAAAATAATTCGATGATGGCAAAATCCTGGTTGCCTAATCCAATTTCCTGTAGATATTGCAATGCAAAATTGTTTCATCATGAATCACGTGATATGTGTTGTACTGGTGGAAAGGTATCATTTTCACGAGTTAATGCTCCTATAGAATTGCAACAATTATTTTTGGATGGTTCAGTAGAAGGAAGGCATTTTAGGCAACATATTCGAAGTTACAACCATGTGCTCTCATTCACTTCAATTGGTGTTCACGTTGATGAGAATATTCTTGCATCTGGTCGTGGTATATATACATTTCGTGCTCAAGGTGCTTTTTACCATAACATAGGAGGTTTATATCCAAATGAGGGTGCCAGACCGCGTTTCTTACAGCTATACATCTACGACACAGATAATGAGCTACATAATAGAATGCAGGAAAATCCACAACTCCACCAAAATGTAGTTCAAAAATTACAAAAAATGCTCCATCAGTTTAATCCTTTTGTAATTAGGTTCAAACAACTGTCACAACTTCCAAATATCGGTGAATGTAGCTTCATACTTAAAGAGCGTCCAAGTAATCACCATCAATATAATCTTCCAACTGCAGAATAAGTTGCAGCAATTATTGTTGGAGGAGATTCAGATTCTATGGAATATGGAAGGGATATTAATGTCATTCGTCGTGATGGAAATCTAAAGAAAGTTCAAGAGACAAAGGGATATTATGATCCGCTGCAGTATCCTATATTGTTTCCTTTTGGGACACATGGTTGGGACGTTAACACAACAAATTGTAATGGACGAAGATTGTCATGTCGAGCATATTACAGTTACATGCTTCAGGTAAATTTAGATTAATTTTAGTAAATAGTTTACTTAGATAAGCGTAGTTTAAAACACATCACTTTTAACACCGACATATTTTTCAATCAATTGTAGATTCGCCCAAATGATCAATCAATGTTGTTAAATGCGGGTCGACTGTTGCAACAATATGTTGTAGACAATTATGTCAAAATTGAATCAGGGAGGTTAAGGTGGATTAGAGAGCACCAACGTGATATACGTGCTGAAGTGTACCAAGGTTTACAGGATGCTTTGCATGTCGGTGAAACTAATGCAGGTACTAAATAATGTAGCATAAATATATATTTATAGATTACTAATTAGTTGTTGTACTTATAATGATAATCTTTCATGTATTCTGAAACTAATACATTTCATGAATCACCATAGAAAACATTGGAAAAAGAATAATATTGCCATCATCATTTATTGGAGGTCGTCGAGACATGACACAACGCTATGAAGATGGCATGGCTATTGTTCTTCATGGCGGTAAACCAGATGTTTTTCTGACAATGACATGCAATCCTTCTTCGAGTGAGATAACATCAGAACTTTTTCCTTTTCAAACACCACAAGATCGTCCAGATTTGCTAACAAGAATATTTCGTTCGAAATTCGAGCAATTAAAGGATGATGTTATTAATAAAGGAGTCTTAGGAAAGGTTAAAAGCTACATGTACGTCACTGAATTTCAAAAACAAGGATTGCCGCATGTGCATATGTTGTTGGTCTTAGAAAGTAACGACAAATTGCATGGCCCAAAAGGGTATGATAGTGTGGTAAAAGCAGAAATACCTAAGCTAGAATGTGAACCACAGTTGCATGAAGCGGTTCTAAAACATATGATCCATGGACCTTGCGGCGTTATAAACCGGAAGTCCCTATGTATGAAAGACGGACATTGTAAAAAAAGATATCCAAAACAATTCTTGGATGAAACACGTCAAGGCACTGACTCATATCCTGAGTACAGAAGACGGTTTGATGAACCTATATAGTTAGGTAGAGGCAGGTCTGTCGACAATAGATGGGTGGTTCCTTATAACCCTTGGTTACTATTAAAGTACGACTGCCACATCAATGTAGAGATTTGCAGTAGCATTAAAAGTATCAAGTATCTATACAAATATGTGTACAAGGGCCCTGATCGTATGGCTATGGAGGTTCACAAAGGACCATACATGGATGAAGTTCAACAATATGTTGATGCAAGATGGATATGTGCTCCCGAGGCATTATGGAAAATATTTCGCTTCACTCTTTACCGATTATATCCTTCTGTTGAAAGATTACAGATCCACTTGCCGAACCGCCATCAAGTGCGCTTTTATGATCATCAGCGAATTGTGGATTTGTTAAATAATGAACGCAATTCCAAAACAATGCTCACACAATTCTTTGCTTTAAACCTAAGAGATCCAGAAGCAAGAAATTATCTGTATAGAGAGATTCCAGAGCATTATTGTTGGAATAATAGGGAGAAGGAATGGCATCGCAGACGGTCGCTAAGAAGAGTTATTGGGAGAATCTATACGGTATCACCTTCGGAGGGAGAGAAGTTTTACTTGCGAGTACTGTTATCTCATGTCAGAGGTCCGACCAGTTGGGAATATCTTCTTACAAATAATGGCACTTCTTTCAGTACATCCAAAAAATCAGCCGAGGATAGAGGATTTCTAGAGACTGATCATAGTATTCATGATTGTTTGGTTGAAGCGGAGAGTCTCCGAATGCCATATGCTTTAAGGAGGTTATTCGTGACGGTTCTCATATTTTGTGAACCTAGTGATGTTAGAAGCCTTTGGAATGAGTTTTTTACACATATGACAGAGGATTATCGAACAACTAACAATGTTGTGGAATCGGTCTTGACTAATATGTTGTTGAAGGACTTGAATGAACTTTTAAACCTGCACGGTAAAAAGATTGAAGATTATGATCTACCGTCTTTACCCCTTGATACAGTACAAGGAAATTCGATTCCAAGTGTCATACAGGAGGAGTTAGCTGTCGATATCCCCAGTGAAGATATTGAATTTGTTGCGAAGTTAAATAATGACCAAGTGATTGCATTCAAAACCATTATGAATGTAATTGATCAAAAACACAGTGGGGTATTTTTTGTTGATGGTCCAGGAGGAACAGGTAAAACATTCCTTTATAGAGCATTAATGGCAAGTTTAAGAAGTAGAGGAGAAATTGTTTTGGCAACTGCATCATCTGGTATAGCTGCAACGTTGTTACCCGGTGGTAGAACTGCACACTCTCGATTTAAGATATCTATCGATATACAACCGAGTTCTATTTGTGGTATTCAAAAGCAAAACGATCTTGCAAATCTCATTAGGGTTTCTGCTGCAATAATTTGGGATGAAGCCCCAATGATAAACAAAAATTGTTTGGAAGCCTTAGATCGATCATTACAAGAAATTTGTAGCAACAATGCTCCATTTGGAGGAAAAGTTATGATCATGGGGGGAGAATTCCGACAAGTTCTTCCTGTTGTAAGAAAAGGTACTAAGGCACAAATGATTTCTGCGTGTATTGTTCAGTCTCATTTATGGGCTCATACCAAAATTTTGCGAATGCGTCAAAATATGCGATCATTGCATGATCAAGAGTTTGTAGAATTTCTTATGCGCATTGGTGATGGTGTTGAACCTACCAAACTAGATGACATGGTGAGGTTGCCTTCACAGATTGCAGTCCCATGGGAAGGTGAACATTCCATACAAGTGCTTATACAAGATATTTTTCCTGATTTAGAATTGCATGGTTGGGATGCCCTTTATATGGTACAAAGAGCTATTTTGACCCCAACAAACGATGATGTCTAAAAATTGAATGATATAATTATTGACCAGTTTCCAGGAGAAGAACATAATTTGTTTTCATTTGACGAGGTTGAAGGGGATAATAATAATTTATACCAGCAAGAATTCTTAAACTCAATTGCACAAGGTAGTTTTCCCCCGCATATTCTAAAGATAAAAAAGGGTGCACCATCGATGTTGTTGCGAAATCTAGATCCTAGATATGGGCTGTGTAACGGGACGCGGTTATTATGTCATGGGTTATATGTGAATATGTTGGATGTGGAAATCTTGACAGGAAACAACGCAGGAAGACGAGCTTTCTTGCCCAGAATTAAAATAAAAACATCGGTCAGTGATGGGTTGCCCTTTGTGCTTAGTAGAAAGTATTTTCCTGTGCGACTAAGTTTTGCAATTATAATAAATAAGTCACAAGGGCAAACCATCCCAAATGTTGGAATATATCTTCCACGACATGTTTTCAGTCATGGACAATTATATGTGGCTTTATCTAGAGGTGTTTCACATACTACAACAAAAAATTTATCCAAGGAAGGAAAATTGGAAGGAGAAGACGGTGACCACACAAAAAATGTAGTATTTAAACAAATTCTTTTATCGCACCCGCAGGTATCATTACGTACATTAAACAAATAATCTCATACATCGATTCCCATTTGTACACGAAATACCAATATTATATTGTATTCTTTATATGATAAAACTAAATATAAGTAAGTATAAAATTGTGTGGCTTTGATATACAGTCAAACTAGAACACAATGAAGTCTTCCAATTATGTAAGGAGCTGAGACGGAAGAATGTTGAAACTTGCTTCGACATAAAGGTAAGCTAGACTTAATCCTTTATTTTATGCTTTTAATTATAATCAATCAATTGGATCATACTTATTCTCATTATTCTTATACGGAATAAACGTTAGATGGGGGACTTTAAAGATAAATGGAACACATGGAAGGATGAACAAACAATTTCATCTATCGGCAAGCTAGACAATAAGGTGCATTTACCTTTTTCGCAACATGTATAAAAAAATATGTTTGTTGCATTTTCACCACTCTTTGACCAACACTTTTATCATCCTTATAAAAACAGGTCAAGCGTCTAAAAGTTTACTCTGTCGGTTGGGGATCCACAGTGATAACAGATAAAACACAACTTTGGAAAATGGTGAAAAAATAAATAATATCTCAAAGGATAAACAGGATTTTATTTTATTCATTTAATAATATTTAGGTCCAGAGAATATTTTTGAATGCATGAATTTTACTTTTATTATTGGTTTGTGTAAGTAAAACCATGTATATTCCCTAAACTCATTGTTTTCCTTTTTTTTACCAGAAATCCACGTAATTCAAAAATAAGTCAGGGTTGTTGTTCTACCAAATCTGAACTAAAACAAAATATTTTCATTCTTTAGGTATACATTTATTTATGGTTCAGTACACCAGATTATAATCAAATAAATCACATGTTTTGAATGTATTTCTTTGTTGATATGACATTTCACGATGTATTTGTAGTTTTTTAAAGCTCAAGAGCGCATCGATAAAGGGATGTATGAAGAATTGATTCGAATCTTTACAAGGTAGAAAAATAATATATTACACTAATTACTATTACTTTCACTATATTTTTCCCTAGAGTAACTCTAATGTGAGAGTCTTACATTTTTTCTTTACTACGGAAAACAATTGCAGGGAGAGAGAAAATTCTCAAGATAAAGATTTTATATTCGGCCTTCCTCTTAAGGAACGTTATTGATTACACAGTATAAATAATACTTTTTGTTCTTCAATTATCTATAACTATATATAAAGGGGATACACCTTTTTGGTGTGGCCTATTTTTGTTCCACAATTACCCTTCATTAATGCTTACTTTCATATGTTTATTCCATATTTACCCTTTTCCTTAATTCTTAATTTCTCACTTGATTTTATTTAATAATAATACTAAATAATAACTCTAACAAATAACTTCCCACTATCTCCATAGTCCTTCCTATCATTAATGTTCACACTAACTCCTCTATGCAAAGTGAGTCTCTCTCTAAGCCATTTACAAACTATTTCTCTCAATTTGTCAAGCTATTTGCAAATTAATCATATCCCTCTCTCCCTTTCTTTGTCAAACCGTGCATACCTCTATTAGTGTAGATCAAAGCTCTCAACAAAGTCATTCTGATATTATTTTTGTCAGGTATTTTTTAAAAAATATAATTGAATAAATTTATTAAACATTCATCACATCTTTGTTATAGGCACTTAATTATATATATTTGTTACAGGCACTTGTGGTGGTTGTTTGGAACAAGAAACGTGTCAGTTTCACATATGAATTGTGCTTAAAAGTGAAAGGTGAGTATGTACTTTATTTTGTTATCTTGCTTTTCTGTTTAACTGTTTTACAATTCATGTTTTGCAAATGGATATAGGCGAATGGATTATACAAGGGAATAAGAAGTTAGTTGGGGGGCACATAGATGTTTCAGAGATCTCATTTGGGGAAGTGGATGACTTGCAGGTACCTCTTATTATTGCATACTATAGTTCGATATAGCCTTCATGTAATGTCCTCTTAAAGTCTGTAACATTCAGAGAGGTTACAAATAGAGAGTTTTAAGATGTGGCTATACTAATTATGTATGATAGATCACTATCTAATTATTAATTCTTAATTCTTAATTATCCAATAAAATATATAAACAACTTCATGTTTATACGGTTTCACTGCTAATTGTTAGTTCATAGTTATCATTATCATTTAACATAAATCATAATTATAGTCCAATAAGCTTTAAGTCTATTAACAAAAAAAAGGCATGTATGTTTTAAATCAAAATCCAGTGTAAATCAAATTAACTCCAAGTTTCTGTAAAAAAAAATTAGTCATAACACATCCAATAAAGCGAATGAAGCGAGTGGAATGAACATCTGTTACAAAACATAAACTAAAACTTAACATAAAACAAAAACTAATTGAATGAGGGAGAGAAGTTGTAAGTACGGTTACTGAGTTTTGGATTTTATTATTTTGTTTTGTTTGTAATTGCAATGCCACATGTTGTGTTTTCATTAGCTTTTATTTTGTTTTGAAAAAGTAAAAAAAAATATTTAATTGAATTTTTTTTTATAAATAAAATATAAAAAATATATGTACGTGGAAAGGTCCCCAAATTTACTTTTTCTGTTTCCATTTTGTAACCTTTTATTATTTTTTTATAATTATTATTGATAGTAAATTAAAATTACTAATCAATTATTCATTATTGAATCAATTAAGAATAGTTTTTTTTTCTTCTTTCTTCATCAAATCAATAACTAATATCTTTGGTTCTAAAATAATTAGAATTAATTGATATACATAATATATTTATGGTTTAATTAAAATGATAATTGAATCAATAAAAATATATTTGGTTGAAAAAGTCATAAAATCATCTTAATTATCAATTGAATTAGTTAATTTTTTTAATTTAATGTTTTATCACACTTTTAGAAAAATTGGGTGGCTCCCCACGTTTTTTTCTTTTTTTTCTTCTTCTACTTCTTTTAATGCGTAGAAAAGTATAAACGATATTTTTTTTTAAATAATTTTTTCAAAAATATATTATGTGGAAGTTAATAATAAACAATTATGTAGAAGTTAAAAATAATAAATTACGTGGAAGTTAATAATAAGAAGTTATTAAGTAAATTATACAATAAAATAAGAGTAAAAATGGTAGAAAAATAAGTCATACCAAAACAAAGTATTCCCCGTATATATTGTATAGAAACCAATTTTAAATATTGAACTGAATAGTTTATTTACTTTCTTTTAAATGGCACATTTGTAACAAGGTTAAAGCTTGTGAGGGGGCCTTTGAAGATCCAAACATATGTTGCAATATCTTGATATCATTTTGGAATATCTCATAAGATTTGTTTCATCTTGGAGTATCTTAGACAATTTCTTGATATTACTTACCGTGTTTCTTTACTATTATCATGATTTGATTCTCTATTTGATTTAAATTTGAACTCTTAGCAAAATAAATAATGGTTAGTTAGCATTTAGTTTTTTGGTGTCAAATTCCATTAATTAGTCATACATCAAACAATATTCATGATTAAAAGTCATATTTGTTGGACTGTGGCTAAACTTGAGATTTATGAGCTTTTCACTAATTTTTGAACCTTATCTTTATTGATAATGGAATTGAAAATTTTCTTGAACCTATATGCAAAATAAGATTATATGAAGTGCAATCATTCTATGTTCAGAGAACCAATATATAACAAAATCTTAATGCAAAAAACAATTTGGAATTTGAAAATTTTATACCATGTAACAGATTTCTTATAATGGATTGATTATATCTATTCAAATATTTTCACTTACCAAAACCAGATTTGTAAGTGTAAGAACGTTAATGAAAAAGATAGAGAACACACAAAGATTTACGTTGGTTAAGCCAGCTAACATAAATCTTTGACTTGAAAACTGTGGCTTTCATCAAGTTTTTAAGACATTTTTTGAGATAATTCACTATCCAAAGTTTCATATGAGTTACTATAACACTGTCTTTTCTCATTATTTTTTTAATAATATATCTTTTATCTATAACTTAAATTAACTCAGTTTTTCATATAATTTTTTAGTAGTAGTTTTTCATATAATTAAGTTACACAAATTTCATTTCTTACCCCATTTTATATTTTAATGTTTAGTTAATATGCAATATTTTCATCTATTTGTCCAACATAATTTATGTTTCTTTTTATTGATTCTTCTTCGTCTTTTTTATATTTTTAACATATGTTTTACAAATAATACTTTTTGGTGTAAACTTCTTTTTTCCAAACACAAATATATTTATTTTAAATCCTATCTATATTTACCAATATTTTTCAACATAATTAGTGAAATTATGTTGCTTATAAATTGCCTATGTGTTTGGCAGTTACATTAACAAAATGGAAAATAATACCCGTCAGATATCAAGTCAACAACTAAGGGCAAGAAGGGCCGAAATTGAGAGGAAGAGGAGACAAAATATGAACCTCGAACAAAGAGAAAATTATTTATCGATGCGACGTGACAATTATAGTCGGCGAAAAGAGAAAGATAAACAAGCTCAAACATCTCGCACTATGAACAGTCGGAAAAGAGTTCCATTTCAAAATTTTACAAATATGAGATCTCCAATGTCACACTTTCAAGGAACTCATGACAATGAAGCCGGCCCAAGTAGAATTACACATGTTAATGATGTTGCACTTGGTTGGTGATGATCAATATATGTATTATAATCGTACTTTGTATAATATTGTTTATTTGTCATCTCTCATTTTATGTATTTAAACCCGCAGATCATAATGTCACATCACCTAACCAACGTATCAACAATAGTCACTCTGCTACAGGTATACAAGATATTGTTCTACATATATGAGCAATAATTTCAACATATATATATATATATATATATATATATATATATATATATATATATATATATATATATATATATATATATATATATATATATATATATATATATATATATATATATATATATATATATATATATATATATATATATGTGTGTGTGTGTGTGTGTGTGTGTGTGTGTGTGTGTGTGTGTTAATTATTATTTTTATATCAGGCGATATGGATGTTGATGAAGCTTTGGAGGATGCAGTAATATCAGATGTTAACATGGAAGCAATAAATGATGATGCATCATGTCGTCCTCAAGGTATGTTCATAAACATTTTTCTGCCAAATAATGTAGCTTATACTCAAGTGCCATAAAACTGAAAATTATGCAATGCTAAATCTTCTAATCTAGGAATATTGCGTTAATTATTTATTTGTATTATAGATTTTAAATAATATTTAGTAATCAATATCAAACTCCTTCCTGTAGAATCAGGACGCGCTTTTCGAGCAAGACACAATATTGCTTGAAATTTTAAAAATAATTCGATGATGGCAAAATCCTGGTTGCCTAATCCAATTTCCTATAGATATTGCAATGCAAAATTGTTTCATCATGAATCACGTGATATGTGTTGTACTGGTGGAAAGGTATCATTTTCACGAGTTAATGCTCCTATAGAATTGCAACAATTATTTTTGGATGGTTCAGTAGAAGGAAGGCATTTTAGGCAACACATTCGAAGTTACAACCATGTGCTCTCATTCACTTCAATTGGTGTTCACGTTGATGAGAATATTCTTGCATCTGGTCGTGGTATATATACATTTCGTGCTCAAGGTGCTTTTTACCATAACATAGGAGGTTTCTATCCAAATGAGGGTGCCAGACCGCGTTTCTTACAGCTATACATCTACGACACAGATAATGACCTACATAATAGAATGCAGGAAAATCCACAACTCCACCAAAATGTAGTTCAAAAATTACAAAAAATGCTCCATCAGTTTAATCCTTTTGTAATTAGGTTCAAACAACTGTCACAACTTCCAAATATCAGTGAATGTAGCTTCATACTTAAAGAGCGTCCAAGTAATCACCATCAATATAATCTTCCAACTGCAGAACAAGTTGCAGCAATTATTGTTGGAGGAGATTCAGATTCTATGGAATATGGAAGGGATATTAATGTCATTCGTCGTGATGGAAATCTAAAGAAAGTTCAAGAGACAAAGGGATATTATGATCCGCTGCAGTATCCTATATTGTTTCCTTTTGGGACACATGGTTGGGACGTTAACACAACAAATTGTAATGGACGAAGATTGTCATGTCGAGCATATTACAGTTACATGCTTCAGGTAAATTTAGATTAATTTTAGTAAATAGTATACTTAGATAAGCGTAGTTTAAAACACATCACTTTTAACACCGACATATTTTTCAATCAATTGTAGATTCGCCCAAATGATCAATCAATGTTGTTAAATGCGGGTCGACTGTTGCAACAATATGTTGTAGACAATTATGTCAAAATTGAATCAGGGAGGTTAAGGTGGATTAGAGAGCACCAACGTGATATACGTGCTGAAGTGTACCAAGGTTTACAGGATGCTTTGCATGTCGGTGAAACTAATGCAGGTACTAAATAATGTAGCATAAATATATATTTATAGATTACTAATTAGTTGTTGTACTTATAATGATAATCTTTCATGTATTCTGAAACTAATACATTTCATGAATCACCATAGAAAACATTGGAAAAAGAACAATATTGCCATCATCATTTATTGGAGGTCGTCGAGACATGACACAACGCTATGAAGATGGCATGGCTATTGTTCTTCATGGCGGTAAACCAGATGTTCTTCTGACAATGACATGCAATCCTTCTTCGAGTGAGATAACATCAGAACTTTTTCCTTTTCAAACACCACAAGATCGTCCAGATTTGCTAACTAGAATATTTCGTTCGAAATTCGAGCAATTAAAGGATGATGTTATTAATAAAGGAGTCTTAGGAAAGGTTAAAAGCTACATGTACGTCACTGAATTTCAAAAACAAGGATTGCCGCATGTGCATATGTTGTTGGTCTTAGAAAGTAACGACAAATTGCATGGCCCAGAAGAGTATGATAGTGTGGTAAAAGCAGAAATACCTAAGCTAGAATGTGAACCACAGTTGCATGAAGCGGTTCTAAAACATATGATCCATGGACCTTGAGGCGTTATAAACCGGAAGTCCCCATGTATGAAAGACGGACATTGTAAAAAAAGATATCCAAAACAATTCTTGGATGAAACACGTCAAGGAACTGACTCATATCCTGAGTACAGAAGACGGTTTGATGAACCTATATAGTTAGGTAGAGGCAGGTCTGTTGACAATAGATGGGCGGTTCCTTATAACCCTTGGTTACTATTAAAGTACGACTGCCACATCAATGTAGAGATTTGCAGTAGCATTAAAAGTATCAAGTATCTATACAAATATGTGTACAAGGGCCCTGATCGTGTGGCTATGGAGGTTCACAAAGGACCATACATGGATGAAGTTCAACAATATGTTGATGCAAGATGGATATGTGCTCCCGAGGCATTATGGAAAATATTTCGCTTCACTCTTTACCGATTATATCCTTCTGTTGAAAGATTACAGATCCACTTGCCGAACCGCCATCAAGTGCGCTTTTATGATCATCAACGAATTGTGGATTTGTTAAATAATGAACTCAATTCCAAAACAATGCTCACACAATTCTTTGCTTTAAACCTAAGAGATCCAGAAGCAAGAAATTATCTGTATAGAGAGATTTCAGAGCATTATTGTTGGAATAATAGGGAGAAGGAATGGCATCGCAGACGGTCACTAAGAAGAGTTATTGGGAGAATCTATACGGTATCACCTTCGGAGGGAGAGAAGTTTTACTTGCGAGTACTGTTATCTCATGTCAGAGGTCCGACCAGTTGGGAATATCTTCTTACAAATAATGGCACTTCTTTCAGTACATTCAAAAAATCAGCCGAGGATAGAGGATTTCTAGAGACTGATCATAGTATTCATGATTGTTTGGTTGAAACGGAGAGTTTCCGAATGCCATATGCTTTAAGGAGGTTATTCGTGACGGTTCTCATATTTTGTGAACCTAGTGATGTTAGAAGCCTTTGGAATGAGTTTTTTACACATATGACAGAGGATTATCGAACAACTAACAATGTTGTGGAATCGGTCTTGACTAATATGTTGTTGAAGGACTTGAATGAACTTTTAAACCTGCACGGTAAAAAGATTGAAGATTATGATCTACCATCTTTACCCCTTGATACAGTACAAGGAAATTTGATTCCAAGTGTCATACAGGAGGAGTTAGTTGTCGATATCCCCAGTGAAGATATTGAATCTGTTGCGAAGTTAAATAATGACCAAGTGATTGCATTCAAAACCATTATGAATGTAATTGATCAAAAACACAGTGGGGTATTTTTTGTTGATGGTCCAGGAGGAACAGGTAAAACATTCCTTTATAGAGCATTAATGGCAAGTTTAAGAAGTTGAGGAGAAATTGTTTTGGCAACTGCATCATCTGGTATAGCTGCAACGTTGTTACCCGGTGGTAGAACTGCACACTGTCGATTTAAGATACATATCGATATACAATCGAGTTCTATTTGTGGTATTCAAAAGCAAAACGATCTTGCAAATCTCATTAGGGTTTCTGCTGCAATAATTTGGGATGAAGCCCCAATGATAAACAAAAATTGTTTGGAAGCCTTAGATCGATCATTACAAGACATTTGTAGCAACAATGCTCCATTTGGAGGAAAAGTTATGATCATGGGGGGAGAATTCCGACAAGTTCTTCCTGTTGTAAGAAAAGGTACTAAGGCACAAATGATTTATGCGTGTATTGTTCAGTCTCATTTATGGGCTCATACCAAAATTTTGCGATTGCGTCAAAATATGCGATCATTGCATGATCAAGAGTTTGTAGAATTTCTTATGCGCATTGGTGATGGTGTTGAACCTACCAAACTAGATGACATGGTGAGGTTGCCTTCACAGATTGCAGTCCCATGGGAAGGTGAACATTCCATACAAGTGCTTATACAACATATTTTTCCTGATTTAGAATTGCATGGTTGGGATGCCCTTTATATGGTACAAAGAGCTATTTTGACCCCAACAAACGATGATGTCCAAAAATTGAATGATATAATTATTGACCAGTTTTCAGAAGAAGAACATAATTTGTTGTCATTTGACGAGGTTGAAGGGGATAATAATAATTTATACCAGCAAGAATTCATAAACTCAATTGCACAAGGTAGTTTGCCCCTGCATATTCTAAAGATAAAAAAGGGTGCACCATTGATGTTGTTGCGAAATCTAGATCCTAGATATGGGCTGTGTAACGGGACGCGGTTATTATGTCATGGGTTATATATGAATATGTTGGATGTGGAAATCTTGACAGGAAACAACGCAGGAAGACGAGCTTTCTTGCCCAGAATTAAAATAAAAACATCGGTCAGTGATGGGTTGCCCTTTGTCCTTAGTAGAAAGCATTTTCCTGTGCGACTAAGTTTTGCAATTACAATAAATAAGTCACAAGGGCAAACCATCCCAAATGTTGGAATATATCTTCCACGACATGTTTTCAGTCATGGACAATTATATGTGGCTTTATCTAGAGGTGTTTCACATACTACAACAAAAAAATTTTCCAAGGAAGGAAAATTGGAAGGAGAAGATGGTGACTACACAAAAAATGTAGTATTTAAACAAATTCTTTTATCGCACCCGCAGGTATCATTACGTACATTAAACAAATAATCTCATACATCGATTCCCATTTGTACACGAAATACTAATATTATATTGTATTCTTTATATGATAAAACTAAATATAAGTAAGTATAAAATTGTGTGGCTTTGATATACAGTCAAACTAGAACACAATGAAGTCTTCCAATCATGTAAGGAGCTGAGACGGAAGAATGTTGAAACTTGCTTCGACATAAAGGTAAGCTAGACTTAATCCTTTATTTTATGCTTTTAATTATAATCAATCAATTGGATCATACTTATTCTCATTATTCTTATACGGAATAAACGTTAGATGGGGGACTTTAAAGATAAATGGAACACATGGAAGGATGAACAAACAATTTCATCTATCGGCAAGCTAGACAATAAGGTGCATTTACCTTTTTCGCAACATGTATAAAAAAATATGTTTGTTGCATTTTCACCACTCTTTGACCAACACTTTTATCATCCTTATAAAAACAGGTCAAGCGTCTAAAAGTTTACTCTGTCGGTTGGGGCTCCACAGTGATAACAGATAAAACACAACTTTGGAAAATGGTGAAAAAATAAATAATATCTCAAAGGATAAACAGGATTTTATTTTATTCATTTAATAATATTTAGGTCCAGAGAATATTTTTGAATGCATGAATTTTACATTTATTATTGGTTTGTGTAAGTAAAACCATGTATATTCCCTAAACTCATTGTTTTCCTTTTTTTACCAGAAATCCACGTAATTCAAAAATAAGTCAGGGTTGTTGTTCTACCAAATCTGAACTAAAACAAAATATTTTCATTCTTTAGGTATACATTTATTTATGGTTCAGTACACCAGATTATAATCAAATAAATCACATGTTTTGAATGTATTTCTTTGTTGATATGACATTTCACGATGTATTTGTAGTTTTTTAAAGCTCAAGAGCGCATCGATAAAGGGATGTATGAAGAATTGATTCGAATCTTTACAAGGTAGAAAAATAATATATTACACTAATTACTATTACTTTCACTATATTTTTCCCTAGAGTAACTCTAATGTGAGAGTCTTACATTTTTTCTTTACTACGGAAAACAATTGCAGGGAGAGAGAAAATTCTCAAGATAAAGATTTTATATTCGACCTTCCTCTTGAGGAACGTTATTGATTACACAGTATAAATAATACTTTTTGTTCTTCAATTATCTATAACTATATATAAAGGGGATACACCTTTTTGGTGTGGCCTATTTTTGTTCCACAATTACCCTTCATTAATGCTTACTTTCATATGTTTATTCCATATTTACCCTTTTCCTTAATTCTTAATTTCTCACTTGATTTTATTTAATAATAATACTAAATAATAACTCTAACAAATAACTTCCCACTATCTCCATAGTCCTTCCTATCATTAATGTTCACACTAACTCCTCTATGCAAAGTGAGTCTCTCTCTAAGCCATTTACAAACTATTTCTCTCAATTTTTCAAGCTATTTGCAAATTAATCATATCCCTCTCTCCCTTTCTTTGTCAAACCGTGCATACCTCTATTAGTGTAGATCAAGGCTCTCAACAAACTCATTCTGATATTATTTTTGTCAGGTATTTTTTAAAAAATATAATTGAATAAATTTATTAAACATTCATCACATCTTTGTTATAGGCACTTAATTATATATATTTGTTACAGGCACTTGTGGTGGTTGTTTGGAACAAGAAACGTGTCAGTTTCACATATGAATTGTGCTTAAAAGTGAAAGGTGAGTATGTACTTTATTTTGTTATCTTGCTTTTCTGTTTAACTGTTTTACAATTCATGTTTTGCAAATGGATATAGGCGAATGGATTATACAAGGGAATAAGAAGTTAGTTGGGGGGCACATAGATGTTTCAGAGATCTCATTTGGGGAAGTGGATGACTTGCAGGTACCTCTTATTATTGCATACTATAGTTCGATATAGCCTTCATGTAATGTCCTCTTAAAGTCTGTAACATTCAGAGAGGTTACAAATAGAGAGTTTTAAGATGTGGTTATACTAATTATGTATGATAGATCACTATCTAATTATTAATTCTTAATTCTTAATTATCCAATAAAATATATAAACAACTTCATGTTTATACGGTTTCACTGCTAATTGTTAGTTCATAGTTATCATTATCATTTAACACAAATCATAATTATAGTCCAATAAGCTTTAAGTCTATTAACAAAAAAAAGGCATGTATGTTTTAAATCAAAATCCAGTGTAAATCAAATTAACTCCAAGTTTCTGTAAAAAAAAATTAGTCATAACACATCCAATAAAGCGAATGAAGCGAGTGGAATGAACATCTGTTACAAAACATAAACTAAAACTTAACATAAAACAAAAACTAATTGAATGAGGGAGAGAAGTTGTAAGTACGGTTACTGAGTTTTGGATTTTATTATTTTGTTTTGTTTGTAATTGCAATGCCACATGTTGTGTTTTCATTAGCTTTTATTTTGTTTTGAAAAAGTAAAAAAAAAATATTTAATTGAATTTTTTTTTATAAATAAAATATAAAAAATATATGTACGTGGAAAGGTCCCCAAATTTACTTTTTCTGTTTCCATTTTGTAACCTTTTATTATTTTTTTATAATTATTATTGATAATAAATTAAAATTACTAATCAATTATTCATTATTGAATCAATTAAGAATAGTTTTTTTTCTTCTTTCTTCATCAAATCAATAACTAATATCTTTGGTTCTAAAATAATTAGAATTAATTGATATACATAATATATTTATGGTTTAATTAAAATGATAATTGAATCAATAAAAATATATTTGGTTGAAAAAGTCATAAAATCATCTTAATTATCAATTGAATTAGTTAATTTTTTTAATTTAATGTTTTATCACACTTTTAGAAAAATTGGGTGGCTCCCCACGTTTTTCCTTTTTTTTCTTCTTCTACTTCTTTTAATGCGTAGAAAAGTATAAACGATATTTTTTTTAAATAATTTTTTTCAAAAATATATTATGTGGAATTTAATAATAAACAATTATGTAGAAGTTAAAAATAATAAATTACGTGGAAGTTAATAATAAGAAGTTATTAAGTAAATTATACAATAAAATAAGAGTAAAAATGGTAGAAAAATAAGTCATACCAAAACAAAGTATTCCCCGTATATATTGTATAGAAACCAATTTTAAATATTGAACTGAATAGTTTATTTACTTTCTTTTAAATGGCACATTTGTAACAAGGTTAAAGCTTGTGAGGGGGCCTTTGAAGATCCAAACATATGTTACAATATCTTGATATCATTTTGGAATATCTCATAGGATTTGTTTCATCTTGGAGTATCTTAGACAATTTCTTGATATTACTTACCGTGTTTCTTTACTATTATCATGATTTGATTCTCTATTTGATTTAAATTTGAACTCTTAGCAAAATAAATAATGGTTAGTTAGCATTTAGTTTTTTGGTGTCAAATTCCATTAATTAGTCATACATCAAACAATATTCATGATTAAAAGTCATATTTGTTGGACTGTGGCTAAACTTGAGATTTATGAGCTTTTCACTAATTTTTGAACCTTATCTTTATTGATAATGGAATTGAAAATTTTCTTGAACCTATATGCAAAATAAGATTATATGAAGTGCAATCATTCTATGTTCAGAGAACCAATATATAACAAAATCTTAATGCAAAAAACAATTTGGAATTTGAAAATTTTATACCATGTAACAGATTTCTTATAATGGATTGATTATATCTATTCAAATATTTTCACTTACCAAAACCAGATTTGTAAGTGTAAGAACGTTAATGAAAAAGATAGAGAACACACAAAGATTTACGTTGGTTAAGCCAGCTAACATAAATCTTTGACTTGAAAACTGTGGCTTTCATCAAGTTTTTAAGACATTTTTTGAGATAATTCACTATCCAAAGTTTCATATGAGTTACTATAACACTGTCTTTTCTCATTATTTTTTTAATAATATATCTTTTATCTATAACTTAAATTAACTCAGTTTTTCATATAATTTTTTAGTAGTAGTTTTTCATATAATTAAGTTACACAAATTTCATTTCTTACCCCATTTTATATTTTAATGTTTAGTTAATATGCAATATTTTCATCTATTTGTCCAACATAATTTATGTTTCTTTTTATTGATTCTTCTTCGTCTTTTTTATATTTTTAACATATGTTTTACAAATAATACTTTTTGGTGTAAACTTCTTTTTTCCAAACACAAATATATTTATTTTAAATCCTATCTATATTTACCAATATTTTTCAACATAATTAGTGAAATTATGTTGCTTATAAATTGCCTATGTGTTTGGCAGTTACATTAACAAAATGAAAAATAATACCCGTCAGATATCAAGTCAACAATTAAGGGTAAGAAGGGCCGAAATTGAGAGGAAGAGGAGACAAAATATGAACCTCGAACAAAGAGAAAATTATTTATCGATGCGACGTGACAATTATAGTCGGCGAAAAGAGAAAGATAAACAAGCTCAAACATCTCGCACTATGAACAGTCGGAAAAGAGTTCCATTTCAAAATTTTACAAATATGAGATCTCCAATGTCACACTTTCAAGGAACTCATGACAATGAAGCCGGCCCAAGTAGAATTACACATGTTAATGATGTTGCACTTGGTTGGTGATGATCAATATATATATTATAATCGTACTTTGTATAATATTGTTTATTTGTCATCTCTCATTTTATGTATTTAAACCCGCAGATCATAATGTCACATCACCTAACCAACGTATCAACAATAGTCACTCTGCTACAGGTATACAAGATATTGTTCTACATATATGAGCAATAATTTCAACATACATATATATATATATATATATATATATATATATATATATATATCTGTGTATGTGTGTGTGTGTGTGTGTTAATTATTATTTTTATATCAGGCGATATGGATGTTGATGAAGCTTTGGAGGATGCAGTAATATCAGATGTTAACATGGAAGCAATAAATGATGATGCATCATGTCGTCCTCAAGGTATGTTCATAAACATTTTTCTGCCAAATAATGTAGCTTATACTCAAGTGCCATAAAACTGAAAATTATGCAATGCTAAATCTTCTAATCTAGGAATATTGCGTTAATTATTTATTTGTATTATAGATTTTAAATAATATTTAGTAATCAATATCATACTCCTTCCTGTAGAATCAGGACGCGCTTTTCGAGCAAGACACAATATTGCTTGAAATTTCAAAAATAATTCGATGATGGCAAAATCCTGGTTGCCTAATCCAATTTCCTGTAGATATTGCAATGCAAAATTGTTTCATCATGAATCACGTGATATGTGTTGTACTGTTGGAAAGGTATCATTTTCACGAGTTAATGCTCCTATAGAATTGCAACAATTATTTTTGGATGGTTCAGTAGAAGGAAGGCATTTTAGGCAACATATTCGAAGTTACAACCATGTGCTCTCATTCACTTCAATTGGTGTTCACGTTGATGAGAATATTCTTGCATCTGGTCGTGGTATATATACATTTCGTGCTCAAGGTGCTTTTTACCATAACATAGGAGGTTTCTATCCAAATGAGGGTGCCAGACCACGTTTCTTACAGCTATACATCTACGACACAGATAATGAGCTACATAATAGAATGCAGGAAAATCCACAACTCCACCAAAATGTAGTTCAAAAATTACAAAAAATGCTCCATCAGTTTAATCCTTTTGTAATTAGGTTCAAACAACTGTCACAACTTCCAAATATCGGTGAATGTAGCTTCATACTTAAAGAGCGTCCAAGTAATCACCATCAATATAATCTTCCAACTGCAGAACAAGTTGCAGCAATTATTGTTGGAGGAGATTCAGATTCTATGGAATATGGAAGGGATATTAATGTCATTCGTCGTGATGGAAATCTAAAGAAAGTTCAAGAGACAAAGGGATATTATGATCCACTGCAGTATCCTATATTGTTTCCTTTTGGGACACATGGTTGGGACGTTAACACAACAAATTGTAATGGACGAAGATTGTCATGTCGAGCATATTACAGTTACATGCTTCAGGTAAATTTAGATTAACTTTAGTAAATAGTATACTTAGATAAGCGTAGTTTAAAACACATCACTTTTAACACCAACATATTTTTCAATCAATTGTAGATTCGCCCAAATGATCAATCAATGTTGTTAAATGCGGGTCGACTGTTGCAACAATATGTTATAGACAATTATGTCAAAATTGAATCAGGGAGGTTAAGGTGGATTAGAGAGCACCAACGTGATATACGTGCTGAAGTGTACCAAGGTTTACAGGATGCTTTGCATGTCGGTGAAACTAATGCAGGTACTAAATAATGTAGCATAAATATATATTTATAGATTACTAATTAGTTGTTTTACTTATAATGATAATCTTTCATGTATTCTGAAACTAATACATTTCATGAATCACCATAGAAAACATTGGAAAAAGAACAATATTGCCATCATCATTTATTGGAGGTCGTCGAGACATGACACAACGCTATGAAGATGGCATGGCTATTGTTCTTCATGGCGGTAAACCAGATGTTTTTCTGACAATGACATGCAATCCTTCTTCGAGTGAGATAACATCAGAACTTTTTCCTTTTCAAACACCACAAGATCGTCCAGATTTGCTAACAAGAATATTTCGTTCGAAATTAGAGCAATTAAAGGATGATGTTATTAATAAAGGAGTCTTAGGAAAGGTTAAAAGCTACATGTACGTCACTGAATTTCAAAAACAAGGATTGTCGCATGTGCATATGTTGTTGGTCTTAGAAAGTAACGACAAATTGCGTGGCCCAGAAGAGTATGATAGTGTGGTAAAAGCAGAAATACCTAAGCTAGAATGTGAACCACAGTTGCATGAAGCGGTTCTAAAACATATGATCCATGGACCTTGCGGCGTTATAAACCGGAAGTCCCCATGTATGAAAGACGGACATTGTAAAAAAAGATATCCAAAGCAATTCTTGGATGAAACACGTCAAGGCACTGACTCATATCCTGAGTACAGAAGACGGTTTGATGAACCTATATAGTTAGGTAGAGACAGGTCTGTCGACAATAGATGGGTGGTTCCTTATAACCCTTGGTTACTATTAAAGTACGACTGCCACATCAATGTAGAGATTTGCAGTAGCATTAAAAGTATCAAGTATCTATACAAATATGTGTACAACGGCCCTGATCGTGTGGCTATGGAGGTTCACAAAGGACCATACATGGATGAAGTTCAACAATATGTTGATGCAAGATGGATATGTGCTCCCGAGGCATTATGGAAAATATTTCGCTTCACTCTTTACCGATTATATCCTTCTGTTGAAAGATTACAGATCCACTTGCCGAACCGCCATCAAGTGCGCTTTTATGATCATCAGCGAATTGTGGATTTGTTAAATAATGAATGCAATTCCAAAACAATGCTCACACAATTCTTTGCTTTAAACCTAAGAGATCCAGAAGCAAGAAATTATCTGTATAGAGAGATTCCAGAGCATTATTGTTGGAATAATAGGGAGAAGGAATGGCATCGCAGACGGTCACTAAGAAGAGTTAGTGGGAGAATCTATACGGTATCACCTTCGGAGGGAGAGAAGTTTTACTTGCGAGTACTGTTATCTCATGTCAGAGGTCCGACCATTTGGGAATATCTTCTTACAAATAATGGCACTTCTTTCAGTACATTCAAAAAACCAGCCGAGGATAGAGGATTTCTAGAGACTGATCATAGTATTCATGATTGTTTGGTTGAAGCGGCGAGTCTCCGAATGCCATATGCTTTAAGGAGGTTATTTGTGACGGTTCTCATATTTTGTGAACCTAGTGATGTTAGAAGCCTTTGGAATGAGTTTTTTACACATATGACAGAGGATTATCGAACAACTAACAATGTTGTGGAATCGGTCTTGACTAATATGTTGTTGAAGGACTTGAATGAACTTTTAAACCTGCACGGTAAAAAGATTGAAGATTATGATCTACCATCTTTACCCCTTGATACAGTACAAGGAAATTCGATTCCAAGTGTCATACAGGAGGAGTTAGCTGTCGATATCCCCAGTGAAGATATTGAATTTGTTGCGAAGTTAAATAATGACCAAGTGATTGCATTCAAAACCATTATGAATGTAATTGATCAAAAACACAGTGGGGTATTTTTTGTTGATGGTCCAGGAGGAACAGGTAAAACATTCCTTTATAGAGCATTAATGGCAAGTTTAAGAAGTAGAGGAGAAATTGTTTTGGCAACTGCATCATCTGGTATAGCTGCAACGTTGTTACCCGGTGGTAGAACTGCACACTCTCGATTTAAGATACCTATCGATATACAACCGAGTTCTATTTGTGGTATTCAAAAGCAAAACGATCTTGCAAATCTCATTAGGGTTTCTGCTGCAATAATTTGGGATGAAGCCCCAATGATAAACAAAAATTGTTTGGAAGCCTTAGATCGATCATTACAAGACATTTGTAGCAACAATGCTCCATTTGGAGGAAAAGTTATGATCATGGGGGGAGAATTCCGACAAGTTCTTCCTGTTGTAAGAAAAGGTATTAAGGCACAAATGATTTCTGCGTGTATTGTTCAGTCTCATTTATGGGCTCATACCAAAATTTTGCGATTGCGTCAAAATATGCGATCATTGCATGATCAAGAGTTTGTGGAATTTCTTATGCGCATTGGTGATGGTGTTGAACCTACCAAACTAGATGACATGGTGAGGTTGCCTTCACAGATTGCAGTCCCATGGGAAGGTGAACATTCCATACAAGTGCTTATACAACATATTTTTCCTGATTTAGAATTGCATGGTTGGGATGCCCTTTATATGGTACAAAGAGCTATTTTGACCCCAACAAACGATGATGTCCAAAAATTGAATGATATAATTATTGACCAGTTTCCAGGAGAAGAACATAATTTGTTGTCATTTGACGAGGTTGAAGGGGATAATAATAATTTATACCAGCAAGAATTCTTAAACTCAATTGCACAAGGTAGTTTGCCCCCGCATATTCTAAAGATAAAAAAGGGTGCACCATTGATGTTGTTGCGAAATCTAGATCCTAGATATGGGTTGTGTAACGGGACGCGGTTATTATGTCATGGGTTATATGTGAATATGTTGGATGTGGAAATCTTGACAGGAAACAACGCAGGAAGACGAGCTTTCTTGCCCATAATTAAAATAAAAACATCGGTCAGTGATGGGTTTCCCTTTGTCCTTAGTAGAAAGCATTTTCCTGTGCGACTAAGTTTTGCAATTACAATAAATAAGTCACAAGGGCAAACCATCCCAAATGTTGGAATATATATTCCACGACATGTTTTCAGTCATGGACAGTTATATGTGGCTTTATCTAGAGGTGTTTCACATACTACAACAAAAAATTTATCCAAGGAAGGAAAATTGGAAGGAGAAGATGGTGACTACACAAAAAATGTAGTATTTAAACAAATTCTTTTATCGCACCCGCAGGTATCATTACGTACATTAAACAAATAATCTCATACATCGATTCCCATTTGTACACGAAATACCAATATTATATTGTATTCTTTATATGATAAAACTAAATATAAGTAAGTATAAAATTGTGTGGCTTTGATATACAGTCAAACTAGAACACAATGAAGTCTTCCAATCATGTAAGGAGCTGAGACGGAAGAATGTTGAAACTTGCTTCGACATAAAGGTAAGCTAGACTTAATCCTTTATTTTATGCTTTTAATTATAATCAATCAATTGGATCATACTTATTCTCATTATTCTTATACGGAATAAACGTTAGATGGGGGACTTTAAAGATAAATGGAACACATGGAAGGATGAACAAACAATTTCATCTATCGGCAAGCTAGACAATAAGGTGCATTTACCTTTTTCGCAACATGTATAAAAAAATATGTTTGTTGCATTTTCACCACTCTTTGACCAACACTTTTATCATCCTTATAAAAACAGGTCAAGCGTCTAAAAGTTTACTCTGTCGGTTGGGGCTCCACAGTGATAACAGATAAAACACAACTTTGGAAAATGGTGAAAAAATAAATAATATCTCAAAGGATAAACAGGATTTTATTTTATTCATTTAATAATATTTAGGTCCAGAGAATATTTTTGAATGCATGAATTTTACATTTATTATTGGTTTGTGTAAGTAAAACCATGTATATTCCCTAAACTCATTGTTTTCCTTTTTTTACCAGAAATCCACGTAATTCAAAAATAAGTCAGGGTTGTTGTTCTACCAAAACTGAACTAAAACAAAATATTTTCATTCTTCAGGTATACATTTATTTATGGTTCAGTACACCAGATTATAATCAAATAAATCACATGTTTTGAATGTATTTCTTTGTTGATATGACATTTCACGATGTATTTGTAGTTTTTTAAAGCTCAAGAGTGCATCGATAAAGGGATGTATGAAGAATTGATTCGAATCTTTACAAGGTAGAAAAATAATATATTACACTAATTACTATTACTTTCACTATATTTTTCCCTAGAGTAACTCTAATGTGAGAGTCTTACATTTTTTCTTTACTACGGAAAACAATTGCAGGGAGAGAGAAAATTCTCAAGATAAAGATTTTATATTCGGCCTTCCTCTTAAGGAACGTTATTGATTACACAGTATAAATAATACTTTTTGTTGTTCAATTATTTAATATAATGTAGAATAACTTTGTTTTTTATTTTCAAAATGTAATAATATTATTTGCATGTTTAAGCAACATATTTTTTAATCTAAATTTTACTTAATTCGGTATGTTTAAACTAATAGTAGCATTAATGTATACTTAATTCACTAAAATATTTTTAGTATATATATATTTATCATCTTGATTTTATGACTGCTTGAGCATATCTAAAAATAAATGCATTTAATTAATCTTAACTATGATAAAAACTTCATACAAAATATACACGCATTTATTTTCCTATGTTGTGCGCATTAAAAAAAGCGGGCAGACGGGCACGGGAGTGCCCGTCTGAACGCTAGTTTAATATAATGTAGAATAACTTTGTTTCTTATTTTCAAAATGTAATAATATTATTTGCATGTTTAAGCAACATATTTTTTAATCTAAATTTTACTTAATTCGGTATGTTTAAACTAATAGTAGCATTAATGTATACTTAATTCACTAAAATATTTTTAGTATATATATATTTATCATCTTGATTTTATGACTGCTTGAGCATATCTAAAAATAAATGCATTTAATTAATCTTAACTATGATAAAAACTTCATACAAAATATACACGCATTTATTTTCCTATGCTGTGTGCATTAAAAAAAGCGGGCAGACGGGCACGGGAGTGCCCGTCTGAACGCTAGTAATAATAATGATAATAATATTTTTCTTTTATATATTAGGCATAGTTGTTTGTTAATAACATTGTTTATATTATTTTTTAATAAGTTATGTTAGCTAATTAGTTGATTAGTGTTTATTAATTAGTAAATAAATAAGTTAGCAAGATATGAGATTAATGAAAATAAATTTATAACAAAAAGAAGGGAAGAAACGACCCGTGATTGAGGCTCATTGAGGCTGGGAAGAGAGAATAAGAAGAGGCTATTGTTTCTCTTCTTCCAGAGAGAATCAATCCGCCGCCACCCTCTCTCCTCTGAGAAACCCTAAACAAAGACTGTTCATTTCCTCTTTCCCTCCAAAACGACCGCCGCCCCTCAATTCACTCCCAACCCTAACCTCTTCCTCTCTCAAATCCTCCGCCTACCCCATTCTCGATCACTTTCTCCGTGTTCTTCATCTCCACTTTAATATCAACCCCATTCACTTCCCTTCAAACCCGCCTCTCCTCTCTTCTTCATCACCTTCGCCATCCTCACCTTCTCCCACCATGAAACCCCCTTTCTCAAAAACTAGATCCGCCACTCCTAAATTGAAACCCACTCGCCCTAAAAAAACGACATTAACCCATCCGCCGAGCCACCTGTCACACCCTTATTTTCGCCTTTAGCCTTTATACCCTACATTCGCCATACCATACATCATTTTATTGCATATCGAGCATGTGGGTACGGATTGGGCCGATTTGTCATTTTCCATTTTTAAATGAGATAACTTGTCTATCTTGGACTACATGGAAGAAAAGGTTCATTATCTAAAGTTTGATCTAAATTGGAAAGTCTACTCTTGTAGATTTCTTCAAAGAGAAGTTACTTGACAAAATATTAGGATATTCAAGATATATTCCTAATGACCATGAAATGCAAGGCATAATTCAAGATTGCTTCATCCAATTTTGTTATAAATTTGCAAAGCATGAGTCAAGTCCATAATTCAAGACTTCATCCATTTCAAGCTTAATGGTTCTAAGGAAATCCATCATGAATTCAAGATTAAAGGCAAGAATATTACAAAGAGAAGTTTTATGACATTACAAGAATGTCATTTGTTGCAAGATTTCCAACTCTAAGTAATGTTTGGAAATTAATTTATTTCTAATACTTCATTCAAGTCTCTAGTCAAATTCATGTTATGGTAATACCACACCAAGTCTACATTATGTTTACAAACATCCAAGAAACATGCAAGGATTAAATCAAGATTGGAATGTTTTAAGACCAAGAATATGCATGTTTAATCATGGCAAAACAGTCCCATGCAAGAGGTGACAAATTTCTTCATGTCACAAGATCACATGTCACAAGACCAAGGGAATCACATGTGACAATGCATCTAAATATCAGATTTCAAAATGCTGTCAAGAGGTAGTAGCTTTGACCAAGAGGAGTTGTCCAAACACAAACCAACAAAATGGGTGCAAGGCACAAGGTGCTGCAGAAAAACAGCATAGGCAAAGTGCAACAGCAAAAATGCAGCATAGCTCTTGCATGGAAATGGAAAGAAAGAGAGTGGCATGAGGAAAGGTGGTAAGAGACACCATTCCATGAAAAATCTGATATGTGGGGAGAAGTGAAAACCCTAGAGGAGCTGAGATAAGAGGAGGGGCTGTAAACATGACTCTTCATTCATTCAACATCCATTCTACACACATTGGCAAAACCAGAAAAGAGAGAGCAAACAAAAACCCTAAAAACCAGAAAAATAGGAAGCTTTGCAAACCAGAAAAAAAGAGTGATATAGAACCAAGAGGATCATTGAGAAACAAAACCTTCACAACATAGAGTGAAGAGGAGTGAAGTACTTTCAACTAAGACCAAGGAGGACTTGCAAGAAGGATAGAAAGCTCTTGGGTATCCATTTCCTCCAACCTTTCTCCCTTTATTTTTTTGCTCTTACATTCATTTTGTTTACTCTTTTATGTATTGTTGTATTGTATGTTTCATGTAAGGTTCCAAAGGGACCAAGAAACCGTTCTTAAGAAACCACAAAAATGAAAGAAAAACATAGAAAAGTTAGGTTTTTTCACTCTGGTAGCCTGACACGGGCCGTGTCACACAACACGGCCACCCGTGTCACGCAACACGGGCCGTGTCACATAGCACGGCCACCCGTGTTGCACCTCTGTTTGAGGTTTCCACGACCAAAAACCCCAGGCCTCACAACACGGGCCGTGTCACACAACACGGCCACCCGTGTTGCAGCTTTGTTTGCCCTAAAAATCATTTTTCACCCAGACTTTACAACACGGCCCGTGTCACACAACACGGCCACCCGTGTTGCACCTCTGTCACGATCCAAAACCCATATTGCATGCACCCTATGACACGGGCCGTGTCACACAACACGGCCACCCGTGTTACACCACTGTTTTGCTACTTTTTTCGATATTTTACCTCCAAAAAAAGTTTTTATTGCATGTCTCGATTTTTTTAGCTGACTAATCCCATATGTTTGTATGATTTTAATATGAATGTTGCTATTGTCCTTGGTGACTTTTGATTCCAAAAACCATTTTCAAAAGCAAATTCTCGATTTTATCGAGCCATTTTCAACCCTTGTAAGTCGGCCGCCTTGTGCGTCCGCCATCGACCTTGTTCGTATCACCTCAAATACTTTTACAAACAATAAACCTTGATCCAACGTCAAGTGGTTCTCTTTTCTTATAAAAAATCCAAAACAAAATAACATAAACAATTAGAATTATGCACCACGAACTTTAAAGTGGTAGAAAAGGAATGAGAATGGAGTCCTCTTACACTCGTTCCGAATGTTTTGGATACAAGGCGCTCGACTTGGTTATTCGAAACATTCGTTTCTACCCAAAGTCTTTTGTGTATAATACTAATCAAGAACAATTTCTCTTAAGAAACTTAAAAATAACATCAACTCATCAAACCTATTTTCGCCTTAGGGCATCAATCAAAAAATCCTTTTTCAAGGTATAAAATCAACCAACAAACAACAATTTCACAAGCCTCCGAACTACGGAGCTCTGATTCTTCACTTCTTTTAAGTGAGGATACGTAGGCACAAGGGCCACAATCCTTGGCGAGCATTAAAATAAATAAACCAACCCCTCTTTTTTAAACAAGTAAACTTTTAGAATAAAACACCCATTCACGCGAAATAACCTAGGAGGTTCCCATCGAGTACGATGGATGCGAGGGGGTGCTAACACCTTCCCCTTGCATAACCGACTCCCGAACCCTAAGACTTGGTTGCGATGACCATGCTCTTCTCCCAAAGGTTTTATCGCTATTTCCCTTTCTCCCCATGGGATAAATAAAATCCGGTGGCGACTCTGTGTCATTTTTCGCGTAGCGACACCACCATTTTCGTCACCGAAGTCCAAACTCCAGCCGTAAAACCCTCGCTCCTCCGTCACTCTTTCGCACCACCATCGCTCACGGATTGACGCGACACCCTCATCCACAGTAACGGTGCCACGAGTTTTTATATTTCCCACCGCTTCGATTCATGACGAAAACCCACGAGTTTCGGTGTTTCCCATATTTCGATTCTGACGAGCTTCTACACCTCTCTTTTTCAACTCAGTCAACACGAGGGCGCGATTTAGTTTCTTTCAAAACTTGCCAACCCTGCAACTTCGTCGCCGAACTTGAGTGACGCCGACCAATGAATCAGCTGCGACAAACTCTACGATGACAACTCAATAACCTCGTACGTGGGCCGGTTGGTGTTTATCCTTCTTGAACTGTTGACTCTATTAGATTTTTTATGTTCGGTTACGCTCATTCTTGTGTGATTGCAGTACTGTAGCATTACATGTGTTTTGTTAGATATTCAAGTTGCTGTTAGTATTGCTGCTATCATTTTGTCGCCATTATTTCGTTTACGCTTTGTTTATGATGATGGTGATGTTTTCCTATGTACCAGAAGAGTAAAGTCATGTTTAATTAGTATGGGTTGGTTAAGGAAAAACTCAACATTTTGTTTTTAATTAATTAGTTTAATGTTTTTCAATCTTAATATTCTATTAGTTAATTGACAATTTATTTTAAGCTAATTAATAAGTCTTTCCCAAATTGGGAGATTCTATTTAACATATTAATTAGTTAAAGATAATTCAAAATATTTTTGAATAAAAATCTTATGCTATTTTAAATTGTATTTTCAAAATGTGAGTAGTTGTTTTTTTTTCTAATCTTAATTCAATCTATTTTCAATTTTAAAATATTTTTTTTATTCAAAATATTTAAATAGTCTATTTATTATTATTATTATTATTATTATTATTATTATTATTATTATTATTATTATTATTATTATTATTATTATTATTATTATTATTCTTTTTATACATTTCAAAGAATATTTTCTAAACAAAATTCTAGACAACTTCTAAATAATATAATTTTTCTAAAAAAACACGTTTAACCAAATTATTTTCTAATCAAAATCACGAAAAAATTAAACTCGGGAAGTCTAGCACTTCTTGAGTTTTTGAACGATCATTATTGGGGCGTACGCCTTAGGTAGTGTATCGTTCGACTTTTTGTTTTTTGTAAATACGTTTTTAATTATTTGGAGAAAAAAATATCATTGGAGTCTACCATTCCGTGTGATATTTATGTTGTTTCATCAAACAGTTTTTTCATATTTTAATCGGCCGATTAATTAGTTGTGAGGCCGACGTCTCATTTATCAATTAATCGTCATTTCTTCCCAAATTTTCAAATTTAAATCCCGTATTTTCACCTCTCTCACACAAATTATTTTCATACCTTATTTCAATTCAAATTATTTCAAAACTTTTTTATTTTCTCGATTAAACTTTGAAAGAAGGAGGTTCTTGGAAGCTAGCATTCCTTGGATCTTCGAGTAAATAGCTCTTGAGGCACACCCTTGAGTTGTTATTCATTCCATCTTTCGACTTTTTCAAACTAAATCATTTTCAAACGCTCCCCTAAGTCGAGTGCTCGTCCGCATTCGCCACCCACATTTCGCACACACATTCACAATTCGTCGTGGTTTCGATATTAGGGGCACCCTTAGAGACTAATATCGTTTCTCGCAACTTAACCCTTGACACGTCGTTAAGCCGATTCTATTTTATCAAATCCTCGACTCATTGTCGAGCCATTTTCAAACCAACCTCCTTTTGCCTCGCATTCCGTTTTCGATTCAATCTTTTTATAAACGTTTTTTTTAACTTACGAAGGAGGGATATTTCTTGGAGTCTAGCATTCCTTAAATATTTGAATGAGTAACTCTCGAGGCACGCCCTTAAGTTGTTATTAGTTCATTCTTTCAATTTCAAAACATCCAACCCTTTATCTTCAAACTATTCAACTCATTCCCGAAAGAATTGAGTTCTTGGAATCTCGCATTCCTTGAACTCTTAAGTGACAAGTTCTTGAGGCACGCCCTTGGGTTGCTTGTTAATCACTCTTTCGTCTCCCAACTCAACTTCAAACCCATTCAATCCTGTTTTTTTCGTGGTTGTTACCATGAACTACGAAAGCTCTGATTCTTTATTCATTCTTGAATATAAGATACGTAGGTACAAGATTGTGATGATCTTAGGGAACACACTTCTATCTTTCTCCGTTATTCCATCCATATTTTGTTTCCCCATTCTTTCCCGTAGTCGAACTACGACGCTCTGATTTCTCATTCTCGTCTGAATGAGCACACGTAGGCATAAGGGCCTCAATCCTTGGCGAGCACCCTATCCTCTAACCACCCATTTCCCCTTAGCGTATTTATCTGTTTATCCTACCAATTCTCCTTTAACATCGAGAAGAAAACAAGCAAACTTAGATAACGTTCACCGCAAAATACCCTAAGAGGTTCCTGTTGAGTACGACAGACACGAGGGGTGCTAATACCTTCCTCTTGCGTAACCGACTCCCGAACCCGGAACGTGGTTGCGACGGTCATGTTCCTATCCTTTCGTTTTAAGAGGTTTTCTCGATATTTTCCTCTCCCGTTTATTCGGGATAAATAAAGTTTGGTGGCAACTCTGTCGAACCGCATTTCCGCGCCTTTCGAGCGAGGGTCGTTTCTCCGAAATGTCTCCGTGATTTTTCAAGGTGCGACACTTGGAAGATCAATTTTCATAGCTTTGGAGCCTTATACTCTTTGGGTGAATGAGAGAGCAAGGGAGCTCAAGATTCCTTATACTTTTTAGAAGCCCATCTCTATAGTGGTTGTCACACCACTCACGATTCCTACTGAAGATGTGAGAGATCTTCAAGATTCCTTAGCCAAGATGAAGTAAGAGAAGGATATGTGGGAAGCCAAATTCCATGCCTCAAACCTTGAGAAGATAGAGATGCGAAAGCAGATGAAGGAAAAAGATGACTTGACAAAGTTGCTTGAGAAACATGTGTTAGAACACAGATTGGTTCTTAATAATTACTCTTTGTTTTGATGATAACTGTTAGGAAATTTATATTTAAGAATTATATACTCTAAAATTTGTTTGAGAGTTTTACTGCAGATTAAAATTATATTGACTCTCTAGAAGCAAATCTGCCTTGAATACAAGAAGTTATTCTGACTCTGAAGCGCCAGATGCATCTCACAGAAGAATCTGCTTGCTCCTTACAGAAGATCCTGAGCGTAGTCTCCAGAAGGATCTGAAGAAAGAAGCTCCAGAACATTCTGAGTCAGAAGCATCTGAAGATACTCAGAAGCATCTGAAGATAATCAGAAGCATCTGAAGCTGAAGCATCAGATGAATAGAAGAATATTGATTGAAGAGTTTCTCAAAGCATTGATCTACAGAAGTTTCTGAAAGTACCTACGCTGCCAAGTACTGAAGTTCTGTGTCAAGATGCTCTGATGATCAACACGCTAGAAGCACACAAGCTGCAGAAGACTCTGATACAGCATAGTTCTGAAACTCATCAGAAGACTCTGATCCATTCAGACTCTGAAGAACTTGCTGAAACTGAAGAAGTGTTTTCAAGAATGTATCCGTTGGAATCATTCAACGTCTTTTTCCTTATTTGTGCTAGACACACTTACACAGACAAAAAGGATTTATCTGTGCCATCTATTTCAAGGAAAGGTCAGTACATGTGAAGACAAAAAGGCTCAGACCTTTTGGACTCTCTTTTCAACGTGGATATTTCAGTTACCTATAAAAGGAGTCTCTCACTTCATTCTTTAGTGCTACACACTTGCTGAAAAGAAATCACATGTTCTATAAGCTCTCATTCTTATTCTTCATAGAATCTTATTGTACTTAAAACTTAAGAGAAAAATCACTGTTATGATTATAGCTTTATAGAAGCATTAAAAACTCTTGTATTTAATTTACATTGTTTGTAAAGGAAATTCCTTAAGAGGATTCAGTGTGAATCAGTAGCTCTTGAGAAGACTAAGAACTGTAGTTCTTAGGTGATACTATTGTAATCAGTTTGATTTAATAGTGGATTAAGACCTTGTGGAGAAAGGCAAATCACTCTGGAAGGGTGGACTGGAGTAGTTGTTTAACGAACCAGGATAAAAATTATTGTGTGATTATTTTCAAGTATTAATTTTCCAAACTTATTCAACCCCCCCCCCCCTTCTAAGTTATATCTCACCTTCAGTTGGTATCAGAGCCCCGGTTCTGAGTGTGCTATCACTTAACAGTGTCAGTAAAGATCCAGAGGAGATATACTTTGATCTATATATTTATTTGTTATCATGGCTGATAATTCAATGTCAAATATCAACAATAAATATGAAGAGAGGGATAGGATCAGTACCAAACCTCCAATGTTTGATGGAGAAAAATTTGACTATTGGAAAGATAGAATAGAAAGTTTTTTTCTTGGGTATGATGCTGATCTTTAGGATTTGGTCATTGATGGATATGAACATCCTACTGGAGAGGATGGCAAAAAGATTGATAGAAAATCAATGACTGAAGTGCAGAAAAGAGACTTCAAGAATCACCACAAAGCCAGAACTATATTGCTTAATGCAATCTCTCATACTGAGTATGAGAAGATTACTAACAGAGATACTGCTCATGACATGTTTGAATCACTCAAAATGACTCATGAGGGAAACTCTCAGGTTAAAGAGACAAAGGCTCTGGCGCTCATACAGAAGTATGAGGCATTTAAAATGGAAGACTCTGAAAATGTAGAAACTATGTTTTCTAGATTTCAGATTCTTACAACTGGTCTGAAAGTTCTGGACAAGGGTTATTCAACGTCAGATCATGTCAAGAAAATCATCAGAAGTCTTCCCACCAGATGGAGACCAATGGTGACTGCATTAAAGATGGCAAAAGATCTGAACAAGATCTCCTTAGAAGAACTTATCAGTTCTTTGAGAAGCCATGAAATTGAGCTGGAGGAAGATGAACCCCAGAAGAAAGATAAAGGTAAATCCATAGCTTTAAAATCTAACAAAACTGCTAAAGCTTTGCAGGTTATTCAAGAAAGCTCTGAAGAATCTTCTTCTGAAGAAGAAGATGAGTTGTCCATGCTGTCCAGAAGGATTAACAAACTCTGGAAGCACAAGGGAAAGAAGTTTAACAACTTCAGAAGATCTGACAACAGAAAGGAATCTTCTAGTCACAGAAGATCTGCCAAGAAAGATGTGGTGTGCTATGAGTGCAAAGAACCTGGGCACTACAAGAATGACTGCCCTAAACTTCTGAAAGAAAAACCTAAGAAGAAGTTCAACAAGAAGAAAAAGGTTCTGATGGCAACATGGGATGACTCTGATGAGTGTGAGTCATCTTCTGAATCAGAAGAAGAATGTGCAAACGTTGCACTGATGGCCAGGACAGAGGATCAAGAGGAAGGTACCTCTGGATATGAATCAGAATCTGAATCTGATGATGATGCAGAAGAGGTAATGGCCAAACTTACCAAAGAAGAACTCATTAAAGTTTTAACAGAAGTTCTTAAAAGTTACAACAACATCAAACTCAAATACAAGAAGCTGAAAAGCAATCTTGAATCTGAGATTGATCTTCTGAAAACAGAACTTGTTGAGCAGAAGGAAATAAATTTCAAAATAAAAAATGACTTTGATAGAACTCAACAAGAATCTGATTCTGAAACTAAGTCTTGTGAAAATATTTTAGAAAAATATGACTCTAGTTTTCAGAGGTTTCTCACTAAGAGCATAGACAGAAGCAAGATGGCTTCCATGATCTATGGTGTTAGTGGAAACAACAGAAGAGGCATTGGATATGAGTCTTCATCTGGAAGCAATCCAAAACCTGTTGATAAACTTTTCATCAGGAAGACACCTCTGTACTCTCAATTCAAATTTGGTCATCTGAATGACATTAAACACACAAGCTCTGAGAAGAGTACTTATGTGTTTAAACCAAAGGCAAGTCAGAATAAACATTATGTTACAAAACAGAAGTTTAGACAAACTTGCAAACCAACTAACCCCAAAGGACCCAAGAAGATCTGGGTACCTAAAGACAAAATAATTCCTGTTGCAGATGTTCTTAGCAGCAAAGTCAGGACACCAATCATGGTACCTGGACTCTGGATGCTCACGACACATGACAGGAGAAAGGTCTATGTTCCAAAGCCTGGAACTTAGATCTGGAGGGGACGTGAAGTTTGGAGGGAACCAGAAGGGCAAGATCATTGGATCTGGCACTATTGGAAATGGTAAGCTTCCCTCTATTACTAATGTTCTGTTAGTTGAAGGATTGAAACATAATCTATTGTCCATAAGTCAATTAAGTGACAATGGTTATGATATAATCTTTAATCAAAAATGTTGCAAAGCTGTATGTCAAAAGGATGGCTCTATCCTATTCAGTGGAAAGAGGAAACACAACATTTATAAAATTAACCTTTCAGAACTTAAAGTTCAAAATGTAAAATGCCTCTTATCTGTGAATGATGAGCAATGGGTCTGGCATAGAAGATTGGGGCATATTAATATGAGACGTATATCTCAGATTAATAAACTCAATCTGGTCAGAGGACTTCCTAAATTGAAGTTCAACTCAGATGCTCTGTGTGAAGCATGTCAAAGAGGTAAATTTTCAAAATCTCATTTTAAATCAAAAAATGTTGTGTCTACCTCCAGACCATTGGAATTACTTCACATTGATCTGTTTGGACCAGTGAAAACTGCATCCATCAGAGGCAAGAAGTATGGGTTAGTCATTGTAGATGACTACAGCAGATGGACATGGGTAAAGTTTCTAAAACACAAGGATGAGTCTCATTATGTGTTCTTTGACTTCTGCAATCAAGTTCAGATTGAAAAAGATTCCAAAATTATTAAAGTCATAAGTGATCATGGTGGAGAATTTGAAAATAAACATTTTGAAAAATATTTTTCTGAAAAAGGCATTGCACATGATTTCTCCTGCCCTAGAACTCCACAACAAAATGGAGTTGTAGAGAGGAAAAATAGAACATTGCAAGAGATGGCCAGAACCATGATCAATGAGACAAATCTGGCAAAACATTTTTGGGCAGAAGCAATTAACACAGCTTGCTATATTCAGAACAGAGTGTCTGTAAGACCTCTTCTGGAAAAGACTCCTTATGAACTGTGGAGAAACAGAAAGCCTAACATTTCTTATTTTCATCCTTTTGGGTGTATTTGTTATATGCTTAATACTAAAGATAATCTGAACAAGTTTGATTCCAAAGCACAGAAGTGTTTCATGCTTGGTTATTCTGAACGCTCTAAAGGCTACAGAGTATTCAATACTGAAACACAGATTGTTGAAGAATCTATTCATGTTAGATTTGATGATAAGCTTGGCTCTGAAAAGCCAAAGCAGTTTGAAAGTTCTGCAGATAGAGAAGTGATTCTCACAGACTCTGAAGGCTCAGAGACAGAAAAGGCAAATATCAAAGAATCTGAAGCAACTCCAGATGCTACACCTTTGACTTCCCAACTAAACAACTTGCAAATTTCTGAAAGACCAACTGTCAGAGGATCTTCTTCCAGAATCAAATCTTCTCATCCAGAAGATGTGATAATTGGAAAGAAAGATGATCCAATAAGGACAAGATCATTTCTCAGAACTTCTGAATCTTCTTTATTTGGCTTAGTGTCAATAATAGAACCAACATCTGTAGATGAGGCTCTGGAAGATAATGAATGGATTATAGCTATGCAAGAAGAGCTGAATCAATTCACCAGAAATGAAGTATGGGATCTGGTTCCTAGACCTAAAGGATTCAATATTATTGGAACAAAATGGGTCTTCAGAAATAAGCTCAATGAAAAGGGAGAAGTAGAAAGGAATAAGGCAAGGCTGGTTGCTCAAGGATACAGTCAACAAGAAGGTATTGATTACACTGAGACATATGCTCCAGTGGCAAGGTTAGAATCTATACGCCTTCTGATTTCTTTTGCTGCATAGAATAACATCACTCTGTATCAGATGGATGTTAAAAGTGCTTTTCTTAATGGAATTATAGAAGAAGAAGTATATGTCCACCAACCTCCTGGTTTTGAAAGTGAAAACTTTCCAGATCATGTTTTCAAATTAAAGAAATCCCTTTATGGATTAAAACAAGCTCCCAGAGCTTGGTATGAGAGGTTGAGCAATTTCCTTCTGAAGAAAAATTTTATCAGAGGAAAAGTGGATACAACTTTATTCTGTAAAACTGTTAAGAAAGATCTGTTGATTTGTCAAATTTATGTAGATGACATTATTTTTGGATCAACAAATATTACGCTTGGAAAGGAGTTTGCTAAATGTATGCAGGAAGAGTTTGAAATGAGCATGATGGGAGAATTGAGATTCTTCTTGGGAATCCAAGTCAATCAGACTCCAGAATGCACCTACATACATCAAACCAAATATGTTAAAGAGCTTCTGAAGAAGTTCAACATGGTTGATAGCAAAATGGCAAAGACTCCAATGCATCCTACAAGCACTCTAGGTAAGGAAGAGGTAAGTAAGAAGGTAGATCAAAAACTCTACAGAGGTATGATAGGATCTCTTCTATACTTGACTGCTTCTAGACCAGATATTCTGTTTAGTGTCTGCTTATGTGCTAGATTCCAATCAGATCCTAGAGAATCTCACTTAACAGCTGTTAAGAGGATTCTAAGGTGTCTGAAAGGTACTGCTAACATGGGTTTGTGTTACAGAAGATCTGATGAATTTTCATTAGTTGGATTCTGTGATGCTGACTATGCTGGAGACAGAGTTGAACGTAAAAGCACTTCTGGAAGCTGTCAGTTTCTTGGAAGTCATCTGATCTCTTGGTACAGCAAGAAGCAACCTACCATAGCACTATCAACTACAGAGGCAGAATACATTGCTGCTGCTGGATGTTGTACTCAGATGCTCTGGATGAAGAGTCAATTAGAAGATTATCAAATCTATGAGAGTAATCTTTCTATCTTTTGTGATAATACTTCTGCTATATGTTTGTCAAAAAATCCAATCTTGCATTCTAAGGCAAAACATATAGAAATTAAACATCATTTCATCAGAGACTATGTTCAGAAGGGAATCATAAATTTAGCCTTTGTTGATACAGATCATCAATGGGCAGATATTTTTACAAAACCCCTTGCTGAAGATAGATTTAAGTTCATTCTGAAAAATATTTGTATGGATTTTTGTCCAGATTAATATTTATCAGAGGGAACCTCTCAGATGCAAAATGTTTAATGATCTGAAGTATTTCTTCTGTTCATTTATTCTATTCTGATTATTATTTCTGATGTGAAAATCTGAACTGACCATCTTTAGAAGATCTGAACGTGGCTAACGTTTCATTTCTTGAGAGAATTCAGAACAGCATGCAAGCAAACACGTGTCCCACAAAATCTGAAGAGGTGGCGTGTGGACAACTGAAAAGACATTTGAGGTGAAATTTGAATAGTTAAATTCTTGGTTTTCCCCCCAAATCTGTCAGAAGCATTTATTATTTGAAATGATTTTATTCTTTTCATTTAATGCTGCTCCAACGTGCTTTATTTCTGTCTCTTGGTGTGACTATGTGTTTAGTATAAATACTTGAAGTGTATTCACTTTCACACTTTTCACTCTCAGAATTTATATGCATTTTCATCTCTTGTTCTCTCTTCACAAAAACCCCAAACCTAAGTGTTCTAAAAGGCATTCTTCAATGGCGTCTTCTTCATCAACAACTGCACAGTTTCAATCAACAATGGCTGCTGTGACTTCAGACAATCTAGGTGTTAATCCATACATTCCTCCTCAAAGAACTCTTCTCACACCTGTTGAAAAGTTAGAAGTGTTGTGTGAATCCATGGTTGAATTTGACTCACTGGCTGAAAATGGGTTTGATTTTCGCTCCATTGTTAGAGCTCAAGGTTGGGTGAAATACTTTGATAGACTGTTTGGACCAGTTTACCCTTTGCTTGTTAAGGAATTCTAGATTCATGCATCTGTGTATCCAAAGTTTATTTTATCATCTGTGCTGGGAAAAGAGATCATAATCACAGAGGATCTAATTAGAAAACTGATTGGTTATGAAGAAACAGATGGTGTTTCACATCTGCCAGTTGGACGTGTTGATATGGATGAAGTCTATGAAGAGGTTATGACTGCTGGACAAGCCTCTAACAGATTCAAAGATCTGAAGCCAGATTACAAGATCTGGGCCAAGATCTTCATGGGATGCATTCATCACAGAAAATCAACAAATTCCCCAGATTATGTCAACAATGAGCAGATCTATTTTATGTATTGCCTCAGTCAGAGTAATAAGGTATATCTTCCTTACTTATTGTTCATGCATCTGTGGAATCACATAAATGCATCCAGAGAATCTGTGAAGGAAAAGAACCAGAAGATCAGGAATTGGATACCTTTTGGAAGGTTGCTCTCAGATCTTCTCACTGAAAATGGTTTAGTGGCTGCTCTGTATGATGCTGGTGTAACAGAGGAACTAGAGTTCATTATGGGAAAGCCTCTGAACGCTAAGATCCTTCTGAGACTCAAGATTGTAGATGAACTTACCACTGCTCCAAAGAAGTTAAACATGTCTGATCTAAATAAAAGGATTCCAGTATCAGATTTCCCTCTATTTTTTGCTGAAGAACCTAGACACATTGTTCTGATGTATATAGAGGAATGCAAAAGGGAAGGAGTGCATGTTCCTGCAAATGTATTTCAACTTGTCAAGCAACCCCTGCCAGATGCAGGAGAAGAAGAAGAAGAAGCAGAAGTTCCACTTCAGAGGAAAAGACCTCAACCTGCAGCAGAATCTGAACCTGTCTAGAAGAAGGTTAAGATTGCTGAGAAACCAAAGGATCTTCTGAAGAGAAAGGACTCTGGAGAAGCTGCCTCAGCATCTGCTAAAAGGATTAAACTCAAAGGTATTAAAGCTTCTGTCTCTTCTAAAAATGTTGTTATAAATTATTCTTCTATTAAGTCTGTTCCCAAACCCCCTATCACTCAAACAACATTTGTTGTTGCACCCAGTTCTGTATCACCTCAGAAACAACCCACTGATCCTGTATCAAAACCACCTCAACCAAAACTACACATCAAACACTTCACTCCACGTCCATCACAAACTGTTCCACAACAACCAGAACCACAACCATCAGAACTACCACAAAATTCTGATACACAAAAATCTGCTCAACCAACAACAGAAAATCACCCAGAAAAACAAACCACAGAAGATCAACCACAAAAAGAATCTGTCATTCCACCATCACCTATTCAATCTTCTGAACCTGTAGCAACTGTTACTTCTGAACCCACTCAAGTAACTTCTGCTCCTGTTTCATCTGAACCACCTACTCAACAACCTGATATTCCTTCTGAACCATCTCATATCCCTGAGACAGAAGTTCTTGATATCACTCCATTAAAAACAGTGTTTCAAGTTTCTTCTACCTCTTGTACACCTGAAACATCCTCAAATTCATCTGAATCAGAAATTCACCCTGATTTTCTGATTAATCCATCTGACAAATACCCTGTTCATGATCCTGAACCTGAATCATCTGTACCTACCAAAACTACCATTCCAGAACCTATTCCTCCACCTGTACCTTCATCTGAGATGATTGTTCCTACCTTTAACCTATCTTCATCTGGAATCTCTTGTGCTCAAGTGTCCTCTCTGTATCATAATTTATCTTATGGTTTCAAACTTAAAGATTTTTATGATAGAGTTGAGCCCTCTGAACCCTTGACACCTCTGAAACCTAAACTCACACCAACCCTTCCATCTGTAATCCTTTCATATATTAAATCTATGGAGAATGAAGGATCCTTAGCCCCCATTTCTGCTACATCTGGTAAAGCTGTTGTTTCAGCTCTGCATTCTGCATCTGACAACACAGTTGCATCTGATAAACCATCAAACTCTGCTTTTGTACCATACTCTAATGCAGTCTTTGATGATGTTTACCCACGCACCAGACCTCAACCAAATCTGCTAAATGCTTTAAATAGATCCCTTCCTCAGAAACCAGAAATTCCATTCTTTCCATATGTTCCCCCTCCTCTGATTTCCATTCCAAAATCATTGATACCACCAACTCCAAAGCCTAAACAGATGACTCTGGAAACCTTGCTTAAACCGCCACCCAGACTTAATATTGAACATTTATTTCAAACGTTTTGTCAAGAATTACAGATGTCTTTAGGTACTTTTCAGAGAAGATGTTCTGAATCTATGGATGCAAATGAGACTGAAATCATCTGGAAAGGATTTCTGAATAGATTCAACACTGTGGCTTCTAATCTAAAGAACATCTGTTCTGATGATGCAAAGCTCAGAGCTGAAAGAAATCAATTATGGATTAACAACAAGACTGAACCTCTGCTGTGTTTGGATGCTCCACCTCCTCCTCCACCAGAACCAACTGCCAATGAATTGACTATGACTCTGGTAGAACCCTCTTCAGGATCTCCAGAACATATGGCAATTGACTCTGTTCAGGATACAGAACCTCCATCATCTGAAATCAAGACAGAAAATCCAGATTTGGCAAACAAGATTGCTGCTCTGGAAGCTGGTCAATCTGAAATCAGATCTTGGATGGCGAAGCAAGACAAGAAATTTGAGGACATGTCAGAATGGATGTCCAAACAAGATGAGAAGAATGAGACAATCACTAAGTTCATGTCAAAGCAAGAGCAATCACAATCTGAGATCACAGACCTATTGAAGATGCTTTTGTCTAAACACACTTAGATTTTTTTCTCATGTCTTTGCATCTATTGTTTTTGCATCTGAATGTTTTGTTATATCTTCTGATGTACTTTTTGATCTGTTATAATTAATTGAATCAGACTGTTATTCTCCATTGAATTATCTGCTATTATTCCTTTTAATTGTCTTTATTAAAAGTTTTTACTTTTTGCTTATGACAAAAAAGGGGGAGAAAATAAAGATCTGAACTATTTAATATAATTTCACTAGAATGAATCTTCAGACATATCTATTCTTTCTAATATCTTAATTGATTATTTCAGAACTTTTGATAAGAACACTCTATAAAAGAACCTCTGAGTTTCTCAGATCATTTATCCTTTATCAAAATCTGAATATTATATCTGCAAGATATTCTGACCATTGATTATTACAAGACAAACAAGATCTGACTCTGAAGATTACTCAAGATAAAAAGGGAAGTTTCTATTCCTTTTTCATATTTAACTCAGGGGGAGATTCATCATCTCAGGGGGAGTTATAATTCTTTAAGTTCAATTAAATAAAATTTCGGATACTTTTTGTCATCATCAAAAAGGGGGAGATTGTTAGAACACAGATTGGTTCTTAATAATTACTCTTTGTTTTGATGATAACTGTTAGGAAATTTATATTTAAGAATTATATACTCTAAAATTTGTTTGAGAGTTTTACTGCAAATTAAAATTATATTGACTCTCTAGAAGCAAATCTGCCTTGAATACAAGAAGTTATTCTGACTCTGAAGCGCCAGATGCATCTCACAGAAGAATCTGCTTGCTCCTTACAGAAGATCCTGAGCGTAGTCTCCAGAAGGATCTGAAGAAAGAAGCTCCAGAACATTCTGAGTCAGAAGCATCTGAAGATACTCAGAAGCATCTGAAGATAATCAGAAGCATCTGAAGCTGAAGCATCAGATGTATAGAAGAATATTGATTGAAGAGTTTCTCAAAGCATTGATCTACAGAAGTTTCTGAAAGTACCTACGCTGCCAAGTACTGAAGTTCTGTGTCAAGATGCTCTGATGATCAACACGCTAGAAGCACACAAGCTGCAGAAGACTCTGATACAGCATAGTTCTGAAACTCATCAGAAGACTCTGATCCATTCAGACTCTGAAGAACTTGCTGAAACTGAAGAAGTGTTTTCAAGAATGTATCCGTTGGAATCATTCAACGTCTCTTTCCTTATTTGTGCTAGACACACTTACACAGACAAAAAGGATTTATCTGTGCCATCTATTTCAAGGAAAGGTCAGTACATGTGAAGACAAAAAGGCTCAGACCTTTTGGACTCTCTTTTCAATGTGGATATTTCAGTTGCCTATAAAAGGAGTCTCTCACTTCATTCTTTAGTGCTACACACTTGCTGAAAAGAAATCACATATTCTATAAGCTCTCATTCTTATTCTTCATAGAATCTTATTGTACTTAAAACTTAAGAGAAAAATCACTGTTATGATTATAGCTTTATAGAAGCATTAAAAACTCTTGTATTTAATTTACATTGTTTGTAAAGGAAATTCCTTAAGAGGATTCAGTGTGAATCAGTAGCTCTTGAGAAGACTAAGAACTGTAGTTCTTAGGTGATACTATTGTAATCAGTTTGATTTAATAGTGGATTAAGACCTTGTGGAGAAAGGCAAATCACTCTGGAAGGGTGGACTGGAGTAGTTGTTTAACGAACCAGGATAAAAATTATTGTGTGATTATTTTCAAGTATTAATTTTCCAAACTTATTCAACCCCCCCCCCCCCCCTTCTAAGTTATATCTCACCTTCAACATGTTGTGAAGAGAAAGATAAAGGTTTTATTTTTCTCTAATATTCCATGATGGGTGCTTAGTCTCGTCCGGATTCCATGTGGGAGTCGACTGGAGATAAGTTATATTTTAGAGGAATGTTTACGACTTATCTAAATTCTGACGGAAATAGAGTTCTAAGAGTGAACGGTATGGATTGTGATGGTACCACATGCTTTGCGTCGTGTCAGTTGAGTCGCATTGCATATGTGTCAGTTGAGTCGCATTGCATATGTGTATGATTGAATATGGGCTGAAGATGCCGAGTATGGATGAGACACTTGTATTTGCGTTATGAATGTTTGATTTGTGTGAATTGTGTGAATACTACTCCTTAGCATGTGATGTTTACCGTAAATTTATTGAATGTAATTCTCACCCCTTTTCTGTTGTTGTGTCTGTGCTCCATGGTAAGTACAGATAATCAAGTATCTGAGAAGTGATTGGAGTATGCGTTGCTATTTATCGTGTCTTGGGAGTCGCTATGATACGTAACACGGGAAGGATGGGGATTTTATTATTCTTTATGTTATTTGTTACATATCTTGATTTTGTTTAATGATGTTGAACCATGTATTGTGTGGAGTTTGATGTAATTGGAGTCGTAGTGCCGAGCTATTTGAATATTCCGCTGTTTAATTAATTTATTTTATGAGAAGTAAGATATGAGGTGACTTAATGCTTCATGAGATTTTATGTTGATGTGGCATCCTATGTGTGTGCTCTGATATTTCCGCAAACTATTTTTCGTATTTTTACTTATTAAATGAATAGAGAAAATAAGTTGTTACACCCTCAGCAAAAAACAGGAAAATGAATGGATCTAATGGATCTGTTTATTTCATTCCCCTTAGAAATCTAATCTAATGAGTTGCCCCCCATTAGCTAGCACCACAAGGTTACCAACAGACACATAAGTACTCATCCAAGACCTCTACTTCTTATTTAAACCAAATTTGATAAGCATATATTCCAAAAAGCTCCAACTGACTAAATCAAACACTTTCGCAAAATCAACTTCAAAAATAATACACACCTTTTTAGATCTCTTGCCAAATCTATCACCTCATTGGTAGCTATAACTACTTTAACCAATATTCTCCCTTAAAAAAAGGTGAGCGATTAGGATAAATATGTTTATCTAACAATTACCCAAGTCTAGTGGAAAACACTTTAGCCACACTAGCTTATACCAAGATCTCACCAAAGAAATCGGTCTAAATTCACCTAAATGAGAGGGTGGTTTAACCTTAGAAATCAAGGTCACAAAATATGATGCGAAACTATGAGATATAGATGAAAAATAATTAAATTGATCAAACAAGATCCCTAAACCTTCTCTATCAAGATTCCAACATCTTTTTTGAAAGGAAAAATTGAACCCATCCACTCCTAGGCTTTTGATACCGTAACATTGGAACTATTCAAAGATTAACTCTTGGATATTAAGAGGAACCTTTAAAACAAAGTTATCATTTTTTCTCTTATACAATGACATTTATTACATCGTTCTTCTTCTTTTTATTATTATTATTATTATTATTATTATTATTATCATTATTATTGTCATTATTTATTATTATTATTATTATCATTACTAGCGTTCAGACGGGCACTCCCGTGCCCGTCTGCCCGCTTTTTTTAATGCGCACAGCATAGGAAAATAAACGCGTGTATATTTTGTATGAAGTTTTTATCATAGTTAAGATTAATTAAATGCATTTATTTTTAGATATGCTCAAGCAGTCATAAAATCAAGATGATAAATATATATATATACTAAAAATATTTTAGTGAATTAAGTATACATTAATGCTACTATTAGTTTAAATATACCGAATTAAATAAAATTTAGATTAAAAAATATGTTGCTTAAACATGCAAATAATATTATTACATTTTGAAAATAACAAACAAAGTTATTCTACATTATATTAAATAATTGAAGAACAAAAAGTATTATTTATACTGTGTAATCAATAACGTTCCTTAAGAGGAAGGCCGAATATAAAATCTTTATCTTGAGAATTTTCTCTCTCCCTGCAATTGTTTTCCGTAGTAAAGAAAAAATGTAAGACTCTCGCATTAGAGTTACTCTAGGGAAAAATATAGTGAAAGTAATAGTAATTAGTGTAATATATTATTTTTCTACCTTGTAAAGATTCGAATCAATTCTTCATACATCCCTTTATCGATGCGCTCTTGAGCTTTAAAAAACTACAAATACATCGTGAAATGTCATATCAACAAAGAAATACATTCAAAACATGTGATTTATTTGATTATAATCTGGTGTACTGAACCATAAATAAATGTATACCTGAAGAATGGAAATATTTTGTTTTAGTTCAAATTTGGTAGAACAACAACCCTGACTTATTTTTGAATTACGTGGATTTCTGGTAAAAAAAGGAAAACAATGAGTTTAGTGAATATACATGGTTTTACTTACACAAACCAATAATAAAAGTAAAATTCATGCATTCAAAAATATTCTCTGGACCTAAATATTATTAAATGAATAAAATAAAAACCTGTTTATCCTTTGAGATATTATTTATTTTTTCACCATTTTCCAAAGTTGTGTTTTATCTGTTATCACTGTGGAGCCCCAACCGACAGAGTAAACTTTTAGACGCTTGACCTGTTTTTATAAGAATGATAAAAGTGTTGGTCAAAGAGTGGTGAAAATGCAACAAACATATTTTTTTATACATGTTGCGAAAAAGGTAAATGCACCTTATTGTCTAGCTTGCCGATAGATGAAATTGTTTGTTCATCCTTCCATGTGTTCTATTTATCTTTAAAGTCCCCCATCTAACGTTTATTTCGTATAAGAATAATGAGAATAAGTATGATCCAATTGATTGATTATAATTAAAAGCATAAAATAAAGGATTAAGTCTAGCTTACCTTTATGTCGAAGCAAGTTTCAACATTCTTCTGTCTCAGCTCCTTACATAATTGGAAGACTTCATTGTGTTCTAGTTTGACTGTATATCAAAGCCACACAATTTTATACTTACTTATATTTAGTTTTATCATACAAAGAATACAATATAATATTGGTATTTCGTGTACAAATGGGAATCGATGTGTGAGATTATTTGTTTAATGTACGTAATGATACCTGCGGGTGCGATAAAAGAATTTGTTTAAATACTACATTTTTTGTGTAGTCACCATCTTCTCCTTCCAATTTTCTAAAAGTGTGATAAAACATTAAATTAAAAAAATTAACTAATTCAATTGATAATTAAGATGATTTTATGACTTTTTTAACCAAATATATTTTTATTGATTCAATTATCATTTTAATTAAACCATAAATATATTATGTATATCAATTAATTCTAATTATTTTAGAACCAAAGATATTAGTTATTGATTTGATGAAGAAAGAAGAAAAAAAACTATTCTTAATTGACTCAATAATGAATAATTGATTAGTAATTTTAATTTATTATCAATAATAATTATAAAAAAAATAATAAAAGGTTACAAAATGGAAACAGAAAAAGTAAATTTGGGGACCGTTCCACGTATATATATTTTTTATATTTTATTTATAAAAAAATTCAATTAAATATTTTTTTTTACTTTTTCAAAACAAAATAAAAGCTAATGAAAACACAACATGTGGCATTGCAATTACAAACAAAACAAAATAATAAAATCCTAAAGGTGAAAACCCTAGAGGAGCTGAGATAAGAGGAGGGGCTGTAAACATGACTCTTCATTCATTCAACATCCATTCTACACACATTGGCAAAACCAGAAAAGAGAGAGCAAACAAAAACCCTAAAAACCAGAAAAATAGGAAGCTTTGCAAACCAGAAAAAAAGAGTGATATAGAACCAAGAGGATCATTGAGAAACAAAGCCTTCACAACATAAAGTGAAGAGGAGTGAAGTACTTTCAACTAAGACCAAGGAGGACTTGCAAGAAGGATAGAAAGCTCTTGGGTATCCATTTCCTCCAACCTTTCTCCCTTTATTTTTTTGCTCTTACATTCATTTTGTTTACTCTTTTATGTATTGTTGTATTGTATGTTTCATGTAAGGTTCCAAAGGGACCAAGAAACCGTTCTTAAGAAACCACAAAAATGAAAGAAAAACATAGAAAAGTTAGGTTTTTTCACTCTGGTAGCCTGACACGGGCCGTGTCACACAACACGGCCACCCGTGTCACGCAACACGGGCCGTGTCACATAGCACGCCACCCGTGTTGCACCTCTGTTTAAGGTTTCCACGACCAAAAACCCCAGGCCTCACAACACGGGCCGTGTCACACAACACGGCCACCCGTGTTGCAGCTCTGTTTGCCCTAAAAATCATTTTTCACCCAGACTTTACAACACGGCCCGTGTCACACAACACGGTCACCCGTGTTGCACCTCTGTCACGCTCCAAAACCCACATTGCATGCACCCTATGACACGGGCCGTGTCACACAACACGGCCACCCGTGTTACACCACTGTTTTGCTACTTTTTTCGATATTTTACCTCCAAAAAAAGTTTTTATTGCATGTCTCGATTTTTTTAGCTGACTAATCCCATATGTTTGTATGATTTTAGTATGAATGTTGCTATTGTCCTTGGTGACTTTTGATTCCAAAAACCATTTTCAAAAGCAAATTCTCGATTTTATCGAGCCATTTTCAACCCTTGTAAGTCGGCCGCCTTGTGCGTCCGCCATCGACCTTGTTCGTATCACCTCAAATACTTTTACAAACAATAAACCTTGATCCAACGTCAAGTGGTTCTCTTTTCTTATAAAAAATCCAAAACAAAATAACATAAACAATTAGAATTATGCACCACGAACTTTAAAGTGGTAGAAAAGGAATGAGAATGGAGTCCTCTTACACTCGTTCCGAATGTTTTGGATACAAGGCGCTCGACTTGGTTATTCGAAACATTCGTTTCTACCCAAAGTCTTTTGTGTATAATACTAATCAAGAACAATTTCTCTTAAGAAACTTAAAAATAACATCAACTCATCAAACCTATTTTCGCCTTAGGGCATCAATCAAAAAATCCTTTTTCAAGGTATAAAATCAACCAACAAACAACAATTTCACAAGCCTCCGAACTACGGAGCTCTGATTCTTCACTTCTTTTAAGTGAGGATACGTAGGCACAAGGGCCACAATCCTTGGCGAGCATTAAAATAAATAAACCAACCCCTCTTTTTTAAACAAGTAAACTTTTAGAATAAAACACCCATTCACGCGAAATAACCTAGGAGGTTCCCATCGAGTACGATGGATGCGAGGGGGTGCTAACACCTTCCCCTCGCATAACCGACTCCCGAACCCTAAGACTTGGTTGCGATGACCACGCTCTTCTCCCAAAGGTTTTATCGCTATTTCCCTTTCTCCCCGTGGGATAAATAAAATCCGGTGGCGACTCTGTGTCATTTTTCGCGTAGAGACACCACCATTTTCGTCACCAAAGTCCAAACTCCAGCTGCAAAACCCTCGCTCCTCCGTCACTCTTTCGCACCACCATCGCTCACGGATTGACGCGACACCCTCATCCACAGTAACGGTGCCACGAGTTTTTATATTTCCCACCGCTTCGATTCATGACGAAAACCCACGAGTTTCGGTGTTTCCCATATTTCGATTCTGACGAGCTTCTACACCTCTCTTTTTCAACTCAGTCAACACGAGGGCGCGATTTAGTTTCTTTCAAAACTTGCCAACCCTGCAACTTCGTCGCCGAACTTGAGTGACGCCGACCAATGAATCAGCTGCGACAAACTCTACGACGACAACTCAATAACCTCGTACGTGGGCCGGTTGGTGTTTATCCTTCTTGAACTGTTGACTCTATTAGATTTTTTATGTTCGGTTACGCTCATTCTTGTGTGATTGCAGTACTGTAGCATTACATGTGTTTTGTTAGATATTCAAGTTGCTGTTAGTATTGTTGCTATCATTTTGTCGCCATTATTTCGTTTACGCTTTGTTTATGATGATGGTGATGTTATCCTATGTACCAGAAGAGTAAAGTCATGTTTAATTAGTATGGGTTGGTTAAGGAAAAACTCAACATTTTGTTTTTAATTAATTAGTTTAATGTTTTTCAATCTTAATATTCTATTAGTTAATTGACAATTTATTTTAAGCTAATTAATAAGTCTTTCCCAAATTGGGAGATTCTATTTAACATATTAATTAGTTAAAGATAATTCAAAATATTTTTGAATAAAAATCTTATGCTATTTTAAATTGTATTTTCAAAATGTGAGTAGTTGTTTTTTTTTCTAATCTTAATTCAATCTATTTTCAATTTTAAAATATTTTTTTTATTCAAAATATTTAAATAGTCTATTTATTATTATTATTATTATTATTATTATTATTATTATTATTATTATTATTATTATTATTATTATTATTATTATTATTATTCTTTTTATACATTTCAAAGAATATTTTCTAAACAAAATTCTAGACAACTTCTAAATAATATAATTTTTCTAAAAAAACACGTTTAACCAAATTATTTTCTAATCAAAATCACGAAAAAATTAAACTCGGGAAGTCTAGCACTTCTTGAGTTTTTGAACGATCATTATTGGGGCGTACGCCTTAGGTAGTGTATCGTTCGACTTTTTGTTTTTTGTAAATACGTTTTTAATTATTTGGACAAAAAAATATCATCGGAGTCTACCATTCCGTGTGATATTTATGTTGTTTCATCAAACAGTTTTTTCATATTTTAATCGGCCGATTAATTAGTTGTGAGGCCGACGTCTCATTTATCAATTAATCGTCATTTCTTCCCAAATTTTCAAATTTAAATCCCGTATTTTCACCTCTCACACACAAATTATTTTCATACCTTATTTCAATTCAAATTATTTCAAAACTTTTTTATTTTCTCGATTAAACTTTGAAAGAAGGAGGTTCTTGGAAGCTAGCATTCCTTAGATCTTCGAGTAAATAGCTCTTGAGGCACACCCTTGAGTTGTTATTCATTCCATCTTTCGACTTTTTCAAACTAAATCATTTTCAAACGCTCCCCTAAGTCGAGTGCTCGTCCGCATTCGCCACCCACATTTCGCACACACATTCACAATTCATCGTGGTTTCGATATTAGGGGCACCCTTAGGGACTAATATCGTTTCTCGCAACTTAACCCTTGACACGTCGTTAAGCCGATTCTATTTTATCAAATCCTCGACTCATTGTCGAGCCATTTTCAAACCAACCTCCTTTTGCCTCGCATTCCGTTTTCGATTCAATCTTTTTATAAACGTTTTTTTTAACTTACGAAGGAGGGATATTTCTTGGAGTCTAGCATTCCTTGAATATTTGAATGAGTAACTCTCGAGGCACGCCCTTAAGTTGTTATTAGTTCATTCTTTCGATTTCAAAACATCCAACCCTTTATCTTCAAACTATTCAACTCATTCCCGAAAGAATTGAGTTCTTGGAATCTCGCATTCCTTGAACTCTTAAGTGACAAGTTCTTGAGGCACGCCCTTGGGTTGCTTGTTAATCACTCTTTCGTCTCCCAACTCAACTTCAAACCCATTCAATCCTGTTTTTTTCGTGGTTGTTACCATGAACTACGAAAGCTCTGATTCTTTATTCATTCTTGAATATAAGATACGTAGGTACAAGATTGTGATGATCTTAGGGAACACACTTCTATCTTTCTCCGTTATTCCATCCATATTTTGTTTCCCCATTCTTTCCCGTAGTCGAACTACGACGCTCTGATTTCTCATTCTCGTCTGAATGAGCACACGTAGGCATAAGGGCCTCAATCCTTGGCGACCACCCTATCCTCTAACCACCCATTTCCCCTTAGCGTATTTATCCGTTTATCCTACCAATTCTCCTTTAACATCGAGAAGAAAACAAGCAAACTTAGATAACGTTCACCGCAAAATACCCTAAGAGGTTCCTGTTGAGTACGACAGACACGAGGGGTGTTAATACCTTCCTCTTGCGTAACCGACTCCCGAACTCGGAACGTGGTTGCGACGGTCATGTTCCTATCCTTTCGTTTTAATAGGTTTTCTCGATATTTTCCTCTCCCGTTTATTCGGGATAAATAAAGTTTGGTGGCAACTCTGTCGAACCGCATTTCCGCGCCTTTCGAGCGAGGGTCGTTTCTCCGAAATGTCTCCGTGATTTTTCAAGGTGCGACACTTGGAAGATAAATTTGCATAGCTTTGGAGCCTTATACTCTTTGGGTGAATGATAGAGCAAGGGAGCTCAAGATTCCTTATACTTTTTAGAAGCCCATCTCTATAGTGGTTGTCACACCACTCACCATTCCTACTGAAGATGTGAGAGATCTTCAAGATTCCTTAGCCAAGATGAAGTAAGAGAAGGATATGTGGGAAGCCAAATTCCATGCCTCAAACCTTGAGAAGATAGAGATGCGAAAGTAGATGAAGGAAAAAGATGACTTGACAAAGTTGCTTGAGAAACATGTTGTGAAGAGAAAGATAAAGGTTTTATTTTTCTCTAATATTCCATGATGGGTGCTTAGTCTCGTCCGGATTCCATGTGGGAGTCGACTGGAGATAAGTTATATTTTAGAGGAATGTTTACGACTTATCTAAATTCTGACGGAAATAGAGTTCTAAGAGTGAACGGTATGGATTGTGATGGTACCACATGCTTTGCGTCGTGTCAGTTGAGTCGCATTGCATATGTGTCAGTTGAGTCGCATTGCATATGTGTATGATTGAATATGGGCTGAAGATGCCGAGTATGGATGAGACACTTGTATTTGCGTTATGAATGTTTGATTTGTGTGAATTGTGTGAATACTACTCCTTAGCATGTGATGTTTACCGTAAATTTATTGAATGTAATTCTCACCCCTTTTCTGTTGTTGTGTCTGTGCTCCTTGGTAAGTACAGATAATCAAGTATCTGAGAAGTGATTGGAGCATGCGTTGCTATTTATCGTGTCTTGGGAGTCGCTATGATACGTAACACGGGAAGGATGGGGATTTTATTATTCTTTATGTTATTTGTTACATATCTTGATTTTGTTTAATGATGTTGAACCATGTATTGTGTGGAGTTTAATGTAATTGGAGTCGTAGTGCCGAGCTATTTGAATATTCCGCTGTTTAATTAATTTATTTTATGAGAAGTAAGATATGAGGTGACTTAATGCTTCATGAGATTTTATGTTGATGTGGCATCCTATGTGTGTGCTCTGATATTTCCGCAAACTATTTTTCGTATTTTTACTTATTAAATGAATGGAGAAAATAAGTTGTTACACCCTCAGCAAAAAAATAGGAAAATGAATGGATCTAATGGATCCGTTTATTTCATTCCCCTTAGAAATCTAATCTAATGAGTTGCCCCCCATTAGCTAGCACCACAAGGTTACCAACAGACACATAAGTACTCATCCAAGACCTCTACTTCTTATTTAAACCAAATTTGATAAGCATATATTCCAAAAAGCTCCAACTGACTAAATCAAACACTTTCGCAAAATCAACTTCAAAAATAATACACACCTTTTTAGATCTCTTGCCAAATCTATCACCCCATTGGTAGCTATAACTACTTTAACCAATATTCTCCCTTAAAAAAAGGTGAGCGATTAGGATAAATATGTTTATCTAACAATTACCCAAGTCTAGTGGAAAACACTTTAGCCACACTAGCTTATACCAAGATCTCACCAAAGAAATCGGTCTAAATTCACCTAAATGAGAGGGTGGTTTAACCTTAGAAATCAAGGTCACAAAATATGATGCGAAACTATGAGATATAGATGAAAAATAATTAAATTGATCAAACAAGATCCCTAAACCTTCTCTATCAAGATTCCAACATCTTTTTTGAAAGGAAAAATTGAACCCATCCACTCCTAGGCTTTTGATACCGTAACATTGGAACTATTCAAAGATTAACTCTTGGATATTAAGAGGAACCTTTAAAACAAAGTTATCATTTTTTCTCTTATACAATGACATTTATTACATCGTTCTTCTTCTTTTTATTATTATTATTATTATTATTATCATTATTATCATTATTATTGTCATTATTTATTATTATTATTATTATCATTACTAGCGTTCAGACGGGCACTCCCGTGCCCGTCTGCCCGCTTTTTTTAATGTGCACAGCATAGGAAAATAAACGCGTGTATATTTTGTATGAAGTTTTTATCATAGTTAAGATTAATTAAATGCATTAATTTTTAGATATGCTCAAGCAGTCATAAAATCAAGATGATAAATATATATATACTAAAAATATTTTAGTGAATTAAGTATACATTAATGCTACTATTAGTTTAAATATACCGAATTAAATAAAATTTAGATTAAAATATATGTTGCTTAAACATGCAAATAATATTATTACATTTTGAAAATAACAAACAAAGTTATTCTACATTATATTAAATAATTGAAGAACAAAAAGTATTATTTATACTGTGTAATCAATAACGTTCCTTAAGAGGAAGGCCGAATATAAAATCTTTATCTTGAGAATTTTCTCTCTCCCTGCAATTATTTTCCGTAGTAAAGAAAAAATGTAAGACTCTCACATTAGAGTTACTCTAGGGAAAAATATAGTGAAAGTAATAGTAATTAGTGTAATATATTATTTTTCTACCTTGTAAAAATTCGAATCAATTCTTCATACATCCCTTTATCGATGCGCTCTTGAGCTTTAAAAAACTACAAATACATCGTGAAATGTCATATCAACAAAGAAATACATTCAAAACATGTGATTTATTTGATTATAATCTGGTGTACTGAACCATAAATAAATGTATACCTGAAGAATGGAAATATTTTGTTTTAGTTCAGATTTGGTAGAACAACAACCCTGACTTATTTTTGAATTACGTGGATTTCTGGTAAAAAAAGGAAAACAATGAGTTTAGTGAATATACATGGTTTTACTTACACAAACCAATAATAAAAGTAAAATTCATGCATTCAAAAATATTCTCTGGACCTAAATATTCTTAAATGAATAAAATAAAAACCTGTTTATCCTTTGAGATATTATTTATTTTTTCACCATTTTCCAAAGTTGTGTTTTATCTGTTATCACTGTGGAGCCCCAACCGACAGAGTAAACTTTTAGACGCTTGACCTGTTTTTATAAGGATGATAAAAGTGTTGGTCAAAGAGTGGTGAAAATGCAACAAACATATTTTTTTATACATGTTGCGAAAAAGGTAAATGCACCTTATTGTCTAGCTTGCCGATAGATGAAATTGTTTGTTCATCCTTCCATGTGTTCCATTTATCTTTAAAGTCCCCCATCTAACGTTTATTTCGTATAAGAATAATGAGAATAAGTATGATCCAATTGATTGATTATAATTAAAAGCATAAAATAAAGGATTAAGTCTAGCTTACCTTTATGTCGAAGCAAGTTTCAACATTCTTCTGTCTCAGCTCCTTACATAATTGGAAGACTTCATTGTGTTCTAGTTTGACTGTATATCAAAGCCACACAATTTTATACTTACTTATATTTAGTTTTATCATATAAAGAATACAATATAATATTGGTATTTCGTGTACAAATGGGAATCGATGTGTGAGATTATTTGTTTAATGTACGTAATGATACCTGCGGGTGCGATAAAAGAATTTGTTTAAATACTACATTTTTTGTGTAGTCACCATCTTCTCCTTCCAATTTTCCTTCCTTGGATAAAATTTTTGTTGTAGTCTGTGAAACACCTCTAGATAAAGCCACATATAACTGTCCATGACTGAAAACATGTCGTGGAAGATATATTCCAACATTTGGGATGGTTTGCCCTTGTGACTTATTTATTGTAATTGCAAAACTTAGTCGCACAGGAAACTGCTTTCTACTAAGGACAAAGGGCAACCCATCACTGGCCGATGTTTTTATTTAATTCTGGGCAAGAAAGCTCGTCTTCCTGCGTTGTTTCCTGTCAAGATTTCCACATCCAGCATATTCATATATAACCCACGACATAATAACCGCATCCTGTTACACAGCCCATATCTAGGATCTAGATTTCGCAACAACATCAATGGTGCACCCTTTTTTATCTTTAGAATATGCGGGGGCAAACTACCTTGTGCAAATGAGTTTAAGAATTCTTGCTGGTATAAATTATTATTATCCCCTTCAACCTCATCAAATGACAATAAATTATGTTCTTCTCCTGGAAACTGGTCAATAATTATATCATTCAATTTTTGGACATCATCGTTTGTTGGGGTCAAAATAGCTCTTTGTACCATATAAAGGGCATCCCAACCATGCAATTCTAAATCAGGAAAAATATGTTGTATAAGCACTTGTATGGAATGTTCACCTTCCCATGGGACTGCAATCTGTGAAGGCAACCTCACCATGTCATCTAGTTTGGTAGGTTCAACACCATCACCAATGCGCATAAGAAATTCTGCAAACTCTTGATCATGCAATGATCGCATATTTTGACGCAATCGCAAAATTTTGGTATGAGCCCATAAATGAGACTGAACAATACACGCAGAAATCATTTGTGCCTTAGTACCTTTTCTTACAACAGGAAGAACTTGTCGGAATTCTCCCCCCATGATCATAACTTTTCCTCCAAATGGAGCATTGTTGCTACAAATGTCTTGTAATGATCGATCTAAGGCTTCCAAACAATTTTTTTTTATCATTGGGGCTTCATCCCAAATTATTGCAGCAGAAACCCTAATGAGATTTGCAAGATCGTTTTGCTTTTGAATACCACAAATAGAACTCGGTTGTATATCGATAGGTATCTTAAATCGAGAGTGTGCAGTTCTACCACCGGGTAACAATGTTGCAGCTATACCAGATGATGCAGTTGCCAAAATAATTTCTCCTCTACTTCTTAAACTTGCCATTAATGCTCTATAAAGGAATGTTTTACCTGTTCCTCCTGGACCATCAACAAAAAATACCCCACTGTGTTTTTGATCAATTACATTCATAATGGTTTTGAATGCATTCACTTGGTCATTATTTAACTTCGTAACAGATTCAATATCTTCACTGGGGATATCGACAGCTAACTCCTCCTGTATGACACTTGGAATTGAATTTCCTTGTACTGTATCAAGGGGTAAATATGGTAGATCATAATCTTCAATCTTTTTACCGTGCAGGTTTAAAAGTTCATTCAAGTCCTTCAACAACATATTAGTCAAGACCGATTCCACAACATTGTTAGTTGTTCGATAATCCTCTGTCATATGTGTAAAAAACTCATTCCAAAGGCTTCTAAGATCACTAGGTTCACAAAATATGAGAACCGTCACGAATAACCTCCTTAAAGCATATGGCATTCGGAGACTCGCCGCTTCAACCAAACAATCATGAATACTATGATCAGTCTCTAGAAATCCTCTATCCTCGGCTGATTTTTTGAATGTACTGAAAGAAGTGTCATTATTTGTAAGAAGATATTCCCAACTGGTCAGACCTCTGACATGAGATAACAGTACTCGCAAGTAAAACTTCTCTCCCTCCGAAGGTGATACCGTATAGATTCTCCCGATAACTCTTCTTAGTGACCGTCTGCGATGCCATTCCTTCTCCCTATTATTCCAACAATAATGCTCTGGAATCTCTCTATACAGATAATTTCTTGCTTCTGGATCTCTTAGGTTTAAAGCAAAGAATTGTGTGAGCATTGTTTTGGAATTGCGTTCATTATTTAACAAATCCACAATTCGCTGATGATCATAAAAGCGCACTTGATGGCGGTTCGCCAAGTGGATCTGTAATCTTTCAACAGAAGGATATAATCGGTAAAGAGTGAAGCGAAATATTTTCCATAATGCCTCGGGAGCACATATCCATCTTGCATCAATATATTGTTGAACTTCATCCATGTATGGTCCTTTGTGAACCTCCATAGCCATATTTGTACACATATTTGTATACATTGTACACATTTATTTGTATAGATACTTGATACTTTTAATGCTACTGCAAATCTCTACATTGATGTGGCAGTCGTACTTTAACAGTAACCAAGGGTTATAAGGAACCACCCATTTATTGTCGACAGACCTGCCTCTACCTAACGATATAGGTTCATCAAACCGTCTTCTGTACTCAGGATATGAGTCAGTGCCTTGACGTGTTTCATCCAAGAATTGTTTTGGATATCTTTTTTTACAATGTCCGTCTTTCATACATGGGGACTTCCGGTTTATAACGCCGCAAGGTCCATGGATCATATGTTTTAGAACCGCTTCATGCAACTGTGGTTCACATTCTAGCTTAGGTATTTCTGCTTTTACCACACTATCATACTCTTCTGGGCCACGCAATTTGTCGTTACTTTCTAAGACCAACAACATATGCACATGCGGCAATCCTCGTTTTTGAAATTCAGTGACGTACATGTAGCTTTTAACCTTTCCTAAGACTCCTTTATTAATAACATCATCCTTTAATTGCTCGAATTTCGAACGAAATATTATTGTTAGCAAATCTGGACGATCTTGTGGTGTTTGAAAAGGAAAAAGTTCTGATGTTATCTCACTCGAAGAAGGATTGCATGTCATTGTCAGAAAAACATCTGGTTTATCGCCATGAAGAACAATAGCCATGCCATCTTCATAGCGTTGTTTCATGTCTCGACGACCTCCAATAAATGATGATGGCAATATTGTTCTTTTTCCAATGTTTTCTATGGTGATTCATGAAATGTATTAGTTTCAGAATACATGAAAGATTATCATTATAAGTACAACAACTAATTAGTAATCTATAAATATATATTTATGCTACATTATTTAGTACCTGCATTAGTTTCACCGACATGCAAAGCATCCTGTAAACCTTGGTACACTTCAGCACGTATATCACGTTGGTGCTCTCTAATCCACCTTAACCTCCCTGATTCAATTTTGACATAATTGTCTACAACATATTGTTGCAACAGTCGACCCGCATTTAACAACATTGATTGGTCATTTGGGCGAATCTATAATTGATTGAAAAATATGTCGGTGTTAAAAGTGATGTGTTTTAAACTACGCTTATCTAAGTATACTATTTACTAAAATTAATCTAAATTTACCTGAAGCATGTAACTGTAATATGCTCGACATGACAATCTTCGTCCATTATAATTTGTTGTGTTAACGTCCCAACCATGTGTCCCAAAAGGAAACAATATAGGATACTGCAGCGGATCATAATATCCCTTTGTCTCTTGAACTTTCTTTAGATTTCCATCACGACGAATGACATTAATATCCCTTCCATATTCCATAGAATCTGAATCTCCTCCAACAATAATTGCTGCAACTTGTTCTGCAGTTGGAAGATTATATTGATGGTGATTACTTGGACGCTCTTTAAGTATGAAGCTACATTCACCGATATTTGGAAGTCGTGACAGTTCTTTGAACCTAATTACAAAAGGATTAAACTGATGGAGCATTTTTTGTAATTTTTGAACTACATTTTGGTGGAGTTGTGGATTTTCCTGCATTCTATTATGTAGCTCATTATCTGTGTCGTAGATGTATAGCTGTAAGAAACGCGGTCTGGCACCCTCATTTGGATAGAAACCTCCTATGTTATGGTAAAAAGCACCTTGAGCACGAAATGTATATATACCACGACCAGATGCAAGAATATTCTCATCAACGTGAACACCAATTAAAGTGAATGAGAGCACATGGTTGTAACTTCGAATATGTTGCCTAAAATGACTTCCTTCTACTGAACCATCCAAAAATAATTGTTGCAATTCTATAGGAGCATTAACTCGTGAAAATGATACCTTTCCACCAGTACAACACATATCACTTGATTCATGATGAAACAATTTTGCATTGCAATATCTACAGGAAATTGGATTAGGCAACCGGGATTTTGCCATCATCGAATTATCTTTGAAATTTCAAGCAATATTGTGTCTTGCTCGAAAAGCGCGTCCTGATTCTACAGGAAGGAGTTTGATATTGATTACTAAATATTATTTATAATCTATAATACAAATAAATAATTAACGCAATATTCCTAGATTAGAAGATTTAGCATTGCATAATTTTCAGTTTTATGGCACTTGAGTATAAGCTACATTATTTGGCAGAAAAATGTTTATGAACATACCTTGAGGACGACATGATGCATCATCATTTATTGCTTCCATGTTAACATCTGATATTACTGCATCCTCCAAAGCTTCATCAACATCCATATCGCCTGATATAAAAATCATAATTAACACACACACACACACACACACACACACACACACACACACACACGTGTGTATATATATATATATATATATATATATATATATATATATATATATATATATATATATATATATATATATATATATATATATATATATATATATATATATATATATATATATATATATGTTGAAATTATTGCTCATATATGTAGAACAATATCTTGTATACCTGTAGCAGAGTGACTATTGTTGATACGTTGGTTAGGTGATGTGACATTATGATCTGCAGGTTTAAATACATAAAATGAGAGATGACAAATAAACAATATTATACAAAGTACGATTATAATATATATATTGATCATCACCAACCAAGTGCAACATCATTAACATGTCTAATTCTACTTGGGCCGGCTTCATTGTCATGAGTTCCTTGAAAGTGTGACAATGGAGATCTCATATTTGTAAAATTTTGAAATGGAACTCTTTTCCGACTGTTCATAGTGCGAGATGTTTGAGCTTGTTTATCTTTCTCTTTTCGCCGACTATAATTGTCACGTCGCATCGATAAATAATTTTCTCTTTGTTCGAGGTTCATATTTTGTCTCCTCTTCCTCTCAATTTCGGCCCTTCTTGCCCTTAGTTGTTGACTTGATATCTAACGGGTATTATTTTCCATTTTGTTAATGTAACTGCCAAACACATAGGCAATTTATAAGCAACATAATTTCACTAATTATGTTGAAAAATATTGGTAAATATAGATGGGATTTAAAATAAATATATTTGTGTTTGGAAAAAAGAAGTTTACACCAAAAAGTATTATTTGTAAAACATATGTTAAAAATATAAAAAAGACGAAGAAGATATGGGCAATCAATAAAAAGAAACATAAATTATGTTGGACAAATAGATGAAAATATTGCATATTAACTAAACATTAAAATATAAAATGGGGTAAGAAATGAAATTTGTGTAACTTAATTATATGAAAAACTACTACTAAAAAAAATTATATGAAAAACTGAGTTAATTTAAGTTATAGATAAAAGATATATTATTAAAAAAATAATGAGAAAAGACAGTGTTATAGTAACTCATATGAAACTTTGAATAGTGAATTATCTTTAAAAATGTCTTAAAAACTTGATGAAAGCCACAGTTTTCAAGTCAAAGATTTATGTTAGCTGGCTTAACCAACGTAAATCTTTGTGTGTTCTCTATCTTTTTCATTAACGTTCTTACACTTACAAATCTGGTTTTGGTAAGTGAAAATATTTGAATAGATATAATCAATCCATTATAAGAAATCTGTTACATGGTATAAAATTTTCAAATTCCAAATTATTTTTTGCATTAAGATTTTGTTATATATTGGTTCTCTGAACATAGAATGATTGCACTTCATATAATCTTATTTTGCATATAGGTTCAAGAAAATTTTCAATTCCATTATCAATAAAGATAAGGTTCAAAAATTAGTGAAAAGCTCATAAATCTCAAGTTTAGCCACAGTCCAACAAATATGACTTTTAATCATGAATATTGTTTGATGTATGACTAATTAATGGAATTTGACACCAAAAAACTAAATGCTAACTAACCATTATTTATTTTGCTAAGAGTTCAAATCTAAATCAAATAGAGAATCAAATCATGATAATAGTAAAGAAACACGGTAAGTAATATAAAGAAATTGTCTAAGATACTCCAAGATGAAACAAATCCTATGAGATATTCCAAAATGATATCAAGATATTGTAACATATGTTTGGATCTTCAAAGGCCCCCTCACAAGCTTTAACCTTGTTACAAATGTGTCATTTAAAAGAAAGTAAATAAACTATTCAGTTCAATATTTAAAATTGGTTTCTATACAATATATACGGGGAATACTTTGTTTTGGTATGACTTATTTTTCTACCATTTTTACTCTTATTTTATTGTATAATTTACTTAATAACTTCTTATTATTAACTTCCACGTAATTTATTATTTTTAACTTCTACATAATTGTTTATTATTAACTTCCACATAATATATTTTTGAAAAAAATTATTTAAAAAAAATATCGTTTATATTTTTCTACGCATTAAAAGAAGTAGAAGAAGAAGAAAAAAAGGAAAAACGTGGGGAGCCACCCAATTTTTCTAAAAGTGTGATAAAACATTAAATTAAAAAAATTAACTAATTCAATTGATAATTAAGATGATTTTATGACTTTTTCAACCAAATATATTTTTATTGATTCAATTATCATTTTAATTAAACCATAAATATATTATGTATATCAATTAATTCTAATTATTTTAGAACCAAAGATATTAGTTATTGATTTGATGAAGAAAGAAGAAAAAAAAACTATTCTTAATTGACTCAATAATGAATAATTGATTAGTAATTTTAATTTATTATCAATAATAATTATAAAAAAATAATAAAAGGTTACAAAATGGAAACAGAAAAAGTAAATTTGGGGACCGTTCCACGTACATATATTTTTTATATTTTATTTATAAAAAAAATTCAATTAAATATTTTTTTTTTACTTTTTCAAAACAAAATAAAAGCTAATGAAAACACAACATGTGGCATTGCAATTACAAACAAAACAAAATAATAAAATCCAAAACTCAGTAACCGTACTTACAACTTCTCTCCCTCATTCAATTAGTTTTTGTTTTATGTTAAGTTTTGGTTTATGTTTTGTAACAGATGTTCATTTCACTCGCTTCATTCGCTTTATTGGATGTGTTATGACTATTTTTTTTTTACAGAAACTTGGAGTTAATTTGATTTACACTGGATTTTGATTTAAAACATACATGCCTTTTTTTGTTAATAGACTTAAAGCTTATTGGACTATAATTATGATTTATGTTAAATGATAATGATAACTATGAACTAACAATTAGCAGTGAAACCGTATAAACATGAAGTTGTTTATATATTTTATTGGATAATTAAGAATTAAGAATTAACAATTAGATAGTGATCTATCATACATAATTAGTATAACCACATCTTAAAACTCTCTATTTGTAACCTTTCTGAATGTTACAGACTTTAAGAGGACATTACATGAAGGCTATATCGAACTATAGTATGCAATAATAAGAGGTACCTGCAAGTCATTCACTTCCCCAAATGAGATCTCTGAAACATCTATGTGCCCCCCAACTAACTTCTTATTCCCTTGTATAATCCATTCGCCTATATCCATTTGCAAAACATGAATTGTAAAACAGTTAAACAGAAAAGCAAGATAACAAAATAAAGTACATACTCACCTTTCACTTTTAAGTACAATTCATATGTGAAACTGACACGTTTCTTGTTCCAAACAACCACCACAAGTGTCTGTAACAAATATATATAATTAAGTGCCTATAACAAAGATGTGATGAATGTTTAATAAATTTATTCAATTATATTTTTTTTAAAATACCTGACAAAAATAATATCAGAATGAGTTTGTTGAGAGCCTTGAACTTCATCCTTGTACACATATTTGTATAGATACTTGATACTTTTAATGCTACTGCAAATCTCTACATTGATGTGGCAGTCGTACTTTAACAGTAACCAAGGGTTATAAGGAACCACCCATTTATTGTCGACAGACCTGCCTCTACCTAACGATATAGGTTCATCAAACCGTCTTCTGTACTCAGGATATGAGTCAGTGCCTTGACGTGTTTCATCCAAGAATTGTTTTGGATATCTTTTTTTACAATGTTCGTCTTTCATACATGGGGACTTCCGGTTTATAACGCCGCAAGGTCCATGGATCATATGTTTTAGAACCGCTTCATGCAACTGTGGTTCACATTCTAGCTTAGGTATTTCTGCTTTTACCACACTATCATACTCTTCTGGGCCACGCAATTTGTCGTTACTTTCTAAGACCAACAACATATGCACATGCGGCAATCCTCATTTTTGAAATTCAGTGTCGTACATGTAGCTTTTAACCTTTCCTAAGACTCCTTTATTAATAACATCATCCTTTAATTGCTCGAATTTCGAACGAAATATTATTGTTAGCAAATCTGGACGATCTTGTGGTGTTTGAAAAGGAAAAAGTTCTGATGTTATCTCACTCGAAGAAGGATTGCATGTCATTGTCAGAAAAACATCTGGTTTATCGCCATGAAGAACAATAGCCATGCCATCTTCATAGCGTTGTTTCATGTCTCGATGACCTCCAATAAATGATGATGGCAATATTGTTCTTTTTCCAATGTTTTCTATGGTGATTCATGAAATGTATTAGTTTCAGAATACATGAAAGATTATCATTATAAGTACAACAACTAATTAGTAATCTATAAATATATATTTATGCTACATTATTTAGTACCTGCATTAGTTTCACCGACATGCAAAGCATCCTGTAAACCTTGGTACACTTCAGCACGTATATCACGTTGGTGCTCTCTAATCCACCTTAACCTCCCTGATTCAGTTTTGACATAATTGTCTACAACATATTGTTGCAACAGTCGACCCGCATTTAACAACATTGATTGATCATTTGGGCGAATCTATAATTGATTGAAAAATATGTCGGTGTTAAAAGTGATGTGTTTTAAACTACGCTTATCTAAGTATACTATTTACTAAAATTAATCTAAATTTACCTGAAGCATGTAACTGTAATATGCTCGACATGACAATCTTCGTCCATTACAATTTGTTGTGTTAACGTCCCAACCATGTGTCCCAAAAGGAAACAATATAGGATACTGCAGCGGATCATAATATCCCTTTGTCTCTTGAACTTTCTTTAGATTTCCATCACGACGAATGACATTAATATCCCTTCCATATTCCATAGAATCTGAATCTCCTCCAACAATAATTGCTGCAACTTGTTCTGCAGTTGGAAGATTATATTGATGGTGATTACTTGGACGCTCTTTAAGTATGAAGCTACATTCACCGATATTTGGAAGTCGTGACAGTTCTTTGAACCTAATTACAAAAGGATTAAACTGATGGAGCATTTTTTGTAATTTTTAAACTACATTTTGGTGGAGTTGTGGATTTTCCTGCATTCTATTATGTAGCTCATTATCTGTGTCGTAGATGTATAGCTGTAAGAAACGCGGTCTGGCACCCTCATTTGGATAGAAACCTCCTATGTTATGGTAAAAAGCACCTTGAGCACGAAATGTATATATACCACGACCAGATGCAAGAATATTCTCATCAACGTGAACACCAATTAAAGTGAATGAGAGCACATGGTTGTAACTTCGAATATGTTGCCTAAAATGACTTCCTTCTACTGAACCATCCAAAAATAATTGTTGCAATTCTATAGGAGCATTAACTCGTGAAAATGATACCTTTCCACCAGTACAACACATATCACTTGATTCATGATGAAACAATTTTGCATTGCAATATCTACAGGAAATTGGATTAGGCAACCGGGATTTTGCCATCATCGAATTATCTTTGAAATTTCAAGCAATATTGTGTCTTGCTCGAAAAGCGCGTCCTGATTCTACAGGAAGGAGTTTGATATTGATTACTAAATATTATTTAAAATCTATAATACAAATAAATAATTAACGCAATATTCCTAGATTAGAAGATTTAGCATTGCATAATTTTCAGTTTTATGGCACTTGAGTATAAGCTACATTATTTGGCAGAAAAATGTTTATGAACATACCTTGAGGACGACATGATGCATCATCATTTATTGCTTCCATGTTAACATCTGATATTACTGCATCCTCCAAAGCTTCATCAACATCCATATCACCTGATATAAAAATCATAATTAACACACACACACACACACACACACACACGTGTGTGTGTGTATATATATATATATATATATATATATATATATATATATATATATATATATATATATATATATATATATATATATATATATATATATATATATATATATATATATATATATATATATATATATATATATATATATATATATATATATATATATATATATATATATATATATATATATATATATATATATATATATATATATATATATATATATATATATATATATATATATATATATATATATATATATATATATATATATATGTTGAAATTATTGCTCATATATGTAGAACAATATCTTGTATACCTGTAGCAGAGTGACTATTGTTGATACGTTGGTTAGGTGATGTGACATTATGATCTGCAGGTTTAAATACATAAAATGAGAGATGACAAATAAACAATATTATACAAAGTACGATTATAATATATATATATATATTGATCATCACCAACCAAGTGCAACATCATTAACATGTCTAATTCTACTTGGGCCGGCTTCATTGTCATGAGTTCCTTGAAAGTGTGACAATGGAGATCTCATATTTGTAAAATTTTGAAATGGAACTCTTTTCCGACTGTTCATAGTGCGAGATGTTTGAGCTTGTTTATCTTTCTCTTTTCGCCGACTATAATTGTCACGTCGCATCGATAAATAATTTTCTCTTTGTTCGAGGTTCATATTTTGTCTCCTCTTCCTCTCAATTTCGGCCCTTCTTGCCCTTAGTTGTTGACTTGATATCTAACGGGTATTATTTTCCATTTTGTTAATGTAACTGCCAAACACATAGGCAATTTATAAGCAACATAATTTCACTAATTATGTTGAAAAATATTGGTAAATATAGATGGGATTTAAAATAAATATATTTGTGTTTGGAAAAAAGAAGTTTACACCAAAAAGTATTATTTGTAAAACATATGTTAAAAATATAAAAAAGACGAAGAAGATATGGGCAATCAATAAAAAGAAACATAAATTATGTTGGACAAATAGATGAAAATATTGCATATTAACTAAACATTAAAATATAAAATGGGGTAAGAAATGAAATTTGTGTAACTTAATTATATGAAAAACTACTACTAAAAAAAATTATATGAAAAACTGAGTTAATTTAAGTTATAGATAAAAGATATATTATTAAAAAAATAATGAGAAAAGACAGTGTTATAGTAACTCATATGAAACTTTGAATAGTGAATTATCTTAAAAAATGTCTTAAAAACTTGATGAAAGCCACAGTTTTCAAGTCAAAGATTTATGTTAGCTGGCTTAACCAACGTAAATCTTTGTGTGTTCTCTATCTTTTTCATTAACGTTCTTACACTTACAAATCTGGTTTTGGTAAGTGAAAATATTTGAATAGATATAATCAATCCATTATAAGAAATCCGTTACATGGTATAAAATTTTCAAATTCCAAATTATTTTTTGCATTAAGATTTTGTTATATATTGGTTCTCTGAACATAGAATGATTGCACTTCATATAATCTTATTTTGCATATAGGTTCAAGAAAATTTTCAATTCCATTATCAATAAAGATAAGGTTCAAAAATTAGTGAAAAGCTCATAAATCTCAAGTTTAGCCACAGTCCAACAAATATGACTTTTAATCATGAATATTGTTTGATGTATGACTAATTAATGGAATTTGACACCAAAAAACTAAATGCTAACTAACCATTATTTATTTTGCTAAGAGTTCAAATCTAAATCAAATAGAGAATCAAATCATGATAATAGTAAAGAAACACGGTAAGTAATATAAAGAAATTGTCTAAGATACTCCAAGATGAAACAAATCCTATGAGATATTCCAAAATGATATCAAGATATTGTAACATATGTTTGGATCTTCAAAGGCCCCCTCACAAGCTTTAACCTTGTTACAAATGTGTCATTTAAAAGAAAGTAAATAAACTATTCAGTTCAATATTTAAAATTGGTTTCTATACAATATATACGGGGAATACTTTGTTTTGGTATGACTTATTTTTCTACCATTTTTACTCTTATTTTATTGTATAATTTACTTAATAACTTCTTATTATTAACTTCCACGTAATTTATTATTTTTAACTTCTACATAATTGTTTATTATTAACTTCCACATAATATATTTTTGAAAAAAATTATTTAAAAAAAATATCGTTTATATTTTTCTACGCATTAAAAGAAGTAGAAGAAGAAGAAAAAAAGGAAAAACGTGGGGAGCCACCCAATTTTTCTAAAAGTGTGATAAAACATTAAATTAAAAAAATTAACTAATTCAATTGATAATTAAGATGATTTTATGACTTTTTCAACCAAATATATTTTTATTGATTCAATTATCATTTTAATTAAACCATAAATATATTATGTATATCAATTAATTCTAATTATTTTAGAACCAAAGATATTAGTTATTGATTTGATGAAGAAAGAAGAAAAAAAAACTATTCTTAATTGACTCAATAATGAATAATTGATTAGTAATTTTAATTTATTATCAATAATAATTATAAAAAAATAATAAAAGGTTACAAAATGGAAACAGAAAAAGTAAATTTGGGGACCGTTCCACGTACATATATTTTTTATATTTTATTTATAAAAAAAAATTCAATTAAATATTTTTTTTTTTACTTTTTCAAAACAAAATAAAAGCTAATGAAAACACAACATGTGGCATTGCAATTACAAACAAAACAAAATAATAAAATCCAAAACTCAGTAACCGTACTTACAACTTCTCTCCCTCATTCAATTAGTTTTTGTTTTATGTTAAGTTTTGGTTTATGTTTTGTAACAGATGTTCATTTCACTCGCTTCATTCGCTTTATTGGATGTGTTATGACTATTTTTTTTTACAGAAACTTGGAGTTAATTTGATTTACACTGGATTTTGATTTAAAACATACATGCCTTTTTTTGTTAATAGACTTAAAGCTTATTGGACTATAATTATGATTTATGTTAAATGATAATGATAACTATGAACTAACAATTAGCAGTGAAACCGTATAAACATGAAGTTGTTTATATATTTTATTGGATAATTAAGAATTAAGAATTAACAATTAGATAGTGATCTATCATACATAATTAGTATAACCACATCTTAAAACTCTCTATTTGTAACCTTTCTGAATGTTACAGACTTTAAGAGGACATTACATGAAGGCTATATCAAACTATAGTATGCAATAATAAGAGGTACCTGCAAGTCATTCACTTCCCCAAATGAGATCTCTGAAACATCTATGTGCCCCCCAACTAACTTCTTATTCCCTTGTATAATCCATTCGCCTATATCCATTTGCAAAACATGAATTGTAAAACAGTTAAACAGAAAAGCAAGATAACAAAATAAAGTACATACTCACCTTTCACTTTTAAGTACAATTCATATGTGAAACTGACACGTTTCTTGTTCCAAACAACCACCACAAGTGTCTGTAACAAATATATATAATTAAGTGCCTATAACAAAGATGTGATGAATGTTTAATAAATTTATTCAATTATATTTTTTTAAAAATACCTGACAAAAATAATATCAGAATGAGTTTGTTGAGAGCCTTGAACTTCATCCTTGTACACATATTTGTATAGATACTTGATACTTTTAATGCTACTGCAAATCTCTACATTGATGTGGCAGTCGTACTTTAACAGTAACCAAGGGTTATAAGGAACCACCCATTTATTGTCGACAGACCTGCCTCTACCTAACGATATAGGTTCATCAAACCGTCTTCTGTACTCAGGATATGAGTCAGTGCTTTGCCATGACATGAAAGCCTTTTAAGCCATCCGAGTTTGTTTTAGGCCCAAATACAACATTTTAATTTTTCATACAATTTTTTATTTATTTCTTTTTTGGATTAAAATCCCACTAGGGTTTCTATTTAATGTATTTAAACACATTTGGTTTCTCTTTATGTATCTAAAATACCAAATAAACCATGTTTCAAACAAAAAGATTCGTAGACAAGAGGAATAGCTAAAGGGTATGGCACATGAATTCAATTTTTTGTACATCGACGCCATACATACTGGCGCATGCTTATAGTGATAGTTAAAAGACTTAGATAAAAATCTATTTATCGTAGGTGTAGCTCAAAATACTTATAGATAAAAGTATGTTTTTGTGACATCTAATTTTTTGTAAATAGATTTTCACCTATGCCTTTTGTCAGTCACTATAAACACGCGCCAGCATGCATGACGCCTATGTAAAAAAAGTGAATGTATGTGCCATATCATCTAACAAATCCTCTTGTCTGCGAATTTTTTTATTGGAAAAATGGTTACTTTGATTTTTTTTTAAATATAATTAATTTGGATTTGTTTTTAAAACATAGTTATTTTAAAAAATAATAATTCTGAGAGTTTAAACCAAACATAACAAGATGATGCAAAAGGATGAAAATAAAGAAAATATTTTAGTTACAAAATTCAAAATAAGATTCAAAAACTTTTTATAAAAATTCTAAAGGCTATCTTAAATTTCAAAATTATAATTATATTTTAGTAACATGAATGTCTAAATAACTAAAATTTTAAATAAAATGGCCCACGTACTACTTTTGTTTTTCCATTGTATCAATGACGTACAAGATATATTTGATTCAAGACTACCTCATAAATGTTAAGAAATTTTTTGAGATTAATGTATTGGAGAAATTCGATCCAAACTTATCCTATTTAGTGGAATAATACTTGATTTTTATTGTTATCGTCGTTGTATGATATTAACATATTTTTATAATTTATCTAATAAATTAATTTAACTTTTGAAACAAATGATTATAAAGATTAATTACTATATAGTGTTAATGTAAAAAAAATTACATAGGTCAATTTATAATCATCATCCGATAATATTAATTTATAAGTTGTTAGAATAAAAGTCAAATTCTTCTCCACGGTCTATAATAATCTGACCGGGTAAAATTCCTTTACACTGCCAATATTTTTTTAATTAATTTCATAATTATATTATAAACATACTGTCAAAAATATAATCTTATAAACATCTAGTTTTTATGCTTTATAGTCGGAATATTGGATTCTTCATGTTCTTAAAACACTGCCAAAACATTGTAGGACTTACATCTTAATTTTTATGATTGTATATAAATTACAGACTCACATGGATGTCGGGGTCAATATTAAGTTTTAAAATTATTACTACCTTTTAGCATGATGAATGTCTTAATAACTAAAATTTTAATTAAAGTGGTTCATGGGTTATTTCAAAATACAGACTCACATGGATGGTGGGGTTGGATTTACTCGTGTTCCATGCTTCAACAAAAATACACTAGCTTTTTTTTATGGGAAGAGATTGTGCGGTGGAAAATGTGGCAGGACACTTGAGATATGTCTATAAATTAGGACATGTAAGAATGAACAAATGCAACACAAGATCAACTTAATAGCTACTTCTTTCCATTAATCAAGCATTATGGCTTATGCTAAGGTCTCTCTTTTGCCTCTCTTTCTGCTTGCCACATTAGGTATGTCTTCTATCTTTACTTTTTTTCTACATTCTAATGGATTAATACGTTACGACCCAGGGGATCATGGCAGCTAATTGATATGTAAGAATGAAGTAATGAAACACAATATGCAAAAATGTGTATGTATTGTTGCGTATATATTAACTTTATCAACACTATTTGCAGTTTTAATGTTTTCGATAAGGAAGATAGAGGCAGATACTTGCAATGCGTATTGTGAGCTCGAAGGGCTAAAATGTGGTGGAGATTGTGAGTGCGTTCCCATTAGAATCCCATACCCTTGTATCCCTCCGCACGTTGCTAGTAAGATAGTGGATCAACATCCTCACATATGTGAGTCTCATGAGGACTGCACAAGAAAGGGAAGTGGGAGCTTTTGTGGAATCTATCCAGTTTCAGATATGAAATATGGCTGGTGTTTTGATTCTAAGTCTGATGCTGAAGCCTCGTTCAAAAATCTCCTTAGCTCTAAATTTTCAAACTTGTTGAAGATGCCCTCAGCAGTTTCCACATAATATGTGCAACAATAACCATTCATGCATGATCTCTGCTTCAATAAAATTTCGTCGTATGCCTTTATTTCCAACTATGTTTGGATTTCTTAGACACTTAAATTTTAAAAATAATATATGCATGGGTGTGGTTATGTTGGTTGTTGTTTATATTATATGTTTGCAAGAGTAATGCAATGTTTTGGCTCTATGTATGTTTTCATGAATCTTTTAATGAGAGTATTGGAGTTTGATTTGCCTATCTTGTTTATCCTTGGACACTGGTTGGTCCATTTTGTGCCAAAGTTCACTCGAAACTAATTTTTTTTTCTTATGAACAATCGGAATTAAGTTAATATTAAGGATATTGATAAAGACATTTCAAGCAATAAATATAGACACATTGAAGCAAAATTTCTGAAGACTTCAATTAAAAAATTAATTTTTATGGAATTCTCATTGTAAATTGTATAACTTAACGAATTTAAAATGAATTAAAAAATAAATTTTAATTTAAGAAACATTCAATTTCATATGTAATAAAGTACTACAACATTTAGGGTGGTTTGAAACCACGATTTAAAGAATTTTTTTTTTTCTTTTTGTTTTTTTTTTGTTTTTTTTTTTTCATTTTTTCCATTGCTCTTCTGCTGTTTTTTTCTCATTAGTTTTTTTTCATTATAAAATTCTATTCCTCAAGAAATAGGTGTCAAACATGAAGTTCTAAGCAATTAATTGGACAAATTAAATTAGAAATACCACAATAGCTAGTAATAGATGATGGAGCAGAATAGTAGTAAATAACACGATAGTTGTTTATCTGTTTAGTGAAACCACACATACTTCTGGAGGACTGAGTCAACAACCCAAATTTTTTTTTTACCATTAATAGTTTACTACAATTAAACTTACACGCAACAACAGACATTATGTTGTTAATGTCATACCCTGATTTTGTCCTCTCCAGCCTCTTAGTTCATTTTTTTCTTAATTCATTTGCATATTGCATAAATTAGATATTTAAAAACATAATTCCTAAAAGTTAAAACGAAGGACAAAGTTTCAAATAATTTTTTTTCATTCCATCTCCTCGTTGCATTGTATTTTATAATTTGGTCATTTCAAAGTCATTTTAAATACACAGAAAATTCTATCTTTTATTCATTTTTACATGTCATTGTCCATTGCATTTTCTTTGCATCATCAAAAAGTGACAAAGTTAAATAAGTGGACCACAAAACCATATCACTATCATCATTCAAAAACTACAAGAGTAATGTGTCATTTTCATCCAAAATTTTCCTTTTCATACCTCATAAATTAACTTAACCACATACATGTTTTATCTAATATCATCATCACTACTACAAAATATACCTATGGTAACACAATATTACTACGACTATTTTGTCAACCCTAGTAATATCAATTTTTTAACATGCATGCTTTATCTAATATCAACATCAACATTTTTCTATTTTTCTAATAAAAATGAACGTTTTTCCCTTAACATTTATTGTCATATAAAAATTGAAGGTAAAATAACTAAGGTTGTTTTAATCAACTCTGGTCATATTTTCTATATTTCAGTATTGTTGTTGTTAGTAATCATTGAGAAATTCTTTTCTACAAAATTAAAACATAACATGTTCTTTATTTCGATCATAACACAAATGGGTGCTCTAGAGAATGAGACAAAATCAATAGCGAAATTTTGGTCTCTTTTACCTCTACGATGTTGGTATGTTACTTTTATGTGTTCGATGTTCAGTGTTAATTTCTTGATTTCTGTTGCGCGATGTGGTGTGGATTTTTATTTTGTTGCAATTAGATTACATTGTGTTTTGAATTATTCAGATTTGGTGATGTTTTCATTGTTTTTGTTGTTTTTCGTTTTAGTGTTATAAGTTTATTGCAAATGAAAAAAATATATGTGGTTATGAATATGTTTTAGGTTTTAATGTTATATTGTTGTGATGGATGTTGTGTGCATAGCATTAATGTGACATTCACATTAGTCTTTGGATATAAATTTTAGAATTTATTAAGGATCTTAGTTGAAAGAAAGCTAATAGATTAGGTCTGGTGAATAAGAAGGGAGTTCTTGAGTTTCTAGAATTTGCCGAACAAAATTTTCTCGACAATAATGATGTCTTTTATTGTCCTTGTATTAATTGTAGGAATATTAAAATTATCCAAAGAAAGAAATATCACATCACCTATGTTGTGATGGAATGTGTCAAAATTATTAAACATGGATGTGGCATAGAGAAGTGGACTAGAAGATATAATCTGTGATATTGGAGAATTGTCTTATATGAAAGCTCATATTTATGATACTTTATGTAGTGATAAAGATGCGTCTTTATATAAGTAGTGCACAAGTTTTACATGATTGTCTGCTTTGTTAAAATTGTTTAATGTGAAGGCAAAAAGTTGGTGGTCGGATGAACGTTTCACATAATTGCTTGATTTGTTGAAAGAAATGACATAGATGTTACGTATGATGATTTTCGGGCCAAGACAACCTGGAAATGACATAGATGTTTATCTAAGTCTATTAATTGAAGATTTATGACTTTTTTAGGAGGAAGATGTTGACGTTGATGATCCATATTCTAGTTAAAATTTTAAGATGCGTGCAATGTTAGTTTACACAACCAACGAATTTCCTGCATAGGGCGATGAGTTGTGATGTTCGATTTTGAAACTCTGGTACAATTCATTCATCATCTTGTTGTTCAAGTTCGAACCATTATCACTAATGATTCTTTCAGGCACTCCGTATCTACAGATGATGTCCTTCTTGATAAATCTGGCTACGACTTGCTTCGTGACATTCGCATATGAGGCTGCTTCCACCCACTTGGTAAAGTAGTCAATAGCTACCAAGATGAAACGATGTCCATTAGATGCGGTGGGCTCAATCTTGCCAATCATATCAATGCCCCACATGGAAAAGGGCCAAGGAGATGCCATGAAGTTCAGAGGACACGGCGACACATGAATCTTGTCTGCATAAATTTGGCATTTATGGCATTTCTTCACATATTTGAAACAATCAGACACCATCGTCAGCCAATAACACCCTGCTCATAACAACTTTCGAGACATGGCGTGCCCGCCGACATGCGTACCAAAGGCTCCTTCGTGGACCTCTTCCATAAGCAAGCTTGCTTCTTTCTCGTCCACCCATCTTAATAACACCAAATCATAATTCCTCCTGTAGAGTACACCATCCTGATTCAGATAAAAGTTGCTAGACAACCTTCTCAGAGTCTTCTTATCCCGGGTCGACGCCCTTGGCGGATACTCTTGTTTCTTAAGAAAGTTCTGGATGTCATAAAACCATGGCTTGCCATCAGAGGCTTCCTCAATGGCAAACACAAACGCCGTCCTATCAAGGCGCGAGATGACTATTCTTGGATCATCATTCCAATAGTTCACCTTGTACATTGAGGATAACGTCGCCAGAGCGTCTGCCATCTGGTTCTCCGCTCTTGGCACGTGATGGAACTCTACACGATTAAAGAATGGAAACAGCCTCCTGACGTAGTTCATGTATGGAATCATATTGGGTTGCCTGGTCTCCCATTCTCCTTTGATTTGATTTACAACTAGCGTTGAATCACCGTACACATATAGGTTCTTGATCCTCAAATCAATGGCTTCTTCCAACCCCATTATGCACGCTTCATACTCTGCTTAATTGTTGGTTCAAGGAAATGTCAACCTGGCAGTGAATGGTATATGAGAACCCTAGGGAGTCGTGATGATTGCCCCAATTCCACTACCGTATGAGTTGACAGCACCATCAAATATCATCTGCCACTAGGAGCCCAGCTCAGGACCTTCGTTAGGCAACGGTTCATCACAATCTTTCATCTTCAGATACATGATGTCTTCATCAGGAAATTCAAATTTCATAGGTTGATAGTCTTTGATTGGTTGTTTAGCGAGATACTCTGACAGAACACTCCCCTTTATAGCTTTCTAGGAAACATATTGAATATCGTACTCTGTCAGTACCATCTGCCACCTGGCAATTCTTCCGAAAAGTGCTTGCTTTTTGAAGACGTATTTAATCGGATCCATCTTCAAAATCAGCATGGTTGTATGATTAAGCATATACTGTCTCAAACGTTTGGCAGCCCACACGAGTGCGCAACACGTTTTCTCCAACATCGAGTACCGAGACTCACAATCTCTGAACTTTTTACTCAGATAGTATATTGCGTGCTCTTTTCTTCCAGTCTCATCGTGTTGATCGAGAACACAACCCATATTTTTCTCAAGAACCGTTAGATGCATTATCAAAGGTCTTCCAGCGACTGAGGGTATCAGTATCGGAGGTTCCTGCAAATATTCTTTTATTTTATCAAATGCCCTTTGGCAATTTTCATTCCAAACGACCGCCTAATCTTCCTTTAGCAATTTGAACATTGGTTTGCACGTGGCTGTGAGATGAGATATGAACCGAGCAATGTAGTTCAATCTCCCCAAGAAACCACAAACCTCTTTTTCCATTTTTGGCCCTGGCATATTTTGAATAGCTTTTATTTTTGTAGGATCGATCTCGATTCCTTTTTCACTAACAATGAACCCTAGCAGCTTTCCTGACCTGACCCCGAAAGTACACTTGTTAGGGTTCAACCTCAATCTGAATTTCCTGAGCCTCTCAAACAGCTTCAACAGGTTGACCAGATGTTCTTCCTCCGTTTACGACTTTGCTATCATGTCATCAACATAAACCTCGATCTCATGATGAATCATATCATGAAACAAAGTGACCATAGCCCGCTAATAGGTTGCCCCTACGTTTTTCAACCCAAAAGGCATTACCTTATAACAGAAAGTCCCCCACGGTGTGATAAACATTGTTTTCTCCATATCCTCCAGTGCCATCTTGATCTGGTTATAACCGAAAAAACCGTCCATGAAGGAAAACACAGAATATTGAGCAGTATTATCAACCAATATGTCAATGTGGGGGAGCGGGAAATCATCATTTGGGCTCGCCTTATTCAAATCTCTGTAATCGACACACATCCGTACCTTACCGTCCTTCTTAGGCACAGGCACAATGTTGGCGACCCACAGAGGGTAAGTTGTAACGGCTAAAAATCCTGTGTCCAACTGCTTCTGGACTTCTTCCTTGATTTTCACACCCATATTTGGTCTCGTACGCCTGAGCTTCTGCTTGACTGGCGAACACTCTACATGCAACGGTAAGCAATGAACCACAATGTCTGTGTCAAGCCCGGGCATGTCTTCGTATGACCAAGCAAAGATATCACTATACTTACGGAGCATCTCAACCAATCTTTGCTTGATGTCACTCTGCAACGCAGCCCCTATCAGAACATTCCTCACAACTTCCTCAGAACCCAAGTTAATAACCTCGATCTCCTCCTGATGAGGCAGAATAACCTTTTCTCCCTGTCTCAAAAGTCTAGCTAGCTCTTCTAGTAAGTCTTCATCTTCATCAATCTCTTTTTCAGCTTGAAATATCGGATTGTCGAAGTCGAAGCGAGTCATAGATGTCTCTGGTGCGGTGTCATTTGCAATGTGAATCCTGCAATGATAATGGTTAAATGCTTAAAATGATATGCAAAGCAAGCACAAAGCCACATTGCCATTTTACTATTAAACATAAAACATGAAAAACAAGGATCACAATCTTTGAATGCAGAAAAATGCCCTTTGATTAATTGAAAAAGATTGTGCAAGCATAAACAATAAGGCCCTGAAGACAAAACCACTATGCTTTGGGTAGAACATAGGGTTGTACAATAATCAGAAAAACAAAGTATTACTCTTCTGTTGTCACTTGAATGAATTCCTCGATAGACCAATTGTTGAGGCTTTGTCCTGGAATGCACGGCCTAATCCATGAGTCCTTATCGCAGTCGCTATCCTCGTCTTCATCTGAAATAGCGTTGATCTGTTCGAAGATAACCCCGCCTTTGGTAAACTGCACCAACCCTTTGAAGCACAGAGCGCTCTGTGAGAATGACGAAGAAGATGGGCGGTATCCCAGACCAAACTTATCCTGCTTATGGGGTATATCCAACACTTGACCCCAACCTGGTGCTGCCCCAACCTGCACTGCTGCTTGGGTCTCCTTGAAGGATGACATGGCCACTTCGGGCGCTTTGCTCACAGCAGACACTTTGTCTTTAATCTGTACCATCTCAAAAGCTTGACAAAAAGTCTCATGGATTTCACCATCCACCTCAATGTATTTAAACAAAGATAAATGACTGGTCATTATATCTTCCTCTCCACATACAGTGACGACGCTGCCATCCACCATGTACTTGAGCTTCTGGTGCAACGTTGAAGTTACGGCTCCCGCCCAGTGAATCCATGGACGGCCCAACAAACAGCTATAGGCAGGCTGAATGTCTATATATAGAATACCGCATCAAATACTTCGGGACCCACCTGAATAGGCAATGTCATCTCTCCAAATACAGATCTTCTGGTACCATCAAAAGCACGTACTACCAAGTCGCTTGGCGTACACGTTATACCACGAGTGTCCAATTTCATCAGTACCTTCTTCGGAAGCACATTCAAAGACGATCTTGTATCCACCAGCACATGAGACAGGACGGCTCCACGACATTCAATTGAAATGTACAACGCACAATTATGATTCCTGCCCTTCGGGGTCAAGTCCAAATCCGTGAAACCTAGCCCATTTCCTGCATTGACATGCACTACAACCCCTTCGAGTTGGTTAACCGATATCTCTTGTGACACGTAAGAAGTATTCAATATCCTCAACAAAGCATTCTGGTGCGCTTTCGAACATAGCAACAACGATAGAATAGATTTTGGAGGGAGTCTGTTGCAAGTGATCAACTATCTTGTAATCACTCTTTCTTATCAATCTCATGAACTCCTCTGCTTCCTTCTCCAAAGAACTCTTCTCACCAGATTGAGAAGTTTCTTCCACCACAGCTTTCTTCTCCTTATCAACTCTGTCAGCGACCACTTCAAGTGATGAGAACACTCTTCCGCTTTGAGTGATTCCCCCAGCTCCAACTAGATTATCCACGGAATCAGTCGGTAAGCTCTTCAATTCCTATTTCTGCCTATTACAATATACCTCCACTCCATAGTTCCACGAAATTGCTTTGGTACTCTCATACAGAACAGGACCAGCTTTGGTGATGATAATGGTTGGCGGCCTCGGCGCAGAAATAATTATAGTTTTGTATGGAATCGAGATCGTTGCAACCTCATTCCTTTCTTCGACCATTACCTCTTCAGACTTCTTCTCGGTAACCCGGCCAAATTGCAGCATTCCATCATTCATCATACCCTGAATACAGCTCTTCAGTTTTGCACGTCCCTCGGGATGACTCAAAGATTCAGCACATGATTCATTACAGCCCGGGAACATCCCTACCTTCAATAACTTTTCCTTCACAAAGCCCAACGGTGTCTTCAAATCATTGACATCAGTTATCAGATCTAAACTCTCGTCTTTAATGATTGCATTGACTCCGGTTGCCCCATGGTGGGCATGGGGTTATGCACGACGTTGGGAGCATCGTGAGAAACGTTTATTGCCTTGCTATCCACCAAATCCAGAACCTTGTGTTTAAAGGCCTTGCAGTTATCAATGTTGTACCCAGGTGCCCCGGAATAGAACTCATAACGAGCATTCGCATCATAACCGGGTGGTGGTGGTCCTGTCAGAGGAGCCATGGTCCTCTTCTGGATTAACTGTAGTTGTAACAAGTGCTGGAGCAGCTGAGAGTACAGCATCAGAGGCGCATCAAATTGTCTATTCACCCGGCCTCGATCCTGAAATCTTCTATAACCCTGCTGATTCTGCTGTTGTGGTTGTTGCTATGGTTGTTACTATTGAGGAACGGCTGAAATTGTGATACTAGCAACCTGCTGCTGCTGACGATTTTGCATTGATCGTTGATATCTATTCCTTCGAGAACTAGACACTGAATTAGTCTCGCCTTCACGCTTCTTATTACCGAACACCTTTTTACCTCCTTATCTGGCTGAGGGCACCTCACCAGATTGGATCTTTCCCAACTTTATACCATTCTCTACCCTCTCCCCAGTGATGATAAAATTGGAAAAGCTACCAGACATGCTACTGATAAGCTTCTCATAATAGACACTAGGCAAAGTAGCCACGAACATATCAATCAATTCACGCTCCACCATCGGAGGCTGTACTCTTGCTGCAAGTTCACGCCACCTCTGGGCATACTCCTTAAAGCATTCACCAGTCTTTTGAGACAAATTTTGAAGTTGGGCCCTGTTAGGAGCAAGGTCGCTATTATACTGATAGTGCTTCACGAAGGCTTTAGCTAAGTCTCTCCAACTGTGGATATTAATAGGCTCCAGTCCCATATGCCACTCAAGCGAGGGTCTTGACAAGCTGTCTTGAAAAAAGTGCATGAGCAATTTTTCGTCATCCGAGTAAGTAGACATTTTGCGGTAATAAGAACGCAAATGGACCCTTGGGCAAGTAGTTCCCTTATACTTGTCAAAGTCAGAGACTTTGAACTTCAACGGAACTTTCAGATCTGGGATCAGCCCCAGATTAGCTATGTCTAGTCCCATGGAATTCTGATTTTCAAAAGATCTCATCTTTTCTTCAATCAACCTAAACCTTTTATCAGCCTCAGACGGTAGTGCAACACCGATATCTCGTATAGAAAATGCGTCTTCCTGCTGGTCCTCATCCCATTGAGGAACATTGTTGCCATGCATAGCACACACCACTTCAGGGATTCCACCTACGTTGCCTCCTCCCGGAGGGATAACTGTTATAGGAATAGCGTGAGCATGTGGCGTACCATCACCACGAGGAGGATTAGCAGTAGTTCCTCCGTGAAGCACACCATCATTGTCAACACGAGCAATCAATGGCTGGACCAGAATCCTCAATTGTTCCTGGCCATTTGCCACACCCTGCATTAGCTCCATAAACTGAGCCATCTTGTCCCTCATCTTCTGCATCTCAGCTTGCACTTGTTCTATAACTCTGCATTAATTCCCTCTTGTGGCGTACCGGTGAGTAGTCTGGTCGTCTATCCTGAAACAATCTAACAAACCAACAGGGGTAAGAAAAATGGTTCTGCTGCATCTGCTATACAAAAATGCTATGCAAAATGCAGACATGTATATATGCGTTAGGGACGTTTCCCCTCGATTCTAGTTCTTGTGCGAACATCGAGTCATAGAGAAACCCATAACCAAGCATAGAGCCAAACACCTCATACATACAAGAAAAGGCCCAACAGGCAATGTATAATCATACAACTGAGTACAATGAATCCACAAAAGGACCTCAGCCAACAGGTCGGGTTATGGTCACTACAAACAGGCTACATAGGAAAAGAAAGACATCAGGTGCGGCTACGAGTACGAAACTCCTCTAACAGCTCATGTGTCTCAGGATGGTCTGGTCTGACAAGTAATCCCTGAATGAGCGACTCTCGCTGTCTGATAGTGGTCTGTAACCCCTCGGCATAGTCTTCCCAAGCTCCCTCACTAAAGACTTCCTCTAGCTTGCACCTCTTCGAATCAGCCCTTAGCTTGTAATCTTCCAAGGTTGCCAAAGCTTCTTTCAATCTGCAATCACTGTCCCGCCTGAGTGAGGCTTCATCTGCAATCCTCTCATCCTTCGCTCTGAGCTGAGTCTTTAGCTTGGCAATCTGCTATTTCAACCCATCATCACACTCCTTGTTGTTGGAAAGAGTAGCATTCCACTGCTCATTGAACTTGGAAATCTCCAAATAAGCCCTATCTAAGTCTTGTACCCCAAAATTTGACCAATTGTTTCTTGTAACTTGCCTTATGTTTCGTTTCTTTTGCATTTGCATCTGCATATCGCATACTGTGCATTTTTTTCAGCCGGATTGATTCAATCGGGATTACAGCCATTTTCTCGCGTTTCAGACCATTTCGAATAAGGAGTTTTATTGTGGAAGTTGTGCTTCTTCCCGGTGTTTTCAGTCTACGCTGTTGGTTTCGGTGGTATTTCGGTGCCCGCCTTCTACCGGTTATTTCGTTGCATTCTCGCATTTCTTTTATGTCCATTGATCTAATTTTCTAGAATTTATTTCTTAATTTTTGGCATAGATTTTACATTTTAGATAGTTTTATCTTTTATTTTCTACTTTAGGATATTTTTAGATTTTTATAGATTTTAATTATTATTTTTCTAGAACTTATTTGTTTTTTAGAATATTTTAGGTTGTTAATTGATTTAGATCTTAATTAATATAAATTGAATTTTGTTAGGATTTTAGAGTGAACTTTAATTAGGATATTAGAGCTTTATTAGTCTTTACTTTATTTGGTTAAGTCACATTGCATTAATATTAGTTAGATTTAATAGCCTTTAATTAATTGGTTTTAGTTAATCAACATTTCTTTTATTAATCCATCATCATTTCGTTTTTAGCTTTATTAATGTTCATTTAGTAGTTTTAATCTGTATTCATTTAATTAATCATTTAATTATGTCAACTAATCAAGTTTGCAGCTTTAATCAGGTCCTATGCAGGTTTTGCTGCTGACAAGTGTCAGGGCTATAAATAGCCCTGTTCACTCTCTCTCATGGCTGGATGGCACAATTCTCGAGAAAACCCTAAATAGCTCCACCAGAGAAATCAATGGCGTCCAAACACGCCTGAAAATTCAAACCCGCCGGAAACTGCATACGGGTTCACCTGTATTCATCACGTTCATAGTCATTTTTTCAGAACGCATGAACATTCAAACACTCATCACAGTTTTTCCAGAAATCTTCATGAACTTTCATCATGTTCATCAGATCATTCATCCGGTCACAACCGTTTTCCCCCAGAAACTTCAGATCCATACAAACTACCACCGTTTTTCATCAACATATTCCCAGAAAATCACCAGAAACTTCAAACACGCATGAACCTTCAAGAATTTCCCAGATTCTCCATCCAAACTTCATCGTGTTCGCCGAGATCTTCAACCGTGTTCGTCACTAACTTTCTAGATCTTCAACAAGCTCAACATGCAACACTTAGATCTTCATCCTCTTCATCAGGATCTTGATCTTCAAACGCATGATCCATATCTACAGTCAACAAGATCTTCATCACTAACCTCCGAACCAGCCTCAGATCTACAACATGCATCTTCATACTATCTCCCAACAACCCCTTCGAATCTCAACTCGCAATTCTTCAACCTCCTTCACATCAACTCTCGTCACCATCAATCTTCAACAAACATAGTTCTGTTTTCTACCTTCAAACAACATGCAATCTCCAGATCTATAAACTACAAACCATACTCAACCTTCAATGCCATAGAACATAATCATCAGTTTCATACGCCGCTTCAACCAAATCTGGATCCAAACTCCAAATAACTTCAAGCTTCCAGATATGCATGCAAAGCCTACGATCGAACTATGATCTGTTATTGTCCTTGCACAACTCTATTAAACCTTCTTTGTTCTTCTTTAACGAAACTCACAGCGATCAACAGAAATTGGATCGAGAATCTGGATTGTTATGGATTTGTATTTGTCTGTTTTGTAGGTTGTATGGTGATGTCTGAAGGAAAAGAGACTGAACTGTCAGGGAGAGAGGTTTTATTTTGGATGGAAGAAGTTTTGGAAGACAGAGAGGTTGAACGAACATGGATAGAAAGCATCAAACGGCGGCGGGTTAGGGTAATTTCAGGGAAGAAGAAGGTCTCCCGTGGATTCCTTAATTGGGTTAGTGGGCCTTCTGGCCCAACTGTTTTTCTCGGATCTCACCCCCATATTCCTCTTTGCACCTCCCTATCTGTTTTGCTGGCTGTTTGTGTTGTGTAGGCCAAGCCCAACCTTATTTTGCTGGACTGAAACCCCCTGGATGTTGTTACACCCCTCCCTGTGGTTTATTTTTCTTTTGGTTATTTGTAAAATTCTTTTGATATTATAGTATATATTATTGTTTTGTATTATATTTTTGTATATATATAAATATGTTTTACTATTTTACTTTTATAAATTCATAGTATTTTATACTTTTCTTTTAGAATATTATATGTATATATTATAAATATATAGTTTTATATTCTATTTTCCATATTCAATTCCTTTTAGTTTCTTTTAGAATTTATTTTCTTTTTAGAAGCTTTATTTCACTTTTAGAAGTTGAATTCTTATTTCCATTTGTTATTGGACTTTCTTTTCATCTCATTCTCATTTTATTTAGGTCGATGACGACACTTCTGTAAACCGTTATTAATCGACTTGTTGATGGATAATGTAGGACCCGAGACCATTTCTTTATCTCCTCTTTTTTCTTCTTCTTCTAATTTTATTTTGACTTTCTTCTGGATTGGTCCATGTGACACGATTCAATTGGAGAATGATTCTCAATATCATTTCTCTATCTTGTCTTTGACACGGATATCAATATGCTACCTCTTGGGGTTTGACTTCATTTATAAGTCGAATTATGACGGTTTAGCGTTACATTGGTCTTGATTCAATTCGAAACGTCATCATCAAGGATCTAAGGAGGAAAGCTTAGAAATGGAGCTTGCACACAAAAGTCAAAGGTCAAAGGAACCACTCTGTTCGGTAACATTGTTTTTATTTCACTTCTTTTATCTCTTTTATTCAACTGTCGAGTGTTGTGAGTAATCGTTTAGATACGTGGGAAATGACGAGTGAGTGGCTTCCTCTCACTCGTCTAGAGTGTTTAGTATACACCCTTAGGGTGATATGCGACGCATTCGCTTCTACGTCTTAGGACTTCGTGTGTGCGTCCCGTTCTGAACCTTTTCTCTCGCATCCTGGCGACTGAAACCTTCCCTTTTCTCTCGTATCCTAGCAATTGAGATCCCTTCTCTTGCCCCCATGCAATCGAGACCGTTTTTCCATAGTTAGCTGAACTACGACTGCTCTGATCTCTCATACCTACTGAGAGTACGTAGGCATAGGATGCGATATCCTAGTGAGCACACTAACAACTAACTTCTCTATTCTCTCGCTTCCGCACGATCGAGACTTTCCCGTTGACGACTAATCTTTCCCTTTCTCTTGCCCTAGCGCAATTGAGACCAGACCGTAGTTCTAGTTCCCGTAAGTTCCCGCACCGTTAAACCAATGACATACTACATCCGTTCTACCGCAAACAGGTAACGCCTAAGTCTCCAATGGTCGAGCAACATACACCTAACTGCTAGAATGCGCACTCTAGTATTGTCAATATCTTCTCTCACCCCCGTGTGATCGAGAACACCCTTGTTTACCCGTAGTTAGCCTGAACTACGTTTTGCTCTAATTTCTCATGCCAGATAAGAATACGTAGGCACAAGACGCAACGTCTTGGCAAGCAATCCCCCCGTAGTTTCCCGAACTACGTTGACTCTGGCTTTCCCATTGCACAAGGGAATACGTAGGCATAGGGCGGCGATGCTCTAACGAATCATTTCCTTCCGTTTAGCTTTAGCAGCCGTAGATTAGATTGTTTTTCACCCATAGATTAGACAACCCAAGCGTGGATCCCGTCGAGTACGACGGACGTGAGGGGTGCACATACCTTCCCCTTGCGTAACCGACTCCCGAATCCAGAACTTGGTTGCGATGACCTTGTCTTCTCCCTTTTCCGTTAGGTTTTTCCGATCGTTTCCTTTCCCTCTCTTTGGGATAAATAACCAAAGGTGGCGAATCTTCTATTTTCCGCCGGGTGTTTTTCGTAGTTGCGACACTAAGTCCTTCTTCTTAGAGGCGAGAACATCACTAACAACGTTCATATCTAAACCCAAACGTTCACGGGAACGAGTCTCCTTAGTCAAATATGTACCCAACCTGTTCACAAGCTCAGTCTGCCTCTTAGAAGAGTACACAACTTCAATCTTCTCACTTCGGAGCTGAATGATCTCTTTCTCTAACTCTTCATTAGCTTTCCGAAGCTCCTCTTTCTCAGACCACAATTGGTTGTACTTCTGGATATCCACAGTGGTAGGTTCCTCAATCATGAGAGGATATAGATGCTCAACAGAAGGAAAAGGCATCATAAACTTGGTAGCTCTCTCACGAATCCATGTCAGATAAGGGTCGTAGGCCCTACTGTTACTCTTCCCCAAAAAAGCCTTCCCTTTCCTGTGAACACTACTCCAAGCTCTCTCCACTCTAGCCAAAGTATCACCCTCCAGCAATCCTGTGAGATACAGAGATTCCTGTATCTCCTCTTCCTTAGGAGGATCGCTCAGCGCGTATTCAAACTGCCTAACTAACAAAGATGGGTTATAGTTGATGCACCATTTCCTTCCGACCAACAGGACGTTAGGAAATCCACCACAACTATAAACAATCTTTGTACCAAGCAGGTCTCTGTCAAACCAGATAATGTTCTCTGCAGACAATCTCATCAACCTTTCTGACCATTCTGAAGTACCAGCAGTAGCAACAAATGGACCTATCTTAGGAAGATGACTATCAAACCACCTGTACAACAAAGGAATACATCAATATACGTTCTTTCCCCTCTGGTTATCATGCTTGTGATGAACAGAATGATAGACGTCGCCCAAAAGCGTAGGTACCGGATTCCCTGAAGCAAAAATGTAGAAAGCATCTATGTCTATAAAATCCGGAAGGTTAGGAAACAATATGATACCATAGATATAGAGTGCTAAGAAAGCACTAAACACGATCCAACAACCATCTTTGGTGAACTGCTGAGCCTTATCAATCAAAAAAGGTAAAGGAAAACCAGGCATCCCACTCCTCATGATCAACCTCCCTTCCAACTCTGAAACATCCAAATGCAAAGCAGTAGCAAGCTTAGCCAGATCGGGCTCAACATTAGTGTGATAGAATGGCATCTGGTCTAAGCTAGGAACACCCAACAACTCAGAATATTCCTCTAAGGTAGGTGCCAGAACATAATCCGGAAAAATAAAACACCTCGGTTGTGCATCATACAACTGCAGGAGAGTATAAAGACCACCTATCTCATATGTTATAGGCGTCAGAACATAATCCGGAAAAACAAAACACCTCAGCTGTGCATCATAGAACTGCATGAGAGTATAAAGACCACCTATCTCATATGTTGAAGGCTTGCAGACACATCTCAACAGTTTCTCATAAGATTGCTTGAAGTCTTCCATCACTCTCTTGTCAGCCATGGTAATCAAACTCAGTAAAGAACCAATATCCAGAGTTGGAAACCTGTACACCACCGTCTTCTTCAAGGGCTCCATATCAAAAGTAAGGGAACAAGATCACTAGAATCGAGGAGTAAATATGCACTTGCAACATAAATACATGTTAATGAAAATGCAGATGAAAATGCACATGCAAATGCAAACAGGGGATCAAGATTGTTGTGCTGTTGATTGAGAAGGACCATCGCTCCGCTTTGACAATAACATATCACTGATGGGAACCCCTTGTATCAAGAACACAAATCCATACTGCAAAGGAAACTGGGTAGTCTGAACGTCAAGGTTTCTTGCATAACCCAATCCCTCTCACAGGTATGGACCTATCCACTGATAAGGTTCAGCATCCTATGCGTTCATCAGCGTCACCGACTTTCAAGAAATGGTGATACGTTCACCATTTCTGGTTTGGCATCATAATCTCCCGAAGAGGCATCACTTAGCTGAATCACAAATGATCAGTCCCCAGAGTCGACAATCCTCAGATCCAAGATCCCCTCAAGTCCTAAAGACCGGAAAGGAACTCATCAAAGAGAATCTCGTCTGAGCGCGAATTTCATGGGAACTTGTGCATGCTAAGCATACAGGTTCACCACTACTTTCCACTACTAATGTTATGTTTGTACTCAAGCCCGGGTCCGGCTTATCTCTCAATGGAATATTCCCCCCAACAGCACAGCAAAACTGATATAGACAATGCTGAAAGTAAATGTAGGAAAATAAAGTACAACACATATATACATACAACCAAAATAAATAAACAAGCGCTAGGATTGACTTGCATAAGGGATGGGAAGGATCCCCAACAAAGTCGCCAGCTGTCGCATCGCTCCGAAGAGGGGCCGACAAGGACAGAAAAGTCACCATCATTCGTTATTTATCCCAAAAGAGAGAAAGGAAACTATCAGAGAAAACCTAACGAAAAGGGAGAAGACAGGTCATCGCAACCATATCTCGGGTTCGGGAGTCGGTTACGCAAGGGGAAGGTGTTAGCACCCCTCACGTCCGTCGTACTCGACAAGATCCACACTTTGTTTTCTATCTAAAAGGGTGTTTACTATCTAAGCTACGGCTCGGGGACAAAAGAAAAGAAAAGAGACTCGATAGAGCACCGCCGCTTTATGCCTACGTATTCCCTCGTGCAATGGGAAAGTCAGAGTCAACGTAGTTCGGCTAACTACGGGTGAAAGGTGGGGAAGGTTGCTCGCCAAGACATCGCTGTCTTGTGCCTACGTATTCTCATCTGGTATGAGAAATCAGAGCAAACATAGTTTGGGCTAACTAGAACACCGGTTAGTTCAAAATGTTTTAGGCTCGAGTAGGGTTAAAATTTAGTTCTAGCAGTTAGGTGTATGCAACTCGACCATTGGAGACTTAGGCGTTACTTGTTTGCGGTAGAACCAAGAGTTAACAAAACTCTCCTTATGAAAAAGGTTTTCCAAATTAATATCCCGAAGGATAAAAAGATTTGAAGTTTTTTTTTTTGTGTTTTTTAGAGAAGAAGTGCATTGATTATTGTTTGTAATTCATGTTGCACTAAAGACTGTGACTTAGGAGCGAATGCGTCGCATATCGTCCTAAGGACGTACACTAAAAACTCTAAGCAATTGAGAGGAAGCCCCCCAATCACCATTTCCCAAGTACTTAAGGCTCGTAACGTACAACATTCATTAACCTTTATTAAATGTTTTAAGAGAATTTGAAGGTGAGAAGAGAGAGACACTCTAAAGGGAGACTAAAACTCAACCTAATATTCTCATGCAAAGTGTACCTATAATTGGAATAAGAGGGAATGCTACCTAATGTTATCATGCATGGATTCAAACCTAAGGTCTATCATGATCTCTCTTGAACAAGGAATATTAGAGGTCCTAAGGGATCATGGCAAAGAAGAAAGAAAAAGAAGAAGAAAGCATAAGACAATGCAAGTATGCAAACATGTAATGCACAATTAGAATGAAAGTGAGGGAGGAAAAAAGTGTGGGGCAGTAGCCTCCACAAGCACATCTCAACCTCTGGCATGCATATGAGAGATGAAAAGAAGAGGAAAGAAAGAATGCATACAAAAGAAATCAAACAAGCACACAAAAGTGGGATGAAATGGGAGAATGAATCCTACAACCATTTGCCATCAACCACAATGCCCAAAGGCAAACCAAAAGAAAGGGAAGAAGCCATGATCAAATGAGAGAATGGGAGTCAATGTGAGGACAACAAGGAATTCAAATGGGCAATTCAACCATAGACAAACTCAATGATCATGTAAGAATACACAAGAGAAGTCCTCAAAGAATCACCATTCAAGACATGTTTCGAGTACCTCCTAAGAAGGGACTAAACCATCTCAAATGGGACTCTAAGGTCATGGGACAGAGGTAAAAATGAGAGGAGAAGGTACACAAACCAAATAAATAAAAGCACAAAGGAGAATGCAAGCATAGGCATGGAAGAATACCTAAGTCTTAAGCACATTCGATACTTGAACTTCAAGTGGAAAGCCTAAAAGAAATGCACATCTCAACAAGCAATGGACAAGTTTATGACCTAAAAATGATCATTAAAATACCTCAACATGTTAGTAGTATGAATCAACAAGAATTGAGAGCTCAATGGATCCACAAGTGTCACTTCCAAAGCAAACTAGGTCAAGTGTTAGTATGAACCTCCCTTAGAAATAACTTGACTTGCAAGTCACCTCAAAAATAGGAAAAAGGTTCAAAAATATCCAAATAAAATGTCAAATGAACATCAAATAGTTGGCAACCAAAGGCCAAAAGATCACAATCAAAGTCACTTCAAAGCATCATCAAAGAATTTGATTCACTAGGATGCTCCACTTTGTAGGAGGATTGTCGAGGGTCAACAAAAATGAGATTGAATTCAAACCAAAATTCACCAAACCAGGGGAAAACCATCCTATAAAACTCTTTAAATCATCATTGACATGAGAAAAAAGTTTCAATCATTAGAGAGAAAGATTGATCAAGAAACAAAGCAAGAACAAGAAAGAACAATTAAAAGATCAAATAAAAACACTTCCAAGCATTAATTCCATTTTTAATTGAAAAATAAAAGGAAAATAAAAAATAAAAATATCAAAAATTATTTAACATCTCAAAGTATACTAAAAATATTTTTGGGGAATTTTAAAATGCTTGGAGGTATTTTTAAGTAATCAAAATCAAAACAGAAAAAACAAAATAAAAGAAATAAGTAAACAGTGTGAATAGCAAGAAACCAAGGCAAAACAGACTAGGCCCAAATGAAAGGGGGTGTAAAAAGCAATCCAAGCCCAATTAAAACACAAACGGATCAATTAGTGAAACACAACATTTCACTAATTGACGTGGCCTGGTCAACAGACACGCAGGCAAGTCAGCTTCATCTGATTTGTTGATCTCAGCTGGTCAAAGTTTCAGCGTGCATATGTGGCAAGCCACGCAGGCAAAACGGAGGCAAAACCAGACGACGGAGCACTGTGCTCCAGTCATCTTCTCCGATCACACCACCGGAACTGCAAATCTAAAACCTAACCAAAACGTGCAAAATCAAATACCAAATTGAAGCTCGCGCTACGTAGGATCCAAATCTAGGCTTAGTTTTCATTTATCATGCAAGAACTAAGATAATTGAGCGATCTAAGTTTTGAGCACATAACTGAAATGTTCACAAACACATCAAGAACTTATCCAGAATTTGCCTACGCACGTAGGTCTTTAGTATGCAACAAGAATTATGAAGAATCAATGCATATTGAGTGAAAATTTTGGAAGAGAAGAATACCTAATGGAGTCTCTCCGTTGGAGCTTCTACAGGTGCTTAAGCTTGCTCAAACGATGCAGAATCACTCTATGAAGTTCAAGGAAGGTAATACTGGCTTTGATTTGCTTTGAAACTACTTCAATTTCAATTCACAATTTCCCTTTTTCTCTTGAATTCTCCAACTGTAATTGAGCTCTTTATTCACCAAAATGCACGAATGAAGCTTCAAAATTCATCTGAAGCTTTTATATGTTGGATCTAGAATGATTTGGAGGCCCAATTGTGGCTAATTAGAGTGTAATTTTGAAATGCCCAATTTGGAAATTCAAGTTCATGCACACGTGAAACTGGCACCAATTCCCTTGAAAATCATTCAAATCATCTGCTGGGAGTGTGTTTTGATCATGTGGATGTAAATTCTCCCTTGGTTTGATCTAATAATGGAGATTGAATGTGAAACTTCTACTTGAAGTTACTTGCATTTTCACGTGTTCTATCTTGCATAAATCAAACCCAATTTGTGCATTCTCCTTTTTGTGATATTATGACTCAAAATATGCACAAACATGACATGAAAATGAATTAAAACCAATTCAATTTAATTCATGACTTTAAGTCCATTTTCCCATTGATTTTCTTCACCAATCTTCATATCCATGCCAAATCCATGACAAACTTGTGTTTTAGGATGAAATTGATACCATTTGAAGCAAATTTCATGTTGGAGAAAGTTTCATTTGAAGCGCACAAATGAATGAAAAGGACCTATAATCAAAATGACCTATAATCTCACTTTCCCAAAATACCCCTGCCTTGCAAGCTTCATAACTTGAGTTCCAAAAATAAGATGAAGGACTTCTAAGACTTTTTGGAACTCTAAGATCATGAGGAACAACTTTCATGTTCATCAAAAGTTAAGGAGAAACATGATTCTAGGTCAAAAGTGCCTTGGAAGTTGGTTGAATTTTGTTGACTGAAAATATGATTCATCTAAGACCTCTAACTTGCCAGCATCATAACTTGATTTCTAGAAACTCAATGGATGAGTTCTAGTAATCAAAATAAGTCTAGGAACATGCTCTACAAGTTTCATGTTTATGTTGAAGTGAGATTACACTTGTATCGTGAGATATGTGGTCTTGAAGTTAGGCACTAAACAGGGGATTTTACACTGACAAACCTCTGAAACCCTAATTCAGTAACTTCCCACACTCTTGATTCTTCTTGAATTGATCTTGAAATAAAACCTTAGATGCCTCAAAACAACTACCCATGATTCAAATGACTTAGAACTAAGTCTTAATCTCCTTCAAATCCACTATGGATCATGCACTAGGCAGATGAAACCTAGGTGTACAATCCTCTGACTGCAACCTCTTGCACATGATATAACAACTTGAGTAAGCTCCACAATGGCTCTCAAAGTACTTAATGAGCTTCACAATATCTCATATCCATAAACTTGAACTTGTGATCCTCAGATGATCCTCAATTGGCCTCCAAGATAGGAGATAAGCAATATATATCCATTCACTTTCTCAAAGAGCTCTGACCAGCTTCTGATGACTTGATGAGCACTCATGCTTGCTTTGAACCCTTGACAAACCTCCTCTTGATATGCACACCTCTTGATCCCCTGCAAATGAACAATGATATGCAAATGCAAATGCTAGAACAGTGCAGTGAAAACATAAGCCAAGTAAAGAAAAGGTTGGGCAAATTTTGGGGTACAACATTATGCCTTCATCAGTCTCAACATATCGGAAGGATGATAACTCGCTTACTAGCAGGTCTTCTTCACCACAGACGATGACCATCTGATCTTCAAACATGAATTTTAGCTTCTGATGTAACGTTGATGTAATTGCCCCTGCGACATGGATCCAGGGTCTACCCAATAAACAACTGTATGCAGGACTGATGTCCATCACTTGGAATGTAATGGTAAACAAATGCGTCCCGATATTAGTGGGTAAATCCACTTCGCCAATGACTTGCCTTCGAGAACCGTCAAAAGCTCTAACGATTAAAGCGTTTGTTCTCATCTCGCTCCCCTCTACTGATAGTTGACTCAATGTACCCTTAGGCATCACATTGAAAGAAGAACCGGTATCCACAAGAACATGAGATAGCAAAGAGTTCATACATGTCACTGAGATGTGCAAGGCTCTATTATGGGCAGTACCTTCGGGAGGCAACTCTGACTCGTTGAAACCAAGGTACCTACTAGCAGTTATATTTGCGACGACGTCGTCAAATTGTTCTATTGGAATGTCGTGCATCACATGAGCGGTGTTCAAAACTTTCAACAAAGATGATCTATGCGCTGGTGAGCTCATGAGCGAAGACAAGATAGAGATCCTCGACGGAGTTTGCCCTAGCTGATCCACAATCTTAAAGTCGTTCTTCTTGATCAACTTGAGGAACTCTTGATCATCCATGACTTCTTTGCTCTCGGTGACATCCACAGGGGTTGCTGAAGTAGATTTCTCCTTAGGAGGAACGACGGTTGGAATTTGCACTAGCTTAGACACAACCTTTGGAGCAAACACTCGCCCGCTGTGAGTCATCCCTCTAGTGGCTGTTACATTCACGATTTCAGACTCTGAGAACTGGATTTCTCGACCCCCAGAAAACACGGTTGGACCATATTTCCAAGGAACTTCCTTCCCATTCTGATATGGGAATGGTTTAGGAACACAGATAGTGATAAGCTGGATCTTCTTCTTAGGAGCTTCCATAGGAACCTTTCTATATACGATTGTGAATGGCTCGATAGTAGCTACCACTTCCACAGGCTTGGCTCTAGAAAACTGAACTACACCTCGATTCATCAACATCTGAATGCAACCTTTCAACTTCCGACACTGATTAGTATTATCATCACAGATCTGGCATTTCCCATGAAGACCTTTCAATAACCCTTGTTCTCTCAACTTCTTGATCATAACAGTCATCGGAGTGTTCACTTTGTCGACATCTCTAATCAATTCGGCCTTTCGATCATCCTCAATCATATTAACTGCAGGTCCATCATGAGTAGGCAACAGATTATTCTGTATATTGGGACGCTCCTTAGTGAATGTCAGGATTTTTTGATCAATAAGCTCTTGAACTTTGGCCTTGAGAACAATACAATCTTCGGTAGCATGCCCTATGTACCCAGCATGGTAAGCACATGATGCATTTAGATTATGCTTCAGACCAAAAGGAGGAATTGAAGGTGTAATCTCTTTGGGGACTATTGCTCCTTGATGGATCAAATAAGGAAACAACTCCGTGTAAGGCACATGAATTCTGTCAAAATTCATTCGCTTACGGTTGTTCTGATTGTTGTTCTGTCTGTTCTGATGCTGATTTTGGTTGTTTTGCTGAGACTGTTGTTGTTGAGGTTGATTCTGGTTCTGAGAATTCTAAACTTGTTATTATGGATGATACTGATTCGGCAGTTGTTGATATTGAGCAGCGGCAACATAAGGATAAGGATAATACGGAATGGGAGCCATGGGAACCTGATACTGAGGAGAGGCCTTCACCATTACAGCATTTACTTCACCTTCCTTTTTCTTTGAATGACTACTCTGAGGTTTCTTGGTTGGTTGTTGAGCAACGGAACTAGCAATTCTACCAATCTTCAACCCGTTCTTAATCCTTTCACCAATAGTCACCATATCAGCAAAACTTGTCGAAGAACTACCCACCATTTTATCATAATACAACCCTTGCAGAGTGCCCATAAAAATGTCAACAAATTAATTGTCAGAGAGAGCAGGTCGCACCCGAGAAGCCATATCTCACCACCTTTGTGCATATTCTTTAAATGTTTCGGCTGAACGCTGTGACTGATTCTGCAACTGCAATCTGGTAGGAGCCAAATCAATATTATATTTGTACTGTTTCAAGAATTCCTCCAATAGGTCTCTCCACGAGCGAATCTTGCTACGTTCTAAACCCATATACCAATTCAGAGAAGCTCTAGTCAAGCTATCTTGAAAACAGTGCACCAGCAGTTCATCATTATCAATATAGGACGACATCTTCCTACAATACATGGTCACATGACTGCGAGGAAAACTTAAACCCTTGTACTTTGGCAGCTCAGGGATCTTGAATTTCTGCGGTAGCACGACATTGGGAACCAAACACAAGTCCTTGGCTTCCACGCCAAAAGCAGAATATCCTTCAATCGCACGGATTCTCTCATCCAACAATTTGTACTCAGCAGGTATGTTATGAGCAGCAGATCTGACAAGAGCCTGAGGATTTGGAAGCTGTGATGCGGTCGAAGCAGGTATCTGTGAAGAAGCAAACTAAGATGGATATACCAACCCAGAATTTACCATCTGACCAACATTCTGACCCATCTGAAAACCATATGGATAACCGGTAGGAAGTACCACAACAGCAGAAGCTGCCCCGGGGTAGGGCATATAATGAACATTTTGAACCATAGTTTGAGCAGGCCGAGACAAAACCGGAACATGAATAGGAAGACCCCTATACACATGCTCATCTTTTTCAGGAATCTCAACATCAGTAGACATAGGAGTCTGGCGAACCTGTGTCTGAGGAATCTCGAGATCATCATGATTCACCACAAGAGGTGGAATCGGAGTAGGCATGCCCCAAGGATAAGCAGCAGAATTACCATTGGGCATAGGCGTAATGAAAGGTTGATACAGAACAAAACTACCACCGGCAATCTGAGGTGTGAAATTAGGAGGCATTCCCCACGGGAAAGCAGCAGGCATTCTATTCAAACCAGGCTGAACAGAAGTTAGATACACTGCAGGTTGAGCAATAGTCTCAACTGGCGCTTCGATAATTGCTGGAGAGGAAGCAACGACATGATTAGGGATCACTACAGGAGTGACAACAGTAGCATCAGTAACAGTTGCTTCGAATATTGATTTGTGCCGAATAAGCTTGAAGTAATCACTTGAGATGATGATGGTTAAGCTCGAGAGGAAGCACTTCCAATAAAGAAGTTGCTACTCTTTAATGGAGGATTTGAGCTTTTATGAGGTTTTTGGGATGATGATGGAGATGATTGTACAAATGTTGCAGAAAATTCAGAGAATGTGAGAGAATTGAGAGTGAAATGATTCCACAAATGATTCAACCTTGAGAAAATGGTGGAATCCCCAAAGAAAATGGTGGTGATTTGCTTATATAGAGCTTTGCTTCGGAGTTTCTAGGTTCGGAGTGAGCTTTGGATGTAGCCTCAGAACTAGCCTTGGAGTTAGTTACACTCAACTCACTGAGTTGGAGGTTAACTCAGTTAGTTAGGTAGTTGACTCGGTAACCATCCCAATGCAAGTTGAAAATCCAATGGTTCACATGCTTGGCAACAAAGGGTGTATGGTGGTCTTGATTGGAAATGGTGCATTGGACCAAATGCCTTGACATATCTTGAATGTTCTCAAAGCATCTAGAATTGTCTAGAATGTTCCACATAATGCTAGAACCAAATGAACCCCAAAATGTAGAGAGTGGAAGAGCTGTCCCAAAAGTGCAGCATAATCTGCATTTTTGCGCTGGGTAACCGGTTACTCAATATAGGGTAACCGGTTACTTCAGGCAAATTTTTCATATTTTGCTTGAAAAATGGTGTTGTGGCCGCAGTTCCGATTTTTGACCTTTTAATATGATGCATAGGCATAGAAACCTTCATTTTGTGCTTGTTTTGATAATGTGATATCTTTGAGAGGACGTGATCAATCGGGCTTGCAAAAACCTGAAAATTCCTGCAACAAAAAAACACAGAGAAAAAGTGCTAATGTGTATGCCAACGATGCGAATGCACATGTTTATGTAAAAGGGAAAAAGGAGGTTAAATTTCGGGTTACGTCAGCAACCAGTTATCTGATAAGGACGCTCCTTCTGGATATCACCTCCCTGAGATAAAGACAAAGATCCTCCCAAGTGTCTTCACCAAAAACATCTTCCAACCTGGGTCTTTTACCTCTACTTGAATCTTCAGTTCCTCCAAGGTTGATAAGGTATCATGAAGTTTCTGCTCTACCCTGTATCTATGGGAGGACTCCACCCCTATCTCTCTCTTCCTGACTTTGAGTTGTGTCTTCAACTGGTCAATCTGAATACGAAGCTGATCCTCTCTTCCTTTGTTAGTAGTCAAAATAGCATTCCATTGCTGCTTGAATTTGGATATCTCCATATAAGCTCTGTCTAAATCCTCCTTCTTATGCTTCAAGATGCTACAAGTACTTTTTAGATCTTGACCAATCCGCTCTCACATTCTGACGTGCTCAGATAACTTTTTCTCCAGGTTGACTAAAGACTCTGATTTCTTCTTAGCCAAGTAAACAGCTTCTCCTTTGTCATGCTTCAACTGATTGATCTCCTGTTTCAACTCTTCATTCTCTTTGCTCAATTCTTCATTTTCTGCCCAAAGCTTGTTATACCTCAGAATGTCAATTGTCGTAGGCTCCTCAATGACTAAAGGATATAAGGATTCTTTGACAGGAAAAGGCAACAACACTTTCTCTACTCTCTTATGGATCCATCCAAATAAGGGTCATAAGCTCTGCAATCACCTTTACCTAAAGAAATTTCCCCTCTCCTGTGAACCATTCCCCAAACTTCCTTTATCTTAGCCAAAGTATCAAAATCAGCTACGCTTGTGAAGTACAGAGATTCCAACACTTCTTCTTCCTTTGGGGGTCCCCTCAAGGCATAACCAAACTGTCTGACAGCAAGAGAAGGGTTATAGTTAATCCCATCTTTTCTCCCTATCAGAGGTACATTAGAAAAACTCCCACATCTAAAGATAATCTCCACACCAAGTAGATCTCGGTTAAACCAGATAATATCCTTAGATATCAGGCCCATAAGTCTCTCTAACCACTCAGATGTGTCTTTTGTATCAACAAAAGCTCCAATACGAGGAAGATGATCCATGAACCATTTGTGGAATAGTGATGCACAACAAGAAACATTTTTCTCTCTCCTCTTTTCATTTTTGTAATGCACTGAGTGATACAAATATCCTAAGAGAGTAGGTACATGGTTCTTAGAAGCAAAGATGTGAAAAACGTCCATATCAACAAAATCTGGTATATTGGGAAATAGAATAATGTCATATATGCACAATCCCAGAATAGCATTAAAGACTACCCAACAACCTTCCGTAGCAAAATACTGAGCCTTGCCCACCAAGAAGGACAAAGGATAACCATAGGCTCCACTTCTACAAACCACATTACCCACCAGATCATACTTGCTCAAATAAAGAGCATTGGCCAACTTCTCCATATTAGGTTCCTCCTCGGAATGAAAGAAAGGCATTTCTTCTAAGGCTGGAACTCCCATTAGAAAAAAAACTCTCCCAAAGTAGGAACTAGAATATAATCAGGAAATGCTGAGGGTTATAAAACTGTAGCAAAGTATGGATAGCTCATTGTTCGGAACTTGTGACTTTGTGGACGAAACTCAGAATCTTCCCATAATCTCTTTTGAAATCTTCCATGACACCAAAACTAGCCAAGGAAATAAGACTAAATAATGGCCTTAACTTTGGTAGAGGAAACTTGTAGATGATATTCTTGTTCAATTCAACCTCCATCTCAGCAACCAACCAGATCACTAGAATCAAAGAGGAAAATAAGAACCTGAAAACACACATACATGTTAATGTAAAATGATTACGCAAATGCAAACAGGGGATCAAGGTATCCAAAACTGTTGTGCTGTTGACTGAGTTGAACCAAAACTTTACTCTGATAAGAAATCCAAAATACTAGAACACTCAAGATCAAAAGTCTACTTTGACGAGAAACCGGGTTGGTTGAAAGTTAAGGTATCTTGCAAAACCCTTCCCACTCATAGGTAGGACCTAGTCTCTGAAGAGGTACAACATCCTATGCATGTCATCAGTATCACGGACTCTCAGGTCGAGTAACGATGATACGTTCACCATTTCTGGTTTGGCATCATGGTTAATCAAGGAGGTCTCAACTGACTTCCCAATTAATGGTCTCCAGAGTTGTTAGTTTTCAGATCCAACACCCTCTCAACTGTCCAAGATGCACATGATAGGATGTCTTCAAAGAAAGCCTCGTCTGGACGCGAATTTAATGAGGGCTCATGCATGCCAAACATGCAAGCCCGCACTACTCTCCACACTAATACTAGGTGTATACTAAAGCCTGGGTATTGGGCTTATCTCTCAGTGGAACAACCCATCAAACAACACAACAACAGTATAATATGATAACAAAAATTAAATGCTGAAAATAAATGCAATAATATACAACAGTAAAGTACATGTATATACACCCAAAAACACAAACAGACAAGCGCTAGGATTGGCTCGCATAGGGAACCAGAGTCCCCAGCAGAGTCGCCAGCTATCGCAACTGCAAAAAAGGCTGGCGGAAATAAACTGAAGAGTCGCCACTGAATGTTATTTATCCCAAAGAGAGAGAAAGGAAACGATAGAAGAAAACCTAAAAGAACGGGAAAGACAAGGTCATCGCAACCAAATCTTTGGTTCGGGAGTCGCTTACGCAAGGGGAAGGTATGAGCAACCCCTCACGTCAGTTGTACTCAACGGGGTCCATGCTTGTTGTCTAATCAAGGGATGAGTTATCTAAAAACTACTACTAAACCGGGGAAAAAGAAAAGAAGAGACTCGATAAGACATTGTTGCCATATGCCTACGAATTCCCTCGTGCAATGGGAAAGTTAGAGTCAACGTAGTTCGAAAAACTACGGGTGATGGGGGGAAGGTTGTTCACCAAGATATCGTCGTCTTGTGCCTACGTATCCTCATCTGATATGAGAAATCAGAGCAAACATAGTTAGGTAAACTAGACCACTGGTTGGTTAAGTGTTTTTTATGAGAAACGCTAAGTTCCCATTCCAGCAGTTAGGGTCGATACCTGTTTGCGGTAGAACGGAAAAGTAACGTACTCTTTTCTAAAAACGATTTGAAGAACAATCCCGAAGGATAAAAAGGTTTGAATTTGGTTTGTTGGTTTTAGTGAAGTGGATTGAGTTAGTTTGAGACTCACGTTGCACTAAAGACTATGACATATGAGCGAATGCGTTGCATATCGCTCAAAGGGCATACACTAGACACTCTAGACAAGTGAAGAGAAACCACCCACTCATCATTCCCCATGTACTAAAGGCTCATAGCATGCAACGTTTGTCATTCTTTATTAAATGACTTAGAGTTGTTTGAGATGAGAAGAGAAGGCTCAAAAAGAAAACACTAAAGGAAACTAAAAACCCTAATGCTATCATGCAAAATGGTCCTAAAGTTGAGATAAAAGGGAAGTCTACCTAATGTTATCATACAAATGATGGACCTAGAGTTTAGATGGAAGGGACTATCCTAATTGTTAACATGCAAAGGATTGAAAGCCTAGTGTCTCTTCTACTCCCATCTTAAACAGAGGGACTAGGAATCCTAAGGGATCATGTGAGCAAGCACAAGTAAACAATATCCAATTCAATCACAAATGAAAACAAAGATAGAATAAGTCTCAAAGAGAAAGGAGAAGAAAGATGCATAAGGAACAACAAAATGTATATGCAAACAGAAGAACAAATCAAATCAAGACCAAAACCTCAAACACAAAAGGTCAACCCAAACAAGATGGACAAACACCTCAAGTCAACATATCATTGGTGCATCACATATCCAACTCACACCCAAGATGTGCAGACAAATACAAGGGTAAGGCAATCCAACTCCATCAATCAAATGGATCAAAAACCTCACAAGGAAACAAAACCAAACAAGAAGCAAAGCAAAATGAAACCAGATGACTCAAGAAGCAAAGTAGGGCTGCAACAACATGATCCAAAGGTTGACATCCAATCATGAAGATGTGACAGGGATCACACAAGTTTGAATTTCAAATTCAAACTTCCAAGTGAATCAACCATCATCAACATCCACAAATGAGAGATCACACTAAAGCAAACATAAATTCGTGTCAAGGGCTACATTTTAGCAACAAATTTGGATCCAAATGGTTGAGAATTATACCTGTTGAACTCAACCTTGAAGCTCTGAAAATGGAGTTCCCTAGCTTGGTTCAGGCCATGATTCTTCAAGTTCTTGATCTGGTTAGCTTCACTGAATATTGGTGTAGCTAACTGAGTGTAGAATTTGAGTGTTTAAGGTGTGGAAATAGAAATTTGAAGTTCAAGCTTAAGAGTTCAAATGGGATCTTAGCATAGTGGTTTTGGCTATCAAAAGCTTGTGGAAATGGGTGGAAATGACTCCCTATTTATAGGAGAAGGTTTTTGAATCAAAATGGAGGGTGAATGAGGCAATTTGGATGGAAATCGTGCACACCTGCAGCATGAGCAAAGTGTGACTTGCTATCTGTCAAAACTCACTCAAATCATGTGTTTCAAGGTGCTAATCACTTCAGGAAAGTTGGTTAAACATGTTTAAGTGAAATTTGTGCATTAATTTGGTGATTAGAAGCCGATTCAATCAAATTCAAATCTGACTTGAAGTGAAAATCCATCTTTGAAATGCAATTTTTGTAGCCATGGTTCTCAAAATGTAGGAAGCTTTAGGAGATGATTCTTCTTGCATTCGATAGAGGGAGATGAAATCTTTACAATATGAAAAGAAAATATTTATTTGGCAGCTTGAGTATAGTGATATGGTCTTTCAAAGTAACCTCCATGAAAGAGTGCAAAGTTATAATAATAAAAAATAACTGTCATTAACGGCTAGCAAACGAAATCGAGACAAGTGTCGCTATGCATGCCTTCAAATCCTAGAAGCGTTCCACGTGTCTCCTTTAAGGAATAGATGAAAATGAACTTTCTCTCTTTTATTTGAATTCAAATGATCTTGTCGAAATACCTTAGTGACACCTCTGTAGAATCAAATCTTCCAACTGTTGAGAAATATCCCTAAGTCCGTAACATAAATTCTCCTGGCGAAAGGACGTCTTCGAATCCCATTCCAAAATATGGCTCCAGTTGAAATGATCAAATTTCTTCAGGAACTATATTTCCTACTTTTAATTCCATTGAGGCGTCAAAATTAAGAGCCAACAAGTTGCCCCCCAAAAATGTCATTTTCAATATCAATGAAGAAAAATACATTTTTTGATAATATCATTCGACGCCTCAAACGACTTTTGCATGTTTTTGATGTCTCTTACTATTCTAAAAACTTATGATGTCATGATCATCATATCAGTTTTTGAAAAACGTCTCATCAAAGCATGCCACAATCTCTAGCCATCATCACGATTCCGAGATCCTAGGAAATTGTGCACTAGGCATTAACTTCCCACGTTTCATCAAACGGCCCTTGTGGGACACGTGTCCCACTAACTATCAGCTCTTTAATGCAGACTTGAGGTCCTTTGAGCTCCCACGAGCTTATAAATTATTCCAAACTTAATCATTTTAGCTTTTACACTCCCAAAAAATCTTCATACACTCTCCTTCCCTCTACACTTTCCAAACTTCCAAAAAAAATCCAAATTCTCTTAAATCTTAACAATGGCGTCTTCAACCACCAATGTTAAAGATTCCAAGAAAAGCCACAAATATAAAGACCCGAAGAAGATTTTCCAACTTCCTCCCTTTGACACACTGTCAGCGCCAATGATGATGGGAAACCAACATTTCCTCCCCGAACCACTTGAGGAAGAAAAAAGAAAGATATATGAATCTCAGGTACTCATTCCCCTTACTGTTTCTGGTAAAATACATGCACTATGTGGTCCTTTGCCTTATCTTAGTTTTGATCATAATAAATCTAGGGAATTTTTCCTCTCTTACCATAAATCAAAACCGATAGGTCAGGCAAACAAAACTAGGGTTGAGAAAACTTCTTTTGATGCGGTAGTATTGAACAACATAGATTTGAGGTATATGAACAATAGTCTTAGAGTTTTTAGAGCAACCCCATCTTTTCAAAGAATCTGACGATTATATGAACTGGCTAGCGAAAATAGAGAAAGTCAAATCCCAAACCTGGAAGAACCTAGGAATCTACGACTTGATTATGCTATCAAAAACGAGTCTTGATTATTGTCCGACTATGTTGGTTTCTTCCTTGTAATTTTGGGACAACACCCACTTTACTTTCCATCTCCCTTGTGGGATGATGACCCCTACATTCTTCGATATAGTAGCTATCACAAGGCTTAAACCCGCTGGAAACCCCTATGATCCCGACCTAGAATCTGATGATTCCATAGGTTTTGCATCTGCCAAAGCCACATACTCTCACTTTATAACATACTTCTTCGACAAAACAACTGATGATGTTTCTGATTGAGAACACATAGCTTTTTTGACTGTATGGCTATCCCATTATGTCTTTTGCTCAAAGTCTCTTCAAGTAGTTAGGAAATACTTAACCCTGACCACTCAACTTCACAAAGGCCATGATATCTTCCTAAGAGAAATGATCTTAGGGAATCTTTATGAGTCTCTAAGTGAAGGAGTAGCCCAACTTAAATACTTAGGAGAAAAAGGAAACCTTTTGATGTCTGGTCCCTTTTGGCTGTTACAACTCTGACCGAATGCCTCATTCGAAGCCAGCCTCCCCAATAAAAATCCAATCGATGAGACTACTGAAGACATCAAGAATAGGAGAGTCGAATGGACTCGCTTGGTCCAACTTACTCCCAGCGAAGAAGAACAAACCCTCAGGACAACATTCTTAAGTTATGTCATGTTGTTTGCCAAACGTCATGAGTTTACATCGAACATAGATCCATTTACTGCAAGGAAATATGGTCTTGAGTGGTTCACCAGACCTTTCCCAACCCCAACCAAGGCTCAAAAAGCAGAATCCTTATAGATCTAGGAGGCTTTCCTGATTCCAAGGTTGCTAACGCTTCGACTGAATATGTCAATGTCTCAAGTGGCTTTGGTTGCTTACCAACCAAATTTGGTGGCTCGACAGCTTGGATTGGTCCAAGCTCTTCCCAAGTGTCTCTTTGAAAAGAAAGGTGCCCTTCTGCTTCATCATGTGAAGTATACTGAAGAGATGACTTCGATGCAACTTGCTCGCTACTCTAATAAGGCTCAACTCATCCCCACTGGTTTTGAATCGTGTTTCTTTTGCACCCCAGAATTCAACCACTGGTGGTCAACATACTATGCAGAGGAGTTCTTCGATGATCCTTCTTTTACTCAGCATATTAACCAAGCTTTCCTCTCTGTGCAGGAGAAGACCAAGAAAGGTACTTCGACACACATCAAAGAAATCCAAGCATTCCAGAAGTACTTTGAAACTGTTTATCGACCAGATGATCTTAGTCGAACCGTCCGCGAGGCAGATGTTAAGCTAAAGTAAAAGTTTTTAAAGAAAATGGAGAACTTAGAACTCCATTTGTTCGTTCCTCCTAGGGAACGGTACGCAATGGCTTTCAAAAAATTTCCTCTCAAATTTCCTCGACTACCAAGTACTGACTTTAGAGTAGCCCTTGCCCCTCCATTTCCATACTGGTTTTTCTATGGGGATTCTATAAAAATCCTTTGTCAATAGTCGAAACCGAAAGCTCAACGGGTGGTTGTGACTATGCATACTCTAGATTGTTTCAAAGATCCTCTTCATATCCGTATCGAGGATGTTCGCATCAAATCCGAAATATATGAAAGTGTGGGATGGGAGGTTTTCGAACTAGATTTACCCTATTTGATTTTTTATCATCTTACTTGTATTGTTCTTGTTTAAATTTCAGCTATCAATGTTGCACCTAAAAAGAAGAAACAGATCGAAGAAAAGACAGAAGAAAGCAGTCAATTTACTAAGGTAAATCTCTTACTTAATTCTTCTTTACTGCAAAATCTCATGTTGTCTGATACTTCAACTTTTTTCTCCTCAGAGCTCTCGAAGGTCACCCCTCACGCTAAAGTGTTTCACCCCAAATTTTGACCCTTATATTTTCATCATCATTTTAGGATCATATTCATTTGTTTATCTAACCATAACCAGTTTCCAGTTTGTCTTTGTTTAGTTACAGGTGAATCAGGGTTCCGTACAATCGGAAATCGAGGGTTCGATAATTTAATTAGTCAATGTATTGGGTCGTTTCCCCATGGAAAAGGCCTCTACACAATCAAAGACACTCCATTGGGTCAAGCATGAAGCCAAGTTGATATTGTCACCCAAGGATTAAAAACAGTACAGTTCAGGACCCCCGATTAGGGTTTCTGACCAGGAAAGGTCAACTGTGGTTTGACTTTTGGTTCAAATGGTGTTCCAATAATGGTATCTTGGTCCATTAAGTTCCTATGGCTTAGTAAAGTCCATCCAAAGAATTTCAAGTCCTCAGGATGTCCGGATCATCAACGGTTGACTCGGTTGGCACCGATCGATCGAACGGTTGACCAAAAAGTCAACTCTTCAACGATAAGGAATTTGACTTCAAGGTGTGAATCAAAAATGTTCATTATATCATATTACACCTCCCCATAAAATTTCATGACCATTGGATCAAGGATTGAAGAGTAATAGAAAAATCGGAAAATTAGGGTTTCGAAAGGGGCAAGACCATAACTCCTCAACCACACATCCAAATGAAGTGGTTCAAAGCTCATTGGAAAGCTCTTGAAAAATCCTACAAAAGCCTCAAAGTGGTCCATGATCAGAAAATGCATAGAATTGGAGTTATAGCAAAATTCGTTTTTGAAGGGGAAATAACTTAGAAAATTTCAAAGTTATTTAACACTTGTAAGTGGTTTTTTCAGAAACTTTGAAGGGTTTTTCAACCTAGTTCCATCAAGAAGTTGAAAATTTCAAAAACATGAAAGTTGTAGAGCTACTTAAGGTCTTTCCAAATTATGGTAGAACTCCTCAATACCATGTTTGAGCAGGAAGTTATGCACCATAGAAGTTGGGTCGGTCACACTTGGAACCACTTTGTCAAAATTTCTCAAAACTGAATTTTCACAACTTGAGTCATTCTCCACCCTTGGATTATGTTACAAACTGATAATATAAGGTATGGATGAAGAGAAAACCATAAGGGAACTTGGTTTGATGAACATTGCAAGTTGATGGCAAGTAGACATTATTTTATTCAAATAATTGGAAGAAAGAGAAACTTTTCAAGACATGTGGCAGCTGCAGTCCCCTACTTCTCTAGAATCATCTTAGGTCACCTCACTCCCTCATATTTGCTGGTTTTCTTCTGCATTGAGCCATGGAGTTAAGGTGAAGATGGCTGCCACTAGATTTGGCAAGATTTTCTTCACAAATCTCCCTCCAAAAGTGGTAAATGACCAAGGCTACCCTCACTCTTGCTTGGCTATAAATAGAGGCCTCCTATATGAGTTGAAAGAGACCAGAGCAATCTGATAAAACCATAGCTCTCACTCTCCTCTCATCCATCAAGAATCCTAAAATCTTTAAAACTTCCATTTTCACCAAAAAACTGTCTTGAGCAAAACTCTGCTCAAGACCAGTTCCATCCCTTCCAAACCTCTAAAAAGCATCCATACAATTCTTAAATATCATATAGAAGGTTTCTATACCTTTAAACCTCCAAAAAATACCATTTTGCTAAAAGTCAACTTTCACACTAAGAAAGTTTGACCACCATCTTCAAAACTTGCCAAATCTTGGTCTAGGCTGTTTCTTGCTGATCTAACCATCCACACACCTCACATATGTCATATTACAACTGTCTAAGGCATTAAAAACCGACTGGAAATCCATTAACTCCAACTTTCTTAAAGTTTGGTTTTGTTGCTTCAAGAAGAAGCAAGCTTCATATCATTGCAAAGGAAGGAGCACCTATGGGTTTCTAAGCTTTTTAGCTTGTCCAAGGCTGGTCAACAAGAGGTATGTGATGTTTTAACTCTCTAGAAATCGTACATTATCATGTATTGCCATTTTGTGAGGATTTTTATGAAAATGTACCATGGCTGCTCTATTAGGTTTCTTTGTCAAGATCTTAGTTTTATGTTCATAATGCTTGTTTTGTCAAATATTTTATCATTTGTAAATGATATGTGGATGTTAGATTGTAAGTTTGTGCCTTATTATCATGTTTAGGTTTGTTAGTGATATGTTGGTCACTTGTTAGTTTTAGGATCCAACCTTGAGAAAGTAGTGTGCTTGCCCTAAAACTATGAATATTGGCTCACTAATAGGATAGGTAGAGGACTTGTAAGTTGCTCATGGATCCCCCTTGACCTTGATCATGTATGAATCAATGTGGCCTTTTGTTCATTATGATGCTTGGTTTTGCTGCCAAATTTGATTCAATATGTCATTCTTTGATTTAATGAGTTTTTGCATAACTTGAGGTTGTGAACTCATTTGTTTATCCATTTCAAGAGTGTGTATGTTGTTGTTTTGCTCAAAATCTGCCTAAGATTCAATTTGCTATGTCATGCCTCAAACTGTTGCATTTTTTAAATACCATGAGTTCAATATGTCATTTTCTGTCTCAAGCATTGTTTACATGATTAGTGTGCATTAAATCTTCATCATATTTATTTAAAATTTGTGCACAATCCCATTTTCTCCAACTGTCATGGTTTTGGCTTATTGTATGTTCAAATTGTTGTTCTTGCATAACATAAGTTTACAAATGCCAAGTTCTGTTTTGGTGAAAGTTTCATCCATTTTCTGAGTTAAACCTCATCTGTTAGCATCATCATCATGTGTTTGTGATCTCTTTTTCATGAAATACATCTTTGCCTTAAAGTTGCCCTGTTGTGGTGAATATCTATGCCTAGGCAGATTTTCCAATTTTTGCACCAACATATCAATTTTCACACCACTTGACACAAACTCTTCAATGAACTCAAAACACTTTCATAATGATATTTGTGGTGTGTGTACATTGTTTACTTGTGCTGTCATGACTCACTTTTGCATTTCACAATCCAAACACACTCACACACTAAATCTGCCATAAGCATTACCAAATTATTGTTCTGTTTGCATTTGTCTAATCTTTGAGTTGTAACTCATTCATATACTTGATTTTGATGTGTGAGGATGTTTGGTTTGATCCAGAATTATCTGCATTTACACTTCACCTTCCAACTGCATTTTTGAGCTAAAACCTACCATGAGTATGCCAAATTCCTGCTTACTTGCAATATGTCCATTTTCTAAGTTATGACTTATTCTTTGCTACATTTATAATGTGTGTGTGCAATGTTTGTCAACATGAGGCCATTGATTCATAACTGGACCAGTTTGTACCACCTATTGCTAACAGTTTTGAAAACCACTAGGGCACACACTTCATTCTTTTTGGACTTGATTTTTTAAGGTAACTCATTCAACATTGGACCTCTAGTTGCATTTGAAACATGTTGTATACATATTTTCTGACCACAAGCTGTTCCAATCTTGTTGTTTTCAAATATTGCATTGTATTGTATTAAGTGAGTATTTAATGGTTAATTTTCAATTCCTTGATGTTTGTGAACAATTTTAAAGCATGTACACACTTTATATGATGATTGAAGATTGTATGTGGGATCGATTTAAACAGATCATGCTTCCTCTTTGCTTTGGCTTTCAACTTGCATCCTTCATTTCTCATTTAGCATAACAGTTGTGCTTTAATGTGTATATTGCCATGCTATCTTCTGCCTGAGTATTGTTGATTGATGTGTTTGGTTTGAGTGCATCTTCATAGACATGATTAGGATCCATAGACCATGTGCACAAATTGAATTTTGTTCAATCTTCCCATTCTGTCTTGACAGTGACAGCATTTTCATGCTTCATGTTGCAATTCATGTGCCAATTATATGATTGTTGATCTTTTCTTGAGTCTTAAGGGTGCAACACCTCTGTTATGACCTATATGTTGTGTGGGCAAAGTTTTTCACATGTATTGGAACTCATAACTGTTTGTAATTTTCAAAATGCATGTCAACTCACCAACATTGCAGCTGTCATTGGTTTTTGAAAGTCACTTAGTTTGTAAACTTCCTTATGGTTTAGACACATTCTATATGTTGTTTTGAGCATGTATGTATGGTTTCTTCACTCCAATTTGGCCTGTTTTACAATCTCACTATCTCACTTGCCATAACTTAATTTTCATCTTATTCTCACATGACAGTTGGACTTGCACCTCCTAAGCAGTTGGTTTGAATGCATGAACATGATATGTATGATATTTGAATTGTGTTTGAGCCCCTTCTCTGACCATTGTATGATTGGTTTGTTCATTTGCTTCATAAATGCATTTTTCATCCAAATAGCAACCACCATCGTGTTTTTATTTCAAGACATGTTTTCAAAATTCTACCTGGACCATCCTTTTCCTTGTTTAAAAATACCCAAAATTGATCTAAGGTTTGCTTGATTTGGTTGAGAAATGAGTGAGTTGCATACCAAAACGTATTTGTGAACATGCCTTGTTTTTGCTTCATTTTTGTGCCCAGAAAATTAACACACCAAGCCATATATATTTATGGGGGTGGCTATATCAACGGATGTATAGCCACCCAAGTGGTTAATGCCTTGCTTTGAAACTCCTTATCATGCCTTGTGTCCTGAGTTCGAGCCTCAGCGAAGCCTTTTTTTGTTTCAATTTATTATTCCCCATGTTTATTTATCTTATTCATCCTTTCCATTTAATTTCACAAGGGCGCATGTGGCCTGGTGGTAAGGTGTACTGCTTGTGGTTCTAAAGGTGGTGTGTTCAACACCCACCAAGTGCATCTTTATTTTAATTACCTATTTATTTATTTGTTTCTTCACAATATTCAAAAATTCATAACTTGTTCAAATTTAATTCTTTTTAGTAATTCTTTTTGCTAAATTCTTGTGTTAATATATTTTTTCACATGATATATGATTCACATTTTTATCCCTAATCCTAGCCTTAGGATCTGAGTCTCCGTGCTCATGTTTACCATCCCGCCGTGGACAACCTTTTTATCCTTTATCCTAGCCTTAGGATTCGAGTCGACGTGCTCGCTTTTACCATCCCACCGTGGACATCCTTTATCACAACAATCTCAACATAGATTTAGGAGTCGCCACACTCTCTATAAATACTTCCTTATGAAGGCTTGCAACCCTTTGGAACCTTGACCACATTTAAGAGTTCTTCATCCCTAGTTAGGGGAACTACGAACGCTTTGATTTCTCAAAGTTCCTTTTGAGAATACGTAGGCATAAGGCCCCGATCCTTGGCGAGCAACCTTTTCTTGTTTCCTTCGTTTCAACCTTTATCTTTACCCTTAGCACTTTCCCTTAGCTAGCAAACTTTAGCAAACACAAATATTAACAAGAGGTTCCTGTAGAGTACTACAGATGTTTAGGATGTGAAATACCTACCCTAGGCATAACCAATCCCCGAACCTTTAGATCTCTCTTTGCTTAGCTTTAAGCCTTGATTTTTGCTTTGCATTTTTAATAGGTTTTTCTTTCTTTAAACCTTTCCTTTCCGGATAAATTAAAGTCCGGTTGTGAATTTAAGAATTAAAGATTCAAGTTAATCAAATAGCTTGGTATCACGATTCTCACCGCAACAGAAATGGCGACTTCACTGGGGATTCTTCACTCCCCTAAGAGGATTAAGCCCACCCTTTTTATATTTATGTTTGCTTTATGTTTACTTGCTTCTATATTTGTATATATTTGTACATCTACCTGTTTGTGCTTGGGTTTTTCTGTATGCAGGTTTGTTACTTTGAGTGGTGAGGATAAGTCCTATACCCGGACTCGAGTGCACTTATGATAGGATGGTGGTATATTCAAGAAGGCTTATAGGGAGTTGATTCCCGACTAAGCTAACTTGAGAAACCACCGCTCAGTGGAGGCCCTCTTGAGAGTTAGTTTTGTTGAACGAGTATTCGTGAAAACATTACTACTTTCAATTTAGGAGCCTTTGACACTGAGGACCTTTAGTTACCTTTTATCCCCACTTGGCCTTTTAGGACGTAGTGCGAGAGCTATGAGGGAGTATTCTCGAAGTAGTTAATACGCGATACTACACTCAAACGATACTCTCTTGAGAATATTATTGATTTCCAAGTAGTTGGTATGTCAATAATATCCGAAAGATGGGTCAATGACTTTGGGAACTTTGTTAGAACCCGTTGTGCAGGTGCTTTACCCCTAGTACATACCATGTGGTTGGTTCTTTACCCAAACCTCATGTTGTGATCTTGAACCTTTGATCCTGTTATGTGTGTTTTGCTTCCTGTCTTGCATCGCATTGCATTGCATTTGCATCTTTGCATGGTTTGTAGCATACCTTTGTTTGTCCAGTCGCTCATCTTCAGTTGTCTTCATCGTCCAGTGCGCCTTTGAGTCGCCAAATTGATTCCTCGACACCGATATCGGACTAGATCTAACTATAGACACAAGATGTCAGAGCAGGAAGCACACAACACATAAGTCTGAATGGAGATCGATGAGTTGAAATCAGACATGACTAAACTTACTGAGATGCTTCAAGTATTGATTGCCAGAGGAGAGCCATCTCAAAGGACTGTCATTCAAGAAGTTTCAAATGCTGACCCTCCTCCTGTTTAGATGCCACAATCTACTTGGCTAGAGTTTGGTTTACCTCCCAACTACTCTCCACCCCTTGCATCTACTATTATGATTGGTCCGACTATCAGACCAGTTTTTCAAGCTCCCATCTTTACAGAGCCCAGACCTGTGGTCCACGCTGTTGCCCAGAATGGCCGAGCTCCCTTTGAGACTCTTTTCTTTGACTACAATACTGCTAGTGCTCAAGGAGAAGACCATGAAAATTTTGTCGAGCCTGAGATTGTCCGTGAACAGTTTCAGAACATAGACAAGAGACTCAAAGTTGTTGAGGGTACTGACTTCTTTAACATTGATGCTGACAATATGTGCTTAGTCTCTGGCCTCGTCATGCCTTCTAAGTTTAAGATTCCCGAGTTTGTGAAATATAAGGGGCACTCATGTCTAAGAGCCCATTTGGTTATGTACTTCCGAAGGATGGCAGCTTACACCAACAATCAGAAGTTGCTCATCCATTGCTTTCAAGACAGCTTGAGTGAAGCTTCTCTTAAATGGTATATGAACTTGGAGCATAACAGCATTCACTGCTTCCAAGATCTCGCCAACGCTTTTATGAAGCAATACAAATACAATCTGGACATGGCCCCTGATAGCCGTCAACTTCAAAACATGTCTCAAAATGAGAAAGAATCATTCAAAGAATACGCTCAACGTTGGAGAGAGTTAGCTTCCCAAGTTGAACCCCCTCTAGTAGAGAAAGAGCTAACTGAAATTTTCATGGATACTTTGTCTCCTTTCTATTGGGAAAGGATGATTGGGAGTGTATCTTCAAACTTCACAGACCTGGTGACCATTGGCCAAAGGTTAGAAGAAGGACTAAAAAAGGGTAAGGTATCCAAAGTTGTTAAACCTTCTAATGGTGCAAAGAAATCCTTTGGGACTTTCCATAAGAAGAAGGAAGAGCAAACCAACGCTGTCATGGTTGAAGTGAGAAATCCTTGTCCTCAGCCAAGGTATAATCACCCTGCTATTGCTGCCGTTACTGCTGCTGCTGCTCCACGACCAGCTCAGATTCCTCAATGTCTAACTGTTGGACAAAACCAGTATCGAAATAGGAATCAATTCGATCCTATTCCCATGACATATAAAGAATTTTATCCTGATCTAGTTCAACAAGGGTTGATTACTACAAAGGCTTTGCAAACTTCTAATCCTCCTCCAGCTGGATTTAGAGTTGACCTTCATTGTGCTTTTCATGAGGGTGCCCCAGGCCACGACTTAGAACACTGTTATGCATTGAAAGCTAGAGTGTGTGAGCTGATTAAAACTGGAATCCTTGGTTTTAAGGATAATCATCCAAATGTCCAAAATAATCCATTGCCATAACATCAAAAGTGAAGCTTCAGTCCGACTCCAGCAGACTATCTTTTTTGAGCGCCAGTGTTTCAGACAGGACAACTCATCTTTGTTCTGATTTAGTCACTATGCCTCTTGTTTCTCATTGTTTGCATTTTCCTTCATTTTATTTAAGCTGTTTGCTTTTATTTAGTGTTTGTACTTTCATCTTAATGAATGAGCATCATAACTTTTGATTTCAAATCATTTTGCCTATTGTTTGCACTTTTATGCTTTATCTTTCAAATATTTACTCCTTGTCCAAATTTCTGATTATACAAACATTTGAGGGAGGATGATGAAAACGTTATACCCATAACTGTTGTTAGTATGCTTTCAATCAAACTTTGTTGACGATGTAAGGCATTGTTTCAACTCCCAAACACTGGAGAAATAAGGAAGTTAATCCCTTGTCAACCCCTTTCGAGCCTAGAAGTTGGAGTTTTTTTCTTTACAAAAACCCGCATTTTTAACCCTGGGGTGGGTAGTTCTCAGTTAACTTGATTGTGTGTTCATACAAGACACCTTTTATATAAAGGTTTCAACCACAATTTATATTCCCTCGCACACAACAAATAAGTGTCGAAGATGTTTTTCAATTCAAAAGGCCGATGATGGTTCACCGTGGTCATTAAGCTAGGCAATCACTTTCTTTCAAAAAATATATATCAAAAGAAAAAGCCCGCTAAGTTAAAACCTATGAAGGAGACTTAGGCAAAACTGGGGCATCCCGCTGACTGTAAGTTTCAAAAGAAACAGTTTAGGCAAAAGTTAGGGATAATAAATAGAGGAGATCTTTAAATCCTTTAATTTCAAAACAACCAAATATTGTAAAGAAGCAGTGACTGCCTTTTCAAAAAGTCTGTTGACTTCCGAACCATTATCATTACTATAGTCAGTGCAATTCCTATAGGAACCTGAATGCATAGTCTGAGTTAACTAAGCATAGGACTAGAGATCATCACGTAGATTGGGTGGGTACAAATAAACTTTGAGCCTTTATCCTTTGTTTCTTAAACCGTGAACCAGGCCACATTACAACCCTCAAAAGACCTAATTGAAACAAGGTTATTTTGAAAGCATGCTACAGCAAGGTTACGTAAACTGACTCCAAAAGATCTTTGCAAATCAATTATTTTGGCAGTACACCTTTGCTTTAAACTTTGAGTGTCTTGAACCACCGTGTTCCGATCAATGACCCATTTATTTTGCATCTTTCAAAAATTATTTTGATTTCAAAAGTTGCATGAACTTTACATTACCATGTTTGCATGAACACTTTTGCTTGCAAACTGGCTTTCCTCTTAAGAAATTTTCAAACATTGAGAAACTTGGTCAAGTGATCCTATCAGGGGCAGGTTCCTTTTACATCCTGTTTAAGAATCAATTCAAGATTTGGTCAAGGCAGGGCATTCTCAGATTTGGTTTATCCAGAAGATATTTCAAGGCTTAGACTGGGGCAAGCTCTCCAAGCACCCAGTGAATCAGTCATTTTCAACATCAACAAGCTGAAGCAGTTATCAGCTCATCTACAACAGACAGCTAAACTGGGGCAGTTTACTTGAAGAATCCCCAATCAATTATTCACCTTTCCTGCAAGGATCATCAATTTGATGCAATTTACAATTGTAGTGGAGGTATGCTCAACAGTAGCATCTTTAGTCCCCAAGCAGATTGACATTGATCTCCGTGTTAAGGAATCAGTCTTCCAGTATTGTCATCTCACCAAAGGAGTCGAGTCTTATCATCAACATCTGCATTTACATTTAATCATATATCATATCATATTCGTATACATATGCATATTGCATATCGTGGGTGCTTTAGTCCCCATTTGATCTTTCTCCCGAGGTCGTGTTTTACCCGCGTCTTGCCTTGTGGACATTTCCAATTTACTTGGCATCATGGGTGTTTCATTCCCCATCTCCCTCTTTCTCCCGAGGTCGTGTTTTACCCGCGTCTTACCTTGTGGACATTTCCAATTTACTTGGCATAATGGGTGTTTTATTCCCCATCTGCCTCTTTCTCCCGAGGTCGTGTTTTACCCGCGTCTTACCTTATGGACATTTCCAATTTACTTGGCATCATGGGTGTTTTATTCCCCATCTGCCTCTTTCTCCCGAGGTCGTGTTTTACCCGCGTCTTACTTGGTGGACAAATTTCAATTTGCTTGGCATCGTGGGTGTTTTATTCCCCATCTGCCTCTTTCTCCCGAGGTCGTGTTTTATCCACGTTTTACCTTGTGGTCAAAGTCCAACTCACTTGGCAACTACTGAACAGTTTGGGTCGTGCTTATCTGATGGTTTTCCAGATATTTATTTTTCTCTCTCTGATGGTTTTCCAGATTGAGTCTTTGTTCTTTGTTCTGATGTTCTTCCAGAACTTATCTGATGGTTTTCCAGATATTTATTTTTCTCTCTCTGATGGTTTTCCAGATTGAGTCTTTGTTCTTTATTCTGATGTTTTTCGAGAACTTATCTGTTGGTTTTCCAGATGTTTATTCCTCCTTCTGATGGTTTTCCAGATTGAGTCTTTGTTCTGATGTTTTTCCAGATGCTCCCTTTAAATTATGATGTTTTCCCAGAATCTTTCCGATGTTTTTCCGGATATATATCTTTTATTCTGATGTTCTTCCAGAACTCCTTTGTTGCTTATCTGATGTTCTCCCATACATGTCTTCAAACTTTTTCCCATACATTTTAAATACCCTTCTAAAATGTTTCAGATGGTACCTTCAAAATATTTATCTTCAATGTGTCCGGAGATTATTCGATGTTTTTCCGAGTATCTTTGATTTGTTTCAGAGTTCACTCGATGTTCTTCCAAATGTCTCTGATGTTTGTTTCTATGTCCCTGTTATGTCTCCCATTTTCTCCTTACCTCGTTCATTGACCTTTTGAATGTTGTGGCTGTTTTTCATCCAGTTCCGCTCAACGATGATGATTGTCGCTTCCCTGGTGTTGATGTCTTTCCCTAGTGAGTAGTTACTCGTTGTTATACCGTTCTTTCATTTGTCTTGCATCATAAAGCATCACTTAGAATTCATTACATCTTAGCATTTGTCCTTTTGCGTACCATCGGATCTAAGCGACAAAGTTTCTGGTTTTCTATATTTAAATATCTTTCACTATGATTCTATTCAGATTGACATCTCTCAAAACCATCTAGTGAAGATATTTAAATAGGGGAATCTGTTGCACCCCAAATTTTGACCCTTATATTTTCATCATCATTTTAGGATCATATTCATTTGTTTATCTAACCATAACCAGTTTCCAGTTTGTCTTTGTTTAGTAACAGGTGAATCAGGGTTCCGTACAATCGGAAATCGAGGGTTCGATAATTTAATCAGTCAATGTATTGGGTTGTTTCCCCATGGAAAAAGCCTCTACAAAATCAAAGACACTCCATTGGGTCAAGCATGAATCCAAGTTGAGATTGTCACCCAAGGATTAAAAACAGTACAGTTCAGGACCCCCGATTAGGGTTTTTGACTAGGAAAAGTCAATTGTGGTTTGACTTTTGGTTCAAATGGTGTTCCAATAATGGGATCTTGGTCCATTAAGTTCCTATGGCTTAGTAAAGTTCATCCAAAGAGTTTCAAGTCCTCAGGATGTCTGGATCATCAACGGTTGACTCGGTTGGCACCGATCAATCGAACGGTTGATCGAAAAGTAAACTCTTCAACAATAAGGAATTCGAATTCAAAGTGTGAATAAAAAATGTTCCTTATATCATATTACACCTCCCCATAAAATTTCATGACCATTGGATCAAGGATTGAAGAGTAATCGAAAAATCGGAAAATTAGGGTTTTGAAAGGGGCAAGACCATAACTCCTCAACCACACATCCAAATGAAGTGGTTCAAAGCTCATTGGAAAGCTCTTGACAAATCCTACAAAAGCCTCAAAGTGGTCCATGATCAGAAAATGCATAGAATTGGAGTTATAGCAAAATTCGTTTTTGAAGGGGAAATAACTTAGAAAATTTCTAAGTTATTTAACACTTGTAAGTGGTTTTTTCAGAAACTTTGAAGGGTTTTTCAACCTAGTTCCATCAAGAATTTGAAAATTTCCAAAACATGAAAGTTGTAGAGCTACTTAAAGGATTTCCAAATTATGGTAGAACTCCTCAATAGTATGTTTGAGCAGGAAGTTATGCACCATAGAAGTTGGGCCTGTCACACTTGGAACCACTTTGTCAAAATTTCTCAAAACTGAATTTTCACAACTTGAGTCATTCTCCACCCTTGGATTATGTTACAAACTGATAATATGAGATATGGATGAAGAGAAAACCAGAAGGGAAGTTGGTTTGATGAAAATTGCAAGTTGCTGGCAAGTAGACATTATTTTATTCAAATAATAGGAAGAAAGAGAAACTTTTCAAGACATGTGGCAGCTGCAGTCCCCTACTTCTCTAGCATCATCTCAAGTCACCTCACTCCCTCATATCGGCTGGTTTTCTTCTGCATTGAGCCATGGAGTTGAGGTGAAGATGGTTGCCACTAGATTTGGCAAGATTTTCTTCACAAATCTCCCTCCAAAAGTGGTAAATGACCAAGGCTACCCTCACTCATGTTTGGCTATAAATAGAGGCCTCCTCTATGAGTTAAAAGAGACCAGAGCAATCTCATAAAACCATAGCTCTCACTCTCCTCTCATCCATCAAGAATCCTAAAATCTTCAAAACTTCCATTTTCACCAAAAAACTGTCTTGAGCAAAACTCTGCTCAAGACCAGTTCCATCCCTTCCAAACCTCTAAAAAGCATCCACACAATCCTTAAATATCATATAGAAGGTGTCTATTCCTTTAAACCTCCAAAAAATACCATTTTGCTAAAAGTCAACTTTCACACTAAGAAAGTTTGACCACCATCTTCAAAACTTGCCAAATCTTGGTCTAGGTTGTTTCTTGCTGATCTAACCATCCACACACCTCACATATGTCATATTACAACTGTCTAGGGCATTAAAAAGCGACTGGAAATCCATTAACTCCAACTGTCTTGAAGTTTGGTTTTGTTGCTTCAAGAAGAAGGAAGCTTCATATCATTGCAAAGGAAGGAGCACCTCTAGGTTTCTAAGCTTTTTAGCTTGTCCAAGGCTGGTCAACAAGAGGTATATGATGTTTTAACTCTCTAGAAATCGTACATTATCATGTATTGCCATTTTGTGAGGATTTGTATGAAAATGTACCATGGCTGCCCTATTAGGTTTCTTTGTCAAGAATCCTAGTTTTATGTTCATAATGCTTGTTTTGTCAAATATATTATCATTTGTAAATGATATGTGGATGTTAGATTGTAAAGTTTGTGCCTTATTATCATGTTTAGGTTTGTTAGTGATATTTTGGTCACTTGTTAGTTTTAGGATCCAACCTTGAGAAAGTAGTGTGCTTGCCCTAAAACTATGAATCTTGGCTCACTAATAGGATAGGTAGAGGACTTGTAAGTTGCTCATGGATCCCCCTTGCCCTTGATCATGTATGAATCAATGTGGCCTTTTGTTCATTATGATGCTTGGTTTTGCTGCCAAATTTGATTCAATATGTCATTCTTTGATTTAATGAGTTTTTGCATAACTTAAGGTTGTGAACTCATTTGTTTATCCATTTCAAGAGTGTGTATGTTGTTGTTTTGCTCAAAATCTGCCTAAGATTCAATTTGCTATGTCATGCCTCAAACTGTTGCATTTTTTAAATACCATGAGTTCAATATGTCATTTTCTGTCTCAAGCATTGTTTACATGATTAGTGTGCATTAAATCTTCATCATATTTATTTAAAACTTGTGCACAATCCTATTTTCTCCAACTGTCATGGTTTTGGCTTATTGTATGTTCAAATTGTTGTTCTTGCATAACATAAGTTTACAAATGCCAAGTTCTGTTTTGGTGAAAGTTTCATCCATTTTTTGAGTTAAACCTCATATGTTAGCATCATCATCATGTGTTTGTGATCTCTTTTTCATGAAATACATCTTTGCCTTAAAGTTGCCCTGTTGTGGTGAATATCTATGCCTAGGCAGATTTTCCAATTTTTGCACCAACATATCAATTTTCACACCATTTGACACAAACTCTTCAATGAACTCAAAACACTTTCATAATGATATTTGTGGTGTGTGTACATTATTTACTTGTGCTGTCATGACTCACTTTTGCATTTCACAATCCAAACACACTCACACTCTAAATCTGTCATAAGCATTACCAAATTATTGTTCTGTTTGCATTTGTCTAATCTTTGAGTTATGACTCATTCTTTGCTACATTTATAATGTGTGTGTGAAATGTTTGTCAAGAAGAAGAAGAAGAAGAAGAAGAAGAAGAAGAAGAAGAAGAAGAAGAAGAAGAAGAAGAAGAAGAAGAAGAAGAAGAAGAAGAAGAAGACTGAAGGTTCTGGAAGACAAAGTGAACCATGAAAATCAATCCAAGGATCCTCCAACCACCACTTTGACTGGAACTCAATCGACCAGCCTTTCACACAAAGAGCTAGAATCTTTGAAAGTACAACGACCCTTGGAGTATCTAAAAGCTACGCTCAGTTCCCAATACAGCTCTGGCAAAAAAAGCACCAGCACTTCGACCACTTCAGAGAACCCTCTGACTGGGAAAATTGACAATGACTTGCTTATGCAAATAAAAGAAAAAATATTTGCAATGGACTTGTTTCAAATCCTGGAACAAGACGTTTTTGTCAGTTTTGGTGTCAAGAAACTTATGAAGCAAATCAATGTCTTGGAAGTTTTGCCAGAAGTGGCTGATGTCATTATGGAACTGAGCACGACAATTGATCTTGTTGTTGCTGATCTCAACCTCCTTAGAGACTTCTCGAGCAACCTTACCAAAAAATGGCAATCAAAAAGCTCCATCGGAGGCTGTCTCGGCGTCTATTGAAAAAATTTCGACACTCGAGAAACTTTCTGAGTAGAATAAGAAGGAGGTCAAAAAAATGTGACAAGAGCATTGCAGAATGGGAGAGACAAATTGTCATTTTGCAAAACAAAATCTCTCAGGCCAAGCAACGCAAGACTAATTTGCTCAGCTCGGTCGAAGATGAAGTGGCAAAAGAGATCCAGGTTGGCCTTTAACATCTTGAAAAAGCTCAACAACTTGGGAAAGGCATTGAAGCTCTCTCGACCAACAAGACTCTTTGCAAACGCCGCTTGATGCTTCAAAAGTCAAAGTATGAAAATATGAAAGGCTCTCTTCCCTTCTAAAATTATTCTGTAGCATTTTTCCTTCTTTTGCAAATCATGAATTTTGGCCCTTTGTGGCCTTTTTCTATAATGAATTAAGTCATTTTGGCACATTTATTTACCATATTAGCTTTATTTTTCTCGTATGATTAGTCTTTGGTTATCTTTATCTCTTGAAGTGCAGGCTTATATTTTTCAAATATTTCCCATTTACCTTCAAGATTATTTTATCTTTATCTAATTCTTCAATCTCATATGCGCCATTAGAAAAGGCTAGTATAACTTGAAAAGGGCCTTCCCATTTAGGGGACCATTTACCTAGGGTTCTATCTTTTCGATCCATAGGCAAAATTACTTTCCAAACCAATTCTTCTGGCAAAAACATTTTAACCTTAACTTTCTTGTTATACGATTTCTATACTCTTTTCTTCTGCCTTCTTAACAATTCCAAGGCATTAAGCCTTTTTTCGTCAAAATCAACCAACTCGTCCAACATCATGTTCCAATAGGATTCTGATGGAATATCATGGTGCCTTTGGATCCTCGTTGACTGCAAGTAGATGTCCACTGGCAACACTGCATCATGGCCAAATGTTAATCGAAACAGAGTTGTGTGTGTCTATTCTTTGGGAGAGGTTCGACATGCCCAAAGCACTTGATCAAAAGTCTTGTGCCAATTTCTAGGCTTCTTCCCCACATGTTTCTTAATTATACCTATCACTATTTTTTTTGCTGCTTCAACCTGGCCGTTAGCCTGAGCATAATAGGGCGTGGAAGTCAACAATTTGAAACCCATTTCCTTGGCAAGATCTTGCATCTTTCGACCAATAAAAACTGATCCTTGATCCATTGTGTTGCAGTGAGAATCAGATATCAAGCTATTAATGTAACACACTTTTTTACCCCACAATTATTAAGGCAAAATGACACAGATATCAGAGTAAATTATTTAACTCAATAAAAATCACCTCAAAGGGTGTACATTTCTTAATAGCTCAAAATAAGTCAATGCTCCGTGTACAACGGGTTTTCTCAAAACACATCAAATTGCACAAAGTAGCAGAACTCAAGGGCATAAATCAAGGTTTTCCTCATCAGGGAAGATAATCAAAATAAAATCAAAGTAAAACATAGATTAAACCAAAAGAACTCAACCCCATGTTACATATCAGAGCAAGACCCTCTAAGCTAACCAAAAAGGCTAACAACTCAAAAACTTCAAACACATCCTCGACGGTGTCCACACCTAAACCCGGTCATTTGCACGTTACCTACGTGGAGGTAACAATCAAACAGGCAGCGTGAGTAAAACAATTCATTATAATCAATGTATAAAAATCAACATATAAATGGCATCATAATCATATTCAACACATTCATATCCTTCATTATGCCTCAAAAGTTACGTCATAATTCATACAAAAGGACCCATAAATGCAAATGCAACAAGAGTCAATGCATGTGGTACCAATCACCACAACACGATGGACACTGGACCATCAACCCTCCATAGATCCCCATCAATAGGATCGATTCTACTTGAGAACCGGAGCACATCAAAACACTTCACATCCATACAATGGGATTGAAGCCAAAGTAATCAAGGTCCTGAACCGAAGTCCGAATGCACATGAATGCATGATGAACACGTCACAAATCATCCTCATAATAACATCATAGGTGCATCATCATTCATCATATTCATCATCATCAAACGTCTTAGCTCATCATCATAATCATCATCATACGGCATGTCATCATAGTTCATCATAATAATCATCATCATACATCATGTCATCATATAATCATAATAATCATCATCATACATCATAGAAATTATCATATAATCATATACAAATCACATAGCACTCGCAGTCATACTCATATTAATCCATCATATTATCACATATTAATTCATAATTATACTCGCCGTAATTCTCATACTATCGCCTATTACTCACATAAACTTCACAGTCCTACTCAGGTTAATTCATCATATTATCACATATTATTACAGTTACCCTCATGGTAATTCATCAGGAAAATTGCAGCATCAAAACATCAAGACATCACTGAACCAGAACATGATTCATTAATAGAACATATACACAATTGACTTCTCAAACACAATTAGATATAAAAATATTGGGTAACCAATTCCCTTATCTATACTATGTTATAGCCTGTTCATTAGCTTTCCAACACTTCGAACGGGGGCCAAAACGGACTTACGGATCAAAAGTTACGTCCAAAACGATTTCGACCGAAAACATGAATAGTCGTGACGAACAACAAAACGCTATTACACTCCACAAGCTAAATCAACCCAAAAGTCCACACGATTCACTTCCCCAATACCTGCAAAACATCTTTAAATCATCTCTAAGGTCTTACAGCGATAAAGACACAGAACCTACGGTTTACTAGGCCAATCCCGTAACATATTCACGCTCTAAATCACAATTTTTCCTTCAATTACACCCTAAGGCATCAGAGTTACTCACTATCAAATATTCCTATCCCTTCAAGGTTAGACATATAACAATTCAAGGTTTTGGCCACGAAGGCCTACCTTTCCCTTTTCCCCAACGGATTCTAGGTTAGATTCACACTAATAGGTTTAGGCCACGAAGGCCAAAGATCACTATTTCTCATATCTATACTCTAACAGTCAGGAATACTTATCACTACACCACAACCATCAGGGTTCTCACTATCAAATTTCCCTATATGGTTAGAGTCAAATCATAGTTTTTGGCCACGAAGACCTAGTTTCCCTTTTTCCCAAATAAATCCCTACGGTTAAAATTCTCAATAATCGATTTTAGGCCACGAAGGCCAAAAATCCCTTTTTCTCATTATTCGCCTCAAAACTCTTAAACCCTTAAATCAACCTTAAATACACTAAAAGTCACACATGGAAAATTATGAAAGGCTATACTCCCCATACTAGTTGTCGATCAAAGCCTTCTCAATCTTTCAGGGAATCTCTCGAAGCTTCTGCCTCCAATCTTCTCTTCAGAGCTCTGGCCTCAATACTTTTCACAGTTAACAAAATGAATCCTAATTTCCTTCAGATTTCCTTTTTGTCAAACCTAGTCTTGGGCCACACAATTGGGCTTTTCCCATAACACCCTTACTAACTCCCCTTAATGCCCAAATTACCCTTATTTCACTTATATTTATTTTAACTAATAATAATACTAATATTTCCATATTGTATACTATTAAATAATACAAAAATGCATAATTTCCAATAATTCACAAAACCACTGAAAACCACCAAAATACGAATATTCTCAATTAAATAAATAAATTAAAATATTTCAATTAAATTTGGGGTGTTACAATTGATTAGCTTGAATCATGAATCTTTAAATATTCACCATCGAACTTTGGTTTATCCAAAGTAAAGGGTAAAGATCGATGAAAACCCTAAGTGTGCTACGTTACAACGAAGCTAAGAGATCGGGGGTTCGGGGGTTGGTTATACTAAGGTAAGGTATTAACACCCTAAGTATATGTAGTACTCTACAGGAACCTCTTGTTTGGTAGTTGTGTTTGTGTTAATGTCTGGTTTCAAATGGTTGTACTAAGGTAAATACCTATGGGTTTGGAGTAAGTACGTTCGCCAAGACATTGCATCTCGTGCCTACGTATCCTAACAAGGATGGAATCAGAGCAACTATAGTTCTCCAAACTAGGGAGAGAACACTTGACTATGGTCAAGGCTCAAGGGGAATAAGCATCTATAACAATGATACTTATATAGAATTAACAAACTCTCTAAGTCTAAGTTGAAAGGCTAAGTGGGGATTTGCCTTTAATAAAAGCTCAAAAGGGGAAGGTGAGTACCCATAACAATGGTACACACATAGAGTTAACAAACTATAATCCTAAGCTCTAAGTTTAAGGATTCCTAACAAGGTGTGCTAAAAGTCTTGACTTAACAAAGTCAAATGGATGAGGTTCTCTAATAGTCCTAATGACTCTAACAAGGTCAAAGGGGGACTAAAGAGATATGAGCTATCTATGACATTGAGCCAATAGAGAGACTTTCCTTTGGAATAAGGGGCATGGGGTAAACTTGAGGATGAGAGCTTACAAGTTACACCACATGGGGAGAAGTATACATACATTCATTCAAACATGATGAAGATAGTAATAACAATAAAGTAAATGCAAGCTTGTAACAACATCAAGCAAAGAATAACAACAAGGTTACAACCAAGTATTCAATGAAAGAATCAAACCAAATGGTTACAACAAAAGGTAAACATAGATGTTACAACATCTATAAGGGAGAATGATGATAAGGTTCTTACAAGACCAAACATCACAAGCATCATGCATAAGTCAAGACATTACTTACCATGGCAAAGTTCCAAGATCGACATGCATAAATCATAACAATATTCAAGCATGGAACATGTATAAGTCAAGACATTACTTACAACAAAGGATCAATATCAAACATGCATAAATCATAACAATATTCAAATATAGAACATGGATAAGCCAAAACATTACTTATAAAAAAAAGATCAATAAACATGCATAAATCATAACAATATTCAAGCATGGATCGTGTATAAGTCAAAATATTACTTATAACAAAAGATCAATCAACATGCATAAATCATAACAATATTCAAGCATGGAACATGTATAAGTCAAAACATTACTTAAACAAATGATCAAGATCAACACATGAATAAGTCAAAACATTACTTAAACATGGATACAATCAAGGAGAGGTAACAACCAAAACAACTTGAACATGTGTAGGATATGTGTGTGTAAACAATCATGTGACTTGTGATGAATCATGCTAGACAAGTAGGTAACAACCAAGCATGCAAAAGGATTCAACCAAGGATTGGTAAATGATGAGAAACATCACAAAAGGAAATCATGTAGATTTGAACATGCTTTCAAAATAATACAACAAGTGTATAAATCATTTAAGGTAAGGTAACAACCAAACATGGCATACATTCAAACATACATATGTGAAAACCAACTTGAACAAGGTAAATGACATCATGTAACAACAAGAGTGGGCAAACAAGCAAGGTGTGGGTGCATACAAACAAGATTGGGTTCACACAAACAAGGTATGCAAGGTGAATCAAGAGGAATATTCAAAGAAAACTCGTGAAAACCTTTAAAAAAAAAAGGAAACATACTTTGCACATACAAAAATGAAAGGAAAATAATTGATTTTCTGAATTTACTGATGCAAATGAAATATAGACATCATTATGAACATTTAGCAAAAAGAATGACATCAAAATGATAAAAACCAAGGAAGTTATGATCAAATCAAATTGCAAAGAAAATCATGGAAATAAGTGGTAAAAAAAATATAGGAAATATGGGGTTTGAACCCACGCATCAGGGATCCAAGGTCAAAACTTTATCAATTCAGCCAACACACGCATGTGAAATATGGAAGCAATCATAGAATAAAATAAGAAAACAAGACTATTCATGTGAAAATAAAACAAAAGGTCTGAGTGGGGATCGAACCCCAGAAACTTCGCTCAACACAACACACAAAGCCTCCTCCTTGACCAGCAGTGCTACGCTCTCATCCAATATTATTATGCTTCGAAATTTTTTTAAAACAAGGATGTCTCAAAACGGCCAAATCAACGCCATGTCATGCCAAGTCAGACCCACATCAACTTCATCTTCGACTTCTTTTCTCCTTCGCTTGTGCCCTAACATCACATCCATGGCCAGGGTTGTTAGAACACAGATTGGTTCTTAATAATATCTCTATGTTTTGATGATAACTATTATGAAATTTTGTAATTAAGAATTATATACTCTAAAATTTGCTTGAGAGTGTTTGCTGCAAATATCAAAATAATTATCACTCCAGAAGCAAATTAGAACTGAACATAAGAAATATGTTAGACTCTGAAGCGCCAGATGCATTCATTAGAAGATTCTGAATGCTGCCAACAGAAGATCCTGAGCGCTGTCTCCAGAAGGATCTGAAGCAGAAGCTCCAGAAGGCTCTGAAGCAGAAGCTCCAGAAGAATCTGAAGCAAGTCAGAAGCATCTGAACCAAAGAAGAATTCTGTATGAAGAGTTTTCAAAGCATAGTTACTACAGAAGATTCTGAAAGTACTAAAGCTGCCAGTACTGAGGATCTAACTCAAACATGCTCTGAACTTACACACGCTAAAAGCACACCTGCTGCAGAAGACTCTGATTTAGTAAAACTCTGATCAACATCAGAAGGCTCTGATCGAAGTAGACTCTGATGAATCTTGCTGAAATTTGAAGAAGAAGAATTCAAATATTATGTCCGTTGGAATAATTCAAACGACTCTTTCCTTATTTATGCTAGACACAAGAACACAGACAAAAAGGATTTCTCTGTGCTTTCTTCTTCTAGGAAAGGTCACTTGATGTGAAGACAAAAAGGCTCAGACCTTTTGGACACTCTTCTCAACGTGAAGCTCTCCTTGGATCAGCTGCCTATAAAAGCAAGTCTTCACCCATCTTCTTCATGTTGACGTTTTATCAAAAAGAAATCAAATTCAAAGCTCTCATACTATTCACATTCTCTCTTAGAATTAATTTCTTTGTTCTTAATATTAAGTGAAAAATCACAGTTGTGATAAAGCTTTTTAGAAGCAATTTAAACACTTGTATTTGTTATTACATTTGATTGTAAGAAAACCTTAAGAAGATCCAGTTAGGATCAGTAGTTCTTGAGAAGACTTTGAACAGTTGTTCTTAGTGCTTACTATTGTAATCAGTTGATTAAATAGTGGATTAAGTCCTTGATTGAGAAAGGCAAATCACTCTAGGAAGGTTGGACTGGAGTAGTTGAGTTCAACGAACCAGGATAAAAATACTTGAATTTTTATTTCTAAGTTTTTATCTTCATACTTATTCAACCCCTCTTCTAAGTATTTTCTCACCTTCAGTTGGCATCAGAGCTCCGGTTCTGTGTGTGCTACCACTTAACAGTGACTGTAAAGATCCAGTGAGAAATACTTTGATATATATTTGGTTGTTACTATGGCTGATAATACAATGTCGAACATTAACAACAAATATGAAGAAAGGGACAGAATCAGCACCAAACCCCCTATGTTTGATGGGGAGAAATTTGATTATTGGAAAGACAGGATTGAAAGTTTTTTCCTTGGATATGATGCTGATTTATGGGATCTGGTCATAGATGGATATGTTCATCCCACTGATGGGAATGGCAAGAAGGTAGACAGAAAATCTATGACAGATGCTCAGAAGAAGGAATTTAGAAATCACCACAAGGTCGGAACAATATTATTAAATGCAATATCTCACACTGAGTATGAAAAAATTACAAATAGGGAAACTGCATTTGACATGTTTGAATCCTTAAAAATGACTCATGAGGGAAACTCTCAAGTCAAGGAAACAAAGGCTCTGGCTATGATCCAGAAGTATGAAGCCTTCAAGATGGAAGACTCTGAATCTGTTGAAGCTATGTTCTCTAGATTTCAAATACTTACAGCTGGACTAAAGGTTCTGGAAAAAGGATACTCTACTGCTGATCATGTGAAAAAGATCATCAGAAGCTTACCTACCAGATGGAGACCTATGGTGACTGCGCTGAAAATGGCTAAAGATCTGAACAAGATCTCCTTGGAGGAACTGATCAGTTCTCTTAAAATCTAATAAATCTGCTAAAGCATTGCAGGTAATAGAGGAAAGCTCTGAAGAATCCTCATATGAAGATGAAGATGAACTATCCATGCTGTCCAAAAGAATAAACAAACTCTGGAAGCATAAAGGAAAGAAGTTCAGAAACTTCAGGAAGCCTGACCAAAGAAAAGAATCTTTTGGGCACAGAAGATCTGGCAAAAAGGAGGTTGTCTGTTATGAATGTAAAGAACCTGGACATTACAAAAATGAATGTCCAAAGGTGCTGAAAGAAAATACTAAAAGAAAATTTGATAAGAAGAAAAAGGTTCTAATGGCCACCTGGGATGATTCAGATACATCTGAATCTGAATCTGAGTCAGAAGAGGAATGTGCCAATGTAGCTTTGATAGCAGACATAGAAGATCAGGAGAAAGGAACTTCAGGATCTGAATATGACTCTGAATCTGACTCTGACGCTGAAGAGGTAATGGTTAAACTCACTAAAGAAGAACTTATCAAAGTGTTATCAGAAGTTCTGAAAAGCTATAACAATATTAAGCTCAAATACAAGAAGCGTCAAAGCAATCTTGTATCTGAGAATAATATTCTCAAATCAGAAGTAGCTGAGCTAAATGAAAAGAACTTAAAATTAAAAATGATTCTGAATTAGCTCAACAAAACTCTGACTCTGAAACTGAATCTGAATGCAAAAATATTTTGGAAAAATATGATTATAGCTTTCAGAAGTTTCTTGCTAAAAGCATAGACAGAAGCAAAATGGCTTCTATGATCTATGGAGTTAGCAGAAATAACAGAAAAGGAATTGGATATGAATCCTCCTCTGGAAAGGATTTAAATCCAAAACCTGTTGATAAAATTATCATCAAGAAAACTCCGTTATATTCACACTTTAAATTTGGTCACTTGAATGATATTGAACAAACACGCTCTGAAAAGAATATTCATGTGTTTAAATCTAAGGCTAGTCAGAATAAACCTTATGTTGAAAAATAGAAGTTTAGACAAACCTTCAGAACAACTAACCCTAAAGGACCCAAGAAGATCTGGGTACCTAAAAGTAAAATAATTCCTGTTGCAGATGTTCTTAGCAGCAAGGTCAAGACACCAATCATGGTACCTGGACTCTGGATGCTCGCGACACATGACAGGAGAAAGGTCTATGTTCCAAAGTCTGGAGCTTAGATCTGGAGGTGATGTGAAATTTGGAGGGAATCAGAAGGGCAAGATCATTGGATCTGGCACCATTGGAAATGGTAAACTTCCCTCTATTACTAATGTTTTACTTGTTGAAGGGTTAAAGCATAACTTATTGTCCATAAGTCAATTAAGTGACAATGGTTATGATATTACCTTTAATCAAAAATGTTGTAAAGATATTAGTCAAAAGGATGGCTCTATCCTATTTAGTGGTAAGAGGAAAAACAACATTTATAAAATAAATCTTTTAGAACTTAAAGTTCAAAATGTTAAATGCCTCTTGTCTGTTAATGAAGAGCAATGGGTCTGGCACAGAAGATTGGGGCATATTAATATGAGACGTATATCTCAGATTAATAAACTTAATCTTGTCAGAGGACTTCCTAATCTGAAGTTCACCTCAGATGCTCTTTGTGAAGCATGCCAAAAAGGGAAGTTTTCAAAATCATCTTTTAAATCAAAAAATGTTGTTTCTACTTCCAGACCACTAGAATTACTTCATATTGATCTGGTTGGACCAGTGAAAACTGCATCCATCAGAGGCAAGAAGTATGGATTAGTCATTGTTGATGACTATAGTAGATGGACATGGGTAAAGTTCTTAAAACACAAGGATGAGTCACATTATGTGTTCTTTGACTTCTGTAAACAAGTCGAGAATGAAAAAGATTTCAAAATTATAAAAGTCAGAAGTGATCATGGTGGTGAATTTGAAAATAAATATTTTGAAAAATATTTTAATGAAAATGGCATTGCTCATGATTTTTTCTGTCCTAGAACTCCACAACAAAATGGAGTTGTAAAGAGGAAAAACAGAACTCTACAAGAAATGGCCAGAACCATGATCAATGAGACCAATCTGGCAAAACACTTTTGGGCAGAAGCAATCAACACAGCCTGTTACATTCAGAACAGAGTGTCTGTAAGACCTCTTCTAGAGAAGACTCCATATGAACTGTGGAAGAACAGAAAGCCCAACATTTCATATTTTCATCCTTTTGGATGTATTTGCTATATGTTAAATACTAAAGAAAATCTGAACAAGTTTGATTCCAAAGCACAGAAGTGTTTCATGCTTGGATATTCTGAACGCTCTAAAGGCTACAGAGTATACAACACTGAGACACAGATTGTGGAAGAATCTATTCATGTTAGATTTGATGATAAGCTTGGCAGTAAAAAGCCAAAGCAGTCTGAAAACTCTGCAGATAGAGATGTAGTCTTCACAGACTCTGAAGGCTCAGAGGCAGACAAAGCTCAAGTGAAGGAACCAGAAGCAACGCCAGAGGCAATTCCTTTAACTTCTCAGATGAAAAATTTAAACATTTCTGAAGAATCAACTGTTAAGAAGATCCAGTTAGGATCAATAGTTCTTGAGAAGACTTTGAACAGTTGTTCTTAGTGCTTACTATTGTAATCAGTTGATTAAATAGTGGATTAAGTCCTTGATTGAGAAAGGCAAATCACTCTAGGAAGGCTGGACTGGAGTAGTTGAGTTCAACGAACCAGGATAAAAATACTTGAGTTTTTATTTCTAAGTTTTTATCTTCATACTTATTCAACCTCACTTCTAAGTATTTTCTCACCTTCAAGGGTTTCTTCCAATCAGAACTTCCTCATTTCTCGAACAAATCTCATGATGAAAAGATCAAAGTTGGAGTAATTTTCAAGGAGAATACGAATGTGGGGTTTATTCATACTAATTCTAATAGCATCGAACAATATAAAGCCAACAACATTGCAACACAATAAGAACCTTTCATGTCAAAACATTACATGTACAACTCATTTAAGGCAAACAATGATTGAAATACCTAACACGCAATGATATCTACATGTTTCCTTTACAAGGGAATCAATGATATTGCATGAACATGAAGATTCAAAAAGGAAGAAACTTACCTCTTGGAGACAGTCCAAGGCCTCTTCAAATGCTTCTGCAGTTACAAGAGAATATCCTAGTGAGCTTCCTTGATGCCTTTGAAACTTACTAGAATGCTTGGATGGCCTAGAATAAGCTTGAGAAACAGAACTCAATCCAGCTGCTTTAATGGAGGTTTGAGAATGGCAGGTTGTGTTTGGAGTGTTACAGAGGTGATTCAATGGTTTGAATACACTCTATTGGATGTGCAGAGTTTTTTTTGTGAAGTTGGTTTTGGAAGTGCACGAGCAAACTGGGAATTTGAAGTGTTCTTGCAAGTTTTAATGCTTTTTGCAATAACAAGATATTCTGAATGCACAAGAGGTTTGGAAAGGTATTGCTTAGGTAATGTTTTGTGATCTTTGGAATGAGGTTTCATGCTATATTTATAGGAGAAGAAAAGAGTAATGGTGTTGTCAAGTTTCAAGTTTTTGCCAACTTGTTCATTTGGGAACCAACTTATTAGTGATGATGGTTTTCCTTGGTTCAAGTGATCGAGTACAAGAGTTGCTGGTTTTAAAGCATGCTTCTAAGGATGAATTGTACTATGTAGTTTAGAAGGAGATTAGGGGAATGGCTCAAGTCATATTTTAAGGGAAAAGCCATGCTTTACCAAAATAACAATGCTCACTTTATGCCATAAATGGAATTCTCTCTTGGTTCAAGCCTTAACACCTTGTGTAACCACTTAACTTTTCGTGTAACACCTTGTTTAGAGAGTATCTTGCATCTAATAAACTTGAAATAACAATATTGACATCCAAAGATTGGTTTTGCATCATGTCATTACAAGTTGAAACTTTGGATTTCAAGCTTTTGGACCTTAACTTCCTCTCTTCGAAACTCCTAGCTCACAAATGCTATGAGGGAGATCTTGTACTTTTTGGAAATCCCTAAACATTCCCTACAACTTTCATGTTTTGTGAAAGTCTTGAATCTCAAGGGATCATGGTGAAAATTGACCTTGAAGTTGACTGAAAATTGGAGTACCAAAGCTGTCTTGAAATTTTTTAAGTGTTTTTGAAATGCTTCCAAACTTTGAAGCATCATAACTCAAACTCCAAGAATCTTTTGTCCATATGTAATTTGGACACTTTTATAATATATGAGGAGATATACACATTGATATTTGGAACTCATAAAATGGATGTGTGGATTGGAAGTTATGGCCTTTTAAAGTTGGCACCAAAACTAGTGTTTTTCCACACTTAGAAAAATTCTAAGTTTTCTTCTTTTGCAAGAAACCTTTCAAATCTTGATTTTTCTTGATCAAACTCATTATTTAGACATATCTTGATGAAATTTGGCTTGGATACTCCAATTTGAACCAAAAACCCTAAAAGTCAAAGAGTTGACTTTGTCAGATGGATTGTGAACTAGATGAATTCAACTGTGTGATCTTCAATGAAATTGCCACTTGGGACTTCTCAAACATCATGACTAGGTTTCAAGGATGTGTATGAACATTTTTAATCATGTCCCAAGGCTTGTTAGCATGCTTGGATCAAAATTCAAAGGCACAGTTGACTTTTCCTGATGAAAACCCTAATTTGGGGGCAGATGGAATTGAGCTTCAACTGACTTGCAATGATATCAATTAGCACTTGATATTTGTTGAATATAAGCTCCTTGAATGTAGGGGAACTTGATTTGATGATGACCAATCCAAAACATTGACTGATCAAACAATAATCCTCTTGATTCCGCAGATGCAAAACCCGAATTCAGATGAATCAAACAACAACAAAACTTGCAACAAGGTTAGAGTTAGGAAACAATGCTTTATGCTCCTAAAATGGTAATAGTATCTAGGGGTAAACAAGTAAAAGGAGCTAGAATTGAAAGCTTCCTTATAACGAAGAGTTCAAACGGGATCTTCAGGAAACAATTAGAGATGTTGGTGACAACCAAACATCCTAAGATTCACCGAGGATACTGGTAACAACCAGCCATTTTGAGATGAGCAATGCCAATAACCATTGTACTTTAAACAATGCCAATCAAAACATTAATGGGCTTAGAATAGGGATAACCATCAAACAGAGATGCCAATATCAATTTAACTTTAAACAATGCCATTCAAAACATTATTGGACTTCAAGGGTTTGCTAGTAATGACTAGACCGAAATGCCAATAACAATTGGACTTCAAAGAAAGGCCAGTTAAAACATTACTGGATTTCCTGGGGATAAGGTGAAACCCCTAATCAACAATACCAATAACAATTGGATCTTAAACAATTCCAGTCAAAACATTACTGGACTAATTGGGGATAAGGTGACAACCCTAATCCATAACACCAATAAAAATTGGATTTTAAGCAATGCTAGTCAAAACATTATTGGGCTTACTATAGGTACTAGTAACAACTAGACTTACCAGGTAACATTGGTAACTACCAGGCAAAAAGCATCAATGATAATGAATTCTCTATTGGAAACTGCTAGTTACAACTAGACTTTGCAGGGGAAGCTGGAGACAACCAGAGGTTAACAGATGGCAATAACAACTGATTCTCAAAAGGTTTAGTGATAACCAAATATCTTGAAAGGGGAACCAAGCGACTCTGTAGGAGACAATGGTGGACGACAGCCATGACGGACACAAAAGGTTGCTAGTCATAACTGGACTTAGGAGCGAAAACAACAGCCAGGAAAATGCAAACTAAAGAGACATGGTAAATGTGAATGCTATGCAAATGAAGAGAAATGCGCGAGGACCGACTCTAGCGAGAGACACGGAACAACAGACTTATAAGGGAAGATAGATCACAATATACTTCACTGGGGAAACAGGTATCACACCGAATCCTGAGAAACAAAATGTCCTTGGTAACTTCAATGGGGACAAAACCCACTCACTAGGGGAAATAATCCACTCCACTTCATTGGGGAACAGTAGGGGGCTTAGGAAAGCCAACACAAACTTCTTCAGGGAGTCAAATCCTTCATTCTGAGAATGGGTCTTTAAAACTTCCATCAGGTAAGAGGTACCAGAGAAATTGTTCTTTGGTGGGACCAATATTGCTGAGACGACACATCTAGGCTTCTGCCGCCCTAAGACTTCTTGGGGAATATATGATTTCCACTGAATCTTCTCATGAGTCAAAACACTTTATGTTCTGTTAAGTTTTCAAAAGTTGTTTTTAAGTTCAAAATCTTTTTCTTTCAAAAATCGATATTAATAAATAAGCGACGTTTTGCATAACAAAGAAAAGTAATGAATATAGTAAATTGCAAACAAAAGAATGGTACAAAATCTGATTTTATTCAAGAATGGTAGCTTGCAAATGGCAAAGCTTCATGGAACAATTACAATTGAAAATGGCAACAGGGGAAAAGGTTAGATTGGATCCAATGACAATCTATCCCTAATGACTAAGAGTCCTCCAAAATCTCGCTTCTGATAAGAGCGGTCAAAATGAACTTCTCGTGTAATCTTCTGCAAAGGTGACAACCATCTGATGTAGTGAAATTCCTTTGCCCCTAATTTTTTTTTCTGGATTGCCCTTACGGGTTTTCAATCCACCTGGACGCTCATTTTTGCCTAAGCCGCCCTTTCGGGTTTTCAACTTAGCGAGCTCATTTTTTATTTCATCCCTAACTTTTGTCTAGATCTCCTTCAAAGATTATGATCCACCGGGATATCCATTGTTGCATAAGCCGCCCTTTCAGGTTTTCGACTTATCGGGTTCTTTAGGCATAATATTTGTGTACTGCATTAGAATTCACCGGGTGTGCAAGTTGCTCACTATCCATCATTGTGAGGATGAGCGAACCGCCTGAGAAAGTTGTCTTCACGATAAATGGGCCATAATAGTTGGGTATCCACTTTCCACGTGAATCTTTCTAAGTTGGCAATATTTTCCTGAGTACAAGTTCTCCTTCTCGGAACTCTCGAATACGGACCTTCTTGTCAAAGGCTCTTTTGATCCTTTTCTGATATAGCTGGCCATGGCACATGGCAGTCATACGTTTCTTGTCGATGAGTTTCAACTAATCAAACCTTTCTATGACTTATTCAGCTTCTTCCAACTTAGCTTCCATCAGGACTCGCAAAGAAGGTATCTCTACCTCGATAGGAAGAATTGTGTCTATTCCATATACCAAGGAAAGGTGGGTTGCCCCTGTTGAAGTGTGAACAGATGTTCTATACCCGTGTAAAGCAAACGGTAACATCTCATGCCAATCTTTATAGGTTAGAACCATTTTCTGCACAATCTTCTTTATGTTTTTGTCAGCGGCTTCAACAGCTTCATTCATTTTGGGTCGATAAGGAGAAGAGTTATGATGTTCAATCTTGAAGCTATCACAAAGCTCTTTCATAGTCTTGTTGTTCAAATTAGTCCCATTATCTATGATAATTCGGCTCGGGTTTCCATATTGGCAGATAATCTCCTTCTTGATCAATCGGGCAACCACTTGTTTGGTTACGTTGGCTGTAGGATGCAGCTTCAACCCACTTTGTGAAATAGTCAATGGTGAATAGAATGAATTGGTTCCTATTGGAGGCCTTTGGCTCAATTGCTCCAATCATGTCAATGCCCAACACAGAGAAAGGTCACGGCAATGATAAAACATCCAGCAATATTGGAGGCATGTGCACCTTGTCTGCATAAATTTGGCATTTATGACATTTCCTGGAATATTGGATGCAATCGGTTTCCATAGTTAACCACTAATATCCAGCTCTTAGGATCTTTTTTGGATATAGCATAGCCACTGGCATGGGTGCCAAACGTTCCTTCATGGATGTCTTGCATCAGCAAGTCTGCTTCTCGTCTGTCGACACATCTAAGCAGGACCATGTCGTGATTTCTTTTGTAGAGCACATAATTTCTAAGAAAGAACTTGGATGCTAACATTCTCAGAGCTTTCTTGTCAAGTGAAGTAGTGTTGGCTGAATATTCTTGATTTTGTAAGTATTGTCTAATATCATGAAACCACAGTTTCCCATCAGACTCTTCTTCTACCATCTGAAAGTAAGCAAGCTCGATTTTCCTCTCAGTTAGGATGAATGTTGCTTCGTTAACAAAATAGACCTGCCACATAGCAGCCATCATAGCTAAAGCATCAACGATGTAATTTTCAGACCTTGGCACATGCATGAAGGTTATCTCATCAAAGTACTCAATCATTTCCATAATATAAGCTATGTACGGGATTTGCTTCTCGTCTCAGGTTTCCCATTTACCCTTGACTTGGTAGATAACTAATGCTGAGTCACCATTCACTTCTAGAATCTTGATGCGGAGATCAATTGTTGCTTCCAGCCCCAAAATGCAAGCTTCATATTCAGCAATGTTGTTAGTACATTCAAAACATAATCTTGTTGTGAAAGAAGTATAGACACCAGGTGGGTTCATCAAGATGGCACCTATACCATGCCCCTTTTGGTTGGAAGCACCGTCAAACGTCATCTTCCATCGGGAACCGGGTTCAGGACCTTCTTCTGGGCCTGGCTCTTTGCAGTCTTTCTTGATTAGCATAATGTCTTTGTCTGGGAAGTCAAACTTGAGATGCTCATAATCTTCTACTGGCTAATCAGCAAGGTAATCTGACAAGATACTGCCTTTGATGGACTTTTGAGTGGTGTATTGGATATCATACTCTGACAAGAGCATGTGCCAACGAACGAGCCTTCCTTTTTGAGCAGGTTTCTCAAAAATGTACTTTATTGGATCCATTTGCGAAATCAGCAAAGTGGTATGACATATCATATATTGCCTCAGACGTCTGGCAGCCCAAGCCAAAGCAAAATAAGTCTTTCCAAAAGTGAGTAACGACTTTCACAATCGGTGAACTTCTTGCTAAGATAGTAGATGGCATGTTCCTTTCGTTCGGACTCATCATGCTAACCCAGTACACAGCCTATTGATCCCTCAAACACAGTCGTATACATAAAAAGAGGTTTTCCAGGTACAGGAGGAATCAAGATTGGAGGTTCTTAGAGATAACCTTTGAGTTTTTTTAAAAGCTTGCTGACAGTCTTCATTCCAAACAACTGTCTGATCTTTTCGTAACAACTTGAAGATCGGCTCACAGGTAGGAGTCATGTTAGAGATGAATCTGGAGATTTAGTTTAGTCTCCCAAGGAAACCTTTGACTTGGTTCTCGGTTTGCAGAGCTGAAATTTGCTGGATAGCTCGAACCTTTCCAGGATCTACTTCAATCCCTCGTTGAATAACAATGAAACCGAGTAATTTTTCGGATCTTACTCCAAAAGTGCACTTGGCAGGATTCAACCTTAATTGGTATTTCCTGAGCCTTTTAAATACCTTCAACAGATGATCCAAATGGTTCTCTTTACTTTGAGACTTGGCTATCATATCATCGACATACTCTTCTAGAAGTTTCACTAGGTGCTGCTTGATCTCTGCCCCAAGCATTTCCCCAATCTTGATTTCTTTCTTGTTTTCTTCAGTTCCAAGACTAATGACATCAACCTGCTCTTGGTGCGGTTGTAAGTCTGTGTACTCATACTTAGACATTCTTGCCAACTCATCCGGAATCTCAAAATCTCCGTCGTCTTCGTCTTCAGCTTGATTTATGGGTAATAAAAGTTAGGAAGGAAAGCAAAGTCATTGGATTCAACGAGTTTTGGATTTTCACTGCATGTTTTTGAATGGCTTGATTCATTAAATCACAGAAAGACAAATGCGCAACACAAAAGGAATATGTTTTACTAGTTTTCAAAAGAAATGCCATTTTCTTTAAAAGTAAAAGCAAAAAAACAGTAGACAAACAAAATGAGGATTTTAACAAAACATCTTCATTGATTAATACTAAATTGAAAGCAAGTGGTTATACAAAATAATCCAATAACCTTGGGCAGGGTTATAGAAAAACTTTTGAAGGAAATTACAAAACAAAATAAGCAAATTACTTTGTCACAGGAAAGATGACAGGAATCTCAATAGCCTCCCAATTTCTTAGAGTGGCCTCATCATGATATACCAATTGATCAACATAGTCGTCATCAAAATCCTCATCAACGGTGTTGATTTGGATGCCTCCACTAATGAACATTTCATTGATGGTCTTCAGTCGTGTCTTAGGAAACTCTTGAGTCTTGTCACGAGTTGGTTTGTAACCCAATCCTTAGCGGTTTGTCTTTGCTCTTGCTTCTACTTTGATGACCTCTCCCCATCCTGCTGGAGTGTCATCCCTCAATACAGATTTGATGCTTTGAACCGATGCAAAACATAGACCATTCTCAACCACGACTTCTTCGATTAACACAACATTAGCTATTTTTAGAGCTTGGAAAGAAGTTTCCAAAGCGTCCTCATATGCTTTGATGTACCGGAATAATGATAAATTTCTCACCGTTAGATCCTCTTATTTATGGACAACTACTAGTTTGTCATCCACTACAAATTTCATTTTTTGGTGAAGAGTCGAGGTTATTGCGCCAGCAGTATGGATCCATGGTCTCCCCAACAAACACCTGTAGGCGGGATTGATATCCATCACTTGGAAGGTAATATCAAATATGTGAGGTCCAACCATAACAGGTAACTTCACTTTGCCTATTACTGTTCCTATGGAACCATCAAAAGCCTTGATAATTAAAGAGGTGGGTTTCATGACAGCCCCTTCATATGCTAATTTAGCCAGTGTCCTCTTAGGAAACACATTCAGATAGGAACCAGTATCTACCAAGACCCTTGCCAGAGTGTCTTCTTGGCACTTTACTGATACATGTAAAGCACGATTGTGCTTACGACCTTCCGCAGGCAATTCATTGTCGCTGAAACTCAAGGTATTACAGGCAGTGATGTTAGAAATCACCAAATCAAATTGACCAATTGTAATATCTTTGGTTACATGAGCCTGTGCCAACAGTTTTTGTAGTATGGACATGTGGGCGGGAGAGCTCAAAAGAAGAGACATGATAGAGATTTTTGAAGGAGTCTGGTGTAACTGATCTATGATCTTGTAGTCACTTCTTTTGATGATCCTTAAAAACTCTTTGTTTCCCTCATTTAATACTTCTTTGGTTCTTTCAAGTTCCACAGGGATGGTTTCCTTGAGAGGGACCATAGTCATCTTTGGCTAGTAGATTCGACTGCTTCGGGTTATTTTGCTTGTACCGGCAATATTATAGACGTCTTCATGCTTACTCTTCGTCTTTTCATGCTGGCCTTCTTTATGGACATCTGATTTTTCCATGTGTCATCATATCTCCGAGGTACTGCCTTTGTACTCTTGAAAAAGAATGGTTTAGGTTTCTGAGCCTTGACCGACCTTGGCTGACGAGTTGCTGGTTTGGCAGATTTTTCAACATTGAACTCTGGTTTGAGTGTTGAATCTGTTGAACTAACATTTGAAAGGTTGAATATGGGAACTTTTTCAGTCCCCTCTAGCATATCGAAGATAGGCTCAATCACTAATACCTCTTCTTTCTTCATTTGGATGCAAATTTGCAAGAGTCCATCATTCATCAATTTCTGGATGTCCTCTTGGACTAAAGCACAACAATTGGTATTACTAGCACATTCTTCATTATCTGAGTGGGTACTCTCAATCATACCAGCTTTGAACAATCTTCTATGGAGAGCTTGGAGCGGAGTTTTGATTATGGTGACATCAGAAATTACCATTTCATGTGTATCTTCGATTGCATTGACATTTCCATGGTTAGGCAATGGGTTGTCTTTGACATTCGGTTGTCGGTCCCTAAAGGAAAAAATATTTTTCTCTATTAGTTCTTGGACAATATGCTTCAAGGCAAATCATCCTTCTAGGTCATGTCCAATTCCTCCTTCATGAAACGCACATCGGGCGTTAGGATTGTAGAATGGTGGAAGGGGATCTGGTGGAGGTCTCATCTTTCTAGTAGTAATCAGACCTTGTTTCATCATGTATGGGTACAATTCGATGTAGCTCATTGGAATTAGGGGAATAGGAGGTCTTCCCTCTAGTCTTCTGTTTTGTACATTCGGACTGGGAATCGGAGCCCTTGGTTGTTATTGTTGATAGGCGGAGGCGGTGGGCACCTGTTGGTAGCCTTGCTGATACGAGGGTGGCTGTTGATTTGTCTGGAAAACCAGAGTTTGATGTGAAAGGTAGGTGTTATGGTCGCCACATAGGGTTGTTGAGCGTACTGCACAGGGTATGATGGTTGTTATCGAGGTCGTTGCTGACGAGGAGGTTTTCTGGTTTGACTCCTTCTTTCTGCAGAAATGACATTGATCCCGCCTTCCTTTTTCTTGTGAACATTTCCAAAGGATTTCTTAGTGACACCTCCACTTGAACTGCCTGCGATACTTGTCATTTTTTCGTGTTTCATCCCCAACTCCACTTTTACTCCCACAACTATAATGTCAGAGAAGTTAGCGCTCACACTGCTAATCATTCTTTCATAGAATTTTGGTTTCACCGTATCTACGAACCAATCAGCTAGTTCTTTTTCGGTCAGAGGGGGCTCCACTTGGGAGGCAGTTTCCCTCCAACGTTGGGCATACTCCTTGAAGGATTCAGAACTTTTATGAGCCATACTTGACAACTATCTTCGGTCCGGTGCTAAATCCATACTGTATTTGTAATGTTTGATGAGAGCATCAGATAAGTCTTGAAAATTATGAATTCTTGATTGGTCCAACCCTAAATACCACTTAGTTGAAGCTCCTTTGAGACTGTCTTGAAAATAGTGGATCATCAATTTATCATTCTCCACATAGGCTTTCATCTTCCTATAATACATAATAAAGTGGGTCCTGGGACAGGTAGCCCCCTCATATTTGTCAAAGATTGGGATTTTGAACATTGGAGGAATCATTAGTCCAGAGACTAAACACATGTCCCTTGCATCTGCCCCAAATATTCTATTTTCTTCCATAGCCCTGATTTTCCTTGCCATATTTTCGAAGTCTTCTCTCATCTTCTCATGGCGTTCATCTCCTTCTTCCGACTGGTATGGGATTTCAAAAACCTGATGTTGGTTGTTTAAGTATAGATGTGCCTATGTCTGTACAGCAGCCGGAGTGTAAATAGGGTTAACATGAGGAAAATCACCATTCAGAGGAACAGTCTGCTGAGTAACTGGTGGTCCAAAAGGCGGATCATTTGTGGAAATAGTTACAACTGGTGTTGGTTCTATCACGGTAGCATTGATCTCAGAAATCACAGTTGGCTGAGTGTCTATCTTTGCACAGATCACTTGCAACATTTCCATCATTTGGCCCATACTCCCTCGTATGTCGTCAAGTTCATTGTTGACTCTGTCAAACTCTTGATCTTGCACAGCCATTCTCCTTTGGGCTTGAGCTCTTGTATTGTAAGGATGTGGAGGATTCAGTGTGACCGACTGGAGGTAAACAGCACAGAATAAGCCACAGAACAGAAGAATGCATATGCAATGCTCATGGAATGCTAATGAAAATGCAATGCTAACATTCAAAAGAAAACCCAAAACTATGTTTACAAACAATAATAATGGAGGAAAGAGCAAAGCAAAGTAACTTGTCATTAACAAATGAAAGTTTTACAGGAAAGGAAATACACATCCAAAGCCCGAGTATGCACATAAATTACAAGATTGAAAGTTAAAACTGAGAGGTCTAATATTTCTGACAAGAAGATCCTTCCTCTTCTTGAAGCTTCATCTTTCTTGCAATTTCTTCTTTCTAGTTCTGACGGAGCAGCTTCCAGAGTTCTTCGTTCTCTTGAACAACTATGAAGTGTTTATCCTCCCACATCTTCTTCTCCTTTTCAAATTTGACTAAAGCGTCCTTTAATTCTTCTCCTTTTCAAATTTGACTAAAGTGTCCTTTATCGGAGTTGTCGTTGTAGACTCGAAGCGGGTGTAGAACATCTTTAGGGCTATCCCTTTAAACCAAAGAAGATACGCCTCTGAAACTGTGCAGTATGAACGCCCTAGAGCGGTCATCCCTTGGGTATTAAGGCGACACCAAGCATACTCAATTCGTGCTTCCAGCTCTGGATTTCTCCCTTTTTCAAGAAAGTATCTTTCCAAAAGGATTGGATTTGGCTCTTCCTTTGCAAGATATCCTAGCTGGTGGCATGCTATGATGGGGTTGTAATTAATACATCATTTTGTGGCCAGAAGAGGCACATTAGAAAAATCTCCACAGCTGTGAATCCTGGTAACCCCCCCATACATGGGATTGTACCAACGAATGTCATTGTGTCTGACCGATAGAAGCTTTTCTGTCCAAGTGTCGCAGTGAGAATTGGATGTCAAGCTATTGGATTAACTTGAATCTTAATTCATTGGTTCACCACCGGTCTTTTATTTGTCCAAAGGAAGGAAAAAAGATCGAATTACCCACAATGCAATGCAAATGCAAAAGCTAGAGAGTTTAGGTTTGGGGGTTGGTTAAACTTAGGGAAGGTGCTAGCATCCTAAGTTTCTGTAGTACTCTACAGAAACATCTTATTTTATGATGTTTATTGCTAAGGGTTATCTGCTTAAGGATAAAAGACCTAGTGGTTTATTTCTAAGTATACTCGCCAAGACATCACATCTTGTGCCTACATATCTTGACGGGAATGGAATCAGAGTATTTGTAGTTCTCCTCAAAGAGGGAGATGAGGAACTTCTTGACTGTGGTCAAGGTTCTAATGGGGAGTAAACGTTCATATGGAAGCGCTTACGTGGAGTGCGGCGACTCCTAGTTCTACGTTGAAAGTTGAATTGAAAAAGATGAAGGTATGTCCACGACGGGACGCCTAAGCATGAGTACGGAGACTCGGATCCTAAGGCTAGAAAAAGGTTGAGGTGTGTCCATGACAGGAAGCCTAAGCATGAGTACGGAGACTCGAATTCTAAGGCTAGGATGGGGTTAGGGTAAGGGCCTTGACGCGGTGGTCAAATGGAGAAACCTTTCCTTCGGAAACAAGTTGATAATGTAAAGCAGTGGATAAATGAGATATGATAGCATGATATATTGAAATGTAGATAATGGACAATAAGCAAATGATTGAGTTGGAATGGACAATGAGAAATAATGTTAGATACGAATAGCAAAATGTGATTAATTAAGTGAATTGGTGAAATTGGAATTGATTAAGAAAATTAGTTAAAGGAGAAACAATTGTTTTTATGTTTTTTTTTAGAATATTATTTAACTAAAATATTAAAACCTAAAAGTTCTAAGTTACAAAAGTTAAGTTAATTAGAATCTAGAAAAAAGTTTTTGGATTTTTGAGATTAAATTAAAAACTAAATTAAACATATATATTGAAATAAAATTAAACCAAAATCTAAATTAAAAAAATAGTTATATTTTGTTTTACTTTTACCACAAGAACTTAAATTAAACATTCAAATTACTATTTTTCATTATTTTTAAATCAAAATTCGTTTTTTAATTGATTATTTAATAAAAACATTTTTTTTAGATTTTTAATTAAGATTAGTAGTTAATAATTTTAATTATTTATTATTAATAATATTACATGAAAAAATAAATACAAAATAAATAAACTGAAGAAAAAAAAAGAAGTGGGTTGGCCTGGGTCATAACCTCCCAGACCCAACCCGGCCGGTATATCAAGAGAAAGGGTAAAATGGGTTTCAAATGAAACTCCAACTGAGAGAGCAGCAAACGGCGCCTTTGTCTCTCTGCTTCTCTGATCTCAAAATTTATCTTCTTCTTTCTTGCAACTTATGTCAGTTCGCATGCGATCTCTTCCTCTCTTCTCGTCGTGAGCTTTCCGTCTTCTCTTTTTCTTTCTAACCTGTAACGAAAATAAATTAGATCCACAGTTTAATGAAAATCACTTACGGCAAAGAGTTTAGCGGTTTGCTTCGTTGTTTTGGACGATGATGAAAACCCGGCAAGCTAAGTCTTGGGTTTTCTGAGTCTTGTGATCTGTTGGGTTCTCACAATTTGCGGTTTTGAAAGTTTACGGATTTGTGAGCTTGAAGTTTCGTTGATGGTGATGGTTTTTCGGGTTTCGAACTGGTTTTGGTTTTTTAAGGATGTGTTGATATTTATCTGAGCCTTATGGTGTTTGCGTGATTTTTTGGATCCGTGGATTTTCGTTTTCGATTTTGAGCTATGATGGTTTTGTGCTGAACTCTTGGGTTTTTCAGATTGAGGGTTTTCATGGTTCGTTTTACGGCAATGATGAGTTTTTTCGCTCTGAGCCGATTTGTGATTTTTCATGATGTTTAGCTTTTAATGGTTTTCGTTGGAGGGTTTGTGTTGAGATTTTCGGATCCGTTTTATGAACTTCTTCCTCTCTTCTTATAGACGGATTTCCTTTTAAATGCTTTGAAGGAGAGTTAAAAACCTTCCATTTTTGTTTGATATTGTTGGAGGAAATGTTTTAGAAAGTTTTCTGTTTTGTTTTGGAAATTGATAAAATTATTACTTTCTTTCCATTCTCATTTTTCTTGGTTGATGCTGATGTGGGTACTTCCATTTTTGGATTTGGGCCTTATTGATGGTGATAATATATGCCATTTTTGGAATTTTTGTTGTGGCATTGATGATGCTATTCCATTTCGGTTTTGGGCTTATGACGGCTCTTTCCATTTTCGGACAGTTTGTTTTATTGGAGGTGAAGTCCAATTTTGGATTTTCATTTTTTTGTGATATGAACAGATGCATTGGTCTTTTCCTTTTAATGCTGTTGGAAATGTTGGAAGCTGGAAAAGGAAACCGACCGTGTTTTCCTTGCTTGTCTCCTTTTTGCAAAAAATTACTTGCATTATTTTAAGAACAGACCTTTGTCTTGATTTTGCTTGAGGCTATTGAAAAAACTTGGTGATGATGACGTCTCGTCTGAACCATTGTTGTTGTTGTTCTAAAATATTTGCTGCTGGTTTATCATTCTTGTTTGGAAAAATGTAAGTTTGGTAGCGGATTCGCTGCCCTTCCTCGCCCGATGATGATTTCAAAATTTGAGGGCTTACGACTTTAAATTCTGTTCTTGAATTTTGATTTCTAATCTTCATTTTATTTCTTTAAAGGGCATTTTACAGGTGGCAGGACTGTCGTTGACGGTTTCATCACTTGAAGAAGCTCAGAACAAATAGATCCAAGACTTGGCATTAGGAGCTCTTTGAAATGGAAGCATTAATTTGTACTTATTTTATGAAATAGGCTTATAAACCATAATCAAATACTCTTGGATTTCAAGTTGTAATGCCTATCTATTATGAACTTTGTCTTTGTAAATCAAATTTGAAACAACTTTGAATTCTCCAAATTTTGATCTGTTGCATTTTGAATTCAACTCCTTGTAAACATAATTATTCTGCCTTCACAAATAGCAAAGTTATGTTGCAAAACAGAATTAGATATTTGTACTCAAGCTTGACTTGTAAATTTAATAATCGTACTTGTAAACCAAACTTGCCATATGAATAAATGATGAACTAGAATTTGGGAATTAACACTTCAAGGAATCCAAATGAGTCTCTTTTCTACATAAGCACAAACTTTCAATTGATTCAAACCATTCGAAAACAATAAGAATTGAACTTTAATGCCATAGGGAATCCATAATATCTTGAATGCGTATACGCGAGCTCGCACCTCAAATAATGATAACTTGAACGACACACAGCTTTAGCCATGAACTTGAATTTCTTAAGTTTAGTATTGACGTATACTTGAATCATGATCTAACCAGAACTTGAATCATGTCTCTTCCAAAATTTGAATGATCTCTTAAAGACTTGAACCTCATGAACCCTGAGTTTTGTATTAAACTTTTAAAATGAAAAAACTTCTCAAAAGTTCAAGGGACAACCTTAGTTGAATATAGACCTGAAACCTCCATGCAAATTCAACTAGGACACAAAACCGGAATTTGGATTTGTAGTCAAAATAAATATCGAGTTCATTCGAGCCTCAGAAAAGTGGGGAATCTGAATTAGAAAGTTACTCGCTTAGTCTTGATTCCCAGTTTCATCCCAATTCGTCGCTTCGAACGACATGGTCCGGATTTCTTCCACTTAACCAATACATGATCCAAACTCCAAGATAAAAAATAAAAATAAACCCTTAGAAATCATGTGAAAACAAATGATGCAACCTGATGCAAATTGCCACGAAAATCGTAACTGAAGCGCGAACGATCATCCTCCGATCCAAAGAAAAGAAAACCTTGAACCTCCTCAAAACACAAAGGCTTCGGACACCCCCTTAGTAAAACGATCACCAGAAAGCCCTAGGATCTTTAAATCGAAAACCTGCTTAAAGTTAGTTGTACCTGCGCCAGCTGGTTAGTCATAATAAACATATATACGAAAGGTAAAATAAAACAAGCAAGATATAAGCATAAGGAGGTGGGATCTTATGGTCAAAAATTAGGGTTCTACACCAAGCAATGTTGTTCTTCATATTCCACAAAGAGATCGTTCTTGGCAAGTGCGAAATAAACCACTTGTTAAGGAGAGCGGTACAACAAGTAATCTGGCTTTCTCCATGAGAGCTCTTTAGATGAAAGGAGAAGTATGCATTAGCTAGCAGGGTGGGAATAGGGTTCCTGATTAGAAACAAGTTGATGGCTTTCAAGTCTATGAACTCGTTAGCACTTGGGAACAGAAGAAGCCCATAAATTTATAAAGCCAAGATAGCCTCAAAGATTTTTGTGTTGTGCTTATCAGCGTGAGCCTCAGCTCTTTCCATCAAAGGTCTTGCTTGTAAACCAGAGAATTCATCCTTGGAATCCAAATGAGTTCTAAGGTCAGATGGTTCTAGGTGTAAGGCTTCAGCCAAGACTCTTCTAATTGGTCTTCCTTCTCTCCCAAAGAATGGTTGAGGAGTGACACATAGTCCCATCAAAGCATAATACTCTTCCAACATTGGTAGCAATTAGTAGTCTGGAAACGTGAAGTAATGGTAAATGGGGTCGTAGAATTGAACGAGTGTCATTAACATCTCCTCATATACTTGGAGCTCCAATAGAGGTAGTAGATTTCCATACTTGTTGCTAAACGAAAAAGGATCTTCCACTAGGCCTCCTAGTTTTCTCAAATTGTCCAACTTCATGCTTTTGAATATGCATTTGGGATTTGTTTTCTTTCTTGAGTCCATTACAATGTCTGCAAAGAAAGTTAGGAATCCTTTGAATGTTAACAAAAACAATGAGATGCAACGCAATTGGTTTTAAGAAACTCAGAAGATTGATTTGTAAAAGGAACACCTTTTTGGCACAAAAAATCTTATTTCATTAATATTGGAAAAAGTTACAACTTTAAAGTATAATACAAGAGACTGAAATACAAAGGAAAAATACTAGCCCCTAGAGTCTCCACGGAGTCTAGCTAGAAGGGTCATATATGCACATCCTTTTCTGTCTTTTTAGCTTTTCATTCTCCAATACTAGCTTGTCGACGATTCCTTTCCAAGCACCAGATGTAGGTGGGATGTCAGAGTACTCATGGGTACTAAGCACGGGTCGAACACTAGAGAAAAATAAATTCTCTTGTGTCGCGTGTCTGTCAATAACCCTCCTTTCAAGTAGCTCAATCAAATTGTCCTTCTCTTTTAGTTGTCTCTTCATCTCCATCTGCTTGGAATGAATGACATGGTATTTTCCCTCCCAAGTATCTCACTCAAGCTTCAATCTAACCAAAGCTTCTTGGTACTCCTCCATTTGCTCAACAGGAATGATAGAGGAAGAAGTGGCAACAATCTGCAAAGGTCTCTCTAGGAGATAAGGCATCTTGAGATCATGGGCTCTAGCATGGACCCATTGCGTGAAAGGCTCAAGAGTTATAGCGTTCTTCTTTCCTAGATAAATCTTGGTCTTCTTATGGATAGTCCTCCAAGCATATGTAACGTTATCCCTAAACCTCATACTAGCTTCTGCATTGAGGTAGAAGAAACCTGTCAACAAAACATTGTTAGGCTTGTCCTTCATGGGAAACCCAAACTAACGTCTAGCAAGGATAGGGTTGTAATTGATTCCTTCTCGTACACTGAGAAGAGGTACATTAAGGAATGAACCACAACTGTCAATGATTACTCCTTTGTCGTATGCGGGGTCATACCAATGCACATCAGTCTGCATCAAAGCTATGAGCCTTTGAGACCCCCTTAGTCCATTTGGATTTTCCTTTAAAAGATTTGTTCTCGGCAAGTGTGCAACAAACCATCTATACAACATAGGATAGTCTTATCTCCTTTGAGAGTCCTATAGTGAACAAAATGGTACATATCTCTAAGTAAGGTAGGTACAGGATTACCAATGATGAAGATCTGGATAGCGTTGATGTCAACGAAATTTTCTTCTTCGGGGAAGAGGACCAAACCATAGATGAGCAATGCAAGGATTGCTTCAAAATCATCTAGGCTATTTTCTTTGGAAAAGAGAGTGGCTTTTCTTATTAGAAATTTAGCTGGTAGACCTCTGAGTCCAAACATAAAAGTGATATTGGCTTTGACTTCGGAAGCTTCTAGGTGAATGACGTTGGCAATGTCCTTTGGTGAAGGGAACTTCTCCAAACCACTAAACGACTTTTTTTCCAATATTGAAAGACCAATATGGTATGAGTACTCTTCTAGAGTCAGAACGAGTTGATAATCAGGAAAGGTGAAATAGTGATATAGGGGGTCATAGAATTGCACGAGAGTGTTGAGAACTCCTTCTTGCATCTTGATCTTGACAAGTCCCAATAATCTTCCATATCTATTTCTAAAATCTTCAGGACAAAACACTAAGGCCACCAACTTCCTTAATTATGTTAAATTTGGTCTCTTGAAATTGTACTTCCTAGTGTTTCTTTTTCCAAAATCCATAACCTAATATTTTTCGCAATAAAGAAAACAACTGAGTCTCTCAAACCAACTGCATGAATGCTTATGATGGGATGATGAGATGATGCACAAGAAATACATATACAATTATTCACATAGCCATATATATAATGCATATGCCCACAAACAAAGGTCCTAGGTTTGGGTTATAATTGTCGCTACTCGAAAAATGCATCGCGCAACGACGGGGAGGCAAAAAAGGATAGACAGAAGAGTCGCCACTGAACTTTATTTATCCCATGAGGGGAAAGGAAAATATCGAGAAAACCTTAAGAAAGAAATGGATAAGATGGTCTCGCGACCAAGAACGGGTTTGGAAGCCGGTTATGCGAGGGGAAGGTATTAGCACCCCTCGCATCCATCGTACTCGATGGGAACCATTTGTTTGTCGACGTGTGATTATATTTGCTTAAAAAAATTATACTATAAAAGAGTGTTCCAAAGGGGAAGAGCAAAGGGATTGAAACAGGAAAATGAGAGGTTAGGAGGAATGAGAGAACGAGGAGGTAAAGAGAAAGAACAGACTCGGTAGGACTTCGCGGTCCTATGCCTACGTATTCTCAATAGATGTGAGAAAGTCAGAGTCGACGTAGTTCAGGGAACTACAAATATGGGGGAATGTGCTCGGCAAGGATTGTGGCCCTTGTGCCTACATATCTTTACTCAAAAGAAGTAAAGAATCAGAGCAGCCGTAGTTCGGCCTACGATGCGGATAACCGGTGTGTTTGAGGATGATGTTACGTGCGCGTTCTAGCAGTTTAGGTGTTTTACTGCTTGCATGTGAGGAGACTTATGCGTACCTGTTTGTGGTAGAACGGACGTAACATATCCTGTTTGAAAGGTTGGTTTTCGCCATGCGAGGTAAGGTATCATGTTTGATTGGTTGAGATTGTTTTTGGGGTGAGATAGGTCCTCGGATAGTAACCCCTACGGGTAGTACCCAATTCTTTATCTCAAGGTTTTTGTTATGAAAAGGTGTGGCGAACATAGCATCTTCGTATTGAAAGACGATTATCAAAACCACACGCACTACAGTGAGTATCCTGAAACTCGGAGAGGAAGAAGTCTACACTCAATCCTCTTTTTTTAATTCAACACAAAGAGAACTTTGTTCTCTTATTAAATATGTTTTTGTTTTTGAATGGTAAGTGCTTTTGCGACAGAGAACCCTACGGTAAACGTCAGCACTCGGGATAGGAGAAGGCCTACGCCTAACCACTCCACGACCATTCAAGTTTTTGTTGTGAAAATGATTTGAAAAATGCACTCGGTACGAAAGCGAGGTTTTAGGTGAGAAATGTTGCGGAAGGAAATTGTGGAAAGAGAAGGCGGTGGATAAAGTTGTGTCTTTGTATTGAAAAACGAGTATCGAAACCACCCACACTACAGTGAATATCCTAATACTCGGAGAGGAAGAAGACTACACTTAATCCTCTCTCTTTAATTCAATGCAAAGAGAAATCGGTTTTATTGAAAGTGCACTCGGTACGGGGCCGAGGTTTTTAGGAGAAATAGTGGTTTTGAAAATGTACTCGGTACGGGACCAAGGTTTTAGGAGAGAGAGGGTGCGGAGAATACGAGCATCTTCATATTGAAAGACGAGTATCGAAATCACCCACACTACAGTGAGCATCTCGACACTCGGAGAGGGAGAAAGTCTACACTTAATCCTCTCTTTTCAATTTAATACGAATATAACTCGATTCCTTTATTGAAGATATTTTTAAGAACCTGCAAAGAGATGAAAAACAGAGATAGATATATACATGATACAGATAAATAAACAGTCCAACAATTAGGATTTTATGGTTTGATATTTATTAAGTGTTTTAAAAAAATGTACAAGTTAGTTGAATATTTACAGGATAATAATAATATATAGAATATATATAATGTACAAGAATATAAATGACTGAAAAATAAAGCAGTTAATATTTGACAGAAATTAAAGCAGTTGTATATTGACAGAAATTAAAGCAGTTGTATATTGGTTAATATATCGAATCGGGGCTCGAAAGAATGGGATCTCGTCTTAACCGCAAACATAATGTCGATTAATCGAAGGTAGTCTATCGCGATCCCAAAGTAAGGAAGAAGACTCAAATGGTCATCCCCATAGATTTGAAATCGGGAAGGTTATCGACTTCAAAAATCTGACGCTTACGGATACAAGACTTCATCGATCCACAAGTCAAAAAGTAAAATTGAATCGAAATGAGAAATAAGGAGAGAAAAGAAGTCGTCTCGGATCCTTTGTTTCACGTCAATAATTTAACGGCTAAACGGTGGTGATCTTGTCATCGACCAAAACAAAATGAAATGAGATAAGAAGTCCAATGACAAATGCGGAACAATATTCAACTTTTAAATATAAACAAACTATGATAAATATAAACAAAAACTATGTATAATATATTTACAAAGTTCTATAAAAACAAAATATATATATATTTTAAATGCTCAAAGAAAATAAAACTCAAACTTAAATATAAAATAGTTCTAAGAAACTAATAAAAAAATAATATAAAAAAGGTATATATAAATATGCAAACTCTAAATAAAAATAATATAATAAGTATGATATATAATATATACATATAACAAAATGAAATATTTAATAATATATACAAAATATCTATAATAATATATACATATGAAAATTGTTAAAGAAAAGTATTAATGAGTTGCTCTTATAATATACTAATTATTAATATATATATATATATATATATATATATATATATATATATATATATATATATATATATATATATATATATATATATATATATATATATATATATATCAAAATGTTTATACAAAATTTAAAGGAAAATAAAAAGAGTATAAAATTAATTGAAAGAAAAAAAACAAAGAGGGGAAGACAATGTGAAGCACGGTGGGCTTTAGTGGAACAAGCCCGGTCCACCAACAATCAATCAAAAAATAAAAAACAACACGGTTCAAAGGTAAAGTTCACGCATTTTTTTCAGAAATCCATAAGTTTCTTCTTCTTCATGAACCGCGTTCAAACGACATCTAAAACACGAAAACATGGACCTGCTCAAGAGAAACTCCATCATCGCATTTCTCACTTCGGAGCCAACATCAGAACTACATCAGTATCCCAACTCGTTTCTAACTTTTCCCTGATCTGTCTGGATTTCGTCTCTCTTTATTGAACCAGGCTTGAATCATGTGTTTTGGATTTCAAATCTATTTCATTCTTGGTTGGTCTTTAATTCTTCTTCCTTGATGTTTTGTTTCTATTGTGTTGATTTTGGGTGGGTTTTGAAGAAGAGCAAAGGGTTATTGTGGATTGGAGAGTATTTGTTGGTTTTGTGATACGGTTTGCATCGATTGAAGTTGAAGGGATGGTTGCCGGCGGTTTTCCGATGAAAGTCGAAGAAGTTTGTCTGGGTGGTTGAATCTGAGTTTAATGGTGAAGGAAGGAGGAGGAAGGCTTTGTTGATGAGTTTGTGAAATGGTTGAAGATGAGTTAAAAATCTGGGATTTCTGGGTTTATTTGTTGTTCAAAGGATGATGTTTGATTTTGGAAAAAACAAGGTTGGAAGGTGAGAGTTTGTGTTTGGTTGATATCTGATGAATGAGGAAGATGAAGCTAAGAGGGCGACCGTTTTTGTCTAGGGTTGGGGTTCTCAAGGATTAGGGTTTTGAGGCTGAAGCTTTTAGGGTTCCCTCCTTTATATAGGGCTGCCACGTGGCAATTGAAGGGGTTTTGTTAATGATGATTTTAACTGCTAATTTACTGATTAAGTTAATAACAATGCTGAAGAAATGTTAATTCTAAAAAAATAATACTAATAATAAAATCCTAATTAAATTAATAATAATAATCTAACTTAATCTAATTTTCTAATAAAATAATAAATAAATAAATAAGCTAAAAACTCTAAATAACTCTAATTAATTCTAAAAAACTTTAATAAAAACTCACACAAAATAAAATTCTATATTAAAACAAAATAAAACTCTATTTAACTCCTAATAATAAAAATCACTAAAAATTATATTTAACCTAAAAGCTATTTCTAAACTATATAATTAAATCTATTTAAAATAAAAAACTATTTCTAATAAAATTAAAAACGGTTAAAACTCTAAAATCAAAATCTAAATCTAAAAACTATTTAAATCCTAAAATATCTCTAACATTACTAACTTAATTCTAAAATCCTAAAATATCTCTAACATTACTAACTTAATTCTAAAATCCTAAAATATCTCTAACATTACTAACTTAATTCTAAAATCCTAAAATATCTCTAAAATAAATCAAATCTAATTAATTCTAAAATCCTAATTCTATTTTCTAATTCTATTCTATTTGATTCTAAATAATAAAAAGGGATTAAATAATTTCTAAACAAATAAATCTATTTCTAATTTGAATTCTATTTTAATAAAAAATCTATTTAATTCTAATACTAAAAATACACTAAAAACTATTCTATCCATTTATTTTTAAACAATATTAAAAAGAAACCTATTTAAATTAATTCTAAACTATTTAAAAAAAAATATAAAAACTAATAAATATTCTATGTTAAAACTATTAAAATAAAATCTATTCTAAAGGAAAAATAAATAATTATTTTAATTCTAAAATATAATAAAAAATAAAAATTAAGTAATTATCTAAAGAAAAGAAAACAATTCTACACCTAATTAAATTAAATAAATGATAAAATAAAAATATGAACAAAAAGGTAATATTTGCAAGGAAATGAGAAAATAAACAAAGAATTGAAATTTACGAAAATACCCTTAGGCCACGTGTCACGCTCCTATTGGGCAAAAAAGTCTAGATTTGAAGAACGTCCAATCGGGGTGGACACGTGTCTAAACGGTATGAAATTAAACGAAAAATGCAAAATAAAAATGCGAAAATATTTACAAAAGTTGGCGGGCAAATTTAGGGTATGACAATAATCATGGAGCCATGGTATACCCTCCCCAATTGATATGTATTATGCTTTGTTTGTACCTGCAGAACGGGTTCTATGAGGTTCTCAAAGTCATGGAAAAATCTTTCGGATATTATAACCTACATGACTACTCATGTGGGCTAAAAATATTCTCAAGATAGACTCGTCTAAGTGTAGCATCGCATAGCAACCATTTGGGACTATTCTCTTACAGTCATCGCACTACGTCCTAAAGTCCAAGTGGGGTAAGTGGGTAACTAAAAAGGTCTCTCAGTGTCACGGACTCCCAGGTCAGAAAAAGTGATAAACGTACGACTACTCATACGCCACCAGTAATACCAAAGGGGCCTAGACTAAGCGCGGTTACATCATATGTCAAACATGTTGGAATTACTCCCAACCATCAACTATTAATCTTACCACAACCCTATCATAAGTGTACACTCAAGTCCGGGCTAGGACTTATCTCACCTCTCAAGGTAACAACCCAATGTACATATGCAATACAATAGGTATAATATACAGATATTCACAAATATACATGTATAAAGAAAATAAACATAAACAAAATACAGCTACAAACAAGGTAGGCTTAACCCTCAAGTATCCCGAGTGAAGTCGCCATTTGTGTTGCAGTGAGAATCGGATATCAAGCTATTGATTAACTTGAATCATGAATCTTTAAATATTCACCACCGAACTTTGATTTATCCAAAGGAAAGGGTAAAGATCAAAGAAAAACCTAAGTGTACTATGTTACAATGAAGCTAAGAGATCGGGGGTCAGTTATACTAAGGGAAGGTATTAGCACCCTAAGTATCTGTAGTACTCTACAGGAACCTCTTGTTTGATAGTTGTGTTTGTGTTAATGTCTGGTTTCTAATGGTTTTACTAAGGTAAAAACCTATGGGTTTGGAGTAAGTACGCTCACCAAGACATTGCATCTCGTGCCTACGTATCCTAACAAGGATGGAATCAGAGTAACCGTAGTTCTTCTAACTAGGGAGAGAACACTTGACTATGCTCAAGACTCAAGGGGAATAAGCATCCATAACAATGATACTTATATAGAATTAACAAACTCTTTAAGTCTAAGTTGAAAGACTAACTGGGGATTTGACTTTAACAAAAGCCAAAGGGGGAAGGTGAGTACCCATAACAATGGTACACACATAGAGTTAACAAACTCTAATCCTAAGCTCTAAGTTGAAGGATTCCTAACAAGGTGTGCTAAAAGTCTTGACTTAACAAAGTCAAAGGGATGAGGTCCTCTAACAGTCCTAATGACTCTAACAAGGTCAAAGAGGGACTAAAGAGATATGAGTTATCTATGACATTGAGTCAATAGAGAGACTTTCCTTTGGAATAAGGGGCATGGGGAAAACTTGAGAATGAGAGCTAACAAGCTACATTATATGGGGAGAAGCATGCATACATTAGTTCAAACATGATGAAGATAGTAATAACAATAAAGTAAATGCAAGCATGTAACAAAATCAAGCAAAAAATAACAGCAAAGTTACAACCAAGTATTCAATGAAAGAATCAAACCAAATGGTTACAACCAAAGGTAAACATAGATGTTACAACATCTACAAGAGAGAATGATGATAAGGTTCTTACAAGACCAAACATCACAAGCATCACGCATAAGTCAAGACATGACTTACCATGGCAAAGTTCCAAGATTAACATGCATAAATCATAACAATATTCAAGCATGGAACATGTATAAGTTAAGACATTACTTATAACAAAGGACCAAGATCAAACATGCATAAATCATAACAATATTCAAACATGGAATATATATAAGTCAAAATATTAATTATAACAAAAGATCAATCAACATGCATAAATCATAATAATATTCAAGCACGGATCATGTATAAGTCAAAACATTACTTATAACAAAAGATCAATCAACATGCATAAATTATAACAATATTAAAGCATGGAACATGTATAATTCAAAACATTACTTAAAAAAATTATCAAGATCAACACATGAATAAGTCAAAACATTACTTAAACATGGATACAATCAAGGAGAGGTAACAACGAAAACAACTTGAACATGTGTAGGTCATGTGTGTGTAAGCAATCATGCGACTTGTGGTGAATCATACTAGACAAGTAGGTAACAACCAAGCATGCAAAAGGATCCAACCAAGGATTAGTAAATTATAGGAAACATATCAAAAGGAAATCATGTAGATTTGAACATGCTTTCTAAATAATACAAGAAGTATATAAATCATTCAAGGTAAGGTAACAACCAAACATGGCATATATTCAAACATACATATGTGAAAACCAACTTGAAAAAGGTAAAGGCCATCATGTAACAACAAGAGTGGGAAAACAAGCAAGGTGTGGGTGCATATGAACATTATTGGGTTCATACAAACAAGGTATGCAAGGTGAATCAAGAGGAATATTCAAAGAAAACTCATGAAAACCCTAAAAAGGCAACATACTTTGTACACACACAAATTCAAGAAAAATAATTTTTTTTGTGAATTTCTTGATGCAAATGAAAAATAGACATCATTATCAACATTTATCAAAAAGAATGGCACCAAAACGATAAAAATCAAGGAAGTTATGATCAAATCAAATTGCAAAGAAAATCATGGAAATAAGTGGTAAAAAATATAGGAAATGCATCCTATGGGATTTGAACCCACACATCAGGTCTCCAAGGTCAAAACTTTACCAATTCAGCCAACACGCGCATGTGAAATATGGAAGAAGTCATAGAATAAAATAAGAAAACAAGAATATTCATGTGAAAAATAAACAAAAGGTCTGGGGGGGATCGAACCCCAGAACCTTCGCTCAACACAACACACAAACCCTCCTCCTTGACCAGCGGTGCTACGCTCTCATCCAATATTATTATGCTTCAAAATTGTTTTAAAACAAGGATATCTCAAAACGGCCAACTCAGCGCCATGTCATGCCAAGTCAGACCCACGTCAGCTTCATCTTCTTCTTCTTTTCTCATTCCCCCGTGCCCTAACATCACCTTCATGGCCAGGATTTCTTCCAATCAGAACTTCCTCATTTCTCGACCAAATCTCATGATGTAAAGATCAAAGTTGGAGTATTTTTCAAGGAGAATATGAATATGGAGTTTGTTCATACTAATTCTAACAGCATCGAAAAGTATAAAGCCAACAACAGTGCAATACAATAAGAACCTTCCATGTCAAAACATTACATGCACAACTCATTTAGGGTAAACAATGATTGAAATACCTAACACACAATGATATATACATGTTTCCTTTACAAGAGAATCAATGATAGTGCATGAACATGAAGATTCAAAAAGGAAGAAATTTACCTCTTGGAAATAGTCCAAGGCCTCTTCAAATTCTTTTACAGTTACAAGAGAATATCCTAGTGAGCTTCCTTGATACCTTTGAAAGTTGCTAGAATGCTTGGATGACCTAGAATAAGCTTGAGAAACAGAACCCGATCCAGCTACTTTAATGGAGGTTTGAGAATGGCAAGTGGTGTTTGGAGTGTTACAGAGGTGCTTCAATGGTTTGAATACACTCTATTGGATGTGTAGATTTATTTTGTGAAGTTGGTTTTTGAAGTGCACGAGCAAATTGGGAATTTGAAGTGTTCTTGCAAGTTTTGGTGCTTTTTGCAAGAACAAGATATTCTAAATGCACAAGAGGTTTGGCAAGGTTTTGCTGAGGTAATTTTTTATGATCTTTGGACTGAGGTTTGATGCTCTATTTATAGGAGAATAAAAGAGTAATGGTCTGGTCAGGTTTCAAGTTTTTACCAACTTGTTCATTTGGGAACCAACTTGTTAGTGATGATGGTTTTCCTTGGTACAAGTGATCAAGTACAAGAGTTGTTGGTTTTAGAGCATGCTTCTGAGGATGAAGTGTACTTTGGAGTGTAGAATGAGATTAAGGGAATGACTTAAGGCAGATTTTAAGGGAAAATCCATGCTTTACCAAAATAGCAATGCTCACTTTATGCCATAAATGGAATTCTCTCTTGGTTCAAGCCTTAACACCTTGTGTAACCACTTGATTTTTCGTGTAACACCTTGTTTAGAGAGTATCTTACATCTAATAAACTTGAAATAACAATATTGACATCCAAAGATTGGTTTTGCATCATGTCATTACAAGTTGAAACTTTGGATTTCAAGCTTTTGGACCTTAATTTCCTCTCTTCGAAACTCCTAGCTCACAAATGCTATGAGGGAGCTCTTGTACTTTTTGGAAATCCCTAAACATTCCCTACAACTTTCATGTTTTGTGAAAGTCTTGAATCTCAAGGGATCATGGTGAAAATTGACCTTGAAGTTGACTGAAAATTGGAGTACCAAAGCTGTCTTGAAATTTTTTAAGTGTTTTTGAAATGCTTCCAAACTTTGAAGCATTATAACTCAAACTCCAAGCATCTTTTGTCCATATGTAATTAGGACACTTTTATAATATATGAGGAGATATACACATTGATATTTGGGACTCATAAAATGGATGTGTGGATTGGAAGTTATGGCCTTTTAAAGTTGGCACCAAAACTAGTGTTTTTCCACACTTAGAAAAATTCCAAGTTTTCTTCTTTTGCAAGAAACCTTTCAAATCTTGATTTTTCTTGATAAAACTCATTATTTGGACATATCTTGATGAAATTTGGCTTGTATACTCCAATTTGAACCAAAAGCCCTAAAAGTCAAAGAGTTGACTTTGTCAGATGATTTGTGAACCAGATGAATTCAATTATGTGATCTTCAATGAAATTGCCACTTGGGACTTCTAAATCATCATGATTAGGCTTCAAGTAGTGTATTAACATGTTAAATCATGTCCCAAGGCTTGGGAGCATGCTCGGATCAAAAGTCAAAGGCACAATTGACTTTTCCTAATGAAAACCCTAATTTTGGGCCAGATGGAATTAGGCTTCAATTGACTTGCTTTGATGATTTGATGATTACCAATACAAAACATTGACTGATCAAACAATAATCCTCTTGATTCCACAGATGCAAAACCCTAATTCAAATGAATCAAACAACAACAAAACTTGCAACAAGGTTAGGGTTAGGAAACAATGCTTTATGCTACTAGAATGGTAATGGAATCTAGGGGTCAAAATTTGGGGTGTGACACGTTGTAATGGCTTCTGGGATTCCAAATCTATAAATAATATGTTTTTTGATGAATTTGATTACTTCTTCTTGGTCGACATTTGGCTAAGGTATAGCTTCGATCCATTTTGTAAAATAGTCAATACCTACCAAAATGTACCATTATTTTTGGATGACGCTGGTCAAATTTTTCCAACCAAATCCAAATCCCAGCCTCTAAAAGGCCATGGTTTAACTATGGAATGTAATTCACTTGCCGGAACATGTTGTATACCTGCGTGTACTTTGCACATTTGGCACCCTTTAGCGAATTCGATACAGCCTTTTAATATGGTGGGCCAATACATGCTTTATCGAAACAACAACCATTCCATCTTATGTCCTACTTAGTATGCCCCACATGCCCCACTATGGACAGTCGAAAGGGCTAAATATGTCTCTGATTCACTAAGGCACTTAAGTAAAACTCCCTTAGGATTCTTTTTAAACAACTCATTCCTCAAAAGAAGATAACTTAAAGCACGATACCTGATTTTTTGCATTGTGGATGTCGTCAAATTTTGCAGATAATCCACTATTGGTTTCCTCCAATATCCATCCATCAAGCTATTTATTTCGAGGATTTTAAAATTCTCTTTATCAACGCATCCTAGCTTTTTCATTTTCAAATCTGATGGGGACAATCTGGCTGACACAACTCTTCCTCTGACTTCGACTGCATCTTGTAATTTTTCTTTCGAGATTTTATACCCTGAAGTAATATGGGACAAATCATTAGCCACTTGATTCTTCAATCGATGTATGTGTCGAATACTAACCATTTCAAACCTTTTCAGTAACCGGTTGGCTATTACAAAGTACATAATAAGATTTTCTTTAACGCATTTGTACTCTTTTGTAATTTGTTTTATGACTAACTCTGAGTCTCCCAGTATTTCAACTCGAATTTCCCCCAATTCCAACAATATCTCAAGTCCGGCTATTAAAGCCTCATATACAGCCTCATTATTCGAACAGAGACCTTCAACTTTATACTTGAATCTTGTTGGAATTTTGTTGGGAGAAATGATCAACACTCCTACACCAGTTCCATCTTTATGACTAGAGCCATCGAAATATAATTTCCAAGGCTCAAGTTCGAGATAGGTTATGTAATTTTCATTTATTGAGTGGTCGACTATAAAGTCTGCTACCACTTATCCTTTAACAACCTTTAAAGGCATATATGTTAAGGAATATTCAGTCAAAGCTAACGCCCATTTACCAATTATGTTAGAACACATATTGGTTCTTAATAATATCTCTATGTTTTGATGATAACTATTATGAAATTTTGTAATTAAGAATTATATACTCTAAAATTTGTTTGAGAGTGCTTGCTGCAGATATTAAAATAATTATCACTCCAGAAGCAAATCAGAACTGAACATAAGAAATATGCTAGACTCTGAAGCGTCAGATGCATCCATTAGAAGATTCTGAATACTGCCAACAGAAGATCCTGAGCGCTGTCTCCAGAAGGATCTGAAGCAGAAGCTCCAGAAGGATCTGAAGCAAAAGCTCCAGAAGAATCTAAAGCAAGTCAGAAGCATCTGAACCAAAGAAGAATTCTGTATGAAGAGTTTTCAAAGCATAGTTACTACAGAAGACTCTGAAAGTACTAAAGCTGCCAGTACTGAGGATCTGACTCAAATATGCTCTGAACTTATACACGCTAAAAGCACACCTGCTGCAAAGACTCTGATTCAGCAAAACTCTGATCAACATCAGAAGGCTCTGATCAAATTAGACTCTGATGAATCTTGCTGAAAATTGAAGAAGAAGAATTCAAAGATTATGTCCGTTGGAATAATTCAAACGGCTCTTTCCTTATTTATGCTAGACACAAAAACACAGACAAAAAGGATTTCTCTGTGCTTTCTTCTTCTAGGAAAGGTCACTTGATGTGAAGACAAAAAGGCTCAGACCTTTTGGACACTCTTCTCAACGTAAAGCTCTCTTGGATCAAGCTGCCTATAAAAGCAAGTCTTCATCCATCTTCTTCTGTTGACGTTTTTATCTGAAAGAAATCAATATTCAAAGCTCTCATACTATTCATATTCTTTCTAAGAATTAATTTCTTTGTTCTTAATATTAAGTGAAAAATCACAGTTGTGATAAAGATTTTTAGAAGCAATTTAAACACTTGTATTTGTTATTACATTGGATTGTAAGAAAACCTTAAGAAAATCCAGTTAGGATCAGTAGTTCTTGAGAAGACTTTGAAAAGTTGTTCTTAGTGCTTACTATTGTAATCAGTTGATTAAATAGTGGATTAAGTCCTTGTTTGAGAAAGGCAAATCACTCTAGGAAGGGTGGACTGGAGTAGTTGAGTTCAACGAACCAGGATAAAAATACTTGAGTTTTTATTTCTAAGTTTATATCTTCATACTTATTCAACCCCCCTTCTAAGTATTTTCTCACCTTCAGTTGGCATCAGAGCTCCGGTTCTGTGTGTGCTACCACTTCACAGTGACAGTAAAGATCCAGTGAGAAAAACTCTGATATATATTTGGTTGTTACTATGGCTGATAATACAATATCTAACATTAACAACAAATATGAAGAAAGGGACAGAATCAGCACCAAACCCCCTATGTTTGATGGGGAGAAATTTGATTATTGGAAAGACAGGATTGAAAGTTTTTTCCTTGGATATGATGCTGATTTATGGGATCTGGTCATAGATGGATATGCTCATCCCACTGATGGGAATGGCAAGAAAGTAGACAGAAAATCTATGACAGATGCTCAGAAGAAGGAATTTAGAAATCACCACAAGGCCAGAACAATATTGTTCAATGCAATATCTCACACTGAGTATGAAAAAATTACAAATAGGGAAACTGCATTTGACATGTTTGAGTCCTTAAAGATGACTCATGAGGGAAACTCTCAAGTCAAGGAAACAAAGGCTTTGGCTCTAATCCAGAAGTATGAAGCCTTCAAGATGGAAGACTCTGAATCTGTTGAAGCTATGTTCTCCAGATTTGAAATACTTACAGTTGGACTAAAGGTTCTGGATAAAGGATACTCTACTGCTGATCATGTGAAAAAGATCATCAGAAGCTTACCTACCAGATGGAGACCTATGGTGACTGCGCTGAAAATGGCTAAATATCTGAACAAGATCTCCTTGGAGGAACTAATCAGTTCACTAAGAAGTCATGAAATTGAACTTGAGGAAGATGAACCTCAAAAGAAAGGTAAATTTGTTGCTCTAAAATCTAATAAATCTGCTAAGGCATTGCATGTAATAGAGGAGAGCTCTGAAGAATCCTCATCTGAAGATGAAGATGAACTATCCATGTTGTCTAGAAGAATAAACAAACTCTGGAAGCATAAAGGAAAGAAGTTCAGAAACTTCAGGAAGCCTGACCAAAGAAAAGAATCTTCTGGACACAGAAGATCTGGCAAAAAGGAGGTTGTCTGTTATGAATGTAAAGAACCTGGACATTACAAAAATGAATGTCCAAAGGTGCTGAAAGACAAGCCTAAAAGAAAATCCGATAAGAAGAAAAAGGTTCTAATGGCCACCTGGGATGATTCAGATACATCTGAATCTGAATCTGAGTCAGAAGAAGAATGTGCCAATGTAGCTTTGATGGCAGACATAGAAGATCAGGAGGAAGGAACTTTAGGTTCTGAATCTGACTCTGACGCTGAAGAGGTAATGGCTAAACTCACTAAAGAAGAACTTATCAAAGTGTTATCAGAAGTTCTGAAGAGCTATAATAATATTAAGCTCAAATACAAGAAGCGTCAAAGCAATCTTGTATCTGAGAATAATATTCTCAAATCATAAGTAGCTGAGCTAAATGAAAAGAACTTAAAATTGAAAAATGATTCTGAATTAGCTCAACAAAACTCTGATTTTGAAACTGAATCTGAATGCAAAAATATTTTGGAAAAATATGATTAAAGCTTTCAGAAGTTTCTTGCTAAAAGCATAGACAGAAGTAAAATGGCTTCTATGATCTATGGAGTTAGTAGAAATAACAGAAAAGGAATTGGATATGAATCTTCCTCTGGAAAGGATTTAAATCCAAAACCTGTTGATAAAATTATCATAAAAAAGACTCCTTTATATTCTCACTTTAAATTTGGTCACTTGAATGATATTGAACAAACACGTTCTGAAAAGAATATTCATGTGTTTAAATCTAAGGCTAGTCAAAATAAACCTTATGTTGAAAAACAGAAGTTTAGACAAACCTTCAGAACAACTAACCCTAAAGGACCCAAGAAGATCTGGGTACCTAAAAGTAAAAGAATCCTTGTTGCAGATGTTCTTCGTAGCAAGGTCAGGACGCCAATCATGGTACTTGGACTCTGGATGCTCGCGACACATGACAGGAGAAAGGTCTATGTTCCAAAGTCTGGAGCTTAGATCTGGAGGTGATGTAAAATTTGGAGGGAATCAGAAAGGCAAGATCATTGGATCTGGCACCATTGGAAATGGTAAACTTCCCTCTATCACTAATGTTTTACTTGTAGAAGGATTAAAGCATAATTTATTGTCCATAAGTCAATTAAGTGACAATGGTTATGATATAACCTTTAATCAAAAATGTTGTAAAGCTATTAGTCAAAATGATGGCTCTATTCTATTTAGTGGAAAGAGGAAAAACAACATTTATAAAATAAATCTTTCAGAACTTAAGGTTCAGAATGTTAAATGCCTCTTGTCTGTTAATGAAGAGCAATGGGTCTGGCACAGAAGATTAGGGCATATTAATATGAGACGTATATCTCAGATTAATAAACTTAATCTTGTCAGAGGACTTCCTAATCTGAAGTTCACCTCAGATGCTCTTTGTGAAGCATGCCAAAAAGGGAAGTTTTCAAAATCATCTTTTAAATCAAAAAATGTTGTTTCTACTTCCAGACCACTAGAATTACTTCATATTGATTTGTTTGGACTAGTGAAAACTGCATCCATCAGAGGCAAGAAGTATGGATTAGTCATTGTTGATGACTATAGTAGATGGACATGGGTAAAGTTCTTAAAACACAAGGATGAGTCACATTCTGTGTTCTTTGACTTCTGTAAACAAGTCCAGAATGAAAAAGATTTCAAAATTATAAAAGTCAGAAGTGATCATGGTGGTGAATTTGAAAATAAATATTTTGAAAAATATTTTAATGAAAATGGCATTGCTCATGATTTTTCCTGTCCTAGAATTCTATAACAAAATGGAGTTGTAGAGAGGAAAAATAGAACTCTGCAAGAAATGGCCAGAACCATGATCAATGAGACTAATCTGGCAAAACACTTTTGGACAGAAGCAATCAACACAGCCTGTTACATTCAGAACAGAGTGTCTGTAAGACCTCTTTTGGAGAAGACTCCATATGAACTATGGAATAACAGAAAGCCCAACATTTCATATTTTCATCCTTTTGGATGTATTTGCTATATGTTAAATACTAAAGAAAATCTAAACAAGTTTGATTCCAAAGCACATAAGTGTTTCATGCTTGGATATTCTGAACGCTCTAAAGGCTACAGAGTATACAACACTGAGACACAGATTGTGGAAGAATCTATTCATGTTAGATTTGATGATAAGCTTGGCATTAAAAAGCCAAAGCAGTCTGAAAACTCTGTAGATAGAGAAGTAGTCTTCACAGAATCTAAAGACTCAGAGGCAGACAAAGCTCAAGTGAAGGAACCAGAAGCAACGCCAGATGCTATTCCTTTAACTTCTCAGATGAACGATTTAAACATTTCTGAAGAATCAACTATTAGAGGATCATCTTCCAGAATCAAAGCTTCTCATCCAGAGAATGTTATCATTGGAAAGAAGGATGACCCTATCAGAACAAGATCCTTTTTAAGATCATCTGAAGCATCATTATTTGGACTGGTGTTAGAAATTGAACCAACTTCTGTAGATGAAGCTCTGCAAGACAATGATTGGATTATTGCCATGCAAGAAGAGTTAAATCAATTCACCAGAAATGATGTATGGGATTTAGTTCAAAGACCAAAAGGATTCAATATAATTGGAATTAAATGGGTCTTTAGAAATAAGCTTAATGAGAAAGGAGAAGTTGAAAGAAATAAGGCAAGGCTTGTTGCTCAAGGGTACAATCAACAAAAAGGTATTGATTACACTGAAACTTATGCTCCAGTGGCAAGGTTAGAATCTATACGCCTTCTTATTTCTTTTGTTGCACAATATAACATCACTCTATGTCAGATGGATGTTAAAAGTGCCTTTCTAAATGGCATTATAGAAGAAAAAGTTTATGTCCACCAGCCTCCTGGTTTTGAGAATGAAAAATTTCCAGATCATGTTTTCAAACTAAAGAAATCTCTGTATGGTTTAAAATAAGCTCCCAGAGCTTGGTATGAGAGATTGAGCAATTTTCTTCTGAAGAAAAATTTCATCAGAGGCAAAGTGGACACAACTCTCTTTTGTAAATCATTTAAGAAAGATCTTCTAATTTGTCAAATATATGTGGATGATATCATATTTGGATCTACTAATACTATGCTGGGAAAGGAGTTTGCTAAATGTATGCAGGCAGAATTTGAAATGAGCATGATGGGAGAATTGAGATTCTTTCTGGGAATTCAAGTCAACCAAACTCCAGAGTGCACTTACATACATCAGACCAAATATGTTAAAGAACTTCTGAAGAAATTTAACATGACTGATAGTAAGCTGGCAAAGACTCCCATGCATCCAAATAGTTCACTAGGCAAGGAAGAGGTAAGTAAGAAAGTAGATCAGAAACTCTACAGAGGTATGATAGGATCTCTTCTTTACTTAACTGCTTCTAGACCTGACATATTGTTCAGTGTATGCCTGTGTGCTAGATTCCAATCAGATCCTAGAGAATCACACTTGACAGCTGTCAAGAGGATTCTAAGGTATCCGAAAGGTACTTCTAATATGGGTTTGTGTTACAGAAAATCTGATGATTTAAAATTAGTTGGATTCTGTGATGCTGACTACGCTGGAGACATAGTGGAAAGAAAAAGTACTTCTGGAAGTTGTCAATTTCTAGGAAGAAATTTAATCTCTTGGTACAACAAGAAGCAACCCACAATTGCACTATCAACCACAGAGGCAGAATATATTGTTGTTGATGGATGTAGCACGCAGATGCTCTGGATGAAAAGTCAACTAGAAGATTATCAGATATTTGAAAGTAACATTTCTATATTCTGTGATAATACTTCTGCTATATGTTTGTCTAAAAACCCCATTTTACACTCTAAGGTAAAACATATAGAAATTAAGCATCATTTCATCAGAGACTATGTTCAGAAGGGAATTATAAATTTAGCCTTTGTTGATACAGATCATCAATGGGCAGACATTTTCACAAAACCCCTTGTTGAAGATAGATACAAATTTATTCTGAAAAATATTGGTATGGATTTGTGTCCAGAATAATATTTGTCAGAAGCAAATTTTACAGATGCAAAAATGTTTAATGTTCTGAAGTATTTCATCTGATCAACTATTCATTTCATTAAATTACTTTATTTGTGAAACTCTGAACTAACAATACTCAGAGGATCTGAACGTTGATTAACGTTTCATTTCTCAAGAGAATTCAAAAGCACATGCAAGCAAACACGTGTCACTCTGAATCTACAAAGGTGGCGTGTACACTACTGAAGAGACGTTTGAGGTGAAGTTTGAATAGTGAAAATCTTGATTTTCCCCCCAATTTGTCAGAATCAATTAATGCTTGAAATGATTTTTATTCCTTTTCATTAAATGCTTTGTGTGAACATGTTTTTTATCTGACTGTTTGTATGCCTAAGTGTTCACTATAAATATCACACTTCTCACCACATTCACACTTCTCACATCTCAATTGTTTATGCATTTCTGTCTCCTTTTCTCTCTTCACAAAAACCCTAAGCGTTTGACAAAATCATCTTCAATTGCAACTTCTTCATCCACTGCTGCACAATTTCAATCTACCATGGTTGCAGTTACTTCTGCAAATATGGGTGTGACTCCATACACGACACCAAAGAGAACTTTGTTAACACCTGTTGAAAAATTGGAGGTTCTCTGTGAATCAATGGTGGAATTTGATTCACTGGCTGAGAATGGGTTTGAATTTCGCTCCATTATAGATGCTCAAGGATGGGTGAAATATTTTGATAGACTTTTTGGACCAGTTTACCCCCTTCTAGTGAAAGAATTCTAGATCCATGTTGTTGTGTACCCTAAGTTCATTTTATCTTCTGTTCTGGGTAAAGAAATAATCATCACAGAAGATCTGATCAGGAAACTCATTGGATATGAGGAAACAGATGGAGTATCTCACTTGCCAGCTGGGCGTGTAGATATGGATGAAGTATATGAGGAAGTGATGACTGTTGGACAAGCTTCTAATAAGTTCAAAGATCTGAAGTCTGACTACAAGATTTGGGCTAAGATTTTCATGGGATGCATTCATCACAGAAAGTCTACAAACTCTCTAGACTATGTCAACAATGAATAGCTCTACTTTATGTATCTCTTAAGTCAGAGCACCAAAGTAGATCTTCCATATATTTTGTTTATGCACTTATGGAATCATATAAATGCCTCTAGAGAATATGTGAAAGAAAAATGTCAGAAGATCAGAACTTGGATTCCTTTTGGAAGGTTAATCTCAGATCATATAACAGAGAATGGACTTGTAACTGCTCTTTATGCTGCTGGCATCACAGATGAACTTGAATTTATTCTGGGAAAGCCTCTGAATGCCAAAAGTTTTCAGAGACTAAAAATAGTAGAAGAACTCACAACAGCACCCAAGAAGCTGAACATCACTGAACTTAGTCAGAAGAGAATTCCTGTAGATGACTACCCTATGTTCTTTGCTGAGGAACCCAGAAACATTATAGCAAGTTATATTGATGCTTGCAAGGCAGATGGAACGCCCATTCCTGCAGATATTCTGAAGAGAGCAAGGGAACCATTGCCTGTTGTAGAAGAAGAGATACCAAGAAAAAGAAGTCAATCAGAAGCAGAAGCTGCACCTGTTCAGAAGAAGCCCAAAGTTGCTGAGAAGCCTCAGAAGCTTATCAAGAGGAAAGCATCTGAAGACACTCCTTCTGTTCCAGCAAAACTAATCAAGATTAAAGGTACCAAACTTTCTGTATCTTCTGTAAATAATACTGTAGTAAATGATTCAACAATTAAGTCTATTCCTAAACCTCCTTCCACTCAAAAACAATCTGTTACTGCTCCACCTCATACATCTGTTCCATCCCCACAAAAATCATTTGTACCAAAATCAACAACAGCAAAACCAAAAATTCAGATTCCACAACCAGAAGTACCAACAAAACAATTTGCACCACAACAACAACAAAAAGAAAAACCATCTGAACAACCAAAAGAAAATCCATCTGAACAACCAAAGGAAAAACCATCTATATCACAACAAACACAACAACCAGAAAAACAATCTGAACCACAAACACAACAACAAGAAAAACAACCAGGAAAAACACCATCAAACACATCTGAACCCACTGCATCTATACCCGTTATTTCTGAACCTATAAAAGTAACATTTTTTCCAGTTATCTCTGAACCAATAAAAGTTACATCTGATCCACCTTCATCAGAACCACCTGCATCTGAAAACCTATCCAAAACTTCAGACTCAACCAAACCATCTGGAACTCATATCCCTGAGACAGAAGGTCTAGATGTTACCCCTCTCAAAACTGTCTTTCAAGTATCCTCTACCTCTTGCACACCAACCACATCCTCAAATTCCTCAGAATCAGATATTCACCTAGATTTTCTGGTATCTCCATCTCACAAAGATTCTGAAGTAAACTAACCAGAACAATCTGTTTCTTCTGGAACCCTTATTCTCAATCCTACCACAACACCTAACCCAACTTCAGAAATCCTCATTCCAAATCCTATCCCAACATCTGCACCAAGAACATCTGTCAATTCTGCCTCGTACAATCTATTCTCATCATATCTTCACAACCTTTCCTATGGTTTCAAACTCAAAGATTTCTATGAACGAATTGAACCATCTGACCCTATCACTCCTTTCAAACCCAAACTCACAATCATTCTACCATTTGTGCTTCTAACTTATATTAAATCAATGTCAGCAGTAGGTTCATTAGATACAATATCATACTCTGCTAAATCCGCAAAAGCTGTTACTTCTACTAAACCTGCTACATCTGATTTATCTGCTAAATCTGATAAACCTAGTAAATCAGCCTTCAAACATTACTCAGATAAATCATTTGATGTTGTTTCTCATACCTCAACTGCCAAACCATGTTTGATGAATGCTCTGAAAAGATCAAAACCTGACAAATCCTCTTAAATTCCATTCATACCCTACTACCCTCCTCCTCTGATCTACATTCATAAATCCATCTTTCCACCTACTCCCCAACCCAGGCCAATAACCTTGGAAACTCTATTAAACCCTAGACCTAGACTAAATGTTGATCATTTATTTACATGTTTTTTACAAGAAATACAGATGTATTTAGGATCTGTACAGAAGAAATGTTCAGCAACAATGGATGCAAAAGAATCATATATCATTTGGAATGGCTTCATTAACAAATTCAATATTGTAGCATCCAATCTGAAGAATGTATGTTCTGATGATGCGAAGCTCAGATTTGCTGAAACAGCTAGAAGTCTGTTCTGGACTGTTAAGAGATCTGGACCACTGCTTCTTATAGATGCTCCTTCGTCATCAGAAGAAAATCCTGAATCTGCATCTGAAGATAATCCTCTGGCTATGACTCTGATAGAACAACCTTCTGGCTCTACTGCTCCTATCTCAAACACTCCTATGGACATTGACTCTGTTCAAGCTTCAGAAACTATTCCACCTTCTTCATCTGAGATTAAGAAAGAACATCCAGATCTTGAAGATAAGATTGTAATTCTAGAAGCTGGTCAATCAGAAATCAAGTCATGGATGGCTAAACAAGATAAGAAGTCTAAAGACATGACTCAGTGGATGTCCCAGCAGGATCAGAAGAATGAAACAATGGCTAAGTGGATGTCAAAACAAGAACAGTCCTCTTCTGAGATCACGGATCTGTTGAAGATGCTTTTGTCAAAACACTCTTAGTTTATTCATTTTGTTTCTTCTGTTGTTTGCATCTGATGTTTGCATATGTATTTTGAATATTTTCTGATGTGTATAATTTTGCTCTGAATTGAATGAATGAATGTTTCTAAATTTTTCTCCACATGATATATCTCATTTATTGTTTCCTGTTCTTTGTCTTTTCAAATTATTACTTTTGCTTATGACAAAAAAGGGGGAGAAAATATAGATCTGAACTGTTTAATTAAACTTCACCAGAATGAAACTTCAGACATATCAACTTTATCTAACAAAAATTTTAAGTATTTCAAAACATTTGATAAGTACACTCTGTAAAAGAAACTCTGAGACTCTCAGATCATTATGACAATTATCAGACTCTGACTTTGAAATATGCAAGACACTCTGACTCTCAAATGTTAAAGAACAATCAAGCTCTAACTCTGAAAATTACTCAAGACAAAAGGGAAGTTTCTATTCCTTATTTATATTTAATTCAGGGGGAGATTCATCATCTCAGGGGGAGTTTTAATTACTCTATTTTCAATTAAACAAAATTTCTGATGTTTTTGTCATCGTCAAAAAGGGGGAGATTGTTAGAACACAGATTGGTTCTTAATAATATCTCTATGTTTTGATGATAACTATTATGAAATTTTGTAATTAAGAATTATATACTCTAAAATTTGCTTGAGAGTGCTTGCTGCAGATATTAAAATAATTATCACTCCAGAAGCAAATCAGAACTGAACATAAGAAATATGCTAGACTCTGAAGCGTCAGATGCATCCATTAGAAGATTCTGAATGCTGCCAACAGAAGATCCTGAGCACTGTCTCCAGAAGGATCTGAAGCAGAAGCTCCAGAAGGATCTGAAGCAAAAGCTCCAGAAGAATCTGAAGCAAGTTAGAAGCATCTGAACCAAAGAAGAATTCTGTATGAAGAGTTTTCAAAGCATAGTTACTACAGAAGACTCTGAAAGTACTAAAGTTGCCAGTACTGAGGATCTGACTCAAATATCCTCTGAACTTATACACGCTAAAAGCACACCTGCTGCAAAGACTCTGATTCAGCAAAACTCTGATCAACATCAGAAGGCTCTGATCAAATTAGACTCTGATGAATCTTGCTGAAAATTGAAGAAAAAGAATTCAAAGATTATGTCTGTTGGATTAATTCAAATGACTCTTTCCTTATTTATGCTAGACATAAGAACACAGACAAAAAGGATTTCTCTATGCTTTCTTCTTCTAGGAAAGGTCACTTGATGTGAAGACAAAAAGGCTCAGACCTTTTGGACACTCTTCTCAACGTAAAGCTCTCTTGGATCAAGCTGCCTATAAAAGTAAGTCTTCATCCATCTTCTTCTATTGACGTTTTTATCTGAAAGAAATCAATATTCAAAGCTCTCATACTATTCATATTCTTTCTAAGAATTAATTTCTTTGTTCTTAATATTAAGTGAAAAATCACAGTTGTGATAAAGCTTTTTAGAAGCAATTTAAACACTTGTATATGTTATTACATTTGATTGTAAAAAACCTTAAGAAGATCCAGTTAGGATCAGTAGTTCTTGAGAAGACTTTGAACAGTTGTTCTTAGTGCTTACTATTGTAATCAGTTGATTAAATAGTTGATTAAGTCCTTGTTTGAGAAAGGCAAATCACTCTAGGAAGGGTGGACTGGAGTAGTTGAGTTCAACGAACCAGGATAAAAATACTTGAGTTTTTATTTCTAAGTTTTTGTCTTCATACTTATTCAACCCCCCTTCTAAGTATTTTCTCACCTTCAGTTGACTATGCAAAATTGGTTTGGACAACATATGTTTAATGATATCGAAATGGAACGAAACATAAACATCAACTGGTTTTATATAATGCTTTAACTTTGTACAAGAGAAATACAAGCATAAACACAATTTTTCAACTATGTTATACTTAGTTTCTGCATCATTTAAAACTCTACTAAGGTAGTAAATGGCTCTTTCAACGCAATTTTCATCCTCTTGAGCCAACTGTCGCATCGCTGCGAAGAGGGGCCGGCAAAGACAGAAGAGTCGCCACCGTTCGTTATTTATCCCAAAGAGATGGAAAGGAAATGATCAGAGAAAACCTACGAAAAGGGAAAAGATAGGTCATCGCAACCAAATCATGGGTTCGGGAGTCGGTTACGCAAGGGGAAGGTATAAGCACCCTTCACGTCCATTGTACTCAACGGGATCCATGCTTGTTGTCTAATCTAAAAGGGTGTTAATCTATAAGGCTGGCTCACAGGGACAAAAGAAAAGAAAAGAGACTCGATAGAGCATCGCCGCTCTATGCCTACGTATTCCCTCGTGCAATGGGAAAGTCAGAGTCAACGTAGTTCGGAAAACTACGGGTGAAAGAGGGGAAGGTTGCTCGCCAAGACATCATCGTCTTGTGCCTACGTATCCTCGTCTGGTACGAGAAATCAGAGCAAATGTAGTTCGGGCTGACACGACCACAGGTTGGTTCAAGTGTTTTAATTGAGTAGGGTTAAATAGTGGTTCCAGCAGTTAGGGACGATGCCTGTTTGTGGTAGAGCCAAGACTTAACACACTCTTTCTGAAAATGATTTTCAATTAATCCCGAAGGATAAAAAGATTTGATGTTTTGTTTTATGTTTTTTATGAAGAAGTGAATTGAGTTAAGTTTGTAACTCATGTTGCACTAAATACTATGACTTGAGAGCGAATGTGTCACATATCGCCTAAAGGGCATACGTTAAACACTCTAGACAATTGAGAGGAAGCCCCTCAATTATCATTCCCCAAGTACTTAAGGCTCGTAGCGTACAACACTTATTATCCTTTATTAGGTGTCTTAAAATGTTAAGGGATGAGAAGAGAAGACACCAACTATAAGGGGAACTTAACCAACCCTAATGTTATCATGCAATGTGCTCCTAAGGTTGAGATTAAGAGGGAAGAAACTATCCAAATGTTAGCATGCTTGGATTGAACACTTAATGTCTCTCCTACTCCCATCTTAAACAGAGGGACTAGGAATCCTAAGGGATCATGGAAAAGGACCAAGAAAACACAAGATAAATTAATCACAAATAAAATGCAAGAAAGAGATGAAATTGACTTAAACAAGTCAAGGAATAAGGTAAACATGATATGCAATATGCAATACAAACAAAAGATGAAGCAAAATTACTTAAACAAGTCAAAGAAAAAGTGAGATGAAATGGGAGAAGTTACAACTCCTACAACCATTCATGCATCAATCACTTAAACCAAAAGGATAAACAACAATGCACAAGCAAAGATTATAATCAAAGTGTAGATGGTAGAAAGAGGCTTGGGCAGCAAGCACATGAGAAATGTCTCAACCAAACACAACACATTGATCATGTAAAAGAAAGAATGAACAAATGCAAGAAAGTGGCTAATTATCCAAGACAAACTCACACTGTAAATGTGAACACCAAATCATCTTGAATAAGAGTCAAACCACATGGGGCAGAAGTGAAACCCATAGAGAAAAGGTTCAAAACAAGAATCAAACAATTCACAAGCAAGAAACAAGTCAAGGCAAGAGAAAGAACCAAAGTTCCATTCATAATCCACACTTAAACCAAGTTAAATGCCTTAACTTCAAAGTAACTTGTAACACAAGTTACACGAGTATTAGACCTAAAAAATGCAAGACCAGCACCTTAATCATGTCATGAATGAGTATCAAATCTCATATGGTATTTATGGGATCCATCAAAGTCATTTCCCAAAGGAACTAGGTCAACTAGTTTGTATGAACTTCCTCTAAGGTGACTTGACTTGCAAGCTTCACTAAAAATAGAATAAATGTTCAATAAATCTCAAATAAATTGCACAAATAAACCAAGCTCAATGGTAAACAGAGGCCAAAGTTTCAAAACCAAACTCAATCTTAGGAATCACCAAATGATTTGATCAACTAGGGTGCTCCATCTTATTGAGTTATAATCGAGGGTCAAGAAAAGTCAAACAAAAAGTGATCAAACATTGACCAAAATCAGCCTCAAAGGTACCTCAATCAATCCTATAAATGGAGAGGAAACCTTACTCATAGGTGATATCAAATGGTAGCTCAAATGCATATGATCAACTAAAGGCAACATTAAAAACATCTCCAATTGCAAAATTCAAATAAAAGTGCAAAATAAAATAAAATCAGAAATAAAAATTATGAAAAATTAATTAAGGTTTTAAAATGATATAAAGTATTTTTATGGAATTTTCGGACAATTGGAACTATTTTTAATAATTGCAAACCAAAAAAGAAAATGAAGAAAGAAAATAAAATAAGAGAAATGAACAGGGGGTGTAAAAGCAAAAAGCCAAATGAACTGCGCGCAGGCTAAACAGGAATGGGCCCCTAAACAGGGGGTGTGAATAACATAACAAGCCCAAGCTGGTCCAAAGGTCATACTTAAGTGAAACAACACGTTTCACTTAAGTGACGTGTAGTCAACAAGGCCACTCGGTAAAGTCAAGCCAATAACACACACACGCATGAGCAGTCAAACATTCAAAGGGATCCAGGTCAGATCTGACCAGAAAACGAACCAGACGCCGGAGCTAGGGCTCCGGTCGTCTTTTCCAGCCAGCTCACTGGAGATCAGAGTTCAAATCTCCATAAAAATGGTCAAAACCGGTACCATTTGAAAGTTGGCATAACAAGGGTTTCAAATATGATAATCATTTTCCGAAAAGGTCCACAAACAAGGCAAATCGAAGACATGAATTTTTGAGTGCACATGTTGAAACCTCAACAAACAGAGACAACAATGGATCAAACATGGCCTACTCAACGTAGGGCTTCAGATGCAACCAACATGAGCCTAAATCAGTGCCTAGAATGAGAGAATTCAGAGATGCAAACTTACTGAACGGAGCAACTCCGTTGGTTCTTCTCAGGCACGCAACCTTCACTCTTTTGCTTGGAATCTGTTCCTTATGCTTTGATGAAGTAGAATCAAGCTTCAATTGAGATTAATTTGCAAAGAAAACTCAGATTCGAATTTGAAAAATGTTGAAGAAATTCCAAGCTCTTTATGCTCCCTCCAACCACAATTACACGTTCTAAGCTTCTAGGGCAAGCTTTTAGTTTATATATGATGGATTTAGCCATGTCATGCAGACCCATAATGATCCATTTGTGAGATTTCAAAATTTTCCCAAAAATGAAACCTCACTTATTCACACGCATTTTTCCTGCTTCATACATCATAAGTTTACCAATCTGCAGCATGTGAGATGTATTTTTCATTTGAATTGAATTGGGCCTTTGTTTTAATCCACAATGCAATTTTGAAGTAGAAACTTATTAGTTAAGAAACTTGAAAATTTCTACATGTCCACACACTTGGTACCAATCCAATTGAGTCAAACCTCTCATGATCATGTTTTGGTGTGAATTGATTCAAAATAAGTGACAAACATGACCTATAATGAACCAATCTCATATCATGCTTAAAAGTCTAAATTTCACTTGAAAATCTTGCCACATGGCCACATAAATCCATAATTCAAATGAACCTTGAGCTCAATGATGTAAATGAGACATTTAGGAACAATTTTCATGTTGGTTGGAAGTGCATTTGAGGTATATAAGTTCATGAAAATGACCTATGAAGCAAATGACCCATAATGAAACTTTCCCAAAATACTCTTGCCTTGTGAGATCCATAACTTGAGATGTAAAAATGATATCAAGGACTTCTAGGACTTTTTGGAAATCTAAGACCATGAGGAACAACTTTGATGTTCACCTAAAGTTGAGGGAAAACTTGTTTCTAGGTAAAAAGTGATTTGGAAGTGAGTTGACTTTTTGTTGCCCAAAATTTTGTTCATCTGAGACCCCTAACTTGTTGGAATCATACCTTGAGATGTATAAACCCAATGTATGAGTTCTTGTACTCAAAATAAATCTAAGAACATGCCCTAAAATTATCATGTTTTCATGAAAATGAGATTGAGCTTGTATCATAGGTGAAAATGGCCTTAAAGTTAGGCACTAAAGAAGGGGATTTTACACTGAGATCCTCTGAAACCCTAATTTAATAACCCCTTGAACTCTTGATTCTTCTTTATTTGATCTTGACATGACATCTTAAATTCTTCAAAATGACTTCCTATGGCCTCAATTACTTAGAACCAAGTCCTGAACTCTCCCCAGTCCACAGTTGACCCTGAGTTGACCAGATGACACCTTAATTCCATTTCCTTTGACCATGCCTCTTTGCAGGTGAAATGAATGCTCAGATAAGCTCCACAATGACCTCCAAGGTACTTAATATGCTTCTTAATCATATCTTATCCAAAATAATGATCTCATGAATCCCTGATGATCCTCTGTTGATCCCCAAGATAGGAGACAACCAACGCACATCAACCCATCCTTCTAAGGAGCTTTGACAACCTTATGATGATGGCACACACTTGATGATCTGGATAATTACCCTTGCTTGAGCTTGAAACCAATGAGACTCTTCTCTTGAATGGCACATCACTCTTGATCCTCTGTTAAGAACAATGTTATGCAAAATGCAAAATGCTAAAATGAACTGAAACATAAGCCAAGAAAAGGTTGGTCAAATTTTGGGGTACAACACCAACATGCTCCCTAAGGTTTTATCTGACGTAGATATATATAACCTCATGCTCCTATTCCTACAAGGTGGTGACATAATTGGAGGATGACTCAAGTAATCTTTGATTTTTTCGAATGCTTCTTGCTGAGGTTTCCCTCATTCGAACCCTTCCTTGTTGAGTCGAAGCAGAGGTGAGAAGGCTTGAGTCTTTCAGCTGAGATTCAATATGAATTTCCTCAAGTTAATCTTTCCCAAAAGTGACTGTAATTCCTTCTTTATTGATGGCGCTTTTGCCTATATTATGGACTTGGTCTTATTCTGGTCTATTTTGATTCCCTTTTTGTGGACCACAAAGCCTAAGAAATCTCTCGCCTGCACACAGAAAGCACATTTGAGAGGATTCATTTTTAGACCATGATTTCACGTCCTTTCGAAAGATTATCGAAGATGGTCAATATGATTCTTCCCTGAGGTAGACTTAACAAAAATATCATCAATTTATATTTGCTTAAAAGTCTCTATATAATCATGAAAGATCGAATTCATTGCCCTTTGATACGTTGCCCCAACATTTTTTAAACCAAAAGGCATCACTAACCATTCGTAAGTGCCTAAGGCCCCAGGGCATCAAAGGGCTGTCTTCGAGACATCCTCTTCAGCAATAAAAATTTGATTATATCTCGAATACCCATCAAGCATACTAAGGTATTCTGGCCTGCGGTAGAATCGACTAACATTCCCGTCAAAGGCATTGAATATTCGTCTTTTAGATTTGCATCATTTAAATCTCTAAAATCTATGCATACCCTCAAAGAACCATTCTTTTTAATGACAGACACAATATTTTCTAACCATTCGACATACCAGGTTGTGCGAATGAATTTACATCGAAAAAACCTTTTGACCTCCTCTTTGATCTTTGAGAGAATTTCCGGTGAAAACCGCCTTGGATTCTGCTTAATGGGCCTCTTTCCAGGCTTGATTGGCAACTTCATATCGACAAGATCTCTTCTTAAACCAGGCATCTCGTCGTAATCTCATGTGAAACAGTATTTAAACTCTTTCAATAGTTGGATTACTTCGACCTTGAGTTAGGTACCGATGTTGGCACTTATGTATGTTGGTCTCTTTGTTGCCCCCTCTCCTAGATCAATTTCTTAAAGTGGATCTTGCGCTAGCATCTTGATGTTGGCTGCCAACGGATCCTTCTCGAAACCCAAAGGCTCGTCATCATAGATTACATCAAGCCTCTAGCCTTGTTGTTTTTCCTGAACCTTATTAGGAGGTTCTAGATCGAAGTCCTTACCAGAACCCTCTTTGTGTAAATCTTGGTTGGCTTCTGCAGCCATAGTTTCCATTTCAGCCTCTAAGTCCGTTTGTAACTTATTTTCGGCTATGCAAGCTAAAATCTTTTTTAGTACCTTGATTTTAGTCATCATCACCAAATTCGCTTCCCCAACTTGTTGGGGTTATCCCAGATACACCAAGGTATGGCAGGTTATCATCTTCTACCACCTTTCTATCCCATCGAAAACCCTGGACGGAATGTAGATACAACAAACAATAAACATCTCCATCTGGGGTGAAATAAAAATTGGTCAGGTTGCATGGAGCAATATTGGCCAAGTGTTTTTCAAAACTGTGTCGGTCGACATGATTGATTGGGGCCTTAAAATAACCTTGATCTACCTCAATATTTTCGACAATGTTGTCTGGTTGCCATATTGTGATTCTCTGGTGCATGGAAGATGGTATGGCCCCAACTCCATATATCCACTCTCGACCCAATAGCAAGTTGTAGTTGGCCTTCGTTTCGACGACCATAAAAACAGTAGGTCTTGTAATAGTTCCCACCGTCATATCAACTTGTGTGACACCCAGAGTGGTGCCCACCTTTCCCTCGTAATTTGAGAGCACCATGTTGTGTGGCTTGACATCTATTTCGTACTTGTCGATTCTTCTCGGCATAAAGTACGGCATTAGATTCACCGTAGCGCCACAGTCCATCAGAATTTTGTTGATCGTGACGTTCTCCACCTTTCTGGTAATAAATAGTGGCTTAAGATGACTCTTTATCACCTCACCTGATTGTTCGAAGAATGCATTCTGCTCTTCGACACATCTATTATTCATCACATAGTAGCACGTTGGCTTGTGTGCCGTCATCTCTACTTATGTATACATATCCAAATCTTCGACCTCGGTTATCTGGTCAAATTCTCTAGGAAAAACCGATACCATATTTAATATGATATCTAAAAAGGCTTCTAACCCATAGTCGAAATTATCCGTAAGCATTTCATCCTCCTTAATTTCTCGATCATGCTTCTCCTTAGTCTCTTCTCCCTGGACAGCAAACAGTTTTCTCCCCATGGGTAACTTATCGAAAGGCTTCAGTTCCTCCTCTTTCTCTTTCATAGCAAGTAGGTTGATGCTGGATTCAGCCTTAGCTCCAGCCTCTCTTTGAGCCTTCCTCCTGTGTTGTTCCCTTCTCCACTGGGATCAAGACATCGTATTTTTCCCTTGTATTTTTTTGAGATATAGGTCATTTTCTTTGAAGCCTGGAACTCCTTATGGTAAGCCATTGATGAGCCCCTGTCGACGTTGAATTTTTTCCATTTTTGTTGTCCCTGCTGTTTGCTCTCAACTGGCTTCATCCAACTTCCCTTGGAAGCCTCTGTCGTTGGTTTGAGTGTAGATGGCTTAACCCTTGACACCCTCTATTTGGTTTCGTCTTGCTTGAAAGAAGATATTCTTGGATTGAAACCTCGTTTCCCATAGGAGGCCATTTGCTCGCGCCTCTCTTTTGCCTTTCTTACGCCCTCTAGGTTGCATGTCGCCTTTTTATCAAACACAGCATTGCACCTTGGGCACAACATAACTTTAGATTTTTTGTTCTGGAACCTGTGAGGAAAGTCTATGAGGCTTTCCTCCTTTTTTGAGTAAGCCACTTTGTTGTATTCTTCTTGTCGACAATCCCCGTCGACTTCCATGAGGGTTCCCTATGAGACTTCCACCATGTTGATGTCCATGTTGACATCATCAGCAATGTCCAACTTGCAGAATTTCATTTGAAGGCCACCAGCGGCCTTGTCTATTCGAACGAAACCATCAGCGGTTTCCTTTGTTATTATCATAAGGCTTGAGTCCTCAGCAACTCCTTTGGTGAAGCCACCAGTAACTCCGTTGTCGAAACTATCAGTAGCTCTTTAGTAACCTGGACCAAAACAGCTTTATTAATGAAGTCCTCAGTGACTTCAACCATGTTGACTGCATTGTCGAAACCTTCAGCGACTTCGACCATGGTAACCTCTTTTGGCCCAGTATAGTGAGCATCAGCAATTCATAGAGGATCAGCATCAACCTTCATCTAGTTTTTGGGCTTCTCCCCGAATTTCAGTCTTCCCTCTAGGATAGCATTTTGAAAAAGATCCCTAAAAAGAAAACATTGAGAGGTTTTATGGCCCAAAAAGTTATGGTATTTGCAAAATCCTCTTTTCTTTCTTTGATCTAAAGGGGGTATTTTAGCACCAGGAGGTACTATCATTTACCCATCTTTAACTAACAAATCGAAAATTTCGTCACATTTTGTGACATCGAATGAATAAATTTTCTTGAAAAACCTATCATTCTTTTCAGATTCAGTAGGATTCTTCCCATTCGAAGGTGCTAAGACCTTACAAGAATAGGGTGAACCCTTTTTCAATTCAGCGAGATCTACTTCATTCTCATTAAAACTCATAGGCTCACTGTAAGGCCCTTCGTCGTCTTCATTGAATTCGACATAGGCTATTCTTTTATTCTTATTTACCCTAACCTTTTCTTCTCTCAAACGTTTTAACTGTCGAACCTTATCGGCCAACTGGGCCATATCCCTCAGGATTGAGCATCTAATTTCTTCCTGATGGAATAATCTAGGCCACCAACAACCATTTCGACTAACTCATGTTCTGGTACTTGTGTGAAACACCTTGCTTTGAGAAGTCGAAACCTATTCAAATAATCATCTATTGGCTCAGTAAACTTTCGTTTTATACTAGCCAATTCCTTCAAACTAATCTTTGTTTGTCCCATGTAGAATTGTTCATGGAATAAACGTTCTAATTGGGCCCAATTATGAATCAAATTTGGAGGTAGGGTTGTGAACCAAGTGAAAGCATTTTTTGTAAGAGAACTTGGGAAATACTTGACCCTAAGATTCTCATCATTCAAAATGTCTCCTGCTTCTATCAAATACTTAGCCACATGTTCGATAGTAGACTCAGTAGTATCCCCAAAAAACTTAGTAAGCTTAGGAACCTTTGTTCTTGGGGGTAAATCTGACTGAAGGATGTAATCAGATAACGATGATGTATAATTTGGCCGTTGAAGGCCAAAATTTACTACGTTATGTGCCATGATTCTTTCGACCATGGCAGCCAAATTATTGTCTGCTACTAGGTTGTTATGTCGAACTTGTTGTACAACGTTTTTAGCATCCTGGTTCCTATTTACCAAAACTACCATTGGTTATTCTTCTCTAGGAACTTGTGGTTGGTTCCTAAGGGGTTCGACTCTAGTTCGTTCGATCATTCCCTGGTTGTTTTGATTTTCCTGAGGTATATTTACCGGATTTTATTGAATTTAGTTATTGGTGGTGTCTTCGTCGAAGACTACCCCTTAGTTTTTTATCATATACTCCCTCGGTGGTTGTCGATGGGGATTTGGTACACCAAAGAATTCTACAAGGCGCGTCATTTGCGCTGTTAATTGTTGATTAGTTTGGGTAGTATTCTGAATAAGGGGATGAAAAATTTCCCCCATAGTTTGAGACATCATTTGAACCATATAATGGTTACTTTCTTTCATCTGTTGTCTCAAATAAAATGCAGAACTGGTTGTCAAACTTGGCATCTGGGTTGAATATCATATTCCTAAATTTTGACTATTTCGAACCATTTTTACCCCAAAGCCAGATCCTTGTAATGGCGAAGTCATTACGGGTTCTGTATATAATTGAGGGGCGTTTTATAAGTTTGCCATCATTGAAGTTGGCATTCCATAGGGTGGGTCTCGAGGCAAAGGCATTGAAAACCCAAGGGGAGTGATGCCTCTGAATGTTGAAGCCCCTATCGGCGGTGGGGTCTGTGGAGGACCTCTTGGCCCAATATAAGTCAGAATAGGTTGCGCATGGGAAATCAAATGTGTGGGTATCGAACTTCCCATAGATGGTATTGCTTCAGAGACAGGCGCTGAGACTGTTAGTCCTCTTGTCTAAGATCCTATGGGTTGTTCTATATTGTTATTCGGCATATCCTGAGGAACATTTTGTTGGTTTGAATTTGTCGTCATTCTCCTCCTATATCTCCTTCTTGTTCTATCTTCATTAGTGGTGACTACCTTACCGCTTCTTAATAACATGCAACGAAGTTTTTTTCAAAGAAAAAGTTGACCATAGAACTAATACATTTTTTCCAAAAAAAAAAAAATTGAAGCAATTTTTATGATCACTTAGCACCGTCCCGCCGGGCGTGTCAATTTGTTCGCCGTGAAAATTGGCGAACAACCATTGGTCTTACAAATCAAAAAAAAAAGATTTGTTTTACTTGCAAGATCGACCACACAAATCCTAGAACATGTGCTAATTGTTCTTAAATAAAGTTTATAAAAACTATGAACAATTCGACAGGGTTCATGATAAAGCAACTTATCTCAAATGTAAATGAATTTAGGTGACAAGAATTAAAATCAAAGTACTGGTAAACGATGAAGACAAGAACTTGCATAAAGAAAGAATAAATTCTTAAATAAAGAGATTTATTAAATTGCATTGAAATGAAAAGCTGGTGTTACATCAAAGTACATTCTTACAAACTAGTTTCTCTCAATACACGGGTACTTGGAGTATACTGAAGAATTTGTACACAATTGAACACCTCCAAATCCTAACACTAAGACCTGCTATTTATAATAATAAACAATAACTGCCATTAACGGCTAGCAAACGAAATCGAGACAAGTGTCGCTATGCATGCCTTCGAATCCTAGAAGCGTTCCACATGTCTCCTTTAAGGAATAGATGAAAACGGGCTTTCCCTCTTTTATTTGAATTCAAATTATCTTTTTTAAATACTCTTAGTGACACCTCTGTCGAATCAAATCTTCCAACTGCTGATAAATATCTCTAAGTCTGTAACATAGATTCTCCTGACGAAAGGACGCCTTCGACTCTCATTCCAAAATATGGCTCCAGTCAAAATGATTAAATTTCTTTAGGAATTCTATTTCCTACTTTTAATTTCATTTAGGCGTCGAAATTAAGAGTCAACGCATGCACAATAGTCCTAAATTTGGGATAAGAAAGGGCATTCTACTTAATGTTAGCATGCAAAGAAATGGACTTAAGATTAAGGTTTAAAAGGGACTATACTAATTGTTATCATGCAAAGGATTGAAAGCCTAATGTCTCTCCTAACTCAAGCTTAATCATAAATAAAGTTAAGCTACGAATCTTAAGGGGTCATGTGAACAAACACAAGTAAACATTATACTAATCAATCACAAAAAGAACGATGTCCTAATCTTAGCTAAGGAACAAAACTGAGTGACTCTTCGTCCTCAACCAAAAGAACGATGTCATGATCTCAGCTAAAAAGTAAGACTGAGTGACTCCTTGCTCACCACAAAGTATGACAAAATGGTAGCAAATGAAACCAAAGTATCAATTGAATTGGCACACAAGCCAAACATACAACTACGAGTGGAGACTCCTCAATCAACAATAAGTTGTGAGCAAAAATGCTAACCCCTAAGTATGCCTTATATCATCAACAACATAACAAAGGAAATGTCAAAGTAAACACTCATCGAGAAATAAGCAGAGAGAAATAACAAGTGTGTAAGTGTTCAATCATCAACATGTTCTCAAACTTGACACAAAAGAGAGATTCAAAGCATCAAACAAGTTTTTCAGCTTCAAGGTAACCATCTAAGTACTACGATGGATAAACAGAGTCTACTTCGAGGTAGGACTTTGGATGTACTCAGTATGCTCCTAACATCAATAAAATCCTAGAATGAGGCATGAAAGAGAAATAAATTTGAGATTCAAGTGGTACCTAACGAAGAAGGTCCGTTGCCTCTTCAACATGCACAAAAAGCTCAGGAATACTTGTAGAAGCTTCAAATTATTAATCGAATCAACAATCAAGATCAACAAACTCAAATAGATAAGGCTCAAAGAAAAGGAAGAAGATTCCAAGGAGGAAGAGAATCAAGTCATCAAGTACATCAAGAATTAGTCAAAACGATATCAGGGACTAAGCACGATTTGGATCAAGAGATTTCATTAATCCAAACAAGGTTATGAAAATAAATCTAAGAGAAACATGAAGATCAACACAAGACAAGAATTAATCACACATTCTAAAATCAAAAAGTAATCATAAATCTAAACCAAGAAATTAATCATAAGCCTTAATCAAAATACTATTCTAATTAATACCAAAACTCATCATGAAAAATTAATCATCAATTAACAATCTAAACAAATTTCTATTAATTAAGATCTAAAAAATCCACAAAGAATTTAATCAAAAATTCAATACATGATTCATTCAAAGATATTATAAAAAACATTCAGTCTAAATCAATTAAAATCAAAGATCAAAATAACAAGGTCAAATTAATCAAAAATCTAAATCTAATTAATTTAAACAAAACTCAAATTAGAATAAAGATCAAAACCAAGTTAGAAATAACACTAAGATTAAAATGTAATCAAAATTGTTAATCACAACTTAGATCAAAAATTAATATCAAAACTAATATTACAATTAAATCCAAAATCTAATTATTAAACTCAAATCAGCAAAAAAATAATAATAAATTAACAAGAGGGTGCTTTAGTGATGAGGCAGGTGTGAAAAAAAAATTATGAAATCATCATGAGTTGTGAGGCCCATTCATCCAGCATCAAACAATAATAAAAAAAACAAAATGGGCTTAAGCCCTCAGCCTACCAGAACAATAAAACACAACATTGAAAAAAAACAAGTATTAGGTTTCCAAAGTAAAAAAAAAACATGGTCAATTCACACAACTCATCACCAAGTTCAAAACACGGTTATGTCATGATCCTCATCGCGAGCGTTGCAATAATTCACATTTATTATACATGTCAACAAATTCACATTTTTTTTAAAACCGTTAATTATTTATTAAGGACCACCCCTCACTAAATTCAACGAACAAATTTTGTTGAAGATAACCCCTCGAAAATGTTAAGCATGTTTTAATATATTCGAATTTTCTACACAAATAGACTTCTAACTTTTGTTGAAAAATATCAACTTTTTATTAGGGGTCACCCTTCGCTAAAAAGACATGAAATGCTTAGTTAGAATTTATGTTACTCAAAAGATATGAAACTTGCACAACAAGTAACCTAATATCATTTACTAATAAATGTCGATTCACACATTATATTACTCACATGTTATATTCTTGTTATATTCTCTGAAAACTGTTCCTAGTCTCATTACATCATTCACATGTTTATATGGTCAACGATCCAAAACTAAGAGTTCCACAAGCTACTCTTTTCTCTTGAGTAGATGATAGTTTCCATCTCCAGATTCATCCTCAAGAGCTGCAATTTCCATGTAATTATGCTTCTTCAATTCAAAAATTAAAAAAAAAAATTCTTTTCAATTTATGAGTTTGGTTTTTGATTCATGTACTTGTTCTAATTTCGTTATTTTTCAATTTCTTGGATTTTGTGATATACAGTTGAGTTGAAGAAGCAGATATCTTGCGATTTGCAGTTGTCTAACAAGTCAGATAATTGTGTAGCTTTTAAGGTTCTTCTCATTATTATTATTATTATTTATTTTTTCAGTTTTCTATCACTTTCTCTGAATTTATAAATTAGTTTGTGTTTTCTTTTTTCGTTTCATAAACTCTCGAATTATTACATAACACCATGTGCAAATATTCTTGTCACAAGTAACACTTTAAAAGTCACACAACAAATATAGAAAATGTGCACTCTAACCATTTTGTCATTGTTGATAGAGATGGATTATACATAAGAAATAATCTGTTGATTTTAAGAATGTGATACTTTACGGTTAATAGGTGGCATTTAACATTCCTAAGTGAAAAACTTTGGACACCAATCATTTGTTGACTTTTTATTAAATACTTTATCCGTCTTATATTATAAACAAATTTTATTTTTTAAATATATTAAATAATTAATGTATCTGATTTATATATAGACCAAATACATTAATTATTTAATGTATTCAAAAAATAAATTTTGCTTTTATAATATAAAATCGAGAGTATAAAAATTTGAACAAATTGATAATCATAACTGATCTGTCTTAGGTGAAAAAGAGTTAAGACTTTATCCTTTTGTTTTGGGAGAAGTTTAATGTGATTCTATTTATTTTCAAAATGGGTCGATGCTTAGCCGATCGAAGTCGGCCTCTCTTAGAGAAGATTGTCGCAAGACTAGGTTCCTTTGTTTGTGAGGAGTTTATGTGGTCATATTTCTTTTCAGGATATTAGCGTCTAGACAGACACTTATGTGCCTGTTTGTCCGCTTTTTATAATACTCACGCGCATAAAATATAAATTGTATTATTATTTTTATTTAATTATTTATTATTTATAAAATAGTAGTAGTAATAGATAATAGTATAAAAGATAATAAACTGTGAAATGACCATCATTTGTTAGAAAGAGAAGATAATAAACGGTCACATAAAATTTGTTAGAAAGAGAAATTAAAATTTAAAATAAAAACTAAAAAAGATATATTTGAAAGAAAAAAAGTTACACCAAATAAACGGTATTTTTTAATATTCAGGCGTCCGTCTGTCTGCTTTTTTAATATTCAGGCGTTTAAAAATATAAACGGTATTTTTTGTGTGCTTATTTTTTATTTTAATTTTAATTTTATATAAAAATAAATAAATAAAATAGTTGTGCAAACTACCGTATAACAGTTAATAAAAGAGAAGATAGTAAAATAGAAGTTGAATTCTAAAATAAAAAAATAAAAAGATATAATTGGAATAAAAATAGGCTACACAAAAACACTATATTTTATCTTTACATATGTTATAGATTATAAATATAGATAATAATAGATAGACAATCACAATAAATCTCGCTTAAGAAAGAATATCACAAGACTCAATTTCTTTTATTTTGGGAGGAATTTAGTGTCCTTAAAATATTAATGATACTCATATTAAATGAGATACTCGTTAAAATTTATTTATGATAAAACATATACATAATAAAAATATGTATATTACATGGAAAGTTGTAAATTTAACTTGGAGTAAAATTCAATTTGTAGGTTAAGACTACAAATCAAAAGAATTATTGTGTTAAGCCTAACGGTGGAGTTGTGTTACCCAAATCAACTTTTGATATTAGAGGTTTTTCTCTACCTTCTTTTTCATTCTCTTTTATTGCAGCACAAAGATATAGAAGAAGAATACTTTCAATTAATAATTTCAATTAATAATTTTTTACTCATATTTACATTTTTATTTTGTAGTTATAATGCAAGCCCAAAATGAGGCACCTCCTAACATGCAATGCTTGGATAAGTTTCTTTTTCAAAGCATATCTGCGAAATACAAAACATATCACTCCAAAAATGGAGCGATCGCGAAAGATATCACTTCAAAAATGGTGATCATAATTAAATTAATTTTATTGAGATTATGAATCACTTATGTATAGAATTATCTTAAAATTTTAGATATTCTGTGTACGTTAATCACAGTTTAATTGTGAAAAAATAAAAAGGACTCCTATTTATTATGGTTTAGTTATAAAAAATATTTTATAAAACATTTTTTAGTCATAGTTTAAATGTGTCAAGTTTTATGTCTTGTGCGTTAGCATTCTTTGCACTCCTTCAAAAATGGCTCTGTAAAAATAACATATACACTAATAAATAAAATATATGTTATGTTATTCAATCTTTTTTCTCAGTATTTTAGCTAACCAACTTTTATATATAAAAATATCATAGATAGTTTAATCGTTTTTTTTTTCTCATTGTATGTAGTTCGATAAAGAATCTGGCTACGAGATTAAGGAGTGTAAATTGAGGGTTGTCTATGTTGCTCCTCCTCAATCATGATCTTCAATTAGAGAAGGTTCCGATAAAGATTCAAATGTTTCAAACGAGCATGTTGAACATACTTTATTTGAGGTGAGATATTTTATATTCATTAATCACATATATTTTGTCTTTTTTTCCTATGTTTTTCTATTTCAAATTTGTTTCTCCATTTTAATGAGGTTGTGAAACATTTACTGAATAAGATGTTTTCTATCACTAGGTACATCCTCAAGAACTGCAATTTCCTTGTAAGCCTCTAATATTCAACATTTTGGGCTCTTTGCTTTGTGTTTGGTTTCTAAAACAATTTCCTTTCTTTGATTTTCTAAAATAGTTGAATTGAGGAAGCAAATATCATGCTCTTTGAACTTTTCTAACAAGTCAGATAATTATGTGGCTTTCAAGGTTCTTATTATTTTACTCTCTTTTTTTATCACTCAAATTTTCTTCAATTTTATGCTAGTTGAAATTTTGAAGAGAAGTCAAATTAATGGTGATGTTGCAGGTTAAGACTACAAATCCAAAGAGGTATTGTGTCAAGCCTAATCATGGAGTTGTGTTGCCAAGATCTACTTGTGATGTTATAGGTCTCTCTCACTCTATTAGTCCTAGTATCAAAATATTTAACACTCATTCTTAATCCTAAGCTAACTAAAAGTAATAATTTCAACATCTCTCTTAAGCTTTACAAATTAGTTTATTTTGACAACTTGAGTGAACAAGTTTGACAACTGATTTTAAGTGGGATTAGAGGTGTTTAAAATCTAACCAACTCAATAGAAAATCGTAAACTAAATCAAATTAAATTGAAATTGCAAAAAATCGTATTTGCTTCGGATGTGTTTGAGTCATTTTTTTAACGAAACCACGCGGTTTGGTTTGGTTTGCGGTTTGTATTTTGCAAACCAAACTAAATCAAACCAAACCGCATTATGTTACAACCAAAACTTCACTTATCCCACATCCAACCCAAAATCCAAACTTATTATGCCTTAATCTTACAAATATTCTTTTACTCACGTTTAGGGTTTTAGTTTCAACCTTTTCAAATCTCTCCTAATAGTATAGCACATTTTTTTCTTCTTCTTTTCCATGTATGTCTCCTCTCTTATACTCTAATCTCTCTTATCTTATGTTCTTTCTTTTTCATATTTTTATTTTTTTGTTATTGTTTTCTCTTCCAATTACGTTTTTATTGCACCTATCTTGTCTAATCTTGTATCTCTTATATTCTTTCATTTTTATCTTCTATAATCTCTCATGTCCTTTATTTTTTCTTTTTATTATAATATTTTTGATATTCTTTTATCATGTTATTTTATGTTTTTAATTTCACTCTTGTTTAATCTTATTTTTGACTATTGAATGAGAAGTTTTTATCTAAATATGATGAGTTTGTTATTAATTGGTTATGTATGAATGATTAAACACAAAGTTATGTTGTTTTCTATAAGTGTATATATGGTTCAATAAAAATCTTGTAAAATACCGAACGAATAGAACCAAACCAAATTGCATTAAATTGATTTAATTTGGTTTGGTTTTATTTTTAAAAGGCAACCAAACCAAATCAAACCTCATACTTTTTTCTCTTACGGTTCGAATAATTTTTAGTGCCAAAACCGCCTAAATCACAAATGAGATAATACTTCACTATAAACTATAAACTTATATTTATTCACCCCTAAATAAGATAATACTTCACTATAAACTTATATTTATTCACACTATTCACCTTATCACAAATGAGATTTTTGGCTATATTGATGATTTACTTGTTGTCTATCTTCGACTTGAATGCGATGTTGTTGGTGATCTTCAATTAATCCACGAGAGTTTGCAACCTATTTTCCAACTCAAGTTTCTAAATATAATTAACTCTTAACTGCCAAACTAACAAACTAACATGTTTATTAGACAAGGCTTCGATTAATCTTAAGATTACAACATTCAACAAATAGTTTGTCATGGGATAATAACACTAATTTAACTCCTATTTGCTACTATAATTTAACATAAATAATTTAACCCTAGTTACTTCTAAAAAGTTTTATGTGTTTGATTATAGAAAAAAAAAAGGTGATGTATCGATATTATAAAAATAATTTATACTGTCAACTAATAACGATCATACATCTCGTCAAATTATATTGAAAATTTTAAAATAATTATATAACATGAAAAAATGATATATTTCTATTAGATAATAATATAAAATATTTTTATACAGTCAATACATAACAATTAAACTCTTAATTATAAGTAGGGCAAAAAAAATTGCATTTTCACTGTGAAGTTATCATGCAAGCTCAAAAGGAGACACCTTCTAACATGCAATGCGAAGATAAATTTCTAATTCAAAACGTAGTTGCAAAGATGGGGACAACCAGAAAAGATATCACTTCAGAAATGGTAACTTTGTAAACAAAAATTTACATATAAAGATTAAAGAAATACAATATTGTTGTATATGTGACATAACATATATTGTATAATTTATTTTCTCTATGTAGTTTGATAAAAAGCCAGGCTCTAAGGTTGAAGAGTGCAAACTAAGTGTTATTTATGTTGAACCTTCTCAACCATCATTCACAATTCAAGAAGAATCTGACGAATATTTTTCTTCTCGCTCATCTATCTTTTCTGATCAGGTTTATTTTCATTTCATTTTTTAAAATTGGTTATTGACAAGTTGATTAGTCACTATTACATTGTTATCAATTACGATGATAATACACTTACAATATTATATATTTTTGATCTTAAAAGAATCGTGTTTTTAAAGGTGTGCAAAGTGAACTGTAATATATGCCTTAAAAGTGAACTTTTGAATTGTGTTTCAGACAAATGCAGTTATTTCAAAATTAACTAAGGAGAGGGATAATGCTCTTGAGCAAAATAAAAGGCTTGAGCAAGAACTGGTATGAAATTTATTCTCTAAATTTTGTTTAATAGTACTTAAGGTGATCTTCATTGTTGTCAAATGATCCTAATTTGTTATCATTTTCTTTGTGAAAATTGTTAAAAAAATGTAATTGGTGTAGAAGCTAACAATTGCGCCATAGTGTAGATTTTATTACCAATAGTTTTTTGGAAAAATTATTGATCGATTGAATCTTGTCATGCATAGGAGCTTTTCAGGAGTGAGGTCAACAATAAGTGTCATATAAAATAGACATGTTGATGATCTCGCCATGAGATGAGACATGCATGGCGATGGTCGTTGCGATTACTATTAAACGGTAGAAGTCTGACTTAGATAATTTTAATGCAATTTTTACTACCTCAATGTATAAATAATTTATTTATATTCATAATATTACAAATTTTATATACACGTTCGAGATGAATTCATTCAAAACGAATTTTTCTTGTCAAATTTGAGGCGGATTCGGATAGGTATTAGCGAGTAATGGGTTATCCTACCTTGTCAAGAATTTTGTGAGTCTTTTATCATGTTGCATCGAACAACAATCTTGCGAAAATCATCTAGACTTAGCTGCAACAAAGCCCATTATACTTAATTAGTTAACAATAATAATGAAGGTTATGCATCTTACAAGGTTAGAAGAATTAACACTTCAGATTGAAAACTTGTCGGACACATATGCCAATGTCTGATACCAACGCAATGTTAACACTTGTGACTACATATAATCAGTTCTTTTTTCTCAAATTATTATCAGTGTTGGTATCGTGCACGGTGTCTAATGATTTTAAGTGTTCTCTGTGTTCTCCGGTCAAAAACAAAATCATTGAAAAAGTAGCTAATAATACTTACCCTTCCATCGCCGTCACTATCAAAGCAGCGAATCATATCAACCAACTCGTTGTCTGTCCATTCAAAATCATGAGTTATAGCTGCTCTTTCTAAATCCCTTTTTGTTACGGTTCCTTTTCCTGATTCTGCATGTCACAAATAGCCTTGTCAATAACCTATACTCTCTTCATTAGTTTAAAACATGGGGAGGGAAAAGAGAGAAAAAAGCTATCGAATTTCTAATTCCGATAAGCTCATCAACGGTCGGCAAGTATGATAATCTTGCATGCATTTTGGGACTATCTTGCAAGTGGTTTTGAAAAATGCTAGCGAATTGACAAACAATTGCCCCCAACGAACAAAAAGTAGCATAACAGAAATTATAAAATTACCATCAAGCTGGAAGAAGTGTACGATGAGTTCATCCTCAGTCATTTGCAGCCGACTTGTAAACTGTTGACAAACTCAAACATTACAAAAAAGACTTTGTATACAAACTAAAAATTGCAAAAATGAAAGACCAATGTGTAAATAGCAAACTCAATACAAACCGATTTTTTGTTCTTCCGTTCCTTATCTTCTTTAACGTGAATGTTTTCCTTCTTCTCGGCTTTGCATATGTTCTCTACATTCTTGTCAGAGCACACCGAAGGTTCTGCAGAACTTTGCAGAGAAAGAGCAATTGCCTGTCCATAGATAACATATGGTGAAATTAAAATGCTTTCGATAGTCACAACATTATTCTTATCATAGCATAGCAAAAGGATCCAAAAATCAAGACTACCTGCATCAAAGCTTCATCTTCATCAACAACATAATCTAAATTACCACCATGTTTCTTTCCAATTAATCTACTTTTCACCTTCAAACTTTTGTTCTTCGCCTACAATTAGTATCAAGAAAAAGAATAGTAAAGGTCGGCATAATTTTCAAACCGTAACTGTTCTGGTTATGCAGAATAACTATTAAAAAAGTGCATAACTCAAGCATCCTAGTATTCATATCAAACCAAACAATAATCAAATAGAGAGCATTCTACCATAAAAATAATATAAATAGGCCAATGCCTGGATCAAAGCTTAATTTAAATAACTTCAAATGCAAAATTTGTGGTGCTTTTCTATCATTCTTTTAATATATCTTAATTTTTTTAACTAACTTCTCTTATATTTTTAACTCAAGTATCCTAAAGTTCAAGCTTGATGCCTATTTTTTATCCACAAACTACATATTGGGACCTCCGCTATAGTATATTTCTTGATTTACATGACACAATCAAAACTTTGTATTTGAAAAGCATGGGAGATTTGGGTAACCTGCTCAATTAAGTGTTTATTGAATGGAGACTTATCATATAAGATCATAAGCATACACAATACACAATGTATGTAATCAACAATAACAACAACAATAATAATCAAGCCTTATTCCACTAAGTAGAGTCGACTACATAGATCAACTTTCGTCCTAATATTCTATCCACAACCATACTTCTATCCATATAGTTAATCCCGAGGTCTTTCTTAAGAACTAAATTTTGTGGGCATAATGGGAATCGAACCCTAAATACAAGGACTTCTCAAGAGGTGACTCATCCTACTAGTACTCTCGTCCATACACGCTTAACAACAGAGTTCTGATGAGATCCGGATAAGTGTTAATCTATGAAGCTCCGACACAATTCACACGGTGTGTCGCCGTGTCCGGACACAGATACGCGTACGACACATGTACGACTCGTATCTGACACGTCTTTGAAGTGTCCAAACCAACCCTAAATTGGATTTTCCAACCAACCCTAAACCTCCTCATGTATGCTTCGAAACTCAATGAGTTTCCTTTAAACTAATTGATCGAAAAAAAGGAACATTTTGAACTAAAAATTGATCTTAAAAAACAACACTCGTAAGAAAAATAAATGAAACATTTTGATTGAATAACGTAAACTAGTACATTACAAACCTTCCTTTTCCGTGACCCAGAAGCATTTTCAAACTCAGAGTCATGTTCACTGGAAGAATCTGATTCCGTTTCTCGTTCTTCTTCATTTTCGGGTCTATACTCTTCATCACCATCTTCAACCTTTTCCTTTTTCTTCTTGTTAATCTGAGGCAAGGTTTTCAAGGAAGAGACCATTTGGGGTAACCCCATAGCTTTCAACCTCGCTTGGTTTTCTGCAATTCTCCGTAGTCTTTGTTCCTCATACTCCGATATGCTACTCCTCCCATTGCGTTCGGTTTCTTCTGCTTCCTCCGATTGCAACGATGTACCAACCGATTGTGAATTGGATTTCGATTTCTTGCGTTTCGCCATTTTCTTATGCTCTTACCATTTCAATTCTTGTTCTACTTTTTATTGGGATAAATAAATTAAGCCAATTAACTCACTTTTTAAAAAAAATCTCAAAATATTCCAGCTTTTAACAAAAATTTTTAAAGTACTCCACTTAGAGTTTTTTAATATATGTGGACGCTGATCGGAAAAATAACAAGTGTATTATTTTAACCGATATAGTAATAAGAGACAAATTTCTCGAATATCGATCTCGCGGACTGCGTAATAATTATAAGTTCTATTTTTAATAAATTGAACAAAAATCAATTAGATTTTTAAAAACTACTTTTTAATATAATTCAACAATAGATGAAAATAACGATAAAATAAAAAGCCTTTGGACAACTATGAGAAGGCATGCTAGGGAAGGTGTATGAATATGGGCTATTGATGCCGAGTAATTGATGTGGCACGTGTATGTGCATTATATGTGTATGATTGTACGTGTGGTGTGTAACTACTCCTTAGCATGTGTATTTCACCGCTTATTTATTGAATGATGTTCTCACCCCTTTTTTGTTTGTTGTGTCTGTGCTCCTTAGGGAGTACAGATGACCAGGTACCTGAGTAGTACTTGGAGTGTGTTGCTATTCGATCGAGTCTTAGGAGTTGCTCTGATACGTAACATGGGATGAAGGGATTACGTTTAATTGACTTATTTTCTTGATTTATTGTTACTTATCTTTTAATTGTTGGGTTAATAATGTATAACCACCGGTTGTGGAGTTTATATTTGAACATTGATTTTATTCCACTGTTTAATTGAAAGCCTGATAGCTACTGATTTATTTGAAATGAAGGAAGTAACTTAGTGTGACATCCTACTGATTTTAGAACTCTGATGTGTTTTCTATAATATTCCTATAATACGCGTACGGGGTAAAGTGGGGTGTTACAATTGGTATCAGAGCAGGTCAGTCCGTTCGACCAGTATTGTAGTAGAGTCTGACTATAGGGTGTTTATAGTCATTTGTTTTTCTAACATGTGTTTTCGTGGATGTTGAGCAGTATGGCTGGTAGGAATGACGCTATGATGGCTGCTGCGTTACAAGTTGTTACGCAGGCAGTGGAGAACATTGGTCAGAATATCAATCGGAATGCTGGGAACGGAGAGTTTCGTAATTTGGAAAAGTTCCAGAATAACAAGCCACCTAAGTTCGAAGGAGGACATGATCCAGATGCAGCACAGAAATGGCTGAAAGATATTGAAAAGATCTTCAGAGTCATGGGGTGCTCAAAGGAACAGAAGGTACAATTTGGTACCCATATGCTGGAAAGTGAGGCTGAGGACTGGTGGAACAACACTCGTCAGAGATTTGAAGCTGGTGAGGGTCCCATTAGTTGGGCAGTGTTCAGAGCAGAGTTTCTGGAACGGTATTTTCCGGAAGATGTTCGCGGAAAGAAAGAGATTGAATTTTTTGAGTTGAAGCAGGGGAACATGACGGTGGCAGAATATGCGGTTAAGTTCGAAGAGCTTGTGAAGTATTGTCCTCATTACAATACTGATGCAACTATGAGTTCGAAGTAAATTAAGTTTGAGAACAGGCTGCGTCCCGAGATCAAAATGGGTGTCGGCTATCAGAATATCAGGTACTTTCCTGAGCTGGTGAACAGGTGTAGAATCTATGGTGAAGACAACAAAGCTAGAGTCGCTCACTATAAGAATCTAAGTGACAGAAGAGGCAAGCAGAGACATGAGCATACACCTTACCGTGCTCTGGCTGATAAAGGAAAGCAGAAAGATGTTGCTGGAAAGAAACTAAGTGGGGGAGGGAATCCTCCCAACCCTCTCAAGTGTTTCAGATGTGGTGGCGCAGGCCACCGTGCAAATGAATGTCAGAATGAGGTAAAGATGTGCTTTAAGTGTGAAAAGCCAGGTCATGTGGTTGCGAATTGTAGAACCAACACACCAACCTGTTACAACTGTGGCGAGCAAGGTCATATCAGTACCCACTGCCAAAAACTGAAGAAGTTTCATACCAGTGGGAAGGTGTTTGCATTGGTGGGAGCTCAGCCTACCAGTGAGGATCGTTTGGTCAGAGGTACGTGTTACATTCATAACACTCCTTTGATTGTTATTGTTGATACGGGTGCAAATCACTCATTTATTTCTGTGGATTGTGTGAAGAGACTGGGGCTTGTACCGTCTACTTTGACTAGAGGGATGGTGATTGATACTTCATCTATTGGATCAATCACTACATCTTTAGTGTGTTTGAATTGTCTAGTGTCGATCTTTGGTAAAGATTTTGGAGTGGACTTGATTTGTCTACCACTCAGCGAGCTGGATGTTATTTTAGGGATGAATTTGCTTGAGAGCAACTATGTTTATATTGATTATTATAGGAAGAGGTTGTTATTTCCGACTCCTGAAGAAGAAGGAATGGATAGTCTTATATCTACTAAGGAGTTGAGGATCTTGGTGGAAGACGAAGCTAAGGTATTTGCGGTGTTTGCTTCGTTATCTATGGAGGGTAAGTTGTCGATCGAGGAATTACCTGTTATGAGGGAATTTCCTGAAGTGTTCCTAAAGGATGTTGCAGAGCTACCTCTAGAGAGGGAAGTGGAGTTTACGATTGATCTTGTCCCTGGTACCAGACCTATATCTATGGAACCATACATAATGTAAGCGTCAGAATTGGCAGAGTTGAAATCTCAGTTGGGAGAATTGTTGGATAAAAAGTTTATTAGACCTAGTGTGTCGCCATGGGGAGCGCCAATTTTGTTAGTAAAGAAGAAAGATGGCAGTATGCGCTTGTGCATTGATTATCGCCAGTTGAATAAAGTCACCATCAAGAATAAGTACCCACTTCCAAGAATCGACGATCTGATGGATCAACTTGTGGGAGCTCGTGTGTTCAACAAAATTGATTTGAGGTCGGGCTATCATCAGACCCGTGTGAAAGAAGATGATATCCAGAAAACAGCTTTCAGAACTCGGTATGAGCATTATGAATATGCAGTAATGTCGTTTGGTGTGTCCAATGCACCGGGTGTTTTCATGGAGTGCATGAATTGTATCTTCCATGCTTATTTGGACCAGTTTGTAGTAGTTTTCATGATGACATTTTGATTTACTCTGAGTCGGAAGCAGATCATATAGAGCATTTGAGGGTTGCGTTGCAAGTGCTAAAGGATAATAAATTATTTGCAAAACTTTCAAAGTGCGAGTTTTGGTTGAGCAAAGTGAGTTTTATGGGACATGTCATTTTTGGAGGAGGCATAGTAGTGGATCCATTGAAAGTGAGTTTTATGCTTCAGTGGGAGGCTCTGAAGTCAGTGACGGAGATTAGGAGTTTCTTGGGTTTGGCAAGGTATTACCATAAGTTCATCGAAGGGTTTTCTAATCTGGCTCTTCCGTTACCCAGTTGACTAGAAAAGGCCAGGCATTCGTGTGGGATGCTTTGTGTGAAGAAAGTTTCCGAGAATTGAAGGAAAGGTTGACTACTGCACCAATGTTAACCTTACCAAATCTGAATGATCCTTTTGTGGTATATTGCGAAGTGTGTAAAATGGGGTTAGGCGGTGTTTTAATGCAAGATGGAAAGGTTGTGGCTTACACTTCACGACAATTAAGGATTCATGAAAGGAATTATACTACTCATGATCTAGAGTTGGTTGTAGTGGTTTTCGTACTAAAGGTTTGGAGGAATTACTTGTACGAGTCGAGATTTGAAGTGTTCAATGACCATAAGAGTTTGAAATATCTGTCTGACCAGAAGGAATTAAATATGAGGCAGCGTAGATGGCTGGAATTTCTGAAAGACTATGACTTTAGCTTGAGTTACCATCCCGGTAAGGCTAACGTCGTGGAAGATGCTTTGATTCAGAGGACGATACATATGTCGACTTTGATGATTAAGGAAATGGATTTGATTGTGCAGTTTGGAGACTTGAGCATGGTTTGTGAGTTAACTTCGGAAAGTGTAATGTTGGGGATGCTGAAAGTGAATAATGAGTTCCTTTGTGAAATAAGAGAAGGTTAGAAACTAGATTTGAAATTGCTAGACTTGATGACCGTAGGCGGAACAGTTAAGGAAGAAGACTTTAAAGTAGATCAGTCTGGCGTGTTGAGGTTCAGAAACAGAATTTGTGTGCCAGATAATCCTGATTTGTAAAAGGTAATTTTGCAAGAAAGCCACGGGAGTAGCTTGAGTATTCATCCAGAAGCTACAAAAATGTATCAAGACCTGAAGAAATTATTTTTGTGGGCGGGTATGAAGAAAGACATAGCCCAGTTTGTGTACGCTTGTTTGACTTGCCAGAAGTCAAACGTGGAACATTAGAAACCGTCCGGTTTGATGCAACCGATGGAAATACCATAGTGGAAATGAGATAGTATTGCAATGGATTTTATGACTGGATTGCCGAATACAGTAAGAGGTTTTGAAGCGATTTGGGTAATTGTGGATAGACTGACGAAGTCGGCGTATTTTATACCGATTAACATTAGTTTTCCTTTGACAAATTTAGCAAAAAAATTTATCAGAGTGATAGTGAAGTTACACGAGGTTCCGTCGTGCATCGTATGTGACAGAGACCCGGGGTTTACTTCTGGATTTTGGAAAAGCTTGCAAGAAGCTTTGGGTTCCAGTTTGAAATTGAGTTCTGCTTATCACCCGCAGACCGATGGTCAATCGGAGAGGACTATTCAGTCATTAGAAGATTTGTTGAGAGCTTGTATACTCGAGCGGGGAGGCGCTTGGGTTGCTCATTTACCGCTGGTTGAATTTACTTACAACAACAGTTATCATTCTAGTATTGGAATGGCACCTTTTGAAGAATTGTATGGTAGAAGGTGTAGGACACCTCTATGTTGGTATGAGTCGGGCGAGAGTACGGTACTTGGGCCCGAGATTATGCAACAGACCATAGAGATAACCCAGATGATTAGGGAGAAAATGAAGATGGCCCATAGTAGGCAGAAAAGCTACCATGATAATAGGAGGAAATACTTGGAATTCAGCGAGGGTGACCATGTATTTCTTAGAGTCAATATGGTGACTGGTGTTGGTCGTGCGCTGAAATCAAAGAAATTGGATCCTAAGTTTATTGGACCGTATCCGATTCTGTAGAGGGTTGGAGGGGTTGCCTATAGAGTGGCGTTGCCACCTAAACTTTCGAATCTACATGATGTGTTTCATGTATCACAACTTCGGAAGTATGTTGTTGATCCATCTCATGTACTTCAAAGAGATGAAGTGCAAGTTCGAGATAACCTTACGGTGGAGGCGATGTCGTTGAGGATCGAAGACCACAAGATGAAACAACTAAGAGGGAAAGATATCCCGTTAGTGAGAGTAGCTTAGGGAGGAGCTGTTGGAGGAAGTGTGACCTGGGAATTGGAGAGCAAGATGCGAGAGTCGTATCCAGAATTGTTCTTAGCAGGTACATTTTCGAGGACAAAAATATTTTAAGTGGGGGAGAGTTGTAACACCCCATTTAAATTATTAGTCATTTTATACCTTATTGTGTATGTATTGGTTGTGATGTCTTTGATAAGGGTAGGAATTTAAGGGCGAGAGTGAGAGGTGACCTTAGTTGTGGGGGGGGGGGGGGGGGTAATGTGGACCTAGAATAATGGATAATTTAATAACAAGATTAAGAGCATTATGATTATTAATATTATTATTTCAATTATCAGTAATAATAATATTAATAGAATTATGGTTATTATTATTGTTATTATTAATATTATTATTATTAATTAAATTATATGAATTAAAACCTAATTAAGAGGGTTTAGAGAATATTATGGGGTTTAGATAGTTAACACATGAAAGAGGAAAAAGATTGAGGAAGGAGAGCTAGGGCAGAAGAACCAGTTTCCTCCATTGTTGTCAAGGAAGAGCTCAAATCCAAGGTAAGGGGGGAGAATGGATTTCAATATGGGTGACTTAACATGAGAGGGTAGTGAGAGGTCCTTTCTCTCCTGGGAATTTTGTCTGTTCTCACCTTTTCGTTTGATTTTCGTGATATTGTGATTTCCATGTGATTGCTGTTTTGTTGAATGATCATTTCATGGTGTAATACCTCAAAATTTACCCTCGAATTAATCGATTCATGTTGCATGACATCTCATTTTGCATCAGCTAACTACTAACGGGTTACGTAGTTTGTTTGTTTTGCAGGAATCACGTCTGGTGCACTTTAGCTGTTAAAGGGCGAAATTGTTATTTATACATTGTCTGCTGACAAGTTTTTTTGAAGCTGAGTCATCGCCAGGATTTCATTGAGTAATTAGAGCCTCCGTGTCAGAGTTCTTTATGTTCTTCGAAGACAAACATAAATTCACGGTAGTTCTGGCATCAAGATTTTTGAGTTATTTTTGAAGCCAAAGCAGTAGAAATTTCGATTCGGATCGGGTTTTTATTTCTGTTTGATTGAGGTTTATGGGCCGAGTCGGTTTATGGTATGGGATGTAGTTACCAGAGACGCAAGTTGAATTTTAATGCGGAGTATATTTTTGTTTTCACTGTAATCGATTTTCTCTGCTTCTTTCCTGTTTCACTTTGTTCAAGACTATCTTCGATTCTATCATCAGGGGATTTACACGGTGAAGTTTAGTTTTATTGTTAATCGTTTAAACTTTAATCGATTAATTTTATTCGAAGAATTTTGACCAAGATGGATTTAATCGGATCATTTTGGGTCATCCAGTTGCGGTAAATTTAAAGGACGGAAAAGAAATCAGAAAATATTTTGGATAAGGAAATAATGTGAATATTTTATTCATGTTTATTTTTCATTTACAATTTACAAAAGGGAATCTAAATTACATTTTAGTTTATTCTAAAAATCCCAAATATGCTAAAAATTCCTTCCGAATATTTCTTCGCGCCGACTTGTCCGATTAATTCTTCTAAGATTCGAATTTTCCTTTCGTACCTGCACACAGAAAAATCAAAATAGAGAAGCAGAGTAAATGTTAGAATTTACGTTCGACACCCTCAGAAAAGTTTCATCACCAGGTGTCGGGAGGGCAACGACAAATGCCGAAGCCAGCTCCCATTACGATTCCCGACCTCGGTGTAAACCGGTAGCATCCGTTCTTTTAGGGACAGCCGAGAGAAAGAGGAAAAGAAGTTTTAGCCGAAAGTGATTTTTTTGCCGAAAAAAGATTATTGGAGCCAAACAGGTCACTAATGAATCAAATCCAATTCTATCAAGTAAACTAATCAGATATCCAAATCAAATCCGAACCCGGATTCACGGCAACAAGATCCAGAGTCAAAAATCCATTTTTCATCAGGTAAATAACATGAATATCTGTTTCCAGATCCATAACAAGCCTAAATCCGCAACCCAATCTGGATGACAATAAGGCAAAGTGAATCTGAATCGCATCGTTGAATCTAATTTGGATAACAAAATCTGAACCATATCAGAGATTGAAGCCATCTGAAAAATCCAGAATAGATCAAATCAATATCAGACAAAATCATAATCAAATCCATATCAGATACAAATCACAATCATCAAATGTAACGCAGTATCCAAGCCCATAGAAAAAGAAGGATCAGTATAAAGCAAACCAGAAATCCGTAAAAACATGGGGAAAAAACGGAACAAACTCACCAAAACCCCAACACTCCAAAACGATAGCGCAATCCCTAACTAACACATAAACGTCAGTAAATCCTTTTAACGAACAAAAGCCCTCAAGCCTCAGCCTCGAGCATCATCGGCCATTACCATCACCGATCGGCCGTCTGTCAACAACAAATCGAAAGCCATCATTAAATCCGTCGAGACTGCAAGACTCAGGGACAAAGAAATCTCGTCGCCATCATCGCCAGAACTCAATCGAAATCACAACTCATCACGAAAACATCCTCACCGTCGTCCCCATCGTCACGAACAACGCATTCAACACACGGGAAAAGCTGTAAGCCACCATGTTGTTCAGTTCGTTTATTTTGTTTTTTTCATGAGTAAAGAAGAAGAAGGTCACAACCATGCATGAGAGAAAGACGAGAGAGAGATAAGAGATACAAGAGGGTGTCGCCGCGGGAGCATTAGAGTTTCTGAACCCTGATTTATTCTATTGCCCCTTTTAGTTATTAACCACCGGGTCGGGTCTGGGAAGTGGTTACCCAGCCCGACCCATTTTTTTGTTTATATTTTATTTGTTTAATAATTAGATGTTTGTTGTTTTTGTTGTTTATGAAAATAACTCTAATTTCTTTTTTTTGTTAATTAAAAAATAAAACCTTTTTTTATATTGAAACTAAAACAACTTTTTTTTTAAATAAAGATTAAAATTCTTATTTTTAATTAAAACAAAACCTTTTTAAATTAAAACTAAATCTTTTTTTTAAATATTAAAACTAAAACATTTTTTTAAAATTAAAACTAAATCTTTTCTTAAAACTAAAATTAAAATTCTTTTTTGCAAAATTTAAACTAAGGTCCCCTTTTCAAAACTAATAAAACAATAATAAAAATTCCAAATTGCATTTTGTCTTTCTTTCAATATTAACTGTTTCATTTATTTGTCATGTTTCTGTCTAACCCTTTCCACTAATGTTCTCTGTTTTTCTCCTCAGATTCTACTTAAACTTCGGTTAATATTTATTTACCATATTTGTATGTGTTTCTCGGTTATAATTTTGCGAGGCAATCGTCACACTATTTTTCCAGTACTTTATATTTCGTTACTGTATACTTATTCATCTTCCATCGCGTTTTACATTTATTCTGTCACATTCCGAAGGATTAGGTCTAAACCATTTGACTGCCGAGTCAACAACCCTAACCTTTGACCATCTTCCAAACCCTAATTTTCCTAGGTGTCCCGCCGTGGACAATTTTACCCTTTACCCTAGCTTTAGGTTAAGGAGTCGTCGCACTCCATTTTAGGGTATCCCGTCGTGGAATCCCTAATTTAACCCTAATTTCATTAACAATTTTCAATGTAGAGATTGGAGTCTCCGCACTCCACGTAAGCGCTTCCTTATGAACGCTTATTCCCCATTAAAACCTTGACCACAGTCAAGATGTTTCAAACCTCCCTTTTGAGGGGAACTACGATTACTCTGATTCCATTCCCTATCCAGGATACGTAGACACAAGATGCGAATCTTGCCGAGTAAACTTAGGACTAACCCTTAGGTCTTTTCTTTTACCTTTAACCCTTGTATATACCTTAAGCAAATAATTGAAGCAAATAGTAAAATGAACAAAAGGTTCCTGTAGAGTACTACAGAAGTTTATGATGTTAATACCTTCCCTAAGCTTAACCAACCCCTTACCTAGATCTCTCCCCGCATTGTGTTTATGATGCAAAATAGGTGTTTCCTCTTTTGACCTTTTCCTTCGGATAAATCAAAGAGTGGTTGTGAACTAAAGATGTGATTCAAATTAATTAATAGTTTGAAATCCTATTTCCACCGCAACAGAAAATGGCGACTTCACTGGGGAATGTCCTATCTTTTAAGGGTTACCCCTATCTTGTTTATATGCTATGCTATTTGCTTCATTATTATTTATTTTCTTGTATATATACCTATTGTACCTTGCTTGGGAGTTACTGTGTTGTGAGATAAGTCCTACACCCGGACTTGAGTGACATTATTATAGGATGGTGATATATTCGACGAGTTATAAGGGGTGAGTCTCGACCAAGCTGGCTTGAGAATCACCGCTTAGTTGAGACCTTTTCGAAAATGGTTCGATTAAACGAGTGTAGTCGTGAAAACTTTTACTATTTTCGATTGATGTCTATGATATTGAGGACCGTAGTACCTTAACACCACCTTGGCCTTATCTAGGACGTAGTGCAGAAACTGTGTGGGAATAGTTCTACAGCGGTTGCTACGCGATACTACACTCGAAAGAGGTTATCTGGAGAATATTATCGGCCCCTGAGTCAGTCGGAAAGTTGATAATATCCGAAAGATGGACTGATGACTTTGGGCACCGATTTAGAACCCTTGTTCTGCAGGAACAATTAACCTATAATACATACCTCTTGGGATGGGTAGACCTTAACTCCATTCATTGTTCCTCTAACCTAGGACTTTGTTTTCTTATGTGTATTTGTGCATTGCATCCATAAAACATCATTCCTAGTTTCAAGGAATTCAACAGTCCTTTGCAAATTTAAAAGGTCTTACATTTTAAAGTCTAAAAACTTTTCCAGCTTTCCTAACAAGGTTTGCAATTGACCATTGAAATTCGTGAAACCATTGCATGGCATTAGCATCACATTTTTTGCATTGCAAATTTTCCCCCCGGTTTCTCATTCTCGGTTCTCTCGTCTCCCAGTGTCTCTTTGAGTCATCAAGCTGATTCCTCGACACAGATATCAGACTAGAGCTAACTATAGACGCAAGATGTCAGAGCAAGAGACATATAATGCGGAAATCCGAATCGAGATCGATGAGTTGAAATCAGGCATGACCAAGCTCACCGAAATGCTTCAAGTACTGATTGCCAGAGGAGAGCAACCTGAAAAGACTGTCATTCAAGAGGTTTCAAGCACTAATTCACCTCCTGTTCAGATGCCACCATCTACTTGGCCAGAGTTCGGTTTACCTCCTAACTACTCTCCACCTATTGTATCTACTGCTATGATTGGTCAGACCGTCAGACCGATTTTTCAAGCTCCCATCCTTACCGAGCCTAGACCTGCACACTGTTAGCCAGACTGTCCGAGCTCCCTTTGAAAATCCTCTATATGAGCACAATGCTGTCAGTGTTCAAGGGGAAGACCATGAAGATTTTGTTGAGCCTGAGATTACCCGTGAACAGTTTCAGATCATAGATAAGAGACTCAAGGCTGTCGAGGGTACTGACTTCTTCAATGTTGATGCAGACAATATGTGTCTAGTTTTTGGTCTTGTTATGCCTGCCAAATTCAAGACTCCCGAGTTCGTGAAATATAAGGGTCACTCATGTCCAAGAGCTAATTTAGTCATGTACTTCCGTAAGATGGCAGCTTACACCAACAATCAGAAGTTACTCATCCATTGCTTTCAGGATAGTTTGAGTGGTGCTTCTCTGAAATGGTATATGAATTTAGAGCATAACAACGCCCATTGCTTCCAAGATCTTGCCAATGCTTTTATGAAACAGTACAAGTACAATTTGGATATGGCTCCCGATCGTCGTCAGCTTCAAAGTATGTCACAGAAGGAAAAAGAGTCGTTCAAGGAATATGCTCAGCACTGGAGAGAATTAGCTTCTCAAGTTGAACCTCCTATATCAGATAAGGAACTGACTGGAATGTTCATGGATACTTTGTCTCCTCTCTATTGGGAAAATATGATTGGAAGTGTCTCTTCAAGCTTTACAGACTTGGTAACTATTGGTCAAAGGTTAGAAGAAGGTTTGAAAAATGGTAAGGTATCCAAAGCTGTCGAGTCTTCTAATGGTGCAAAGAAATCCTATGGGAATTTCCAGAAGAAGAAAGAGGAGCAAACCAATGATGTCATGACTGAATCAAGAAAGCTTCGCCAGGGATCTCAACCTGTTGTTGCTCCACAACCAGCTCAGACTTCTCAACGTCCAGTTATTAGACAAGACCAATCTCAAAATAGGAACCAATTTGATCCTATTCCCATGACTTACACAGACCTGTATCCTGACCTAGTTCGACAAGGAATGATCACTACAAAGGCTTTGCCACCTCCTCCTAATCCTCCTCCAGCTGGATTTAGGGCTGATCTCCATTGTGATTTTCATGAGGGTTCCCCGGGCCACGACTTGGAGCATTGTTTTGCACTGAAAGCTAGAGTGCGCGAGTTGATTCGAGGTGGAATACTTGATTTCGCGGATAGTCCTCCAAATGTCTAGAAGAATCCCTTGCCAGAGCATGAAAAGTGAAGTTTCGGCCGGTTCTGATTTAGTCACTAGGCTTTTGTTTCTCGTTGTTTGTACTTTCCTTATTTTATTAGCTGTCTGCTTTCGAAACTATGTTTGTACTTTTACATTAATGAATTGGGCATTGCAATTTTTGATTTAATTCATTTTATCTATTATTTGCATCTTTACGCTTAGTCTTTCAAATATTTACTCCTTGTTCAAATTTTTGATATGCAAAGATTGGAGGGAGGATGACGAAAACGTTATACCCATAACTGCTGTCAGTATGCTTTCAATCAAACTTTGTTAACGATGTAAGACATTGTTTCAATCCGCAAACACTGGAGAAATAAGGAAGTTAATCCCTTGTCACCCTCTTCGAGCCTAGAAGTTGGAGTTTTTTTTTCTTTACAATAAAACCGTAATCTTAACCTGGGGCATGGGTAGTTCTCAGTTAACTTGATTGTATGTTCCGGCAATGCACCTTTCATATAAAGGTCGTACTCACAATTTTCCTTCGTACACAGCAAGTAAGTTTCATAGATGTTTTTAAGCCAAAAGTCGATGATGGTTCACCGTGATCATTAAGCTAGGCAGTCATTTCCTTTAAAAATAAAATAAAAAGAAAAAGCCCGATAAGTCAAAACCTATGAAGGAGACTTAGGCAAAACTGGGGCATCCCGCTGACTGTGTGCTTTAAAAGAAAGAGTTCAGGCAAAAGTTAGGGATAATAAAAAGAGGAGATCTTTAAATCCTTATCCTGAAAATCCTTAATGTCAAAAAAACCAAATGTTATAGGGAAGTAGTGGCTGCCTTTTCAAAGGTCCCTTGACTTCTGAACCATCATTGCTACTATCAGGGCAATTCCTAACCTGTAGGAACCTGAATTCAATATGAGTTATCTGAGTGTAGGACTGAAGATTATCACGTAGATTGGGTGGGTACAAATAAATTTTGAGCCTTTATTCGTTGTTTCCTAAACCGCGAACCAGACCTGGTTACAACCCTCAAAAGACCTAATTTAAACAAGGTTATTTTGAAAGCATACTATAGTAAGGTTGCGTAAGCTGACTCCAAAAGATCTTTGTGAATCGTTTATTTTGACAATACATTTTTGTTTTAAATTTTGAGCGTCTTGAACCACCGTGTTCTGACCGACGACTCATTTATTTTCCCATTTTTCAAAAACAATTTTGATTTTAAAAGTTGCATGAACTTTGCATTACCATGTCTGTATGAATATTTTTGTTTGCAAACTGGCTTTCCTCTAAGGAATTTTCAAACAATGAGAAACTTGGTCGGTGATCCTATCAGAACAAGTTCCATTTACATCCTGTCTAAGAATCAATTCAAGATTTCCTCAAGACAAGGTATTTTCAGATTTGGTTTATTCCAAAGATTTTTTTTCAAGACTCAGACTAGGGCAAGCTTCTGAGAGTATAGTAAAACAATCATTTTCAGAATTAGACAAACTGAAGCAATTATCAGTTCATCTACAACACCAATTTAATATGGGGTAGTGTAATTGAGGGATTCCCAGCAGTGGTATCTTTAGTCCCCGGACAAGTGGCAGCGATCTCCGTGTTGAGGAATCAGTTTTCCAGTCTTGTCATCTTACCAGAAGAGTTGAGCCTTATCGTCGACATCTGCATTTGCATTTGATCATATATCATAGCATAATTCATATACATATACCTATCATGAGTGTTTCATCATCATTTGCAGTTCTCCCGAGGTCGTGTTTTATCCACGTCTTACCTTGTGGTCAAAGTCCAACTTACTTGGCACCTACCAAATAACTTTGTGTCGTGTCTATCTGATGTTCTCCCAGATATGACATTTCTTATCCGATGGTTTTTCAGATTTATTTCTCTTTCTAATGGTTTTCTAGATTGAGTCTTTATCTGACGGTTTTCCATAATCTCTTCTAATGTTTCCGGGATCTATCTCTCTCTGATGTTTTCCCAGACTGAGTTTTTGTTCTGACGTTTTTCCAGAACTCCTTTGTTGCTTATCTGATGTTCTTCCAGATATGTCTTCAACTTGTTCCGCACATTTATGGTTTTCCTAAATGTTTCGGATTTACCTTCAGAGACTTGTCTTCATCTCATGCTCCTATAGATGTTGTTCTTTTGTTTCTGGATGCAGCCCCGAGTTTATTCAATGTTCTTCCAAATATCTCTGGTGTGTTTCAGAGTTCATTCGATGTTCTTCCGAATGTCCCTGAAATTGGTTGCTCTGTCCCAGGGTTTATTTGATGTTCTTCCGAATATCTTTGGTATGTTTTAGAGTTCATTCGATGTTTTTTCGAATGCCCCTGAAATTTGTTTCGTTGTCCCCGAGTTTATTCAATGTTTTTCTGAATATCTCTGGTATGTTTCAGAATCCATTAGATGTTCTTTCAGATATTTCTGATGTTTGTTTCTCCTCGTATATTTTCTAATGATTCCTGAAGATCCCGCTCGATCTATTCGTTTAAAGGAATGACCCAGAAATTTCAGCACTTGTCGTATACCTGATCCTACCGCTGTGTAGATCCTGTATTCGTTTCATCCTAAAGTGACAACTGGTCGTGCCTGCACCGGTTGGTTCATCACTTTAGAATTCCCCATTGTCGTGTTGTTTCCCTAGTGCGTCGTATTCCCCAGCACAGTTACTCGTCGTGTCTGTCCCCTGTGTCATCGTGTCGTCTGCATTCTCACATTTATCAGTCTCATCCTACGCATCATATTAAAGTCACGGTATTGTTAGCATTATTCTATTCTGTCTTGTCCATAGCATTGCATATCGCTGCGTCTAAAGGGCAAAATTTTTGGTTATCTGTATTTAAATCCCTCCACCGTGATTCCTCGAGCCACCGTCGCTCATATCATCAGGTGCAACTATTTAAATAGGGGCAATTGTAATACCCCAAATTTTACCATCGAATTAATCGATTCATGTCGCATGACATCTCATTTTGCATCAGCTAACTACTAACGGGTTACGTAGTCTGTTTGTTTTGCAGGAATCACGTCTGGTGCACTTTAGCTGTTAAAAGGCGAAATTGTCATTTATACATTATCTGCTGACAAGTTTTTTTGAAGCTGAGTCATCGCCAGGATTTCATTGAGTAATTAGAGCATCCGTGTCAGAGTTCTTTATGTTCTTCGAAGACAAACAGAAATTCACGATAGTTCTGGCATCAAGATTTTTGAGTTATTTTTGAAGCCAATACAGTAGAAATTCCGATTCAGATTGGGTTTTGATTTCTGTTTGATTGAGGTTTCTGGGCCGAGTCGGTTTATGGTATGAGATGTAGTTACCAGAGACGCAAGTTGAATTTTAATGTGGAGTATATTTCTGTTTTCACTGTAATCGGTTTTCTATGTTTTTTTCCTGTTTCACTTCGTTCAAGACTATCTTCGATTCTATCATCAGGGGATTTACACGGTGAAGTTTAGTTTTATTGTTAATCGTTTAAACTTTAATCGATTAATTTTATTCGAAGAATTTTGACCAAGATGGATTTAATCAGATAGTTTTGGGTCATCCAGTTGCGGTAAATTTAAAGGACGGAAAAGAAATCAGAAAATATTTTGGATAAGGAAATAATGTGAATATTTTATTCATGTTTATTTTTCATTTACAATTTACAAAAGGGAATCTAAATTACGTTTTAGTTTATTCTAAAAATCCTAAATATTCTAAAAAGTCCTTCCGAATATTTCTTCGCGCCGACTTGTCCGATTAATTCTTCCAAGATTCGACTTTTCCTTTCGTACCTGCACACAAAAAAATCAAAACAGAGAAGTAGAGTAAATGTTAGAATTTACGTTCGACACCCTTAGAAAAGTTTCATCACTGGGTGTCGGGAGGGCAACGAAAAATTCCGAAGCCAGCTCCCATTACGATTCCCGACCTCGGCGTAAACCGGTAGCATCCGTTCTTTTAGGGACAACCGAGAGAAAGAGGAAAATAAGTTTTAGCCAAAAGTGATTTTTGTGCCAAAAAAAGATTATTGGAGCCAAACAGGTCACTATTGGAATCAAATCCAATTCTATCAAGTAAACTAATCGGATATCCAAATCAAATCCAAATCCGGATTCACGACAACAAGATCCAGAGTCAAAAATCCATTTTTCATCAGGTAAATAACATGGATATCTGTTTCCAGATCCATAACAAGCCTAAATCCGCAGCCCAATCTGGATGACAATAAGCCAAAGTGAATCCGAATCACATCGTTGAATCTAATATGGATAACAAAATCCGAACCATATCAGAGATTGAAGCCATTTGAAAAATCCAGAATAGATCAAATCAATATCAGACAAAATCATAATCAAATCCATATCAGATACAAATCACAATCATTAAATAAAACGCAGTATCCAAGCCCACAGAAAAAGAAGGATCAGTATAAAGCAAACCAGAAAGCCGTAAAAACATGGGAAAAAAACGGAACAAACTCACCAAAACCCCAACACTCCAAAACGAAGGCGCAATCCCTAACGAACACATAAACGTCCGTAAATCCTTTTAACGAACAAAAGCCCTCAAGCCTCAGCCTCCAACATCATCGTCCATTACCATCACCGATCGACCGTCTGTCAACAACAAATCGAAAGCCATCATTAAATCCGTCAAGACCGTAAGACTCAGGGACGAAGAAATCTGGTCGCCATCATCGCCAGAACTCAACCGAAATCACAACTCATCGCGACAACATCCTCACCGTCGTCCCCATCGTCACGAACAACACATTCAACACACGAGAAAAGCTGTAAGCCACCATGTTGTTCGGTTCGTTTGTTTTGTTTTTTTTTATGATTAAAGAAGAAGAAGGTCACGACCATGCATGAGAGAAAGACGAGAGAGAGACAAGAGATACAAGAGGGTGCCGCCGCGGGAGCATTAGGGTTTTTGAACTCTGATTTATTCTATTGCCCCTTTTAGTTATTAACCACCGGGTTGAGTATGGCAAGTGGTTACCCAGCCCGACCCATTTTTTTGTTTATATTTTATTTGTTTAATAATTAGATGTTTGTTGTTTATGAAAATAACTCTAATTTCTTTTTTTTGTTAATTAAAAAATAAAACCCTTTTTTAAATAATAAAATTAAACCTTTTTTTATATTGAAACTAAAACAACTTTTTTTTTAAATCAAGATTAAAATTCTTTTTTTTAATTAAAACAAAACCTTTTTAAATTAAAACTAAATCTTTTTTTTAAATATTAAAATTAAAACATTTTTTTAAAATTAAAACTAAATCTTTTCTTAAAACTAAGATTAAAATTCTTTTTTGCAAAATTTAAACTAAGGTCCCCTTTTCAAAACTAATAAAACAATAATAAAAATTCCAAATTGCATTTTGTCTTTCTTTCAATATTAATTGTTTCATTTATTTGTCATGTTTCTGTCTAACCCTTTACCCTAGCTTTAGGTTAAGGATTCACCGCACTCCATTTTAGGGTATCTCGCCATGGAATCCCTAATTTAACCCTGATTTCATTAACAATTTTCAACGTAGAGATTGGAGTCTCCGCACTCCACGTAAGCGCTTCCTTATGAACGCTTATTCTCCATTAAAACCTTGACCACAGTCAAGATGTTTCTAACCTCCCTTTCGAGGGGAACTACGATTACTCTGATTCCATTCCCTATCCAAGATACGTAGGCACAAGATGCGAATCTTGCTGAGTAAACTTAGGACTAACCCTTAGGTCTTTTCTTTTACCTTTAACCCTTGTATATACCTTAAGCAAATAATTGAAGCAAATAGTAAAATGAACAAAAGGTTCCCGTAGAGTACTACAGAAGTTTATGATGCTAATACCTTCCCTAAGCTTAACCAACCCCTTACCTAGATCTCTCCCCGCATTGTGTTTACGATGCAAAAATAGGTGTTTCCTCTTTTGACCTTTTCCTTCGGATAAATCAAAGAGTGGTTGTGAACTAAAGATGCGATTCAAATTAATTAATGGTTTGAAATCCTATTTCCACCGTAACATATGGTATTGTATGTATGATTCTGATATGAATATGAAAATTCGTGTAGAAATTCCCTGAATCTATGATGGAATGTTGTGGTTTAACAGATCTGAAACTAAGGGTTTAACTGTAATCGAAACTAGATCTAATAATTGGAATCTTGACATAATAGAAGATAAGATTCATTGAAATCGATTGAAAATTTGAGTTTTTGGATGAAGGAGGAGGTCTAATGATGAATCTAGAGGGGAAACTCGTGAGAATGATGAGATCTGAGTTTTTGACAAATCTGCTGGTCATATGCATATTGGGGGGTGTCAATACGAGTATGGGGGACTTCCCAAGGGTTGTACACGTAGCAGACGTGCCCTGTCCCTAGTGCCAGCATGACCATTTGGTGATACACGTATGGGCCTGAGCAATACGCGTATAGAGGTAATCATGCACGTAAGGGGTGAATCTGATGGGGTTTAGGAGGTAAAAGCCTCTGGTCTTACGCGTAAGGAAGGGCCATACGCGTATGACATCAGGAAGTACACGTATGGGCCATGCTGATACGCGTATGGACATTCTGGGATGACTTTTCCCAGTTTTTGTGATTTCTGTCTAGCGTTCGCTTGGAACGCATTTCCGTTGATTCGGTAGGGTTAATATGACTAAAATGAACCTAGAGATAGTGGTAATGAACTAAACCGGTAAAATGTGGAATGATATGGGTGTGCCCTTAAGGGGTGTGTTTTGATGATTGTGAGCCACGATTATCGAATGTGGATAATCGTGTGCGATGGTGGTAATCCCCGATAAGATTACGGTGAGCGGATGGCTCGTGTGGATCTAGGACGATCGTGAAATTATGCTTGAATTATTATATTGCATAATTGTGTTATCATGCATTTCATGTCATGTGTCTTGTGGAGATGGCTAGGTGGGAATCTGTTACTTCCATGGTTCTATAATATAGAATTGTCCATGGTTCTATGATTGGCTAAATTTTGCTAAAACATGATCCTGCGCTGATGTTAAGCATGATGTTATAACATTTCCATCTGCTGTGGTGACAGAACTGCTGTGGAGTGTTTTAATGTGAATGTCATGCTGAATGTCGTGACATCCATCTACTGTCATGACAGAACTGCTGTCATGTGTTTTAAACAGGATGTCATTACCAATGTCATGACATCACTGTCTGGTGTAGCAAGAGCTAGCAAGAGCAGATGACAGAACTGCTGTCATGGATGCAGAAGGAGCTAGCAGGAGCTGATGATAGAACTATTGTCATGGATGTCATTACCAATGTCATGACATCGCTACTGGTACAACAGGAGCTAGCAGGAGCTGATGACAGAACTGTTGTCATGGATGTCATACTGAATGTCATGACATCAATGTCTGGTACAACAGGGGCTGCTAAGATATATCTCTTGATAGAAGTGTTTTGGTCCTGTTGGATATTCCTCATCAATATGTACAGGCCAAAGAGATTCATTAGGAACAAAGTGAAGATTTATTTAGTGTTCATAAAAAGGATCTTTGAGACTTTTTAGGAAACTATAATATGCTTGTTTCTACTGTCATGAAGAAAATTCTACAGAAGTGTTCATCAGGGCAAGTTAGAAAGCAAGTTTAAGTGAAGCTGAATGTCATGACTGAATGTTATGACATTGATCGTATGACATCAAGCGTGCAAGGTTTGTTTTTCTGTTATGATACCTGATATATCTCAGGCTAAATTTCAGGAAACCTGTTATGGCTTCTTAGTTATCTTAGGCGAGATTCTAGTCGGGGCTGGACATAACATGAAGCAGCTGTGACCTAATTTGACAGCACCTTGAATTATGGAAAGGGGTTTAACCAAGTTTAACTTAAAGTTTGTTACTTGTGACAAACCCAAGCGCAGTCTGGATTGCTATAAAAGGAGGAGCAGAAGCAAGGAAAAAGTAAGCACTCACATCAAGAAAAACCAGAGTGTAAAATAAAGGTCTAGGGTTTGAGAGTCCCTTGCATGTAAGTCACCCTTTGTATCTTTCGATACATTGTGGTAGACATGTTTGTGAGTGAAGAGTGTTACTCTTCACATGTGTTTTGTGAGTGAAGAACTTTGTTCTTCATGTATGTCTAGGGATCTTAGGATTCCTTGTGTGCCAAGCAATTGTAGGTTGTATGATTACTCTGGTTTACTGTGTATGAACAGGTGGGTTCATTGTGCCACTCAAAGCTGTTAAGCAAGAGTGTGTATCACTTGATCAAAGCTGTGAAGCAAGATCAAGTTGTGTTTGAAGAGTGTCTTCAAGTGTTTCTGTAACTGTAAGTGAATTGTTTATCACTAAGGTGATTGAGGGGGAGTGAGCGGGAATACTTAGGTCTAGAGTGTCTCTAGGTTGAAGTGTCATTGGGTAGGTTTTAAGTGAGGAGTGCAAACTAGGTTGTTTGACTCTGAATTAATTATGCTAATAGTGAATTTCCTGCCTGGCTTGGTAGCCCCCAGATGTAGGTGATGTTGCAATGAACTGGGTTAACAATTCATTGTTTTATTTATCTTTCAGCATTTACAATTCAACATAATTTAAATGTTTAGATAAATAGTATGTCAGTCTGCAGATGTTACAACAGAGGTCATGACGTTTGTCATGACATTGGTACAACTTAAAGAAATTTAAATTGATCATGGTTTGTCCTCGTCCTTGTTGAGCAGAGAATAATGTTCTTGGGACATATGAGATCTGCATACCAGAATTTCAATTGGTATCAGAGCAGGCATCCTGTCTGTTCTGGATGAGATCTCGGGAGATACTTTTTGGTGGTTTGAACAAGGAGAAGTGGCAGCTGATTTGATGATCTTGCAAAATGTTGAGCTGCTACTTGTAGATTTTAAGGATTCTGTGTTTCTGCTGCTATGCCCTCTGAGCTTCTATGACCCGTTGAATGTTTTGCCAAATGAGGAGTGGTTACAATGTCCTATAAAATGTTCTGACAGCTTGTTTAGGGCATGTTGAAGATGTTCTTTTGGTGGTTCCGCTGCATATTTTTCTGATGAAAGAACTCTGGTAGCCCTAAGAGAAGATTGGCCTATATACAGTTTGATGCATGGATGTGGCAGTTGTGTAGATGGTTGGCATATGGTGTTTATATCTATGTGCTTGGGCTGCTCTGTTGTGTATTACAAAGGCTATTTTAGAAAGGATAGTGGGAGGTGATTTATTTTCACCACTCATGACTTGTAAAGGCTCTTTCAACAGAGGAAGTCATAGGCAGGTTGAGTCAAGGGTGTCAGCCTTGATGTTTTAGCCTTGGTATTCCTAAAGTTGTATGGATTTAAGATCAATTACTATTTATGGACTACACACGTATTTAATTGGTTATCCATGAAGTTCAAGATTGTTGAATTTCAGAGAAGGATTGGTTATAAGGATTTAAGATTCATTGCTATTTGAGATCTTCTCAAATATTTGATGGATTATCCTTAATTGATGATCTAAGTGTCTCATCAGTTGTTGCTCAAGCATCAGGCCCCAGATCTGCTTCAAGGATCTGATGTTCAACCAGATGTTAAGACATTCCATCATCAGAGTGTACAAAAGTCTATTGAAGAAGATATAGCAGATAATCTTGTTACCATACTCTTGTGTGGTAGGATCTGACTTTATTCTAGTAAGTTTTCTGGCAAGAAACTAAGACTAGAATGTAGTACTGATGGAAGTAAAGATGAAGACATTCTTCTTGGATCAGTTTATTGGAGTGCAGCAGCATATGATCTGTATCTGAAACGTTTCCTGGCAAGAAACTGGTCTAGAAGATGGTGCTGGTAGCTCTGCTTGGATCAGTTTATTTCTGATCTAAGTGCACATGAGCATGAGATCTTGCTCAGCTTGGAGGTCAAGGATAAGTGGCAGTTATCTCTATTTTCGGAAGAAGTCTCTACTTAAGGAAAGCGGGATTCCTTTTGTAAAGATTTACTTTATCCCTCCTCTCTGTAGAATCAAGTTTTGGCATGATTGGTTTCTCTAAAGAAGAGTTCCTAACGCAAATGCACTTCAAGGTACAACAAAGCAGAACAGAGGTTGTCTACTCCAACTTGATATCAAGTCTATGTACTCTTGCTCTGATAGAGTGATGAGGATCATCCAAGTGGCAGAATGAAAGCCTGAACTCTCCAGCAAGATGTCGTATCCGATGTAATGACATCAAGCAGTAACTTCGAGGCCTTCATTGGTGAAAGATGAGTTGATCTTCTCAGGTATGAATGGAATTAATGATTTATCTCATGCAGTTTGTGGGAGCTGTGTGAAGGAGTAGATGCCTTGCTTTGGAGCAAGTAGAATTTGTGACTTGAAGATCAAAGTGGCTTGGTGGAGTAGCAGATTTTCTAGAGCTCTGAAAGATGCTGAATAACCAAACAGTGGCATTTGGTTATTTAAGCAGTGTGCCTTTAGAAAACTATTCTTGTGTAGAAGGGTAGTCATTTGAAGACCACATAAGGTTCTGGGATTGTTCATGCTTGGAACTAATTACTCTTATGCAGAAGGGTAGTTGGTTGAAGACCAAAGGAGGATCTGTTTCTGTTCATATATTGGAGCTTGTGGTAGAAGCCCTAAGCTGTGTATAGAAGATTACCTTCTTTTGGAGATGTATTTGATCAAGCTGGTAGAGCTGTGTTCTCTAAAGATCTTCAGTTGGATTACTAGGCAGGAGTAAGCTTAGTTGTGGGCAGATAAAGAACCAATGGATATGGTTTGGTTTCCCTTGGAAAAGGACTTGAAGATCTGGTACAGAAATTGTGATTCACATCTTGGCTAAGAAGTACTCTATCTTGTCATACGGGAGAATGATAAGGTAAAAGGACTGTCTTGGAGTATGATGTGAAGGTATTGTACAAGACTGGAATGGGTCATTGGTTGATTGCATTCTGATGTGATAAAGCCCCTACCTAAATCAGAAGTGTTCTAACTTATCATATGGGAGAATGATGAGGAAAGAATGTCTTAGATTATGGGGTGTCTATCTTGTACTCAGCCTAAGCTCAGAATACTTGTGGAGAAGTGGTCTCTTCTACTACAAGTAACTCTAGGAAAAGGTGGACCAGTTTGGTGCCTTTTCACTGTATGAGCATGGAGTTGGTCATGAGGGATAATGTGGTGATCTTGGAGCAGCTTTTATAAAAGATAGGGGGAGAGCTTCTTTCTGATGGGTGTACTAGTTGCTTATAGTTCAATTAGTGAGTGAATGAGTTCAGCAGGTGTGTTGAACAAGGAGTGCGCACTTGAAGACATGAAGATGAGTCTTATGTTTTCCATTCACGTGCTTCTGGAAAAAGAGCACTGGTTAGCCTTGATATGGGGAGTTATACTTGTATCTAGGATCTGTTGCTGCAATAATACAGCTGTATCTCAAGATTATTTATGGTCTCAAGCAGGTTGTGATTGTATGCCTCTAGGAGGATGGAATATTATACCAGATGTTGTGACATTAGGTTACTTCTCCAACTCATGGTGAACCTAACAATAAATTTCATTCTGTCATTGGGTATCAATGGATCATCTAAGGTATTTGGGCCTTTGTCGAAGTGTTCTGTCTTGTTTGACAGATGAAGATGAAGATTAAGACACCATCAGCCTTGATCTTGTGCATAAGGAAGGACTTTCACTCTGACATCTTGGAGTTTTTGTCAAAGCTGAAATCTGAGAAATCTTACAGATGGTAATCCTGCAACTACTTCTGATATTGGGATGCAGAGTTGTATATGTTTCCATGTGTGTAGGTTCTCTCTTTTAAGGGGAGTGCTGATTATGCATGACAGGGGGAGCTGCGTACCTGGCTGATGTGTAGCTGCACTACATGTCTGAACAGTATGCCTCTGAGGAAGCTACATGAGAGTTTATTTCTTAATAATGGTAGGTGTTTGTGATGACCTGTTAAGCTGGTGCTGGTGTGTCCTTCTGAGATCTTCATGAAATGTATGGGCTACTTTGGGAATAATAAGCCTTGTGGCTGGTGCATTAAGAACCAAAGTAAAGGAGTTGATGTCATACATGATGGGCTGAAATCAAGGCTGATTTTACACTGGCTGAGTGAGTTCAACAAGAAGGTTAAGTCATTGTCCATGATTGTTGGTGCAGTCTTTAGAGATCAAGAAATGGCAAACTTGGTCACCATGTGCAGTATGTAGACTTACTCCAATTTTTGTCAAATTTTGACTAAACCAAGGGGGAGTAAAGTGCTGTTATCTGTTGCAACTATCAAGGGGGAGCATGATAGTGTGTGAGGCTGGAAAAACTATTGTTGTTGCCCTGATAAGGTGTTTGGTTTTTTTAGCCAATATTTGCCAAAGGGGGAGATTGTTAGTTCCATGGTTCTATGATATAGAATTGTCCATGGTTCTATGATTGGCAAAATTTTGGTAAAACATGATCCTGCACTGATGTTAAGTAGGATGTTATAATATCTCCATCTGATGTGGTGACAAAACTGCTGTGGAGTGTTTTAATATGAATGTCATGCTGAATATCGTGACATCCATCTGCTGTCATGACAGAACTGCTGTCATGACAGAACTGCTGTCATGTGTTTTAAACAGGATGTCATTACCAATGTCATGACATCACTGTTTGGTGCAGCAGGAGCTAGCAAGAGCAGATGTCAAAACTGCTATCATGGATGCAAAAGGAGCTAGCAGGAGCTGATGACAGAACTGATGTCATGGATGTCATACTGAATGTCATGACATCAATGTCTGGTACAACAGGGGCTGCTAAGATATATCTCTTGAAAGAAGTATTTTGGTCCTGTTGGATATTCCTCATCAGTATGTACAGGCCAAAGAGATTCATTAGGAACAAAGTGAAGATTTAATTAGTGTTCATAAAAAGGATCTTTGAGACTTTTTAGGAAACTATAATATGCTTGTTTCTACTGTCATGAAGAAAATTCTGCAGAAGTGTTCAGTAGGGCAAGCTGGAAAGCAAGTTTAAGTGAAGCTGAATGTCATGACTGAATGTTATGACATTGATTGTATGACATCAGACGTGCAGGGTTTATTTTTCTGTTATGATACCTGATATATCTCAGGCTAAATTTCAGGAAACCTGTTATGGCTTCTTAGTTATCTTAGGCGAGATTCTAGTCAGGGCTGGACATAATATGAAGCAACTGTGACCTAATTTGACAGCACCTTGAATTATGGAAAGTGGTTTAACCAAGTTTAAATTAAAGTTTGTTACTTGTGACCAGCCCAAGCCCAGTCTGCATTGCTATAAAAGGAGGAGCAGAAGCAAGGAAAAAGTAAGCACTCACATCAAGAAAAACCAGAGTGTAAAATAAAGGTCTAGGGTTTGAGAGTCCCTTGTGTGTAAGTCACCCTTTGTATCTTTTGATACATTGTGGTAGACATATTTGTGAGTGAAGAGTGTTACTCTTCACATGTGTTTTGTGAGTGAAGAAATTTGTTCTTCACGTGTGTCTAGGGATCTTAGGATTCCTTGTGTGCCAAGCAATTGTAGATTGTATGATTGCTCTGGTTTATTGTGCATGAACATGTGTTTTCATTGTGCTACTCAAAGCTGTTAAGCAAGAGTGTGTGTCACTTGATCAAAGATGTGAAGCAATATTAAGTTGTGTTTGAAGAGTGTCTTCAAGTGTTTCTGTAACTGTAAGTGAATTGTTTATCACTGAGGTGATTGAGGGGGAGTGAGTGGGAATACTCAAGTCTAGAGTGTCTCTAGGTTGAAGTGTCATTGGGTAGGTTTTAAGTGAGGAGTGCAAACTGGGTTGTTTGACTCTGAATTAATTCTGCTAATAGTGAATTTCCTCCCTAGCTTGGTAGCCCCCAGATGTAGGTGATGTTGCACTGAACTGGGTTAACAATTCATTGTGTTATTTATCTTTCAGCATTTACAATTCTGCACAATTTAAATGTTTAGATAAATAATATGTCAGTCTGCAGATGTTACAACAGAGGTCACGACGTTGGTCATGACATTGGTACAATTTAAAGAAATTTAAATTGGTCATGGTCTGTCCTCGTCCTTGTTGAGCAGAGATTAATGTTCTTGGGACATATGAGATCTGCATACCAGAATTTCAGAATCCATGATGGGTGCCTAGTTTCATCCGGACTTCATGTAGAAGTCGTTGTGGAGATAAATTATAGTTCAGAGTAGCATATACGACTTATCCAGATTCCGACGGGAATTGGGTTCTAGGGTGAACCGTATGTATTTGTGTTGGTACCACATACATTGTATTGAGTTAGTGAGTCACATTGCATAATTGTAATTGAATATGGGCTATTGATGTCGAGTAATTGATGTGGCACGTGTATGTGCGTTATATGTGTATGATTGTACGTGTGGTGTGTAACTACTCCTTAGCATGTGTGTTTCACCGCTTATTTATTGAATGTAGTTCTCACCCTTTTTCTGTTTGTTGTGTCTGTGCTCCTTAGGGAGTGTAGATGACCAGGTACCTGAGTAGTGCTTGGAGTGTGTTGCTATTCGATTGAGTCTTAGGAGTCGCTCTGATACGTAACATGGGATGACGGGATTACGTTTAATTGACTTATTTTCTTGATTTATTGTTGCGTATCTTTTAATTGTTGGGTTAATAATGTATAACCACCGGTTGTGGAGATTATATTTGAACATTGATTTTATTCCGCTGTTTAATTGAAGACTAGATAACTACTGGTTTATTTGAAATGAAGGAAGTGACTTAGTGTGACATCCTACTGATTTTGGAACTCTGATGTGTTTTCTTTAATATTCCTATAATACACGTACGGGGTAAAGTGGGGTGTTGCACTTGCTGTTTGGGCGTCCTTTTTTCTTTCTTCGCATCTCATTGTTGTTCCAAACTATGTCCCCTTGGTATGGAGGCCAATATTCCTCCATTGGTAGCACTGCGAAGACTTTGTTGTAGACATTCATAACGTTAATGGCCTTGTAAAAATCAGATAGATGGATGTAAGCACCCTGACGAGCATGTGTGCATGCTGTAATGACATGTGAGCAAGGTACGCGGAAGGCCTGGAACTTGCCACAGTCACACCAACATCTGTTTAGTCTGACAACATAGGATAAATTGGGCCTCCCCTCATTATGGTCCATGTTTCTTATACACTGAATGTTTGCCTATGACGGTCAAAGACTGTAACTGCATGTGTGCTCGCTTTGATAGTATCCTTTTTCATCAATTTCATTATGCTTTCACTGAATACTTGACCTGAAATTAACACGACACTCCATATTTCTCCTCTTGTTGCAAAAAGAGATACCAACCTATAATAGGTTGATCTCACTATCACAACGCGAAAATCAACCGACAGAAAAATAGAGTCGCCACCGAACGTTACTTATCCTGACGGGGGAAAGGAAACGATCAAAGAAACTTCAAAAGGGAGAAGAAATGGTCTCGCAGCCAAATCCTGGGTTCGGGAGTCAATTACGCGAGAGGAAGGTATTAACACTCTCTCGTGTCCGTTGTACTCAACGAGATCCACTCTTGTTGTTCTAATCAAAGGGCGTGTTTATCTAAAGCATATTTACTAAATGAAGATTGAACAAAAGGTGACTCGATAGGACATCTCTATCTTATGCCTACGTATTCCCTCATGTAATGGGAAAGTCAGAGTCAACGTAGTTCGGAGAACTACGAGTGAATGGGGGGATTGTGCTCGCCAAGACTTCATCGTCTTGTCCCTACATATCCTCATTCGGACGAGAATGAAGAAGTCAGAGCACTCGTAGTTCGACCTTACTGTGGGTTGGTTGGTGTTTTTTATGAATGATGTTAAGCTCACGTTCCAGCAGTTAGGGTCGATGTCTGTTTGTGGTAGAATGGAGGTAACATTTCCCTTTCTAAAAAAGGGTTTGGAAGGAAGTCCCGAAGGACAAAATGGTTTGAATTTGTTTGAGGATTTTAAAGAAGTGGATTAACTTTGTTCGTGATGTGTATCGCACTAAAGTCTATGACATAGGAGCGAATACTTCGCGCTAACAATCCAAATGTCTCGCGCACAAAGTACCCTAAGATGAGGTTAAAAATCTATCCGCTCATCTTTTTCTATGTGCTTAAGCCTCGTGGCGTGAAATACTCATCATATTTATTAAGTGTTTTGATTTTTTTTTGAGATGAGAAGAAAGAGGACTCAAAGGTTGAAATTAAAATAACTAAGGGAAACTAACTCCTAATATTGTCATACACAATGGTCCTAAGGTTGGGATAGGAAGGAAACTCTGCCTAATGTTAGCATGCAAAGAGATAGACCTAAGGTTAAGGTTTAAAAGGTACTATCTTAATTGTTATCATGCAAAGATTTACCTAAACTTAGGCTGGAGGGAAATAAGATGCATAGAAAATATTAACATCAGACATCAAATAGATCAAAGTATAATTGAAAAGAAAAGTGCACAGGTACCACAACAAATTTAATCGACTATAATCATAAAGATATTGGATCGTCAAAAATTAGCACAAATTTAAAAAAAGAAGACAACTTTCTACCACGTAAGCGGTCATCGCAAATCGAATCAAGAAACAACAAGGTAACAAAAAATCACAAATTGCAAATAGAGACGCGAATCGGTAAGCGCAAAGAGTGGATAGTTACTATGCTAAATCATCAGACACATGTAAAATTGAAATACAGAGATAAATAAATATAGCACATCGCACGTAAATCGATAAAAACCACCACTAGCTTGCTACACTTAACGTGATCATCGTATGAGAGACCAAAAATGGTGCAGATCTAAATATAACAAAAAAGAAAAAAGTAAAACAAAAGCAATTTTAAAAGTGCTAATAAAATCAATGATATTGCTAACTCAAAAATGCGATCATCGCAACCTGATCAAAGAAAAAACAAAATGTCACGTATTATGCACACCAATATGCAACAGGATATCTGTCGCAATGAGAATTGGATATCAAGCTATTAGTTAACTTGAATCTCAAATCATTATTCACCACCGGTCTTTAATTTGTCCAAGGGAAGGGAAAAAGATCGAAATAACCCATGAGTATGCAATGCAAATGCAAAGTTAGAGAGTCTAAGGTTCGGGGGTTGGTTAAACTTAGGGAATGTATTAGCATCCTAAGTATCTGTAGTGCTCTACAAGAACCTCTTTTTTCATATTGGGTTATTGTTGTTTTCTAAGGGTAAGAGACATATGGGGTTTATTTATAAGTATGCTTTCCAAGAAGTCACATCTTGTGCCTACGTATCCTGACGGGAGTGGAATCAGAGCACCCATAGTTCCCCTAAAGGGAATGAGGGACCATTGACTATGGTCAAATTTCTAGGGGGAAGTTTGTTGATTGGTTCTAGGAGAAGAGATAAGTCTTCATCTTAGGGAGAATACTCGACTTTAACCACCACAAGGATATGGAAGATGGTCTTTGTGTCTCATTGAGGGAAGAGCTCCAACTCGGATTTAATCGATGAGTATACCACATACCTCTCCCAAGAGAAAAAAGATTATACATCTTTCTCAATTATGTTATGGGGTAGGAGGATTATATCTCGACTAGATAGATGAATCATGTCTAATTCTCTTATGGGAGAATAGGATTTTAATTCACGTTGTCTAATTTGGAGAAAACTTAGGGGAATCTATCCTGAGAATATAAGGAGGATAGCTTAAGCTGATCGACCTGAAGAGAATCAGGGATCGAGCAGGGGAAAATGGTGCAAATGAAAATGCGATACATATGACTATAAAGTCACATATAAATCATTCCCTTGGATACAGACACATGCAAATCGTATAAGTTCAAAAGTCAACAACAAGTGCAAGGCAAAATATGTTTCAACCCAAACCAAAGCAAACGAGTAGGCAACCAATAATAAGCAACAAGCAACACAAGCTGGCATTAAGTGATGTATCAAACCTAAAGCAAGAACTCAATAACGTATTAACCACGTTAAGCACTACTCTCAAGCCTAAAATAAAAATAAAAATGAATCGCGATCTTAAAAAATAAATTAGTGACATGTATGGACTCTTTGCTATCTCATGTTCTTGTGGATATTGGTTCTTCTCTTAACGTGATGCCTAAGGGCACATTAAGTCAACTATTGGTAGAGGGGAGCGAGATGAGACCAAGCACTTTGATCTTTAGAGCTTTTGACGGTTCTCAAAGGCAAGTCATTGGCGAAGTGGATTTACCCATTAAAGTCGGGCCACATTTGTTTACCATTACTTTCAAAGTGATGGATATTAATCATACATACAATTGTTTATTGTGTAGACCCTGGATCCATGCCGCAGGGGCAATTACATCCACGTTACATCAAAAGCTAAAATTCATGTTTGAAGATCAGATGGTCATCGTCTGTGGTGAAGAAGATTTTCTAGTAAGCGAGTTATCATCCTTCCGATATGTCGAGACTAATAAAGGCATAACTGAAGTGTCGTTGCAATGTCTCGAATTTGAAGATGTCAACTCCACTTCTGTCAATTCTGGTAGACTACCAAAAATGGCCATGTCGTCTGTCAAGAATGCTAAAGAGACCATTGAGAAAGGTGCCTTGCCTGGCTGGGGGCAAATCCTGGATGTGGTTGAAAAAAATGATCTCTTTGGACTAGGTTATCATCCTGATAAGCAAGCTAGTTCACACAGTCATCAAAAGAGCAATCTGATTAAGTTCACAAGCGCTGGATTCCAGGAGAGGGATATTGTGTCAGCCATTGACGATGTAGGTCCTAGCAGCCGAAGTACAAGCTTTGTACACAAATGCCCGCCAGGTTTCAAGCTCAACAATTGGATATCTACCGTGATTCCCACAAACATGTAATGCATTTTGTTTTTCTGTTCCCTTGTCCTCGCCCGGGACGAATGGATAGCTTGTAAGGGCCTCACGCTTTTGAAACATTATGTGATCAATAAATAAAAGATTTTTTGCATTCAAATCATGTTATTATTCCTTTCTTTGTTTTGTTTTTCACAAATAAATAAATGGCAAAGTTTCTTTATTTTTCACCTTTTCAAATAGCTTCATTCTAAACATAATTCATAAACATGCAGAACAAATAATTGCATTGATAACAACTTGGCAAATATCCGTTGTAATCCTGGGATTCCAATTAACCAATCCGAAGAAGATGGTGAGGAAGATTGTGAATTACCGGCTGAATTAGCAAGGCTCCTAGAGCACAAGCAGAAAGAGATTCAGTCCCACAAAGAGCCAGTGGAAGTTATCAATCTTGGTACTAATGAAGTCAAGAGAGAAGTCAAGATTGTGGCATCTCTCGCTAAGCATGTACACTCCGGGTTGGTCAAGTTATTGAAAGAGTATGTTGATATTTTTGTGTGGTCTTATCAAGATATGCCTGGGTTGGATACCGACATCGTCGAACATCACTTGCCACTCAAGCTTGATTGTCCTCCTATCAAGCAGAAACTCAGAAGGACCAGACCCGACATGGCACTTAAAATCAAAGAAGAGGTAAAGAAGCAGTTTGACATTGGGTTCCTAGCCACTTCTGAATATCCTGAATGGATTGCCAACATTGTCCCAGTTCCGAAGAAAGATGGGAAGGTCCGAATGTGTGTGGATTATCGAGATCTCAATAAGGTGAGCCCGAAAGATGATTTTCCTCTGCCTCATATTGATGTCTTGGTAGACAACACAACAAAGTTCTCTGTCTTTTCGTTCATGGACGGTTTTTCAGGATATAATCAAATCAAGATGTCCCCAGCTGATATGGAAAAAACTACTTTCATCACGCCTTGGGACACATATTGCTACAAAGTCATGCCATTTGGTTTGAAAAACGCAGGGGCAACATACCAGCGTGCCATGACAACCCTCTTTCACAAAATGATTCATAAAGAGATTGAGGTTTACGTGGACGACATGATTGCCAAATCCAGAACTAAAGACGGCCATCTGAAGAAGTTGTTTGACAGACTCCGAAAATTCAGACTACGGTTGAATCCGACAAAGTGAACCTTTGGAGTTCGAGCTGGAAAAATGTTAGGCTTCATTGTGAGTCAGAAAGGCATTGAAGTTGATCATGACAAGGTTCGGGCAATTCAAAACATGTCTCCTCCCAAAACAGAAAAAGAAGTCTGTGACTTTCTGGGCCAACTTAATTAAATTTCCAGATTCATTTCTCATTTGACGACTAGCAGCGAACCAATTTTCAAATTACTAATAAAAAATCAATCGGTTGAATGAAACAATGATTGTCAAGAAGCTTTTGACAAGATAAAAGAATATTTGCAAGAACCATTGATCTTAGTACCTCCGGTTCCTGGTAGGCCTTTAATCATGTATCTCACTGTTCTCAATGAATCAATGGGATGTGTCTTAGGTCAGCATGACGACATTGGCAGAAAAGAACATGCAATTTACTATCTGAGCAAGAAGTTCAATGATTGTGAGACCAGATACTCACTATTGGAGAAAACTTGTTGTGCTCTGACTTAGGTTGCTCGACGCCTGAGACAATACATGATTTGCCATAAAACTTTATTGATATCCAAGATAGATCCGATAAAGTATATTTTCGAAAAGCCGACTATCTCTGGACGAATTGCTCGGTGGAAAATGTTGTTGACTGAGTATGACATCCAACATGTTACCCAGAAAGCAATAAAAGGGAACGTCTTGTCTGACTACCTTGCTCATCAACCTATGGAAGGCTATCAACAGATGAAGTTTGACTTTCCCGATGAGGACGTTTTGTTCATCAGAGATTATGAGATTCCAGACCCTGATATAGTACAAGAACCAGGGGCGCGATGGACGTTTGTGTTCGACGGTGCTGCCAATGCTAAAGGTTGTGGAATTGGTGCTATCCTCATCTCTCCGACTGGTTTTCATCTTCCCTTCACCTCCATATTATGCTTTGAATGCACCAACAATATGGATGAGTACGAAGCATTTATCCACGATATTGAAGTAGAAATTGACATGAGAATCAAGATTCTTGAGGTCTACGGAGATTCTGCCCTGGTGATTGGCCAAGTCAAAGGGAACTTCGTAACCAGGGATTCCAAGCTAGTTACGTACCAGAAACACGTCGCGAAATTGATTTCCTACTTTGATGAAATCTCTTTTCATCATATCCTAAGGGAAGAAAATCAACTAGCTGATGCTCTTGCCACTCTGGCATCCATGTTCAAAGTCAAATAGAAGAATGAAGCTCCTTCTATCCGCATTTATCATTTGAACGAACCAACACACTATTTAGAAATCGAGGACGAGTCCGATGATAAGCCTTGATTCTATGCAATAAAAATATATCTGGAAAACATGAATATCTCGAGGGTATCACCATCACTAATAAGAAAGCTCTCAGGCGGCTATGCGCCAAGTTCTTCTTGAGTGGTGGTGTACTATACAAAAGGAATTATGATGATGTGTTGCTCAGATGTGTGGATAGACACGAAGCAGGCACAATCATAAGGTTCATACATGAAGGTTGTGAGGGTGTACATGCTAAAGGTCCTGCTATGACTAAAAAGATCGTTCGAGCTGGGTATTATTGGACAACAATGAAGGTAGATTGTTACAACTTTGCCAAAAGATGTCACAAATGCCAAATCTACGGTGACAAGATCCATGTGCCTCCAACTCCGTTGAATGTTCTGACTTCTCCTTGGCCTTTCTCTATGTGGGGAATTGATATGATTGGAATGATCGAGCCGAAGGCTTCCAACGGTCATCGTTTTATTCTAGTTGCTATCGATTATTTCACCAAGTGGGTTGAAGTTGCTTCTTATGCAAATGTCACACGCCAAGTGGTTGCCAGATTTATCAAGAAAGAGATAATCTGTCGCTATGGTATTCCTAGCAACATCATCATTGACAATGCAAGCAACCTGAACAACAAGATGATGCAATAGTTGTGTCAAGAATTTAAGATCGAGTACCAAACTCTTCACCATATCGGCCCAAGATGAATGGGGTCGTTGAAGCAGCAAACAAAAACATCAAGAGGATTATCCAGAAGATGGTCAAGACTTACAAGGACTGGCATGAAATGCTTCCGTTTGCACTACATGGCTACAAAACTTCAGTTCATACTTCCACTAGGGCAACTACGTATTCACTTGTATATGGTATGAAGGCTGTTCTACCCATCAAAGTCGAAATTCCTTCTCTCAGGGTCATCATGGAAGCCAATCTTGATGAAGCTGAATGGGTTCAATCCATATACAACCAGTTAAATCGCATCGAAGAAAAGCGCCTGACAGCCGTTAGCCACAGTCAATTGTATCAGAGACGCCTCAAGCGAGCTTTTGACAAGAAAGTTCTTCCTCGAGCGTTCCAAGCAAGCAAACTCGTGCTCAAAAGCTACTCTCTTGTTCATTCGGATCCACGCAGCAAGCAGATTCCCAATTACGAAGGACCTTTCGTTATCCACAAAGCCTTATCAGGCGGAGCCTTGATCCTCACCACCATGGATGGGGAGGAGTTTCCACATCCTGTGAACTCCGATACAGTCAAAAAATATTATGCCTAAAAAATGGAATAAAAAGCCCGCTAGATTAGAATCCGCAAGGGCAATCTAGGCAAAAATGAGCGTCTTGATGGACCAAAAAAATAAATGTCCATGCAAAAGTTAGGGACAAAATAAAAAACAATAAAAACCTGCTAAGTTGAAAACCTGAAAGGGCGACTTAGGCAAAAATGGGTATCCCGGTGGACAAAAAAAATGGAAATGTCCAGGCAAAATTAGGGATAAAGGCATTTGACCGTGAACACCTGAGCCTATCTTCGTCATGGATAAACCTCAGACGGGAAATGATCAGTCAAATCATCATCAACTGGCGCACAGTGTTGGAACCCGGACTTGCAGGGGATGGTAGTCAATGTTATAATAAATTCAAAGTCAAATTTCCCATTTCCATTTACTTTGTTTTTCAATTTTATTGTAAATTTCCTCATCAAGGATTTTTACATCCTTGTGCACATCTTATGTACAAAAGCTTTTTACATTCAATAAAATATTCATTATTTGATTTCTCATTTGTCTCTTTTGAGTATTTTGTTTGCAAATTGAACAATTATTTGTGATCACATAATACTATAAAGCCTTGAGAAACATAAAAACTAAAATCAACCAGGAAAATATTATGCATTGCATGCTTTACCGGAAATTATCAAAGGAAGATAAGTAGTTTTACTTTTTAAACTTAATTCTTGGTAAACAATATCATGATTGGCTAGGAATGCTGACCGCGTTCCTTTTCCCCAACAAGTGCTGATTTGGTTCTTTGGAAGGTATGCTTACCACTCCTCCCCTCAACCGAGCCAAAATTTCACCAACAGGCATCAGTTTGGTTCTAGGGAAGGACTTGTTTTTCATTTCCTCAGGAGAGTCGTATTCCCCAAGTAGAGGCTTGTTTGCTTTTCCCCAGTAGAAGCATAATTGCTTGCAGCATCCCAACAGATCGAGATTGTCAATCCCCAGCGGTGATGGCGCTTCATTTTGATCATCTTGACTTTATTCCTCCCAGGGAGAGTTGGTCAGATGAAGATCAACCATTGTTTCTTTGTTCCCCAGCCATGGTTAGCTATGGTTAGAAAGCTCTTTTTATCTCCAGCAACAGTTTTGGTAATAGTTTGGAAGTCTGAGATTTCTAAGCTCTTTCCCTAGCAGCATCGTCGGGTTCTCCAATTGAGGATGTCGAGTTCATTTTGCTACAATTCCACCGGAGAAACTGCATCTCGACCTTTGCCGTAGCATAGCATGATATCAAGTATCATGTTAAACATCATAGCATACTTCTCTTTGACTGATTAATCTCCTCAGCGGATCTCAGCCAAACCTTACTGTCGAGCAAAACTTTACCTTTTTCCCACATCAGTCGTCGTCGGCCAAATCTTTCAAGCTACTCTTTTATTTAATCTCCTTCCACCTTGAATAATCGAAAAGTTGACGCAATTCAAATATTCAGATCCAAGAAGATTAAATAGGGGTAGCTGTCATAACCCGAAATTTGACCTCATTCTTGCCTTTTGCATAAGCATGTGCATTCGCATCATTGGCATACGCATTTGCATTTTTTATCTGTAATTTTTGTTGCAGGAATATTCAGGTTTTGCAAGCCCGATTAATCACATCCTCTCAAAGATATCACATCACTAAAACAATCACAAAATGAAGGTCTCTATGCCTATTTATCAAAGCAAAAGGTTGAAAATTGGAACCGTGGCCACAACGCCATTTTGCAAGCAAAATTTGCAAGATTTGCCTGAAGTAACCGGTTACCCTATATTGACTAACCGATTACCCAGTGTAAAAATGCAGATTTTGTTGCACTTTTTGTAACATCTCTTGCACGCTCTACATTTTGGGGTCCATTTGGTTCTAGCATTGTGTGGAACATTCTAGACATCTCTAGATAATTCAAGACCTTCCTAAACACTTCAAGGCATTTGCTCCAATATATCATTTCCAATCAAGACCACCATGTGCCTTTGTTCCGAAGCATGTGAACTATTGGATTTTGAACTTGCATTGAGATGGTTACCGAGTCAACTACCTAGCTAACCGAGTTAACCTCCAACTCAGTTAGTTAAGGCTAACTAACTCCAAGGCTAGTTCCAAGGTTGCATCCAAAGCTTACTCCGAACCTAGCAACTCCGAAGCAAAACTCTATATAAGCGAATTTCCACCATTTCAAAAGGGGACTTGAATCATTTTCTCAATTTCTACATTTTCACTCTCAATTCTCTCACATTCTCTCTGAATTTTCTGCAACATTTTCACATTCATCTTCATCCTCTCCCAAAGCCTCACCAAAAGCTCAATTTTCACCGTTAGAGTGTAATAATCTTCACATCGAAATTGTTATTCTCTTGAGCTAAACCTTATTCCACTACATTCCTACTTGTATTTATTGGATTTGCAGTGGTTTCTTCTCCAGTTCAAGTAATCATATCAAGCTTCTTCGGTGCAAATCGGTATTTGGAGTGTTTATCGCGTTTTCAACGGTTTCGCTACGATTTGATCTCAAGCTTGGAATTCTCTGGTTTTCTTTGCCTCTTCTCATCATTTATCAATAGCAAAAACATCCAAGGCACATCTCAGCCTTGTAGGTTGGTTATCTTTCACTTAATTTACCGTTTCGATCTCTTTCGCGCGTTTACAATATAGTTCGATCGTTTTTTTGATGTTGCTTAATCATGTGTTTTCTTGATCTTTGATCTCCATGTTTAATGCTTTCAATTGATGATTAATTGATGTTTAAGTGATTTTAAACTTTATTTTTCATGCACAAATATTAAGCATAACATATGGATGATTAGGGAAATCTTTTGGTTGAAAAAACTAATTTTTCAAAAGATGATTTTTGCCACTGTCATAGTGATAACCGGTTACTCTATATAGGGTAACTGGTTACTCTGCATGATTTTATCATATTTTCTTCATTTTTAATCAAGTAATCGGTTACCTGCATAAAGTAACAGGTTACCCAGTGGCAGAATGCCATTTTTTCCTATTTTCAAGCTTGCTTGCTATCCTCTCTCCATATAACTTCCATGGCTTGATATGCTGGATATTTGTGGATGTTTTATAAGCTGTTTAACTTTTGTACGAAACATGTATGCAAACTTTCAATGTGCAATTTTTTGATTCTCGATTATTTGCATTTTTGGCATTGTATGATCATGATCTTTCTTGCACATTCTTTGATTACATGCTACATGATTTATGATGCATACTAATTGAATTTGGTACTGTTTTGCGCTTTCGTTCATGTTTGAATTAAGTTTGTTCCTTATGGGAATGAACTTAATCTTGTACAATCAATAACACATTCTTTGCTTTAATGATTTTTCATCCCTTTGGAAGATTGTTAGCATTTCCCCCTCTTGATTGATTAGTCGAAACTTCATTTCGATTAGTCGATCCTTCCTTTCTTCTTCTCTTTTAGATCTTCTAGAGCTTCTTCCTTTCTTTTCCCCCGTGGAGTTGAAGATTCACAATGCATTAGAGCATTGTACAAACTTGGCACCGTTGTGCCGTTCGTTCGTTTCTTGCACCGCATTTTGTTGTTAGAGAAGGAATGAGAATGGAGAATTCCTACATTCATTCTGACTATTTTGGATAGGGGACGAATCACCCTGTGCCTAGAATAGTCACCTCTATCTCCTTACTGTGCTATCCTTGCTTTTTCCAGTCAAGTCGATCCTTGATCACTTGCACCCTTATCTCCTCTTTGGAAGTAATTTCCTCATTTCAATTCAACACTATTTTCTTGGCTATTCAACCTTTCTTTGGTTAAAGTGAATTCTCTTCTTCCCCAGTGAAGTCATTCTTTCTTCTTCGATTTACACAGTCATCCTGTTAAAACCTAATTCCCATTATACTTCATAACCTTCTCTTGGTTCTCTCTCCTTCGTGTTTAGTTAATCATTGTCCGACAGTTAAACACCAATCATTTTTTCCCTCAGTTAATCATAGCCGCTTGTTAATACTAAATTTTCTTTTGGTTAATCTCCTTCTCCTGACTAATCACCCGATCTTTGGTTGATCACAGTCCACCTGTTAAAACCAACTTTTTCTTTGGGTTAATCACCTTCTTCCGGCTAATCACTCAATCTTTGGTTGATCACGGTCTGCCCGTTAAAACCAGCTTTTTCTTTGGGTTAATCACCTTCTCTTGGTTAATCACCCGCCTTTTGGCCAATCACAGTCCGCCTGTTTGAACCAATCATCCTTTTCCTCAGTTAACCACAGTCCGTCTATTAAGATTCTGAGTTTCTTTTGAGTTAATCACCTTCTTTTGGTTAATCACTCATTCTTTTCGGTTAATCACAACTCGTCTATTAAGCACTGAATCCCTTGTAGTTAGAAACCTTTCTTTGGTTCGAACACTGTCAGCTTTGAGTAAGTAACCTTTTTTCGGTTCGAATACCCATTTTCTTTGGCCAAGTGCTGTTTGTTCAGTCAATGTGTCATTTTTTGGGTCACAACCTTTGTTTGGTTCCACACCCGCTCTTGGTTGATCACCATTTATCGGTTAAACCACTTCCTTTCTCCATCCAGCTAACCACTGTTTAATAGTTAATATACTGATTTCCCTTTAGAGTCAAACACCTCCCGTTGGTTCAGTACTCTCTTTATCCTGGTTCGTCACAGTCCGTCTGTTGGCGCCAACCTTTTTGCTCTCCCCACAAGTTTTACTCTTGTTTTTCTTTGGTTAATCACTGCTTGGAGTTAATACACCGAGTCCCCGTGGATCTTACCTTTATTTTTATTCTTGTTCTTTACGCCTTTCTTCCACGGCCGCGTCGCAATTCTCTTGTTTTATCCCCTGTAGAGTCATCTCTTTTCTTCTGTATTCCCCAACATTGTTGTTGTCTCGCTTCTTTGTTCCTCAACAGAGTTTTCCTTTGCCTTTTCCCTGGTTTTGACACCTTTCCTTTTGCATCCCTCAATTAGGTCTTGCTTTCCCTTTTAGCTCTTGGCTTTGACGTTGTTCCTTTTCCTTTTTCTTTCCCAGCAGTAGTTCCCCGAACTATGTAGGCTCTGATTTCCTCATTGCACTATGAGGGTACATAGGCACAAGATTGCGAAATCTTAGTGAGCCACCTTCCTCCATCTTCTTCTATTCTTCTGTCTCTCTGGTCCGTCCAGATCCTCTTCTTTTCCTTGGTTCCTTGAACTACGGAGCTCTGACTTCCTTATTGCACTATGAGGGTACGTAGGCATGAGGGCCCCAATCCTCCTCGAGCACTTTCCTTTCTTTCTTTTCCCTTCTTTTCTTCCCTCCTTTTTTTATCTAGAAGCCTTTAGATAGATAACCCATCCAAGCCTAGAAGTAACGAAATGGTCCCTGACCGGTACGTGGATGCTTAAGGTGCTAGTACCTTCCTTTCGCATAACCGACCCCGTTTCCCGTTTCTCTTCCCTTAGGTTTTATTGATATTTTCCCTGTCCTTTTGGACTAAATAAAGTTTGGTGGAGACTCTGTTGTATCTTTGAGTGTGCGATTAACTCAGGTGATCTGCGGGACAAGTGATCTGCAATAGTATTTTCACAACCCTTTTCATCTCTAATTTCAAGATCAAATTCCTGAAGAAGGAGGATCCACCTCAAAAGCCGAGATTTTAATTCCTGCCTAGCAAAAAAATACTGCAACGCAACATGGTCAGTATAGACAATAATTTTATAACCAAACAGATATGACCTGAATTTTTCAAAAGCATACACTACGACCAACAACTCCTTTTTGGTAGTTGCAAAATTCATTTGGGCCGGATTAAGGACATAACTCGCATAATAAATTAGATGAAATAATTTGTCCCTTCTTTGCCCTAAGACAGCCCCGACAACAATGTCACTAGCATCACACATTATTTCAAAGGGTAGTGACCACTCTGGGGCTATCACTATAGGTGCATAAATTAACTTACTCTTGAGAGTCTCAAAATCCACCTTACACTTATCATCAAAATTAAAGAGCTTGTCTTTGACAAGAAAATTCGTCAAGGGTTTGGTAACTTTTGAGAAATCTCTAATGAACCTGCGATAAAAATCGGCATACCCTAAGAAGCTTCTAATCCCCTTTTCATTCACTGGGGGTGGGTGATTAGCTATTGTCGCTTCCGCGAAAATAAGGTGCCGGCAAAACAGAAGAGTCGCCACTTTTCGTTATTTATCCCTCGGAGCGGGAAAGGAAACGATCTGAAAAACCTGACGAAAAAGGTATAAGACAAGGTCATCGCAACCATTGTCTGGGTTCGGGAGTCGGTTACGCAAGGGGAAGGTATTAGCACCCCTCACGTCCGTCGTACTCGACGGGATCCACGCTTATTGTGTTTACTGGACGAGTTGGTTTTATCTATCTACCTATCAAGGCTGGCTTAAAACGAAAAGAAGATGACTCGACAAAGCGTCGCGCTTTATGCCTACGTATTCTCATCAGAGAATGAGAAATCAGAGTCAACGTAGTTCGACCTACTACGGGTTATGGGGAAGGTGGCTCGCCAATACGTCAGTATTGTGCCTACGTACTCTCAACAAGTATGAGAGATCAGAGCTTACGTAGTTCGAGATAATACGGATTACGGGAATTCAGATTCATCTGTTTTACCGAGTAGGGTTAAACAGCAATTCCAGCAGTTAGGGACAAAGCCTGTTTGCGGTAGAACTGAAGTTTAACGATACTCTTTTCTTCAAAAAAGCTTCCTTTGAATTATGGGCCCACGGGGCAAAAAGGTTTGAAGTTTGTTTTCTGTCTTTTACGAAAGAAGTGTTTTTTATTGTGTTCGCAATTTCAATCGCACTAAAGACTATGACCTGAGAGTGAATGCGTCGCATGTCACCCAAAGGGTACCATACTAAACATTCAGACTGTTGGAAAGAAACTCTCCACCAATCCTTCCTCAGAGAGCTTAAGGCTCGTAACGTACGAAAGAAATCATTCATGATTACTGTATCTTAATTTGTTCTGAGATGAGAAGAGAACAGGCTCAACTAAGGGGAGACTATCAAGTCCTAATGTTATCATGCCAAGGATTCATCCTATAGTTGAAGTTTGAAATAGGGAACTCCTAGAAGTTATCATGCATAGGTTTCAACCTAAAGTTCTATCGTCATTTCCTTATCAAAGGAAATGAGAGTCCTAAGGGATCATGTCAATGATACACAGAAACAGATAAAGCATCGGCTTAAACGGTAAACAGATATACAGTAAACGACTGTAAAATGCATGCAATGCAAGTGAGGGAGGAAATGTGTGGGGTATCAGCCTCCACAAGCTCATCTCAACCTCAAGCCAGGATGAATAATTGCAATCATACAGAGGAAATAAAGTGCTATCAAGCAAGATATAAATGACTGTAATCATACAGAAGAAAATGGAATGCTAGCAAGCAAAATAAACCACATGGGCAAGGGAGCAGGGCTCTACCGAATACCCGCAAGCAAAGCCATACAGTAACAATACAAGCAGAGGGAGCAACTCAACCTCTAGTGCAATCATGCTCCTAATTAAAGTCAGTCTAATCATGGACTTATTCTAATGCATCAAGCAAGTCAAACAAGGCGCATCAGCAATACAGAAAAGAAAACAGACAAGAAAGAAACAGATCAACAACTTCCTACTTTCAATTCAAGCTTCAGCTCTTCTAACATCAATCCAGTCTTCAGACTTCAACCACCCTTCAAGGATATCAGCTTCACTGGCAAGTATCAACTTGCTTCTCCAGGTTTCAACCCATCAACATAAGTTTCAACTTATCCTCCTTCTTCAAGCTTCAGCTCCTTATTCAATTCCACCTTCATGCTTCACTCTTAACTACAAGTATCAACTTGATTCCTTCAGGCTCTCAAAGCATCAATGTAAGTATCAACTCATCCTTTATTCCTCAAGCCTCAGCTCTACACTCAATCTCAATTGAATCCTCTTCATGAGTACCAACTTAGTCTTCAAGCTTCTCAAGCTTTCTTTGCTTTACCAGTCTCGACTTGGCCTTCTTCTTCTACAGGCTTCAGCTTCTCAGAGTAGTCTTCAATCACATGGAAGTGTCAACTTCATCCTTCAATTCTTTAAGCCTCATCTCTTCATTCAATCTCCATTGGGTCTTCAAGTATCAACTTGTTATTCTTGCTCTTCAAGCTTCAGCTGCAATGACAATGCTCAAGGAATCATCCTCTTCCACACTCTTCAATGAAGTTCTCCTCTTCAAACTCAAGTCCAACATCTTTCAAGATACTCAAACCAGAAGACAAATGATTTAACAAGATGAGGGGAAATGATAAACAGCTTACTGACAACCAAAGGAAGCCTGTAAGGGTTCATCATTATGAGAGACTGGTTCCCTCAAAGTTCTACTTCCCAGATAAAGCCACTCATCCCTCCAAAGGAGGGATGTGAATATCTTGGAAGGACTTTTGGTCATTGGGAGGAATGGAAGCATAATATGCTTTCCCTATTTGAGAAAGAAATCATTCTAACTATAAGGCTCTCCCTATGTTTCCTAACTCCTAAACCTTCATCAGACACCTTCAGGCACAAGCAACTCCTAGCTCCAAGCAACTTCAAGCAAATTCAAGCATCCTTACCTTGTCTTCAACTTGTCTTCAATCTCAACCAAAGGCAAACCAAGCAAAAACCCTAATCTAAGGGGACCAAGGAAGTTAAACTAGTTGAATTAGTAAGTTAGGATCACCTAAAACCTAGTACTAAAGTTAGTCCTAAATAAAATACTAAAACCAATTATAAAATCCTACAAAAATATCTATGGGAACCTAGGTCAATCATGACTCTACCATATTAATTTCAGAGATCAAATCATCAAATTAGACCTAGAACTAAAATCTACATTACAAGGTGTCAAACCTAAACCCTAAAAGGAATCACCTAAATATAAATCTAGAAAGCACACCTATTTTCATCAGAAAAATGTGAGAAAAAATCTATGGAAGAATACATGTCTAACCTAATCACACACAAAAAATTAGGGTCAAAATCATCACCAAGTGATCACACTAAATTCCACAAAATTATGTATCAAACATAATCATTTTAATATCAATTAAAATGTAAAATTCCCATTAAATCAGAAAATACATGAAATGAAAATATTTTTTCTCTAAAAAATACTAGACTCAATCATTAGTAAAATGCAAAAAGAATGGGATGAATTGAATTAATTTTCAATTTTATATGAATTTTACAAGAACCATGAATAAAATGAAAATTAAAAGAAAATCTAATTAAAATAATAACACGCGCGGTGTGGATAGCAACCAGAATCAGTTCAAACTATGGGTTGGGCCATCAGGGGGGTGTGGATAGCACTTAGTTCACTAAGCCCAAAACACTGAATAAATGAAACGGTTCGTTTCATTATCAGAATTCCTTCACAACTTCAAATTAAAACATGGCCATTGGATTGCTTCCTCAGTCAAAGTCTTCATCTTGATCCAACGGTATCCTCATCATCTCCTATCTTTTGAACATCTGAGCTTCGCGCCTAGCTCCGGCCACCACCGGTGGTGCTCCGGTCTTCTTCCCCAACCCTAGTTCTCTCTACAGGCCTCCATTGCAAATGGTCAAAACATGAATCTTGTCCCAAATCTTGTCACGAGTTCAACCATACCCTTAGCTTCCTCTGAAACCTCAAGATTTACCATATCTAATCCTCAACCGAAAATGGTAATTCACCTATTTTGTCTCTAATTCTCAAATTAACTATCTGAAATCCATCCTACACCATTCTACAATGAATCTAACACCTTAATTCACCTAGATTCCACCTAAATCATGTTATAGGAAGAAAGTTACCAACCTGACAATCTTGGATGAACAGATGCACGAAACCTCCACTTCAAGCTCTCAAACCTTCCAAAATCATTCAGTGTATCATGTTCTTGCTTCTGTATGCAATAATCTTGATGGAAAATGCCTGGAACTCCAAATTCGATGATGACTTGCAGGTGCTGAAAATCAATTGCTCATACACGATTCAGCCATGGATTTGCTTGGGATTTGCTATGGAAACACTCACACACATCCAAGAAAGTTGTTAGGATCAAAAGAAATGATCAAAGTGGTGTAGAATGCAGAAATTAATTCCAACTTGCAATAAACAAAGTGCAATTGCAAAACCTCTTCTCTCAATCAATTCTCACCAACCTTTCTCTCAAACCCCTTCTAATCAATATATAGAACATGTTGGACCTCTCTAGATCCTTCTAGAATCATCCAAGGAGAAGTTGAGTTTCTCATGTCATCCAAAATCTCATCTCATGCCATACTCACCCCAATTCTGTTTCCCTTGGTGCAGCAGCTTGTTCTCATCCCAAAATCTCCCCAAGTGAGATACTAGAGGTGTTTAGCTTGCAAAAAGCCTTGCTCATGCCTTGATTTTGAGTTTTGCAAATGTTGCTTAATATGCAAGTAACCACTTTCCAAAGCAAGTCCATAAATTGAATCTCAACTCAAAAATGTGGCTAAGCCAATGTTCTTAAAATGTTTTCTAGAGTAAAAATGATATATTACATGCCATGGTTTGGATGTGTAGGTTGAAAATATCAATTTCAAACTTTGGGTTTATTTAACTTATGCCCTTATTTTAGGTCATTTTTGCAACTTTGAGCTACAAGCCTTTCCAACATCTCATGACCTCCTTACCAGCCTTAAAACATCATTTTGAACAAGTTTGATGTTGAAGATTTTTCCATTTGAAGCTTGGAAATAGGAGTTATGGCCTTATGGTTGAAATGACCTGTAATCTCCAAATGACCAAAATGCCCTTGACTTGTCAAAGCCATAACTTGAGTTCTACAAATCCTATCAAGGACTTCTAGTACTCAAATTAAAGCTAAGAGCAAGCTCTACAACATTAGTGTTGGGGGGAAGATGAGATGACAATCACATCTTGAGCTAAATTGCCTTGAAGATAGGGGTCAAACTAGGGGATTTTACACTGTCAAGCCTTAGAAACCCTAGCTTGAAACTTCTCAAACTCTTCAATCATGATGAGTTAACCTTGGAATCATCCTTATAGCATCTCAATGCATCACTCCATGATCACATGGCCTTTGAATTAGGTCTCAACCTTGTTCAAATCATCAATTGACCTAGGGTTGACCCAGTCAAACCCTAATTGCACCACTCATGGCTGAGTCTTCTTAATCTTGCACAATGACCTATCTAGGCTTTATGATGGCTTTCAAGACATCTCATAAGCTCTCTCAAGGCTTAAAGTCTACATTCATGGCTTCAGAATCATCTGAGGTCTTTCCACAACTCTCAAGTTAGGAGGCACACCCTCTTAGTTTCAACCACTCTCTCTGAGGATCTTCTAACTTCTCTGACAAGGATATCAACCCTTAATCATCTGAACAACCTTCTTGGCTAGCTTCATAGTCTTGTATAGCTCTTGATTGGTACTCATACCTCTTGATCTCCTGCATACCTGTCAATGAAATGCAAATGATAATGCTGATGTGAATGAAATGAAACATAAGCTAGGTAAAGAAATGTTGGTCAAATTTTGGGGTGCAACAGCTATCACATTCACTTTGGCTTTGTCCATTTCAATCCCCTTGTGAGAGATCTTATGTCTAAGCATTATACCTTCCTGCACCATAAAATGACACTTCTCCCAATTGAGAATGAGGTTAGCTTCCTGGCATCTTTTTAAAACATGAGACAAGTTAGTTAGGCAAGTATCAAAAGAAGAACCAAAAACATAAAAATCATCCATAAACACCTTCATATGCTTTTTAAGCATGTCGGCAAATATAGATGTCATACATCTCTGAAATGTAGTGGGAGCATTACATAGCCCAAATGGCATCCTTCTATAGGCAAAGATACCGTAGGGGCATGTAAATGCGCCCTTCTCCTGATCTTCTAGGGCTACAGCAATTTGATTATACCCCGAGTAACCATCCAAAAAGCAGTAGTACTCATTACCTGCAAGTCTTTCCAACATCTGGTCAATGAAAATGAGAGGAAAATGATCTTTTCTATTGCAGTGTTGAGCCTCTTGTAATTAATACACACTCTCCAACCTGTTACAGTTTGAGTAGGGATCAATTCATTCTTCTCATTCAGAATCACCATTGTTCCTCCCTTCTTTGGTACCACATGCATCGGACTTACCCAAGAACTATCAGAAATAGGGTAAATTAACCCAGCATCCAACAGTGTAACTACCTCTTTCCTCACAACTTTCTTCATTGTTGGATTTAATCTTGTTTGGGGTTGGACCACTGGTTTGTGATTGTCCTCCATCAGTAACTTATGCATGCATACTGTGGGGCTAATCCCTTTCAAATCCCCAATGGTCCATCCCATAGCGCTCTTGTATTTCTTAAGTACTTGTACCAGTTTTTCCTCTTCTTTTTCTTTCAGCCCAAAATTGATTATAGCAGGACACTTGGTTCCAGAGTCCAAAAACACATATTTCAGATTTTTAGGTAATTGTTAGAGTTCAAAATTTGTACCTGCTTTCCTTTCCTTTGCAATCTCCGTTTCTGGTAAAGCTCTCAAATCCTCCCACCGGTGTGGTTTGGACTTCAACCCAGGTGGTTGAGCATTCAACATCGCAAGAACTTCTTTCTCTCTTTCATCCTCGTTATCCTCTATCTCTTAGGTTGATAAGCTAAGAACTCTTTCCAAGGGTGATTTAGGGATTTGATTATAAATAGCTTTAACTACCATGCTATCTATAACCTCCATAGTGTGACTTGTCCCTATATCCTCTTTGTGCTTCATGGTATTCCTCACATCAATTTTTAGCTCTTTATCATAAACTTTGAGGGTCATGGTGCCTCCCTCAATGTCTATCATACATCTTCTTGTTTCTAATAATGGCCTCCCCAAAATCAGAGGGATATCCTCATCTTAGGGCATCTCCAGAATCACAAAATCAACAGGAAACACAAATTTATCAATTTTGACTAGAACATCTTCAACCACTCTATAAGGCCTCTTAATTGAATGATCTGCAAATTGGAGTGTCATCTTAGTATCTTGAACACTTCCTATTTCAAGCTTCTTGTATATGGACAATAGCGTAAGACTCACACTAGCCCCTAAACCAACAAGCGTCTTTTTAAATGATCTATCTCCAATTGTGCATGGAATGGTAACTGATTCTCTATCTGACTTCTTTGCTAGAATCTTCATACCCTGCAAAATAGCACTACAAGTTTCAGTGTCGATGGTGCGCTTTTTAGAGATGATGTCCTTCATGAATTTAGCATATATAGGCATCTGCTCAAGTGCCTCGGAAAATGGGATGTTGATCTCTAACTTTATGAACATCTCTAGAAACTTCTCAAAGTTTTTATCATGCTGATCTTTTCTATTGTTTCTTATTGGGAAAGGAAGCTTAATGATGGGTTTTGGTTCAGTGGTTTTTTCCATCACAGCCGACTTTTGAATCTGTTCTTCCTCGGTGGGGATTTTAGTTTCTAAGATTTCCAGATCTACCTCAAGTAATTGGTCATCTTCTTCAGATTTCTCTTCAGACACTTCAACCTTATTCCCACTTCTGGTTGTTACGGCATTCACATTATTATGATCTCTTGGATTTGTCACCATTGCACTAGGTAGGTCACCTTGTGCTTGAGAATTTGTTACCTGTTGTGCTATCTGAACCATTTGGACCTCCAGATTCTTAGTAGAAGCATTAGTGTTCCTCTAATTATTTCTGGTTTCTTCTTGGAACTGGATGCCTTGAGCGTCCATCTTTTCAATGGCAATTTGCCAATCCGCTTTCTTTGGATCTTGTTGTTGATACTGTGTTGAGGTTGTTGATATGATGGTTGTTGTTATTGTTGAAGTCGGTACTGTTGTTGCTGTGATTAGTTTTGGTACTTAGTAGGCCCTTGTCTCTGTGCATTCCTTTGTTTGTCTTTCCAAGAGAAATTTGGATGATTCTTCCAACCCGGATTGTAAGTATTAGAATAAGGGTTGTTCTGCTTCAAGAAATTAATTTCTTCACTTTTTTGACCGGTGGCTACACAATGCATAGCAAAATGAGGACCCCCACAAATCTCACAACTAACAACTTGTACCGGTTGAACTTGTGCTACAGTTTGGGGTACCTATATTCATAGCTTTCAGTCTCCTCTCCACTTCAGCAGTGATTTGATCCTCCATCTTCACCACTTGATTAGCAAGTTTCAAATGAATCACCCATTCAAGCTTGCTCACACTTTGATCATACAATTCTAGGTGTTCATTTGCAGTAATGGCTTCAATGATCTTTTTGATAACAGTGGTTGTTGTAAAGTTGGAAGAGGTACCAACAACTATATCAATAATTTGTTTTGTCTTCATTCTCAGGCCATTTACAAACATCTGCATTTGTTCTATTTGATCCATGTTATGTGTGGGACAAGTAACCAATAACCTCTTAAACCTCTTGTATGCATCACCAAGTGACTCTCCTTCCTTCTGTTTAAAATTCACAATATCATCTTATAGATATGAAGAAATATAGAGGTATGATCGACTCTCTTATATATCTTAATCATCTAGGCCTGATATCATGTTTAGTGCATGCATGTGTGCCAGTTATCAATCGGATCCTAAGGAATCTCACTTAAAATCTGTAATACGTATTCTTAGGCATCTTCGCGGTACTTCTCAATACGGGTTTTTGTATTCTAAAGGAAGCGATTATAACTTGGTTGGATACACCGACCCCGATTTTTCCAATTGCAAATCGGATAGGAAAAACACTAGTGGAACTTGCCATATGTTTTTAAATGCCTTAGTAAGTTGGCATAGCAAGAAACAAGTTTCTGTTGCATTGTCAACCGCCGAGGCAGAATATGTTGCGGCCGGTAGTTGTTGTGCCTAAATCTTGTGTCTCAAGCAACAATTACTTGATTTTGATATAAACTTGCAACGTATTTTCATTATGTGCGACAACACTAGCGATATCAATCTAACCAAGAATCCGATGCTACATTCACGCACTAAGCATATTGAGATTCACCATCATTTCCTATATGATCATGTTGAATAAGGTGATGTCGTATTCGAGCATGTTGATAGCAAACATCAACTTTCGAATATTTTCACAAAACCCCTTGCAGACAAAATATTTGTCAACATCCGAAGCGAATTGAGGATACTCGATATCTCTAATCTTAGTTAGCATATTATTTTATTGCATGCACTTTATATGATCTTACTCTAATCTTCATTGGAAGTTTCATCTCATAAGAGTGCATGATTGGTCAATCTAAATGAGAGATAATATTGAAACGACACCGACATTATCTTTATTTTAAAAATATGCACCAATTTTTTTCTGAAATATACTAAATAATTATGACGTCCTCTCTATCTTATATATGACATTTACCTATAATATTTTTTGTTTGTGACTAAAAAAATTTGTATATGTAAATTTAAGATAGGTTAGTATGTATTTTAAAATTAAAGGTGTCTCTATTATTTTAACAGATTTAAGGAGAAAGGTGAATGTAATTTCTTGTTATATATTTTGTACTTTTAACCTAGTACTTTTAAAATTTATAAAATTTCTTAAAAAATTTAATTGCTTCATCCAAACAAAAATATTTAGAAATGAAGATACAATTGAAACATTTCAACTACCTAAAATTTTCAATTAAAATTGATGATTAATGGACCAAGCACATTTTTGCTTTTAAGTAATTATGCATTTATTCCATCCAAAATAATAATTATGTATTTCACTTGCTAAAATGATATTTTGTTACCACAAAAAGTTGTATGGGTTTAGACAATGTACTAGTTTAGTCACTATTATAAATAAATACCCTCTTTTCAAATTCATTCCATAATTTATATATCAGATCTATATCAAGACAGAATATATAAGTTATTCAATCAATATAAGAATAGAGTTTTTGATTATTATTATTATTATTATTATTATTATTATTATTATTATTATTATTATTATTATTATTATTATTATTATTATTATTATTATTATTATTATTATTATTATTATTATTATTATTATTATTATAAAATTGCTCACCAACTGATTGGCTAGACCTAGACCTGAATATCTCTCATGTAACACTCTTTATTTCTTCTAATGAATTAGTCTTTGAATTAAAATAAGAAAAACTATGCATTAGACAACCAACAATTATTAGATTATTAGGAGCAGCTAAAAAAGAATGACATGTGCCAACATAAAATAACAACAGTTTCCATGATATAGATTTCATTAATCTATTGAAATTGTAATAAATTTCTAAAATATTCTTAAATATCATCTGTATGAAAATGATAAAAGATTTTAGAACTATAATATTTATAAATATGGTAGAATAATGTAGAACTATAAGACTATGAAAATGATAGAAGTATATAGAACTATCATGATACTCATCTTTCATGAAAACTCTAAAAAGAACTAATGTAATATAGAAATATTCACCATCATTAAGAGGTTGGTGACTTGAGCTTATAAATAGACAATTGGTATCTTGTAATTAACCATCTAAGAAATCAATGGCATAACCTTCTTGTTGCACCCTAAAATTTGCTCAACCTTATTCACTTGGTTTATGTTTCAATGTCATTAGCATTTGCATATAGAGTCATGTACATAGACTAATCATCTGCATAGCATAAGCATAGCAAGTCATTCAACAGGGGACCAATCATTATTCTCATCTCTAGAAGCCTATCAAGAGGTTATTATCCCAATTCAATCTCATTCAAGTCATCAGGAAAGAATTTGAAAGCAAAGAGTTCAGCAGATCAAGCCTTGAGTCCATCTCCTAGCTGAGGGTATCTGAGGGTCAACAAGAGGGTTGTGAGCTGTGAGTTGAAGGCATGGAGAGTATCTAGACATTATGAGAGACTTAGAAAGTCATTTAAAGAAAGAGACAAGTCATTGATGAGAGCACAAGAGCTATAGCTGAAGGCAGTCAACTAGGGTTTCATCTGGGTCAACCCTAGGTCAACCCTAGGTCAATTGACTGATTTAAGGGGCATTCAAGTCTAGTGGAGAGATGTGGGATTCATCATTGGACATATAAAGAAGGATATGGAGGTATGCCAAGAAGAATTCAAGAGAAATCAAGGAGAAGAGGAGCTTCTAAATTAGGGTTTCTGTGTAAAATCCCCTAGTTTAGGTCAAATTTCCAAGCAAGATAAGTCAACAATGCTAGCTTAAAATGGCTTCTTGGCCAACATGAAACTTGTAGAGGATCTCAATACCTTTAATTTGAGTGGTGGAAGACATCAAGGAGATTTATAGAACTCAAGTTATGGTCCTTGCAAGTTACAGGTCATCTGAGGTATCTGAAATTTTGTCTGTGAAAGTGACTTGACTTCCAAGCTAGTTTTACCCCCCAAGGAGATTTCAAATGAATTTCTAGTCAACATATGAATTGTTCATCATTGTCTTAGCTTTCTAGAATGGTGTGGCATGCCTTCATATGATGTGTGGAACTCAACTTATGGTCTTGGCAAGCAAAGGGTATTTTGGTCATTTGTGAATTACAGGTCATTTTAACCTATGTCCAAAACTCATACAAGGAGGCCTCAAATGGAAAAACTTACAACATCAAACTTGCTCCAAATGACATTTTGAGTCTAGAAAGAAGGTCACAAATTGTTGGAAAAGCTCATAACATGAAGTTGCATGATTGGTCAAATGTGAACTAAAATGGCTTATAACTTAAATAAAGTCAAAGTGAAAAATGGTTTGAGAGATTTATAAGTCCAAATGGAGACTTTCTATATATGATTTTGGGTCCAAAACACATTCTAAGAACAATGGTTCAAGTACATTTTTGAGCTTAGTGGAAAAAATCAAAGTTATGTAGGGTTACTTGCATTTGAAGAAACATAACCAAAATGGATTCAATTTGGAATGCAAGGGAAGTTGCAAGATGGTTCTAGAAGATTCATTTGAGCACTATATATTCATGAAATCAGAATTGAGCAAGGGTTGGATTCATTTTTCACCAAAAATTTCCCAAAGTTCTCTCATTCTCCAAGTTGCAAGTTCACTTCAATCTCACAAATTCAGCATCAATTCTCATCAACATTGATTCTCCTACATTTCACCATCATCATGGACCAGAATTGAATCAAGGATTTGGTGGATATTGATCAATTTCATGCACTTTCATCAACAACATTCAAATTGCAATTTCCATTGGAACTCAAGATCCAAAGCCAAATTCATCAAGGTGTTGCATACAGAATCAAATATAGCAAGAGTAGATCAAGATCCAAGCATCAAGGCTCTCAGATCCACGAATTTCATCATCATCCACAAGATTTTGCATCAGGTGCATTTTCTCTGCCATAGCTTGATATAGATAGATTTACATGGTTTTATTAGTTTAGATGTGATCTAGGTTGTTAGTAGAACGATTAGGATGAGTTTGGTGCTGTTTAGTGATAATTGTTGACAGGTTGTTAGAACTGTTAGGACTTAGAACGAGTAGCATAGTGCATTATAATGTTAGTTTGATAGATCAGAATAATCACCATTAGGCATAGAGTAGATTAGTACAGGTTTGAGTGAGAATCTTGATGATGCATACCAGAGTATTTTCATGGAGTCAAGACTTGTCTCGATCGGTTTGAATGATTCACTGGGATTTAGTGCAAACTACTGCTATAGTCTTGTAGAGAAAGAAATTTGGAGTGATTTTCATGTTTGGATCGTGGTGTTTCATGGACTGTGGAAGGAGAACCGAGAGGTTGAAAGTGGTGCGTGCATGGCTTCCATGGAGTGTATAAACCCTAATTCTCATGAACCAAGGAAGAAGAAGCAATCGTGATCGTCCATGGATTGTTGGACCTTTGACCCAGAGCCCATCGTGTGGCTGGAGTTTAATTCTGAAATTTGGAGGGAGAGGTGTAGGTGCCCTAAACGCACCGTTTCATTTAATGAAACGGGCGGGCCTAAGTGTTTTATTGATATCCCCACCCCCCAGTACTGAGCCCAATTTAATGTGCACGTGAAAACCTTACTGAATACACCCCCCTGCTTCCTTTTTTTTTTATTTTCATTAATTCTGATTTGTTCTGGGCCTAATACAACTCGCTACCCACACCCCCCGTTTGCTGGCCCACTGGATTATGAACTGAGCGTGTTTGCTTTATAAACCCCCCCCCCCCCCCTCTCATTTTAATTGATTTAGTTTTTTAATTCATTTTAATTTTTACCAACTTTAAAAAATCATATAAAATAGGAAATTAACTCTTTTTTAGTGGTTGTTTTTTCCATATTTTCTTGGTTCTGTGTAGAAAATTGTCATTAAATAAAATTGCATTTTTATTTTTATTTGATATTTTTTCCATATTTTCTAAATAAATAGCATTTTAAATAGTTTCATTTCATGCATGATTTTATTAATTTTTGTTCTATTAGATACTTTCATATTTTTGTTCATTCTTTTTAGGTTGTTTAGATGAGATATTGAACTTGTAGAAACAATTCAGTTCCCATTTTTAGAAATTAATTTTAGGTGCTTAATGTAGGCTTGAACAACATGAACAAATTAGGGTTTTTAGGTGATGACTTAGGAGATTTGATTCTTTTCCCTTAGGACTTAGGGTTTGACTAGTTCAGTTATGGGGCTATAGGGGCTATGGGTAGTTATTAGATCCCTTAGAGAAAAGTCAGGATTCCCCTACTGCTATTAATACTCTGTATATATCTGATTGTCTGGTGTGGTGTGCCCTCTGGGGATTATTGCTTGCTTGCTTGGGTATTGGGATTGTCTGGGAACTTGGGAGAGCTGAAGACTTGAGAAGTGAAAGCCATTGGAGATCCAGAGAGTGAAGTTCAACTTCCAGAGTTGAAGAAGAGATTTTTGCTAGCAGATGCTGAGGAGACTAGGGTTTAGGAGCTAGGCAGAGCTCTAGATTAGAAAGTTTGTTTTTCAAACATGGATTGCCTTGTCTGCATCCATTCTTCTCTGTGATTCAGAGTCTCTCTAAGACACTCACCCCCTTCCTTTGGAAGGCTTGGTGATAGTGTCTAAGAGATAGAACTCTTGAGAGAAAATGTCTTTTGTGTTAGAAGCAGTCTGTTCAGCACCCTTGGTAGTCAACTGATTGCTTAACACCCAATTCACTCTTGTGACTGATTCCTCATCCTGGAGGTTTGAACTTGAAGAAAAGCCATTGCAGATGGAAGAATGATGATCAAAGCCCTTGCCTAAAGGCCATGAAGATGGAGATTGATGCTTGTTGAAGACTGTAACTGATTGGAGATTACTTGAAGCCAGATGTTGATTTAGAGCTGCTGATGCTGTTTCTTTTATTGCTGTATTTCATTTCTGATGTATTGATTGGTTTTCTGGACTGTATTGTTTGTTGTTTACCCTGTTGGGTTGAAAGTGAAGTCTGTTCACTTTTGCCTATTGTTTTCTAGGTTCGAGGTTGAGTGGGACTCCCTTGCCTCGCTTGTACTGCTGCATCCATGCATTTTACTGTTTTACCGTATATATCTGATATTGTTTCTGTTTCTGCCTATCCCGTAGGATCTCTGTTTCTCTCTGTGCAAGAGAGGAGCATGATAGACACTAGGTCTTAACCCATGCATGATAACATTAGGTTAGTTTATTTCCCTTCGCAACCGTAGGTTAGAGTTCTGTCTCTTTCTTTCTCAAAACAAACAGAAAAACACATAAAGATTTCAAACACAATAAAAGACACTTCTTCCGTAAAAGAATGTGAACTCATCAAAGCGTCATTTTTGTCCGCCGGGACTGTTAATCAGAAAAAACCTTTTTCAGAAGGAATAAAATTAACCAAGACAAGCTTGTGTCTTCCGTAGCCCGAACTACGTTTGCTCTGATCTTCCATGCTGTGTGGAAGTACGTAGGCATAGGATGCGATATCCTAGCGAGCAACCTTCCCCTCCTTTCCCGTAGGTAGGCGAACTACGTTGACTCTGATTTCTCGTTCCAGGCGGGAATACGTAGGCATGAAGTGCGATACTTTGCCGAGTCATTTTTATTTTCATTTTATTTTCTTTTTAACCCTTGACCTATAGAGTAGATAGAATAACAATCCATACCCGAAAACAAGCGTGGATCCCGTCGAGTACGACGGACGTGAGGGGTGCTAATACCTTCCCCTTGCGTAACCGACTCCCGAACCCAGGTTTTGGTTGCGATGACCATACCTTTCCCGTGTTGTGCGAGGTTTACTCTGAGCGTTCCCTTTCCCTCCCGTGGGATAAATAACGCACGGTGGCGACTCTTCTGTTCAGCCGGCGCCGATTTTCGCAGTAGCGACAGCTGGCGACTCTGCTGGGGATCCAACGTCCCCTGGCTGCTAAGGACTGCGATAGTTCTTATGCATTTGGGATCCAACGTCCCTTAAGAGAGTCAATCCTAACGCTTGTTTTCCCGTCGAGGATTTTGTATGGAGTTATTTTATATTTCTAACCTTGTATTTTCAGCTTTATATATTGATTATTGTTGCTGCATCTGGGGTGTGACGGGTGTTCTGATATTGAGAGATAAGCCGGACCTGGGCTTGAGTGCACCTAGAATTAGAGTAGAAATTAGTGGGCGCCCGCTTGCTTTGCTTGCTTTGGTGTCCCATGAAATCTACACTCAGACGAGGTTCCTCTGGTTGGCCTCCTGCCCCTTCCTTTGGTTGGCGTGGGTTGCTGGTTAGTTGGATTGTCGACTCTGGGGACCGATCATTTGGAAGTTGGCTAAGTGAGGCCTCTTCAGGGATTGATGATGCCACTCCTTCTGGGAATCGTATCATCGACCCTGAAAGTCTGTGACGCCGACGACCGCATAGGATGCCGTACCTTGTGCCAGTTATAGGGCCACCCACCTGTGAGGGGATTCAGGGTTATGCAGGTAACCAGACCTTCAGACTACCGGTTTGTTCTCGATCAGAGATCCTGGGTATTTATGGAGAGTTATGAGGTCTGTCAGAGACCATTTGGAGATGTGTTCTGAGGTCTGTCAGAGACCAATTAGAGATGTGCTTTGAGGTCTACCAGAGACCAGTGGGAGTTATGGTTTGAGGTCCATCAGAGGCCAGCAATGGAGCTTTGTTTTAGGTCTATCTGAGACCAGGGTTTGAGGACTTCTGGATGGTCTATCTGAGACCTTTCTTGAGTGGGTTCAGGCTATTCAGCTACAGCTTTGGTCCCTGTTGCATGTTACTTGCATTGCATCCCTGCATATCCATTACCATTTGCATTTCACTAACGTGTGTCTGTGCTGCAGGTGCATTTGCATTTCCCTAGTTCTAGTGCCCAGACTTCTGAGTTTTGATCATGACTAGCTTAAGGAGAACGGTTGCTTACAAATTGCCTACGCCTGATATTGTTCCTCTACTTGGGTTGATCTCTCTTGATGATGAGGGTGTTCGTAGGAGCTTCCGGATGAGCTATGGTAGACTACTGAGATTGGTGTGTAAACCTACGGAGGTAGAGTTGGATGGGTTGTATGCTCTGATGCAATTCTACGACCCTGCTTTGAGGTGCTTTACGTTCTCTGACTTTATTATGGGACCAACCCTGGAGGAATACGCTGAGTATGTTGAGCTGCCCGTGCAGAACCAGGTTCCATTCATTCATTATGACGCCAAGCCCAAGCCGGAGGACTTGGCAAAAGCCTTGCATATTGATGCTTCTGAACTTGTGACTACTGTTTCCCGTGGAGTTCCAGGCTTCTCATTTCAGTTCTTAGTTGGTAAAGCCCAGGAGTACGCCAAGAGTGGGTGCTGGATTGCTTTCAATGTTGTGTTGGCTTTGTGCATTTATGGCATAGTACTGTTCCCCAATATACCGGATTTTGTGGACTTCGACGCCTTCTACTTGTTTGCCGCTGGTAATCCTGTACCTACCTTACTCGGAGATCTCTACCACTCACTGCATTACAAGAATGAGAAGGGAAGAGGGAAGAATGTTCATCTGTGTGTACCCTTGTTGAGTAGGTGGTTTGAGAGTCACCTTCCTAAGAGAAGATCTGTTGCAGAGACTACAGTCCCAGTTGGTTGGCCAGAGCGCCTGATGAGGCTATCGTCGGAAGATATGGAGTGGTTTGATCGAGACCTGTTGGGATCTGAGCTCATCTTCAGTTGTTCTGGGTACCCTAATGTGCCGCTGATAGGAAGAAAAGGGTGTATCAATTACAACCCTTCTCTATTCATTCGCCAGTTCGGATATGCACTGCAGAATCCACCTCAGGAGGAAGAAGTACAGGAATCGCTGTACTTCACAGGGGATTTGAAGGGGGAGTTACTAGCCAAGCTGCAGCATGCCTGGATGCGTATTAACCGCAAAGGGAAACCACTGTTAGGTAAGAACGATTGCCAGGCCTATGCACCTTACAGGGTTTGGATCCAGGAAAGAGCAAGTCAGTTGAGGATGCCGTTTCCAGATGCACCAATTCTTGTTCCCGTTCCGGCAGAAGAGCCAACTACTGTTTCTAAGGAAGCCTACGAGCAAGTTGTGAGAGAAAAAGAAGCCTTGATGAAGATTAATGAAGGGTTAGAGCAAGAGTTAGCCCAGGCACGCAGCGAGAAGAACAAGGCCGTATATGCTTTCCAACAACAAATCGAGCTGCTAAACAGGTTAGGGGTTGAGTTGACTGAGGAAAAGAAAAAGCGTGAACGTCTGGGGCAAGAGTTCAGAAGCTCCCATGACATGCTGGAAGCCAAAAAGAAGGCGCTCGACGCAGCACACCGAGAAATCTCCTCTTGCAATAAGACTTGGAATGCTACTCTCACCAACAATAAGAAGAGGGAAGATAAGCTGAAGCAGCAAATTTCCGACCTCGAAGAGAAGTTGAAGTCTAGCATCAAGAAGTGCGAGGAAGAAGTGATGACCCGGTATAGTGTCCAGCATGCACTGAACAAGGCAATCAAATCCAGAGATGAAGCGGTGTCTCAGAAGCGAAAGCTAGAAGATTGCTTCGGAGAAGCAACGTGGGAAGAAACTGCTGAAGACGTGCGTCGTGTTCTTAAGAAGAGAAACCAGCTTGTTGAAGGGCTGCTTGATCGACCAAGCCATCCGGAGACCAGGAAGTTGATAGAGGAGTACCAGACTTTCGGGAGGATTTGATCATTTCATGTAGTAACTTGTATGCTTTATTTGCATAGTGCTGACCATCACCAGGATTGTTGGTTGAGGTCATGCCTTCTTTGTACTCTCAGTGATATTGTACCCTGGGCTTATTGATTCTCCCTGCAATATATGAGGCTTTCTATGATTCAGCTCCGATATTCCTATTGTCAACACTATCACTGCATCGGCACCTTCGCACTAGAACTGGGGGAATGAACTTCCCTAATGCACAGACACATTGCATTGCATTCATATTCATATTGCATTACAGGTAATCTTTGGATGGTGTCTTATTTCCTGCTCTGTATCAGGTACTTACCAGGATTGCAGATCAGCATCCGCACCGCTATTCTACCCGCTCCAACTGTCGAAGAATCATGGATCAAATGCAGAACGAGATGCAAGATGTGCGCGAGAAGCTCGCCCTCTTCATGCAGACCATGGAAGCTATAGCAAAAGGGCAGGAGAATTTGCAGGCCATGGTCCAGCCTCTGTTGGCCCGAAACGCTGGTCATGGTAATGAAGATCATCAGTCTGTCCGGGTTGATACTGCTCATGGAGACGGTACTCCCACGCCAGTGGCGCCGCCTGTAATCAATACACCTGCTGCTAATATCAACAACGCTACCGCTGCTGCAAATGGTAACGTCGGAGTTGGGAATGAGACTGCTGTCCATAATGTTGGGCTGGGTGATGTCAATTTGGGAGATAATCTAGGGGGCAATGGCTTTGTCAATACTGGATTCGGATTCAACGATCAGGGATTCGATAACACTGGGAAGTATGGCTTTAATGCTCAAGGCTTTGGGCAAGATGGTTATGGTATGGTCAATCAGGGTTACGGAGGCTTTGGAAACGGAAACGGTACTGGATTTATGGCTTTTGGTCCTGCTGGAGGTGTTCAAGGGTACGGCAACAGAGGCCGAGGTCCGGGGATGAATCAGATCAGAGCTGGACGTAATAATGGATATGATGGGTACGGAGCTGGAAACGGCATGTGGCAAGAAGATCAGCAGGAGGATGCCTTCTCCGGAGGAGGTTTTGAAGGGCCGATGGATGATTCCCAAAAGATTAGAATGCTGGAAGAGCAGATGAAGGGAGTCTTAAATCAAAGTGCTGTGGGATTGGACATGGCAACCATGGGTCTGGTACCTGGTTTGAGGGTGCCAATTAAATTCAAAGCTCCTACGTTTGACAAGTACAAAGGAGACACATGTCCAAAAGTGCATGTACGAGCTTATTACAGAAAGATGTCTGCATACTCAACTGATGAAAGAATGCTAATGCATTTCTTTCAGGATAGTCTATCGGGCCCTTCCCTAGAGTGGTACATGGGGTTGGAGCCAACTGATATCAAGACATGGAAGCAATTAGCAGAGGCATTTGTAGCCCATTACAAGTATAACAGCGACTTGGCACCCAATCGGGTCCAATTGGCCGGGCTTTCGCAGAAGAAGGGGGAGAGTTTTAAAGAGTACGCGCAAAGGTGGCGCGATATGGCTGCCAGGGTCCGTCCTCCTGTAGAAGATAAGGAAATGAATGACATGTTTGTCGGCACATTCACAGGGCTGTTTCATGATATGCTGTTTCATACGTCTTTGGCCAGTTTTTCAGACCTGATTCTGATGGGGGAAAAGATTGAACGTAATATTAAGCAAGGAAAGTTCCAAGTCGAGGAATCAACTGCATCTGGCAGTAATAGGAAAGCTTATGGTGGGCGCCGTCAGGGCGAGGCAAGCGCAGTATTTGGAGGCCGAGGCCGAGGCCGAGGCAGGGGACGAGGTCAATATCGTCAGCCGCAGCAGGTGGCGAGTGTTACTATTCCCTATCAGCAACAACCACTCCAGCAACAACAACCGGTTCAGCAACAGCCAATGCCACAGCAACAGCAGCCTCAGCAGGGGGCACAGCAGGCTCAACGACGATTCCAGGGTAGTAAACCGAGAAGAGTGTTTGAGAAGCCTCCCTCAACATATGCCGATTTGTTGCAGACATTGTTGGGATTGAATCTGGTAGAGAAAAGAACTCTGGCGCCGATAACGGGAGCTCCCCCGTTTGGTTATGATGCAAGCAGGCACTGTGAGTTTCATTCTGGAGCCCCGGGTCACGATATAGAAGGTTGCCATGCTTTTAAGCACGTTGTGCAGGATCTCTTAGACAACAAGACGATCAATTTCGGAACGGCAGGTCCGAATATAGTCCAGAAACCCATGCCTAATCATGGGGCAAACGCCGTTCTGACTGAGGAAGGTCTGAATCTGATTATGAATGTTGAGGATTTGAAGACGCCGCTGAGCGAGATAAAGAGCCGACTGTTACAAGGAGGTGTCTACCCAGGATGTAACGAGTATTGCTTAGACTGTTGGACCCTAGCTGGGGGGTGTGAGGATTTGAAGAAAGGCATTCAGGCTTTAATTGATGAGGGCATATTGCAGTTTGATCGAGCGACAACTGACGAGCCTGCAGGGGCAGTAGTGGATAATCGGAGTGATGTGGCCACGGTAACGATTCCTCGGAAGACGATCACTATTGCAGCACCAGCTCAGCGACCACCGATCACCATAACTAAGGCCGGGCCAATCCCGTACGAGAACACGAAAGCAGTCCCATGGTCATATGGGTTAGAGGTGTATTGTGATGGGATAAAGATTGATGTTAACAAGCAGCCAGCGGAGATTGTGGATAATGTTGTTGGTTCAGGAGGCATGACGAGGAGTGGCAGGATCTTTATATCTCCTGAAGTGGAGGCTGAAAGACTAGCGAAAGGAAAAGGGAAAGTGGTTGAAAATGTTCCGGTACAAGCAAGTGAAAAAGAAGCAGCATCGAAGGATGTAGAAGAGTTCATGCGCTTAATTCGAAAAAGTGATTATAAGATTGTGGAGCATCTGCAGCAGACGCCGTCCAAAATATCTATCTTATCATTGCTCTTGTGTTCGGAAGCTCACAGAAATGCTTTGCTGAAAGTCCTGGACACCTCTTTTGTACCCCAAGACGTCTCCGTAAATCAGCTAGAAGGAGTATTGGCACATGTGAATGCAGGCCACAGTCTGGGTTTTACCGATTTTGACTTGACTCCGAAAGGGAGAGATCATAATATGGCATTACACGTATCTGTTGAGTGTAGAGGATCAGTAATGTCGCACGTATTGGTTGACACCGGATCGTCTTTGAATGTGTTGCCCAAGAAGGCGATGATGAAGCTGGATGTTCGAGGAATTTTGTGTACACCCAGTGATTTGGTAGTCAGAGCATTTGACGGCACGCGGAGAACAGTCTTTGGATCAATCACTTTGCCTCTGCAAGTGGGGCCGGAAGTGTTTGCAACTGAGTTCTATATCATGGATATACAGCCTGCGTACAGCTGCTTGCTTGGAAGACCCTGGATTCATGGAGCAGGGGCCGTCACGTCTACCCTGCATCAGAAGTTAAAATATATGGTCGGAGACAGCGTAGTCACCGTGTGCGGAGAAGAAGACATCCTGGTCAGCCATCTATCGTCGTTTAAATATGTGGAAGTCGACGGGGAGATCGACGAGACACCATGCCAGGAATTCGAAGGTTTGCGCATCAAGGACAAAGGTCCCGGGCCGAGCAAAGTGCCAGAGATAGCCGTCTCATCGTATAAAGAAGCTCAAGCTCTAGTGGAGGCAGGAGAAGCAAAGGGCTGGGGCAAAGTGCTGGACATTCCTGTGAAGATGGACCGGTTCGGGCTGGGGTACCAACCGTCGTCATCAACTCCTTCCGTGGGGGCCCCCCGTTTCAGAAAGCCGATTATCATCTCTGCCAGTGGAGTATGTCATGAAACTGTCAATGCTGCTTCGGAGTCTGATGAAGGAGACAACGACTGTGATATGGATGCCTGGATTCAGCCAAGCACGCCAGGACAAGGACTGTGCAACTGGTCTATTCAGGAGCTTGTTCCTGTGACTTTTAAACAGTAATGCTTTGCTTTATTAATTGTTGAATGATCTGATGTCTTGCCCGGGGCATCAGGATTTGCTTAGGGCTGTGTTGTTATAAACATTGCGTGTTAATCATTAAATAAATGGCGTTTTTCATGTGCAAATACTGTAATCCCTGTCTTTCTTGTTTTATATTTTTTTTTCAATAAAATGGCAACGTGGTTATTCGCTTTATACGCATTTTGAAGTACTTAACCATTCCTTTTGCAGGATAACATTTTCAGATGACATCCTTGAACCACCTATGACTCGTCCCGACTTTGAGCACCCAGTGTTTCAGGCTGAAGAAGAGGTTGTCGAAGATAGCGACGTTCCTGAAGAACTGTCTTGGTTAGTAAAGCAAGAGGAAAGAGCCATTTTGCCTCACGACGAGGTCATCGAAATTATCAACTTGGGGTCGGAAGGGGTTGAGAAGAACATTCGTGTCGGAGCCGCGCTGCAGGAAGATATCAAGCGGAGACTGGTTGAAATGCTCCAAGAGTATAGTGATGTATTCGCTTGGTCGTATGAGGATATGCCAGGGCTCGATATGGATATGGTCGTGCATCGCCTGCCATTGAAAGAAGATTGCCCGCCGGTCAAACAAAAGCTTCGCAGAACGCGACCAGATATGGCAATGAAGATCAAAGAGGAGGTGCAGAAACAGTGGGACGCTGGTTTCCTGGCTGTGACGAAGTATCCTTCATGGGTTGCCAACATCGTACCAGTGCCAAAGAAAGATGGCAAGGTTCGAATGTGCGTGGATTATAGAGATTTGAATAAAGCAAGCCCAAAAGACGATTTTCCACTTCCTCACATTGACGTGTTAGTTGATAATACTGCTCAATACTCTGTATTCTCCTTCATGGATGGCTTTTCAGGCTATAATCAAATTAAAATGGCGCCAGAGGATATGGAGAAGACTACTTTCATAACGCCTTGGGGAACATTTTGCTACAAAGTGATGCCCTTTGGTTTGAAAAATGTTGGGGCAACATATCAGCGTGCGATGACGACTCTTTTCCATGACATGATGCATAAAGAGATCGAAGTTTATGTCGATGATATGATTGCCAAATCCCAGACGGAGGAAGAGCATCTGGTGAGTCTGCTGAAGTTGTTTAAAAGACTTAGGAAGTTCAGGCTGAGGCTGAACCCTAATAAATGCACCTTCGGGGTGAGATCGGGTAAACTGCTGGGGTTTATCGTAAGCGAAAGAGGAATAGAGGTCGATCCTGCTAAAATAAAAGCGATTCAAGAAATGCCGACGCCTAAAACAGAGAAGGAGGTGCGCGGGTTTTTAGGGAGATTGAACTACATCGCCCGGTTCATATCTCACCTAACGGCCACGTGTGAACCATTATTCAAGCTGTTGAAGAAAGATCAAGCTGTGACGTGGAACGAAAATTGTCAAAAGGCGTTCGATAAAATAAAGAAGTATCTGCAGGAGCCTCCTATTTTGATACCCCCAGTGGCAGGGAGACCCTTGATCATGTATTTGACGGTTCTTGAGGGAAGCATGGGTTGTGTTCTCGGTCAACACGACGAGACGGGGAGAAAAGAGCATGCGATCTATTACCTGAGTAAGAAATTTACAGACTGTGAATCTCGATACTCAATGCTGGAGAAAACTTGTTGCGCGCTAGCCTGGGCCGCCAAGCGTTTGAGGCAGTACATGCTGAATCATACAACCATGCTCATCTCGAAGATGGATCCTATCAAATATGTATTCGAAAAGCAGGCGTTGTCAGGTAGAATTGCCCGTTGGCAGATGGTCTTGACTGAATATGACATTCAATACGTCTCGCAAAAGGCTATAAAGGGGAGTGTGCTGTCTGAGTATCTGGCGGAGCAGCCTATTGAAGAGTACCAATCGATGAGGTTTGATTTTCCTGACGAGGATATCATGTACCTAAAGATGAAGGATTGTGAAGAGCCGTTGCCAGACGAGGGACCAGAGTTGGGGTCCAAATGGAAGATGATATTTGACGGAGCCGTGAATGCTTACGGTAGCGGAATAGGAGCAATCATCACCACGCCACACGGGTCGCACATCCCGTTTACTGCCCGATTGACCTTTGCCGTTACCAACAATGAGGCCGAATACGAAGCTTGTATAATGGGGCTTGAAGAAGCCATTGATTTGCGAATCAAACATCTAGATGTATACGGAGACTCAGCTCTGGTAGTGAATCAGATAAAAGGGGAATGGGAGACACGTCAGCCCAATTTGATACATTACATGAATTATGCAAGGAGATTGTTGCCTTTCTTCGATAAGGTTGAATTGCATCACGTACCGCGGGCAGAAAATCAAATGGCTGACGCCCTTGCCACTTTGTCCTCCATGTACAAAGTCAACTTCTGGAACGAAGCTCCCCAAATCACTATCTCTCGGTTGGACAGGCCAGCTTATGTATTTGCTATCGATGAAGCATCTGACGACAAACCGTGGTATTTTGATATCCTTAATTTCCTGAAGAATAAAGAGTATCCGGCTGGGGCATCCAGTCAAGATCAGAAGACTCTCAGGAGATTAGCGGGCAATTTCTACTTGAATCCGAATGGCGTCTTGTACAGAAGAAACCACGATTTGGTGTTGTTGCGTTGTGTAGACGAGAAAGAGGCAAAGCTTCTCATGGAGGAAATTCACGAAGGTACCTTTGGTACGCATACTGGTGGGCATGCTATGACGAGAAAGCTGCTGAGGGCAGGTTACTTTTGGCTGACGATGGAAACTGATTGTTTCAAGTTCGCGAGGAAGTGCCACAAGTGCCAAATCTATGCTGACAAGATACACGTGCCTCCGAGTCCTCTAAATGTGATGTCATCTCCATGGCCATTCTCGATGTGGGGAATCGATATGATTGGGAAGATCGAGCCGACAGCTTCTAACGGGCATCGGTTCATCCTAGTAGCAATCGATTATTTCACCAAGTGGGTGGAAGCGGCGTCTTACGCGAATGTAACGAAGCAAGTGGTGGCCAGATTCATCAAAAGAGATATCATTTGCCGATATGGGATTCCCGAGCGGATAATCACGGATAATGGTTCAAATCTGAACAACAAAATGATGAAGGAGCTCTGTCAGAATTTCAAGATCGAACATCACAACTCCTCCCCTTACCGACCCAAGATGAATGGCGCTGTCGAAGCGGCCAATAAGAATATCAAGAAAATCGTTCAGAAAATGGTGGTGACCTATAAGGATTGGCATGAAATGCTACCTTTCGCTTTGCACGGTTATCGTACGACGGTACGCACATCAACCGGGGCAACTCCGTTCTCGTTGGTATACGGAATGGAAGCGGTATTACCATTAGAGGTTGAGATCCCTTCTCTGAGGGTATTGCGAGACGTTCAGCTGGACGAGGCAGAATGGGTAACGAATAGGTTGAACCAACTGAGCTTAATGGACGAGAAGAGGCTAGCTTCCCTAGCATACGGTCGTTTGTACCAGAGCCGAATGAAGAAAGCGTACGACAAGAAGATACATCCGCGAAGCTTTCAGACGGGCGACCTGGTGCTGAAAAGGATTCTCCCGCCGCAAGCAGATCGCAGGGGCAAGTGGACCCCCAACTACGAAGGGCCATACGTTGTCAAGAAGGTCTTTTCAGGAGGAGCGTTGTTGTTGTCCACCATGGACGGAGAAGACTTTGCGTCGCTCGTGAATTCGGACGCAGTTAAAAAATACTTTGCCTAAAATAGACCCGCTGGACAGAAAAAGATAGTCCAGGCAAAAATGGGGCATCCTGGCGAACCAAAAACAGAATGAAAGGTTCGGGCAAAAGTTAGGGATAAAACCGAAAAATGTACACCCGCGAAGTTGAAAACCTACACTGGGCGGTGTTGCACCCTAAAATTTGCCCAACCTTATTCACTTGGTTTATGTTTCAATATCATTAGCATTTGCATATAGAGTCATGTACATAGACTAACCATCTACATAGCATAAGCATAGCAAGTCATGCAACAGGGGGGCCAATCATTATTATCATCTCTAGAAGCCTATCAAGAGGTTATTATCCCAATTCAATCTTATTCAAGTCATCAGGAAAGAATTTGAAAGCAAAGAGTTCAGCAGATCAAGCCTCGAGTCCAGCTCCTAGCTGAGGGTATCTGAGGGTCAACAAGAGGGTTGTGAGCTGTGAGTTGAAGGCATGGAGAGTATCTAGACATTATGAGAGACTTATAAAGTCATTTAAAGAAGGAGACAAGTCATTGATGAGAGCACAAGAGCTATAGCTGAAGACAGTCAACTAGGGTTTCATCTGGGTCAACCCTAGGTCAACCCTAGGTCAATTGACTGATTTAAGGGGCATTCAAGTCTAGTGGAGAGATGTGGGGTTCATCATTGGACATATAAAGAAGGACATGGAGATATGCCAAGAAGAATTCAAGAGAAATCAAGGAGAAGAGGAGCTTCTAAATTAGGGTTTCTGTGTAAAATCCCCTAGTTTAGGTCAAATTTCCAAGCAAGATAAGTCAAAATGCTAGCTTCAAATGGCTTCTTGGCCAACATGAAACTTGTAGAGGATCTCAAGACCTTTAATTTGAGTGGTGGAAGACATCAAGGAGATTTATAGAACTCAAGTTATGGTCCTTGCAAGTTACAGGTCATCTGAGGTATCTGAAATTTTGTCTGTGAAAGTGACTTGACTTCCAAGCAATTTTTACCCCTCAAGGAAATTTCAAATGAATTTCAGGTCAACATAAGAATTGTTCCTCATTGTCTTAGCTTTCTAGAATGGTATAGCATGCCCTCATATGATGTGTGGAACTCAACTTATGATCTTGGCAAGCAAAGGGTATTTTGGGCATTTGTGAATTACAGGTCATTTTAACCTATGTCCAAAACTCATACAAGGAGGCCTCAAATGGAAAAACTTACAACATCAAACTTGTTCCAAATGTGATTTTAAGTCTATAAAGAAGGTCACAAATTGTTGGAAAAGCTCATAACATGAAGTTGCATGATTGGTCAAAATTTGAACTAAAATGGCTTATAATTTGAATAAAGTCAAAGTGAAAAATGGTTTGAGAGATTTATAAGTCCAAATGGAGACTTCCAATATATGATTTTGGGTCCAAAAGACATTCCAAGAACAATGGTTCAAGCACTTTTTTGAGCTTAGTGGAAAAAATCAAAGTTATTCATGGTTACTTGCATTTGAAGAAACATTTCAAAAATCAACCAATGTGGAATGCAAGGGAATGTGGCAAGATGGTTCTAGAAAGTTCATGTGAGCCCTATATATTCATGAAATCAGAATTGAGCAAGGGTTGGATTCATTTTTCACCAAAATTTCCCAAAGTTTTCTCATTCTTTCTCATTGCAATTCTCTCCAAATTTCCCAAAATCTTCATCAATTCTCATCAACATTGATCCTCCTACATTCAATCATCATCCTGGATCAGAATTGAATCAAAGATTTGGTGGTTAGAGCTCAATTTCGTGCACTTTCTTCAAGAACACACAAGCTGCAAATTCAGTTGGAACTCAAGATCCAGTGCAAGACTCCTCAAGGTGTTGCATACAGAATCAAGTAGTGCAATTGTAGATCAAGATCCAAGCATTAGAAGTCTCAGATCCACGGATTTCATCATCATCCACAAGCTTTCACACCAGGTGCATTTTCTCTGCCACAGCTTGATTTAGTTAGTTTAGCATGGTTTTGTTAGTTTAGATATGATGTAGGATGTTAGTAGAGCAATTAGGATGAGTTTGGAGTGGTTTGGTGATGATTGTTAGCAGGTTGTTAGAACTGTTAGGATGTAGAACTCGTGGCATAGTGCATTATAATCTTAGGTTGTTAGCGCAGAATGATCACCATTAGTCATAGAAGAGATTAGTCTAAGTTTGATTGAGAATTATGCTGATGAGTTGCAGAGTATTTTCATGGAGTCAGAAATTATCTCGATCGGTTTGAGTGATTTGTTGAGTTTCAGAGCAAACTAATGCCATAGGCTTGTAGAGGGAGAAATTCTGAGTAAGTTTCATGTTTGTATCGTGTTGATCCATGGACTGTGGAGTGAGAACCGATTGATGGAAGTTGGTGCGTGCATGAAGTTTCATGGTGGAAACCCTAAGTGTTCATGAACCAAGGAAGAAGATGAAATCGTGGCTGTCCATTTCATGCAAGACCTTTGACTCAGAAGCCAATCCTGTGGCTCTCATTCAATTCAGATTTTGGAGGGAGTGTAGAAGCCCTAAACGCACCGTTTCATTTAATGAAACGGGCGGGCCTAAGTGAGTTTTGATATCCCCACCCCCCAGTGCTGAGCCCAAGTTCCTTTTGAACGTGAAACTCCTACTATTTTCACCCCCTGCGCCTTTTTTTATTTTTCATTGTTGCTGACTTGTTCTGGGCCTGATATAACTTGCTACGCGCACCCCACCATTGCTGGCCCATCCAAATATCAACTGAGCGTGTTTTCTATTAGTACCCCCCCTATCATTTTAATTGATTTAATTGTTTTTAATTCACTTTAATTTTTTCCAACTTTAAAAAATTCATAATAAATAGATAAAAGATCATTTTTAATCCATTCTTTTTACATCATTTTCATTAGAATGTGTAGAAAATTGTCATTAAATAAAATTGCATTTTCATTGTTATTTGATATTTTTTTCATATTTTCTAAATAAATGACATTTTTAATAGTTTCCTTTCATGCATGATTTTATTAATTTTTGTTCTACTAGATGTTTTCATATTTTTTGTTCATTCTTTTTAGGTTGTTTATATTAGATGTTGAACTTGTAGAAACAATTTAGTTCCCATTTTTAGAAATTAATTTTAGGTGCTTAATGTAGGCTTGAACAACATGAACAAATTAGGGTTTTTAGGTGATGACTTAGGAAGTTTGATTCTTTCCCTTAGGACTTAGGGTTTGACTAGATTAGTTATGGGACTATAGGGGCTATGGGTAATTATTAGATCCCTTAGAAAAAGTCAGGATTCCCCTACTGCTATTAATACTCTGTATATATCTGATTGACTGGTGTGGTGTGCCCTCTGGGGATTATTGCTTGCTTGTTTGGGTATTGGGATTATCTGGGGATTTGGGAGAGCTGAAGACTTGAGGACATGAAGACCATTGGAGATCCAGAGATTGAAGATCAACTGCCAGAGTTGGAGAGGAGATTTTTTTGCTAGCAGATGCTGAGGAGACTAGGGTTTAGAAGCTAGGCAGAGCTCTAGATTAGAAAGCTTGTTTCTCAAACATGGATTGCCTTGTCTGCATCCATTCTTCTCTGTGATTCAGAGTCTCTCTAAGACACTCACCCCCTTCCTTTGGAAGGCTTGGTGATAGTGTCTAAGAGATAGAACTCTTGAGAGAAAATGTCTCTTGTGTTAGAAGCAGTCTGTTCACCACCTTTGGTAGTCAACTGGTTGCTTAACACCCAATTCACTCTTGTGACTGATCCCTCATCCTGGAGGTTTGAGCTTGAAGAAAAGCCGTTGCAGATAGAAGACTGATGATCAAAGCCTTTGTCTGAAGGCCATGAAGATGGAGATTGATGCTTGTTGAAGCCTGTAGCTGATTGGAGATTACTTGAAGCCAGATGTTGATTCAGAGCTGCTGTTGCTGTTTCTTTTGCTGTTGTATTTTATTGCTGATGTAGTGATTGGTTTTCCCGACTGTATTGTTTGCTGTTTACCTTGTTGGGTTGAAAGTGAAGCCTGTTCACTTTTGCCTATTGTTTTCTAGGTTCGAGGTTGAGTGGGACTCCCTTGCCTCGCTTGTACTGTTGCATCCATGCATTTTACTGCTTTATTATATCTGTTATTGTTTCTGTTTCTGCCTATCCCGTAGGATCTCTGTTTCTCTCTGTGCAAGAGAGGAGCATGATAGACACTAGGTCTTAACCCATGCATGATAACATTAGGTTAGTTTGATTCCCTTCGCAACCGTAGGGTAGGGTTCTGGCTCTTCTTTCTAAAAACAAACAGAAAAATACATAAAGATTTCAAACACAATAAAAGACACTTCTTCCGTAAAAGAATGTGAACTCATCAAAGACGTCATTTTTGTCCGCCGGGACTGCTAATCAAGAAACCCTTTTTCAGAAGGAATAAAATCAATCAAGGACAGACTTGTGTCGTACGTGGCCCGAACTACGTTTGCTCTGATCTTCCATGCAGTGTGGAAGTACGTAGGCATAGGATGCGATATCCTAGCGAGCAACCTTCCCCTCCTTTCCCGTAGGTAGGCGAACTACGTTGACTCTGATTTCTCGTTCCAGACGGGAATACGTAGGCATGAAGTGCGATACTTTGCCGAGTCATTTTGTTTTCATTTTCTTTCCTTTTAACCCCAGACCTTTAGCGTAGATAGAATAACAATCCATACCCGAAAACAAGCGTGGATCCCATCGAGTACGATGGACGTGAGGGGTGCTAATACCTTCCCCTTGCGTAACCGACTCCCGAACCCAGGTTTTGGTTGCGATGACCATACCTTTCCCGTGTTGTGCGAGGTTTACTCTGAGCGTTCCCTTTCCCTCCCGTGGGATAAATAACGCACGGTGGCGACTCTTCTGTTCAGCCGGCGCCGATTTTCGCAGTAGCGACAGCTGGCGACTCTGCTGGGGATCAAACGTCCCCTGGCTGCTAAGGACTGCGATGGTTCTTATGCATTTGGGATCCAACGTCCCTTTGAGCGAGTCAATCCTAGCGCTTGTTTTCCCGTCGAGGATTTTGTATGGAGTTATTTTATATTTCTAACCTTGTATTTTCAGCTTTATATATTGATCATTGTTGTTGTATCTGGGGTGTGACGGGTGTTCTGATATTGAGAGATAAGCCGGACCTGGGCTTGAGTGCACCTAGAATTAGAGTAGAAATTAGTGGGCGCCCGCTTGCTTTGCTTGCTTTGGTGTCCCATGAAATCTACACTCAGACGAGGTTCCTCTGGTTGGCCTCCTGCCCCTTCCTTTGGTTGGCGTGGGTTGCTGGTTAGTTGGATTGTCGACTCTGGGGACCGATCATTTGGAAGTTGGCTAAGTGAGGCCTCTTCAGGAATTGATGATGCCACTCCTTCTGGGAATCGTATCATCAACCCTGAAAGTCTGTGACGCCGACGACCGCATAGGATGCCGTACCTTGTGCCAGTTATAGGGCCACCCACCTGTGAGAGGGTTTGGGGTTATGCAGGTAGCTAGACCTTCAGACTACCGGTTATTTCTTGATCAGAGATCCTGGGTATTTATGGAGAGTTAGGAGGTCTGTCAGAGACCATTTGGAGATGTGTTTTGAGGTCTGTCAGAGACCAGTTGGAGAGTTCTGAGGTCTGTCAGAGACCAATTAGAGATGTGATTTGAGGTCTATCAGAGACCAGTTGGAGTTATGGTTTGAGGTCTGTCAGAGACCAGTGTTGGAGTTTTATTTTAGGTCTATCTGAGACCAGGGTTTGATGACTTCTGGATGGTCTATCTGAGACCTTTCTTGATTGGGTTCAGGCTATTCAGCTACAGCTTTGGTCCCTGTTGCATGTTACTTGCATTGCATTGCCTGCATATCCATTACCATTTGCATTTCACTAATGTGTGTCTGTGCTGCAGGTGCATTTGCATTTCCCTAGTTCTAGTGCCCAGACTTCTGAGTTTTGATCATGACTAGTTTAAGGAGAACGGTTGCTTACAAATTGCCTACGCCTGATATTGTTCCTTTACTTGGGTTGATCTCTCTTGCTGATGAGGGTGTTCGTAGGAGCTTCCGGATGAGCTATGGTAGACTACTGAGATTGGTGTGCAAACCTACAGAGGTAGAGTTAGATGGGCTGTATGCTTTGATGCAATTCTATGACCCTGCTTTGAGGTGCTTTACGTTCTCTGACTTTATTATGGGACCAACCCTGGAGGAATACGCTGAGTATGTTGAGCTGCCCGTGCAGAACCAGGTTCCATTCATTCATTATGGCGCCAAACCCAAGCCGGAGGAATTGGCAAAAGCCTTGCATGTTGATGCTTCTGAACTTGTGACTACTGTTTCCCGTGGAGTTCCAGGCTTCTCATTTCAGTTCTTAGTTGGTAAAGCCCAAGAGTACGCCAAGAGCGGGTGCTGGGTTGCTTTCAATGCTGTGTTGGCCTTGTGCATTTATGGCATAGTACTGTTTCCCAATATACCGGATTTTGTGGACTTTGATGCTTTCTACTTGTTTGCCGCTGGTAATCCTGTACCTACCTTACTCGGAGATCTCTACCACTCACTGCATTACAAGAATGAGAAGGGAAGAGGGAAGAATGTTCATCTGTGTGTACCCTTGTTGAGTAGGTGGTTTGAGAGTCATCTTCCTAAGAGAAGATCTGTTGCAGAGACTACAGTCCCAGTTGGTTGGCCAGAGCGCCTGATGAGGCTATCGTCGGAAGATATGGAGTGGTTTGATCGAGACCTGTTGGGATCTGAGCTCATCTTCAGTTGTTCTGGGTACCCTAATGTGCCGTTGATCGGGAGGAAAGGGTGTATTAACTACAACCCATCTCTATTCATTCGCCAGTTCGGATATGCACTGAAGAATCCACCTCAGGAGGAAGAAGTACAGGAATCTCTGTACTTCACAGGTGATTTGAAGGGAAAATTGCTAGCTGAGTTGCAACATGCCTGGACACGTATTAACCGCAGAGGGAAGCCTTTGTTAGGAAAGAATGACTGTCAGGCCTATGCACCTTATAGAGTTTGGATTCAGGAGAGGGCTAGTCAGTTGAGGATGCCGTTTCCAGATGCACCAATTCTTGTTCCCGTTCCGGTATCAGAACCGACTACTGTTTCTAGAGAAGTCTATGAACAGGTTGTGAAGGAAAAAGAAGCCTTGATGAAGGTCAACGAAGGGTTAGAGCAAGAGCTAGCTCAAGTACGCAGTGAGAAAAACAAGGCCGTATATGCTTTCCAACAACAGATCGAGCTGTTAAACAGGTTAGGGGCTGAGTTGACTGAGGAAAAGAAAAAGCGTGAACGTCTGGGGCAAGAGTTCAGAAGCTCCCATGACATGCTGGAAGCCAAAAAGAAGGCGCTTGACGCAGCACACCGAGAAATTTCCTCTTGCAATAAGACTTGGAATGCCACACTCACCAACAATAAGAAGAGGGAAGATAAGCTGAAGCAGCAAATTTCCGACCTCGAAGAGAAGTTGAAGTCTAGCATCAAGAATTGTGAGGAAGAAGTGATGACCCGGTACAGTGTCCAGCATGCACTGAACAAGGCAATTAAATCCAGAGATGAAGCAGTGTCTCAGAAGCGAAAGCTAGAAGATTGCTTCGGAGAAGCAACATGGGAAGAAACTGCTGAAGACGTACGCCGTGTTCTTAAGAAGAGAAACCAACTCGTTGAGGGGCTGCTTGATCGGCCAAGCCACCCGGAGACCAAGAAGTTGATAGAGGAGTACCAGACTTTTGGGAGGATTTGATCATTTCATGTAGTAACTTGTATGCTTTATTTGCATAGTGCTGACCATCACCAGGATTGTTGGTTGAGGTCATGCCTTCTTTGTACTCTCAGTGATTTTGTACCCTGGGCTTATTGATTCTCCCTGCAATATATGAGGCTTTCTCTGATTCAGCTCCGATATTCCTATTGTCAGCACTGTCACTGCACCGGCACCTTCGCACTAGAACTGGGGGAATGAACTTCCCTAAGGCACAGACACATTGCATTGCATTCATATTCATATTGCATTACAGGTAATCTTTGGATGGTGTCTTATTTCCTGCTTTGCACCAGGTACTTAACAGGATTGCAGATCAGCATCCGCACCGCTATTCTACACGCTCCAATTGTCGGAAAATCATGGACCAAATGCAGAACGAGATGCAAGATGTGCGCGAGAAGCTCGCTCTCTTCATGCAGACCATGGAAGCTATAGCAAAAGGGCAGGAGAATTTGCAGGCCATGGTCCAGCCCCTGTTGGCTCGAAACGCTGGTCATGGTAATGAAGATCATCAGTCTGTCCGGGTTGATACTGCTCATGGAGACGGCACTCCCACGCCAGTGGCTCCGCCTGTAGTCAATATACCTGCTGCTAATGTCAACAACGCTACCGCTGCTGTGAATGGTAACGTCGGAGTGGGGAATGAGACTGCTGTCCATAATGTTGGGCTGGGTGATGTCAATTTGGGAGATAATCTAGGAGGCAATGGCTTTGTCAATACTGGATTCGGATTCAACGATCAGGGATTCGATAACACTGGCAAGTATGGCTTTAATGCTCAAGGCTTTGGGCAAGATGGTTATGGTATGGTCAATCAGGGTTACGGAGGCTTTGGAAACAGAAACGGTACTGGATTTATGGCTTTTGGTCCTGCTGGAGGTGTTCAAGGGTACGGCAACAGAGGCCGAGGTCCGGGGATGAATCAGGTCAGAGCTGGACGTAATAATGGATATGATGGGTACGGAGCTGGAAATGGTATGTGGCAAGAAGATCAGCAGGAGGACGCCTTCTCCGGAGGAGGTTTTGAAGGGCCGATGGATGATTCCCAAAAGATTAGAATGCTGGAAGAGCAGATGAAGGGAGTCTTAAACCAAAGTGCTGTGGGGTTGGACATGGCAACCATGGGCTTGGTACCTGGCTTGAGGGTGCCAATTAAATTCAAAGCTCCTGCGTTCGACAAGTATAAAGGAGACACATGTCCGAAAGTGCATGTGCGAGCTTATTACAGAAAGATGTCTGCATACTCAACTGATGAAAGAATGCTAATGCATTTCTTTCAGGATAGTCTATCAGGCCCTTCCCTAGAGTGGTACATGGGGTTGGAGCCCACTGATATCAAGACATGGAAGCAATTGGCGGAGGCGTTTGTAGCCCATTACAAGTATAACAGCGACTTGGCACCCAATCGGGTCCAGTTGGCCGGGCTTTCGCAGAAGAAGGGGGAGAGTTTTAAAGAGTACGCGCAAAGGTGGCGCGATATGGCTGCCAGGGTCCGTCCTCCGGTGGAAGATAAGGAAATGAATGACATGTTTGTCGGCACATTCACAGGGCTGTTTCATGATATGCTGTTTCATACGTCTCTGGCCAGTTTTTCAGACCTGATTCTAATGGGAGAAAAGATTGAACGTAACATTAAGCAAGGAAAGTTCCAAGTCGAGGAATCAACTGCATCTGGCAGTAATAGGAAAGCTTATGGGGGGCGCCGTCAGGGCGAAGCCAGCGCAGTGTTTGGAGGCCGAGGCCGGGGCCGAGGCAGGGGACGAGGTCAATATCGTCAGCCGCAGCAGGTGTCGAGTGTTACTATCCCATATCAACAACAACCACTCCAGCAACAACGACCGGTTCAGCAGCAACCAATGCCACAGCAGCAGCAGCCTCAGCAGGGGGCACAGCAGGCTCAACGAAGATTCCAGGGTAGTAAACCGAGAAGAGTGTTTGAGAAGCCTCCCTCAACCTATGCCGATTGGTTGCAGACATTGTTGGGATTGAATCTGGTAGAGAAAAGAACTCTGGCACCGATAATGGGAGCTCCCCCGTTCGGCTACGATGCAAGCAGGCACTGTGAGTTTCATTCTGGGGCCCCGGGTCACGATATAGAAGGTTGCCATGCTTTTAAGCACGTTGTGCAGGACCTCTTAGACAACAAGACTATCAACTTTGGAACGGCAGGTCCGAATATAGTCCAGAAACCCATGCCTAATCACGGGGCAAACGCCATTCTGACTGAGGAGGGTCTGAATCTTATTATGAATGTTGAAGATTTAAAGACGCCGCTGAGCGAGATAAAGAGCCGACTGTTACAAGGAGGTGTTTACCCAGGATGTAACGAGTATTGCTTAGACTGTTGGACCCTAGCTGGGGGGTGTGAAGATTTGAAGAAAGGCATTCAGGCTTTAATTGATGAAGGTATATTGCAGTTTGATCGAGCGGCAACTGACGAGCCTGCAGGGGCAGTAGTGGATAATCGGAGTGATGTGGCCACTGTGACGATTCCTCGGAAGACGATCACTATTGCAGCACCAGCTCAGCGACCACCGATCACCATAACTAAAGCCGGGCCAATCCCGTATGAGAACACGAAAGCAGTCCCATGGTTATATGGGCTAGAGGTGTATTGTGATGGAATGAAGATTGATGTTAACAAGCAGCCAGCGGAGATTGTGGATAATGTTGTTGGTTCAGGAGGCATGACGAGGAGCGGCAGGATCTTTATATCTCCTGAAGTGGAGGCTGAAAGACTAGCGAAAGGAAAAGGGAAAGCGGTTGAAAATGTTCCAGCGCAAGCAAGTGAAAAAGAAGCAGCATCGAAGGATGTAGAAGAGTTCATGCGCTTAATTCGAAAAAGTGACTATAAGATTGTGGAGCATCTGCAGCAGACGCCGTCCAAAATATCTATCCTGTCATTGCTGTTGTGTTCGGAAGCTCACCGAAATGCTTTGCTGAAAGTCCTGGACACTTCTTTTGTACCCCAAGACGTCTCTGTGAATCAGCTAGAAGGAGTATTGGCACATGTGAATGCAGGCCACAGCTTGGGCTTTACCGATTTTGACTTGACTCCGAAAGGGAGAGATCATAATATGGCATTACACGTATCTGTTGAGTGTAGAGGATCAGTAATGTCGCACGTATTGGTTGACACCGGATCATCTTTGAATGTGCTGCCCAAGAAGGCGATGATGAAGCTGGATGTTTGAGGGATTTTGTGTACACCCAGTGATTTGGTAGTCAGGGCATTTGACGGCACGCGGAGAACAGTCTTCGGATCGATTACCTTGCCTCTGCAAGTGGGGCCGGAAGTGTTTGCAACGGAGTTTTATATCATGGATATACAGCCTGCGTATAGCTGCTTGCTTGGAAGACCCTGGATTCATGGGGCAGGGGCCGTCACGTCTACCCTGCATCAGAAGTTAAAATATATGGTCGGAGACAGCGTAGTCACCGTGTGCAGAGAAGAAGACATCCTGGTCAGCCATCTATCTTCATTTAAATATGTGGAAGTCGACGGAGAGATCCACGAAACGCCATGCCAGGCATTCGAAGGTTTGCGCATCAAGGACAAAGGTCCCGGGCCGAGCAAAGTGCCAGAGATAGCTGTCTCATCGTATAAAGGAGCTCAAGCTCTAGTGGAAGCAGGAGAAGCCAAGGGCTGGGGCAAGGTGCTGGACATTCCTGTGAAGATGGACCGGTTCGGGCTGGGGTACCAACCGTCGTCATCGACTCCTTCCGTGGGGGCCCCCCGTTTCAGAAAGCCGATTATCATCTCTGCTAGTGGAGTATGTCATGAAACTGTCAATGCTGCTTCAGAGTCGGATGAAGGAGACAGCGACTGTGATATGGATGCCTGGATTCAGCCAAGCACGCCAGGACAAGGACTGTGCAACTGGTCTATTCAGGAGCTTGTTCCTGTGACTTTTAAACAGTAATGCTTTGCTTTATTAATTGTTGAATAATCTGATGTCTTGCCCGGGGCATCAGGATATGCTTAGGGCTGTGTTGTTATAAACATTGCGTGTTAATCATTAAATAAATGGCGTTTTTTCATGTGCAAATACTGTAATCCCTGTCTTTCTTGTTTTATATTTTCAATAAAATGGCAACGTGGTTATTCGCTTTATACGCATTTTGAAGCACTTAACCATTCCTTTTGCAGGATAACATTTTCAGATGACATCCTTGAACCACCTATGACTCGTCCCGACTTTGAGCGCCCGGTGTTTCAGACCGAAGAAGAGGTTGTCGAAGATAGTGACGTTCCTGAAGAACTGTCTTGGTTAGTGAAGCAAGAGGAAAGAGCCATTCTGCCTCACGACGAGGTCATCGAAATTATCAATTTGGGGTCGGAAGGGATTGAGAAGAATATTCGTATCGGAGCCGCACTGCAGGGTGATATCAAGCGAAAACTGGTTGAAATGCTCCAAGAGTATAATGACGTATTCGCTTGGTCATATGAAGATATGCCGGGGCTTGATACAGATATGGTCGTACATCGCCTGCCACTGAAAGAAGATTGCCCGCCGGTCAAACAAAAGCTTCGTAGAACACGACCAGATATGGCAATGAAGATCAAAGAGGAGGTGCAGAAACAGTGGGACGCTGGTTTCCTGGCTGTGACGAAGTATCCTTCATGGGTTGCCAACATCGTACCAGTGCCAAAGAAAGATGGAAAGGTTCGAATGTGCGTGGATTATCGAGATTTGAATAAAGCAAGCCCAAAAGACGATTTTCCACTTCCTCACATTGACGTGTTAGTTGATAATACTGCTCAGTACTCCGTATTCTCCTTCATGGATGGCTTTTCAGGCTATAATCAAATTAAAATGGCGCCAGAGGATATGGAGAAGACTACTTTCATAACGCCGTGGGGAACATTTTGCTACAAAGTGATGCCCTTTGGTTTGAAAAATGCTGGGGCAACATATCAGCGTGCGATGACGACTCTTTTCCATGACATGATGCATAAAGAGATCGAAGTTTATGTTGACGATATGATTGCCAAATCCCAGACGGAGGAAGAGCATCTGGTGAATCTGCTGAAGTTGTTTAAAAGACTTAGGAAGTTCAGGCTGAGGCTGAACCCTAATAAATGCACCTTCGGGGTGAGATCGGGTAAACTGCTGGGGTTTATCGTAAGCGAAAGAGGAATAGAGGTCGATCCTGCTAAAATAAAAGCGATTCAAGAAATGCCGACGCCTAAAACAGAGAAAGAGGTGCGCGGGTTTTTAGGGAGGTTGAACTACATCGCCCGGTTCATATCTCACCTAACGGCCACGTGTGAACCATTATTCAAGTTGCTAAAGAAAGATCAAGCTGTAACGTGGAACGAAAATTGTCAAAAGGCGTTCGATAAAATAAAGAAGTATCTGCAGGAGCCTCCTATTTTGATACCCCCGGTGGCAGGGAGACCCTTGATAATGTATTTGACGGTTCTTGAGGGAAGCATGGGTTGTGTTCTCGGTCAACACGACGAGACGGGGAGAAAAGAGCATGCGATCTATTACTTGAGTAAGAAATTTACAGACTGTGAATCTCGATACTCAATGCTGGAGAAAACTTGTTGCGCGCTGGCCTGGGCCGCCAAGCGTTTGAGGCAGTACATGCTGAATCATACAACCATGCTCATCTCGAAGATGGATCCTATCAAATATGTATTCGAAAAGCAGGCGTTGTCAGGTAGAATTGCCCGTTGGCAGATGGTCTTGACTGAATATGATATCCAATACGTCTCGCAAAAGGCTATAAAGGGGAGTGTGTTGTCTGAGTATCTGGCGGAGCAGCCTATTGAAGAGTACCAATCGATGAGATTTGATTTTCCTGACGAGGATATCATGTACTTAAAGATGAAGGATTGTGAAGAGCCGTTGCCAGACGAGGGACCAGAGTTGGGTTCCAAATGGAAGATGATTTTTGACGGAGCTGTGAATGCTTACGGTAGCGGAATAGGTGCAATCATCACCACGCCACACGGGTCGCACATCCTGTTTACTGCCCGATTGACCTTTGCCGTCACCAACAATGAGGCCGAATACGAAGCTTGTATAATGGGGCTTGAAGAAGCCATTGATTTGCGAATCAAACATCTAGACGTATACGGAGACTCAGCTCTGGTGGTGAATCAGATCAAAGGGGAGTGGGAGACACGGCAGCCCAATTTGATACATTACATGAATTATGCAAGAAGATTGTTGCCTTTCTTCGACAAGGTTGAATTGCATCACGTACCGCGGGCAGAAAATCAAATGGCTGACGCCCTTGCCACTTTGTCTTCCATGTACAAGGTCAACTTCTGGAACGAAGCTCCCCAAATCACTATCTCTCGGTTGGACAGGCCAGCTTATGTATTTGCTATTGATGAAGTATCCGACGACAAACCGTGGTATTTTGATATCCTTAATTTCCTGAAGAATAAAGAGTATCCGGCTGGGGCATCCAGTCAAGATCAGAAGACTCTCAGGAGATTAGCGGGTAATTTCTACTTGAACCCGGATGGCGTCTTATACAGAAGAAACCACGATTTGGTATTGTTGCGTTGTGTAGACGAGAAAGAGGCAAAGCTTCTCATGGAGGAAATTCACGAAGGTACCTTTGGTACGCATGCTGGTGGACATGCTATGACGAGAAAGCTGCTGAGGGCAGGTTACTTTTGGTTGACGATGGAAACTGATTGTTTCAAGTTCGCGAGGAAGTGCCACAAGTGCCAAATCTATGCTGACAAGATACACGTGCCTCCGAGTCCTCTAAATGTGATGTCATCTCCATGGCCATTCTCGATGTGGGGAATCGATATGATCGGCAAGATCGAGCCGACGGCTTCTAATGGGCATCGGTTCATCCTAGTAGCAATCGATTATTTCACCAAGTGGGTGGAAGCGGCGTCTTACGCGAATGTAACAAAGCAAGTGGTGGCTAGATTCATCAAGAGAGATATCATTTGCCGATATGGGATTCCCGAGCGGATAATCACGGATAATGGTTCTAATCTGAACAACAAAATGATGAAGGAGCTCTGTCAGAATTTCAAGATCGAACATCACAACTCCTCCCCTTACCGACCCAAGATGAATGGCGCTGTCGAAGCGGCCAATAAGAATATAAAGAAGATCATCCAGAAAATGGTGGTGACCTATAAGGATTGGCATGAAATGCTACCTTTTGCTTTGCACGGTTATCGTACGACGGTACGCACATCAACCGGGGCAACTCCGTTTTCATTGGTATACGGAATGGAAGCGGTATTACCATTGGAAGTTGAGATCCCTTCTCTGAGGGTATTGCGAGACGTTCAGCTGGACGAGGCAGAATGGGTAACGAATAGATTGAACCAACTGAGCTTGATGGATGAGAAGAGGCTAGCTTCCCTAGCATACGGTCGTTTGTACCAGAGCCGAATGAAGAAAGCGTACGACAAGAAAATACTTCCGCGAAGCTTTCAGACGGGCGACCTTGTGCTGAAAAGGATTATCCCGCCGCAAGCAGATCACAGGGGCAAATGGACCCCCAACTACGAAGGGCCATACGTTGTTAGAAAAGTCTTTTCAGGAGGAGCGCTGTTGTTGTCCACCATGGACGGAGAAGACTTTGCGTCACCTGTGAATTCGGACGCATTTAAAAAATACTTTGCTTAAAATAGACCCGCTGGACAGAAAAAGAGAGTCCAGGCAAAAATGGGGCATCCTGGCGAACCAAAAACAGAATGAAAGGTTCGGGCAAAAGTTAGGGATAAAATTGAAAAAATGTACACCCGCGAAGTTGAAAACCTACACTGGGCGGCTTCGGCAAAAAAGGGTATCCCGGTGAACTGAAAACCCGTAAAGGGCGGTTCACGCAAAAGTTATGGATTTGAAAAGCAAATGACTGCGGTCCGAATTTGATATTACAATGAGTATCAATGCGGGAGAATACATTTGAGGAGTCAGTTATCGGATACAATCTCTTCAGAAGTGGGGATACCGGGAAAGCATTAGAGTCGGACGAGTCATGGGAGGATCAGTTCGTGGTGTTCATTTGCATCCCGTTGCCGACATGTGTACAAAATTTAATTTGTCAAAATATTCATGCTTCTTGTGCATACTTATGTATTTGCTTTGCGTAGCTTCCTCTTTTCAGGAGTTACATCCCATGTATAAAAAAAAAAACTCCGCCCATTCAGGGGCCCGATCAATAAAACACGTTATTCAGTACTTGACACTATTCTTTACTGTTTTGTGCATGATTAACGCCTAAGTTTGATGAAACTAGCATGAGTATAACATCACTGGCCCTTGCCAACAATTGTTAAAGCTTTGAATTAACTGAGTGTAACGTCACTAACCTGAATTGATTTGATTGCATAGGCTTGTCGTGTCTTGTTTGTGTTGTTGCAGGTTTCATAACCATACGAGGAAGATGATCAAAAGATTGCGATAACGAAAGACTTAATCCCCACGTAGGTCATGCATGTTCTTCCTGAAGAAGGATAGAATTCCCCAGCTAGCCGTAGCTTATCCAAAAGACGTGCTCCAGAAAAGTTATTCGTCCTCAACAGTGTTTGGCGATTCCAAGATCGTAAGGCTGTATTCAGACAGGTTCATCCTTCCCCGCAGGGTCAGGCACTCTCTCCCAGTGGAGTCAGTTAATTTTCCCCAAGAGAATCATCCCATCCCCAGCAGAATTCTCTTTGCAAGTGTTTTCATTCCTTCCAGTGGAACTCGAAGATCAAGACTCTCCCCAGCAGAGTTGGTGGTGGTACCTGTCATTTATTTTGTCAGAGATACTGTGTGATATCAGTTCACGTTCCAGCAGAAAGTCCGATCATACTATGCACATCTGCTATTCCCCAGCAAAGTTATATTCCCCAGCAGGATGTTACTTCAACAAGGTGTTTGGTTTAAGTTCCTAATTTCCCAGCTGAGTTGACTTCACCCTTCCAGCATTTATTTTGCTGGAATAATTCTGTAGCATCTGGCTATCCCCGGCGGAGCTGGCATTATCCTTCCAGCATTTATTTTGCTGAAGCAGTTCCTGTATTTTAGCAGTTCAGGTAGAGAGAGTTCTTGCTCACATGAACTACCGAGCAGTCAAGATCTCGGCATGGGACATCCAATGTCAGTTTCGGCTGTATTCCCCACAGAGTTATCAGGATAAGTTTCTCTTTTGTCATCAGGGGTTCCATGAATCAGAATTTCAGAAGTGGCCTCCGGGCGTCAGAACAGGCATCCGGTAGTTTGGTTTCCCGATATCCCCAGTAGAGTCCGTCTCAAAGTCGCTGTCACGTCAGTGCTAAGAAGTTTATGGGGGAGGATCATCGGAGAACTAAGTCCTGACGCGGACAATTTACTCCTAGATTGACGGGATTTCTTCAGAAGTGGGCGTCCTAACGTGGACAGGTTTATTTCCCCGGATCGGTGAGGTGTGTTAGTCCTATCGTGGGCAGGTTTGGGTTCCCGAAATTAGTGGAATGGGAGGTCATGACGTTGACAAAAGTGATTACTCTTTGTGTTGGTGCCCTGACGTGGACAAATCAGACAAGGGTGAGAGTCCTTACGTGGACAAGTCTTATTTCCTCAGCAGGTCGAAGACGCCTGAGTCCTTACGTGGACATATCAAGCCAGAGTCCTTACATGGACAGATTGATGACGTATTCATTACATGGAAAGAAGAAACGGTATTCCTTACGTGGAAATGACAGCATTCCTGACGTGGAAAGAGTGGAGTCCTTACGTGGACAGATTAAGATGGCATTCCTTCCGTGGAAAAGGGAGTCCTGACGCGGACAAATCGGAGAGAAGTTGGTATTCCTTACGTGGAAAGATCAGAGTCCTTACGTGGACCTATCAAGAGCATCCCTCACGTGGAAGAAAAATGGTTTCCTTACGTGGAAAGACGAGTTTATTCCTTACGTGGAAGGATTGAGTCCTCACGCGGACATATCAAGATTGATTCCTGACGGGGAAAGAAATGGATTATTCCTGACGTGGAAGAAGTTTAGTCCTGACGCGGACAGATCAAAGAAGTTGTTCCTAATGTGGAAGAAGAAGATTTACTCCTTACGTGGAAAAATTGGGGTCCTTACGTGGACAGATGCAAGAAAAGTTGATTCATGACGTGGAAGAATGATGTACTCCTTACGTGGAAAGTTGAGTCCTGACGGGGACAGGTTCAGAATCAAAGTTGAATTCCTTACGTGGAAAGATTGGAGTCCTGACGCGGACATGTCAAGTGGTATTGGAGTCCTTACGTGGAAAGATTGATATAGTTCTCCTTATGTGGAAAGAAAATTGCTTCCTGACGTGGAAAGATGAAAAGTTGAGTCCTGACGTGGACAGGTTCAGATGCAGAAGAGATGACTCCTAACGTGGACGATGTTATTCCTTACGGGGACAGGGATTATTCCTAACGTGGAAGAGTTTTACTCCTAACGTGGACGATTCAGTTTATGGAAATGCAGACGAATTATCCCCAGCGGAGTTGCCGAGGTTTTTCTGGGTTAACAGCAAGTGGAGTCCTAACGTGGACAGGTTTTAGTTGAGATTTCTTCGTATTGATGACAGACAGAGGCCTAACATAGGCAAGCAAGCATTCTGTTATGACAGAATCCTCTTCAGAACGATGAAGACAATCCCCAACACAGTCGCACGAGATCAGTGGGTTACTGTAACAGTCAGATTCAGCTGATGAATGTCGTTCCTCAAGCAGGAGCGCAATTTAGTTTTGCGGTTGGCAAATTTCTGGTTTCACTAATATTCAACCGTCTCGTACCGCGAATGTCTGAAGGCTCCGGGCTCTTCACCCAATCGGGTCCAAGCCGCTTGAATAGGGGCAGCTGTTGCACCCTAAAATTTGCCCAACCTTATTCACTTGGTTTATGTTTCAATATCATTAGCATTTGTATATAGAGTCATGTACATAGACTAACCATCTACATAGCATAAGCATAGCAAGTCATGCAACAGGGGGGCCAATCATTATTCTCATCTCTAGAAGCCTATCAAGAGGTTATTATCCCAATTCAATCTTATTCAAGTCATCAGGAAAGAATTTGAAAGCAAAGAGTTCAGCAGATCAAGCCTCGAGTCCAGCTCCTAGCTGAGGGTATCTGAGGGTCAACAAGAGGGTTGTGAGCTGTGAGTTGAAGGCATGGAGAGTATCTAGACATTATGAGAGACTTATAAAGTCATTTAAAGAAGGAGACAAGTCATTGATGAGAGCACAAGAGCTATAGCTGTAGACAGTCAACTAGGGTTTCATCTGGGTCAACCCTAGGTCAACCCTAGGTCAATTGACTGATTTAAGGGGCATTCAAGTCTAGTGGAGAGATGTGGGGTTCATCATTGGACATATAAAGAAGGACATGGAGATATTCCAAGAAGAATTCAAGAGAAATCAAGGAGAAGAGGAGCTTCTAAATTAGGGTTTCTGTGTAAAATCCCCTAGTTTAGGTCAAATTTCCAAGCAAGATAAGTCAAAATGATAGCTTCAAATGGCTTCTTGGCCAACATGAAACTTGTAGAGGATCTCAAGACCTTTAATTTGAGTGGTGGAAGACATCAAGGAGATTTATAGAACTCAAGTTATGGTCCTTGCAAGTTACAGGTCATCTGAGGTATCTGAAATTTTGTCTGTGAAAGTGACTTGACTTCCAAGCAATTTTTACCCCTCAAGGAGATTTCAAATGAATTTCTGGTCAACATAAGAATTGTTCCTCATTGTCTTAGCTTTCTAGAATGGTATAGCATGCCCTCATATGATGTGTGGAACTCAACTTATGATCTTGGCAAGCAAAGGGTATTTTGGGCATTTGTGAATTACAGGTCATTTTAACCTATGTCCAAAACTCATACAAGGAGGCCTCAAATGGAAAAACTTACAACATCAAACTTGTTCCAAATGTGATTTTAAGTCTATAAAGAAGGTCACAAATTGTTGGAAAAGCTCATAACATGAAGTTGCATGATTGGTCAAAATTTGAACTAAAATGGCTTATAATTTGAATAAAGTCAAAGTGAAAAATGGTTTGAGAGATTTATAAGTCCAAATGGAGACTTCCAATATATGATTTTGGGTCCAAAAGACATTCCAAGAACAATGGTTCAAGCACTTTTTTGAGCTTAGTGGAAAAAATCAAAGTTATTCATGGTTACTTGCATTTGAAGAAACATTTCAAAAATCAACCAATGTGGAATGCAAGGGAATGTGGCAAGATGGTTCTAGAAAGTTCATGTGAGCCCTATATATTCATGAAATCAGAATTGAGCAAGGGTTGGATTCATTTTTCACCAAAATTTCCCAAAGTTTTCTCATTCTTTCTCATTGCAATTCTCTCCAAATTTCCCAAAATCTTCATCAATTCTCATCAACATTGATCCTCCTACATTCAATCATCATCCTGGATCAGAATTGAATCAAAGATTTGGTGGTTAGAGCTCAATTTCGTGCACTTTCTTCAAGAACACACAAGCTGCAAATTCAGTTGGAACTCAAGATCCAGTGCAAGACTCCTCAAGGTGTTGCATACAAAATCAAGTAGTGCAATTGTAGATCAAGATCCAAGCATTAGAAGTCTCAGATCCACGGATTTCATCATCATTCACAAGCTTTCACACCAGGTGCATTTTCTCTGCCACAGCTTGATTTAGTTAGTTTAGCATGGTTTTGTTAGTTTAGATATGATGTAGGATGTTAGTAGAGCAATTAGGATGAGTTTGGAGTGGTTTGGTGATGATTGTTAGCAGGTTGTTAGAACTGTTAGGATGTAGAACTCGTGGCATAGTGCATTATAATCTTAGGTTGTTAGCGCAGAATGATCACCATTAGTCATAGAAGAGATTAGTCTAAGTTTGATTGAGAATTATGCTGATGAGTTGCAGAGTATTTTCATGGAGTCAGAAATTATCTCGATCGGTTTGAGTGATTTGTTGAGTTTCAGAGCAAACTAATGCCATAGGCTTGTAGAGGGAGAAATTCTGAGTAAGTTTCATGTTTGTATCGTGTTGATCCATGGACTGTGGAGTGAGAACCGATTGATGGAAGTTGGTGCGTGCATGAAGTTTCATGGTGGAAACCCTAAGTGTTCATGAACCAAGGAAGAAGATGAAATCGTGGCTGTCCATTTCATGCAAGACCTTTGACTCAGAAGCCAATCCTGTGGCTCTCATTCAATTCAGATTTTGGAGGGAGTGTAGAAGCCCTAAACGCACCGTTTCATTTAATGAAACGGGCGGGCCTAAGTGAGTTTTGATATCCCCACCCCCCAGTGCTGAGGCCAAGTTCCTTTTGAACGTGAAACTCCTACTATTTTCACCCCCTGCGCCTTTTTTTATTTTTCATTGTTGCTGACTTGTTCTGGGCCTGATATAACTTGCTACGTGCACCCCACCATTGTTGGCCCATCCAAATATCAACTGAGCGTGTTTTCTATTAGTACCCCCCCTATCATTTTAATTGATTTAATTGTTTTTAATTCACTTTAATTTTTTCCAACTTTAAAAAATTCATAATAAATAGATAAAAGATCATTTTTAATCCATTCTTTTTACATCATTTTCATTAGAATGTGTAGAAAATTGTCATTAAATAAAATTGCATTTTCATTGTTATTTGATATTTTTTTCATATTTTCTAAATAAATGACATTTTTAATAGTTTCCTTTCATGCATGATTTTATTAATTTTTGTTCTACTAGATGTTTTCATATTTTTTGTTCATTCTTTTTAGGTTGTTTAGATTAGATGTTGAACTTGTAGAAACAATTTAGTTCCCATTTTTAGAAATTAATTTTAGGTGCTTAATGTAGGCTTGAACAACATGAACAAATTAGGGTTTTTAGGTGATGACTTAGGAAGTTTGATTCTTTCCCTTAGGACTTAGGGTTTGACTAGATTAGTTATGGGACTATAGGGGCTATGGGTAATTATTAGATCCCTTAGAAAAAGTCAGGATTCCCCTACTGCTATTAATACTCTGTATATATCTGATTGACTGGTGTGGTGTGCCCTCTGGGGATTATTGCTTGCTTGTTTGGGTATTGGGATTATCTGGGGATTTGGGAGAGCTGAAGACTTGAGGACATGAAGACCATTGGAGATCCAGAGATTGAAGATCAACTGCCAGAGTTGGAGAGGAGATTTTTTTGCTAGCAGATGCTGAGGAGACTAGGGTTTAGAAGCTAGGCAGAGCTCTAGATTAGAAAGCTTGTTTCTCAAACATGGATTGCCTTGTCTGCATCCATTCTTCTCTGTGATTCAGAGTCTCTCTAAGACACTCACCCCCTTCCTTTGGAAGGCTTGGTGATAGTGTCTAAGAGATAGAACTCTTGAGAGAAAATGTCTCTTGTGTTAGAAGCAGTCTGTTCACCACCTTTGGTAGTCAACTGGTTGCTTAACACCCAATTCACTCTTGTGACTGATCCCTCATCCTGGAGGTTTGAGCTTGAAGAAAAGCCGTTGCAGATAGAAGACTGATGATCAAAGCCTTTGTCTGAAGGCCATGAAGATGGAGATTGATGCTTGTTGAAGCCTGTAGCTGATTGGAGATTACTTGAAGCCAGATGTTGATTCAGAGCTGCTGATGCTGTTTCTTTTGCTGTTGTATTTTATTGCTGATGTAGTGATTGGTTTTCCCGACTGTATTGTTTGCTGTTTACCTTGTTGGGTTGAAAGTGAAGCCTGTTCACTTTTGCCTATTGTTTTCTAGGTTCGAGGTTGAGTGGGACTCCCTTGCCTCGCTTGTACTGTTGCATCCATGCATTTTACTGCTTTATTATATCTGTTATTGTTTCTGTTTCTGCCTATCCCGTAGGATCTCTGTTTCTCTCTGTGCAAGAGAGGAGCATGATAGACACTAGGTCTTAACCCATGCATGATAACATTAGGTTAGTTTGATTCCCTTCGCAACCGTAGGGTAGAGTTCTGGCTCTTCTTTCTAAAAACAAACAGAAAAATACATAAAGATTTCAAACACAATAAAAGACACTTCTTCCGTAAAAGAATGTGAACTCATCAAAGACGTCATTTTTGTCCGCCGGGACTGCTAATCAAGAAACCCTTTTTCAGAAGGAATAAAATCAATCAAGGACAGACTTGTGTCGTACGTGGCCCGAACTACGTTTGCTCTGATCTTCCATGCAGTGTGGAAGTACGTAGGCATAGGATGCGATATCCTAGCGAGCAACCTTCCCCTCCTTTCCCGTAGGTAGGCGAACTACGTTGACTCTGATTTCTCGTTCCAGACGGGAATACGTAGGCATGAAGTGCGATACTTTGCCGAGTCATTTTGTTTTCATTTTCTTTCCTTTTAACCCCAGACCTTTAGCGTAGATAGAATAACAATCCATACCCGAAAACAAGCGTGGATCCCATCGAGTACGATGGACGTGAGGGGTGCTAATACCTTCCCCTTGCGTAACCGACTCCCGAACCCAGGTTTTGGTTGCGATGACCATACCTTTCCCGTGTTGTGCGAGGTTTACTCTGAGCGTTCCCTTTCCCTCCCGTGGGATAAATAACGCACGGTGGCGACTCTTCTGTTCAGCCGGCGCCGATTTTCGCAGTAGCGACAGGCGGCTTCGGCAAAAAAGGGTATCCCGGTGAACTGAAAACCCGCAAAGGGCGGTTCACGCAAAAGTTAGGGATTTGAAAAGCAAATGACTGCGGTCCGAATTCAATGAGCATCAATGCGGGAGAATATATTTGAGGAGCCAGTTATCGGATACAATCTCTTCAGAAGTGGGGATACCGGGAAAGCATTAGAGTCGGGCGAGTCATGGGAGGATCAGTTCGTGGTGTTCATCTGCATCCCGTTGCCGACATGTGTACAAATTTAAGTTGTCAATATTCATGCTTCTTGTGCATACTCGCATACTTGTGTATTTGCTTTGCGTAGCTTCCTCTTTTCAGGAGTTACATCCTGTGTACAAAAACTCCGCCCATTCAGGGGCCCAATCAATGAAAATATGTTATTCAGTACTTGATACTGATTCTCTACTGTTTTGTGCATGATAAATCGCCTAAGTTTACTGAAACTAGCACGTGTATAACATCACTGGCCCTTGCCGACAACTGCTAAAGCTTTGAATTAACTGAAAATAATGTCGCTAACCTGAATTGATTTGGTTGCATAGGCTTGTCTTGTTTTATTTGTGTTGTTGCAGGCTTCCTAACCGTACGAGAAAGATGATCGAAAGATCGCGATAACGAAAGACTTGATCCCCACGCAGGTCATGCAGGTTCTTCCTGAAGAAGGATCGAACTCTCCAGCTAGTCGTAGCATGTGCAAAGGGAATTGACGATTCCAAGATCGTAAGGCTGTGTTCAGACAGGTTCATCTTTCCCCGCAGGGTCATGCACTCTCTCCCAGCGGAGTCAATGGATTTTCCCCAAGAGAATCATCCTATCCCCAGCGGAGTTCTCTGTTCAGCAAGTGTTCTATCCTCCCCGCGGAACTCGAAGATCAAGACTCTCCCCAGTAGAGTTGGCGGTGGGTCCTGTCATTTATTTTGTCAAGGATACTGTGTAATATCAGTCCACGTTCCAGCAGAAAGTTCAATCATACTATGCACATCTGCTATTCCCCAGCAAGGTTATATTCCCCAGCAGGATGTTACCTCAACAGGGTGTTTGGTTTGAGTTCTCAATTTCCCAGCAGGGTTGACTTCACCCTTCCAGCATTTATTTTGCTGGAATAATTCTGTAGCATCTGGCTATCCCCGGCGGAGTCGGCATTATCTTTAGCATTTATTTTGCTGAAGCAGTTTCTGTACTCTAGCAGTTCAGGTGAAGAGAACTCTTGCTCAAATGAGCAACCAAAACATTCAAGATCTCGGCATGAGACATTCAATGATAATGTCAGTTTCGGCAGTATTCCCCACAGAGTTACCAGGATAAGTTTCTCTTTATTCCCAGGCAGAATTAGTTGTCATCAGGGGTTCCATGAATCAGAATTTCAGAGGCCACCGCTGGTTATCAGAGCAGGCGTCCGATAGTGTGGTTTCCAGACATCCCCAGTAGAGTCCGCCTCAAAGTCGCTGCCACGTTGGTGCTGAGGAGTTTGTGGGTGAGGATCCTTGGAGAACTAAGTCCTGACGTGGACAATTTATTCCTATATTGACGGGATTTCTTCAGAAGTGGGCGTCCTAACGTGGACAGGTTTATTTCCCCGGATTGGTGAGGTGTGTTAGTTCTAACGTGGGCAGATTCGGGTTCTCGAAATTAGTGGAATGGGAGGTCATGATGAAAAAAGTGATTACTCTTTGTGTTGGTGCCCTGACGTGGACAGATCAGACAAGGGTGTGAGTCCTTACGTGGACAAGTCTTATTTCCTCAGCGGGTCGAAGACGCCTGAGTCCTAATGTGGACAAATCAAGACGAGATCAGTGTCCTGACGTGGACAAATCAAAGAGATTATTATTCCTAACGTGGAGAGGTGGGTCCTGACGTGGACGATGTAGTCCTTACGCGAACATATCAGAAGAGGATTCCTTACGTGGAAGAAAAATGGTTTCCTTACGTGGAAAGACGAGTTTATTCCTAACGCGGAAAGATCAGAGTCCTTACGTGGACATATCAAGAGCATTCCTTACGTGGAAGAAAAATGGTTTCCTTACGTGGAAAGACGAGTTTATTCCTAACGCGGAAAGATCAGAGTCCTCGCGTGGACATATCAAGAGCATTCCTTACGTGGAAGAAAAATGGTTTCCTTACGTGGAAAGACGAGTTTATTCCTTACATGGAAAGATTGAGTCCTCGCGCGGACATATCAAGATTGATTCCTGACGTGGAAAGAAAGAGATTATTCCTGACGTGGAAAGATGAAAGGTTTAGTCCTGACGTGGACAGATACAGAAGAGATGATTCCTAACGTGGACAGGTGTTACTCCTAACGTGGAAGAGTTTTATTCCTAACGTGGACGATTCAGTTTATGGAAATGCAGACGAATTATCCCCAGCGGAGTTGCCGAGATTTTTCTGGGTTAACAGCAAGTGGAGTCCTAACGTGGACAGGTTTTAGTTGAGATTTCTTCGTATTGATGACAGACAGAGTCCTAACTTGGACAAGCAAGCAATCTGTTATGACAGAATCCTCTTCAGAACGATGAAGACAATCCCCAGCACGGTCGCACAAGATCAGTGGGTTGCCGTAACAGTTAAATTTAGCTGATGGATGTCGTTCCTCAAGCAGGAGCGCAATTTAGTTTTGCGGTTGGCAAATTTCTGGTTTCACTAGTATTCAACCGTCTCGTACCGCGAATGTCTGAAGGCTCCAGGCCCTTCACCCAATCGGGTCCAAGCCGCTTGAATAGGGGCAGCTGTTGCACCCTAAAATTTGCTCAACCTTATTCACTTGGTTTATGTTTCAATGTCATAAGCATTTGCATATAGAGTCATGTACATAGACTAATCATCTGCATAGCATAAGCATAGCAAGTCATTCAACAGGGGACCAATCATTATTCTCATCTCTAGAAGCCTATCAAGAGGTTATTATCCCAATTCAATCTCATTCAAGTCATCAGGAAAGAATTTGAAAGCAAAGAGTTCAGCAGATCAAGCCTTGAGTCCATCTCCTAGCTGAGGGTATCTGAGGGTCAACAAGAGGGTTGTGAGCTGTGAGTTGAAGGCATGGAGAGTATCTAGACATTATGAGAGACTTAGAAAGTCATTTAAAGAAAGAGACAAGTCATTGATGAGAGCACAAGAGCTATAGCTGAAGGCAGTCAACTAGGGTTTCATCTGGGTCAACCCTAGGTCAACCCTAGGTCAATTGACTGATTTAAGGGGCATTCAAGTCTAGTGGAGAGATGTGGGATTCATCATTGGACATATAAAGAAGGATATGGAGGTATGCCAAGAAGAATTCAAGAGAAATCAAGGAGAAGAGGAGCTTCTAAATTAGGGTTTCTGTGTAAAATCCCCTAGTTTAGGTCAAATTTCCAAGCAAGATAAGTCAACAATGCTAGCTTCAAATGGCTTCTTGGACAACATGAAACTTGTAGAGTATCTCAAGACCTTTAATTTGAGTGGTGGAAGACATCAAGGAGATTTATAGAACTCAAGTTATGGTCCTTGCAAGTTACAGGTCATCTGAGGTATCTGAAATTTTGTCTGTGAAAGTGACTTGACTTCCAAGCTAGTTTTACCCCCCAAGGAGATTTCAAATGAATTTCTGGTCAACATATGAATTGTTCCTCATTGTCTTAGCTTTCTAGAATGGTGTGGCATTCCTTCATATGATGTGTGGAACTCAACGTATGGTCTTGGCAAGCAAAGGGTATTTTGGTCATTTGTGAATTACAGGTCATTTTAACCTATGTCCAAAACTCATACAAGGAGGCCTCAAATGGAAAAACTTACAACATCAAACTTGCTCCAAATGACATTTTGAGTCTATAAAGAAGGTCACAAATTGTTGTAAAAGCTCATAACATGAAGTTGCATGATTGGTCAAATGTGAACTAAAATGGCTTATAACTTAAATAAAGTCAAAGTGAAAAATGGTTTGAGAGATTTATAAGTCCAAATGGAGACTTTCCATATATGATTTTGGGTCCAAAACACATTCTAAGAACAATGGTTCAAGTACATTTTTGAGCTTAGTGGAAAAAATCAAAGTTATGTAGGGTTACTTGCATTTGAAGAAACATAACCAAAATGGATTCAATTTGGAATGCAAGGGAAGTTGCAAGATGGTTCTAGAAGATTCATTTGAGCACTATATATTCATGAAATCAGAATTGAGCAAGGGTTGGATTCATTTTTCACCAAAAATTTCCCAAAGTTCTCTCATTCTCCAAGTTGCAAGTTCACTTCAATCTCACAAATTCAGCATCAATTCTCATCAACATTGATTCTCCTACATTTCACCATCATCATGGACCAGAATTGAATCAAGGATTTGGTGGATATTGATCAATTTCGTGCACTTTCATCAACAACATTCAAATTGCAATTTCCATTGGAACTCAAGATCCAAAGCCAAATTCATCAAGGTGTTGCATACAGAATCAAATATAGCAAGAGTAGATCAAGATCCAAGCATCAAGGCTCTCAGATCCACGAATTTCATCATCATCCACAAGATTTTGCATCAGGTGCATTTTCTCTGCCATAGCTTGATATAGATAGATTTACATGGTTTTATTAGTTTAGATGTGATCTAGGTTGTTAGTAGAACGATTAGGATGAGTTTGGTGCTGTTTAGTGATAATTGTTGACAGGTTGTTAGAACTGTTAGGACTTAGAACGAGTAGCATAGTGCATTATAATGTTAGTTTGATAGATCAGAATAATCACCATTAGGCATAGAGTAGATTAGTACAGGTTTGAGTGAGAATCTTGATGATGCATACCAGAGTATTTTCATGGAGTCAAGACTTGTCTCGATCGGTTTGAATGATTCACTGGGATTTAGTGCAAACTACTGCTATAGTCTTGTAGAGAAAGAAATTTGGAGTGATTTTCATGTTTGGATCGTGGTGTTTCATGGATTGTGGAAGGAGAACCGAGAGGTTGAAAGTGGTGCGTGCATGGCTTCCATGGAGTGTATAAACCCTAATTCTCATGAACCAAGGAAGAAGAAGCAATCGTGATCGTCCATGGATTGTTGGACCTTTGACCCAGAGCCCATCGTGTGGCTGGAGTTTAATTCTGAAATTTGGAGGGAGAGGTGTAGGTGCCCTAAACGCACCGTTTCATTTAATGAAACGGGCGGGCCTAAGTGTTTTATTGATATCCCCACCCCCCAGTACTGAGCCCAATTTAATGTGCACGTGAAAACCTTACTGAATACACCCCCCTGCTTCCTTTTTTTTATTTTCATTAATTCTGATTTGTTCTGGGCCTAATACAACTCGCTACCCACACCCCCCGTTTGCTGGCCCACTGGATTATGAACTGAGCGTGTTTGCTTTATAAACCCCCCTCTCATTTTAATTGATTTAGTTTTTTAATTCATTTTAATTTTTACCAACTTTAAAAAATCATATAAAATAGGAAATTAACTCTTTTTTAGTGGTTGTTTTTTCCATATTTTCTTGGTTCTGTGTAGAAAATTGTCATTAAATAAAATTGCATTTTTATTTTTATTTGATATTTTTTCCATATTTTCTAAATAAATAGCATTTTAAATAGTTTCATTTCATGCATGATTTTATTAATTTTTGTTCTATTAGATACTTTCATATTTTTGTTCATTCTTTTTAGGTTGTTTAGATGAGATATTGAACTTGTAGAAACAATTTAGTTCCCATTTTTAGAAATTAATTTTAGGTGCTTAATGTAGGCTTGAACAACATGAACAAATTAGGGTTTTTAGGTGATGACTTAGGAGATTTGATTCTTTTCCCTTAGGACTTAGGGTTTGACTAGTTCAGTTATGGGGCTATAGGGGCTATGGGTAGTTATTAGATCCCTTAGAGAAAAGTCAGGATTCCCCTACTGCTATTAATACTCTGTATATATCTGATTGTCTGGTGTGGTGTGCCCTCTGGGGATTATTGCTTGCTTGCTTGGGTATTGGGATTGTCTGGGAACTTGGGAGAGCTGAAGACTTGAGAAGTGAAAGCCATTGGAGATCCAGAGAGTGAAGTTCAACTTCCAGAGTTGAAGAAGAGATTTTTGCTAGCAGATGCTGAGGAGACTAGGGTTTAGGAGCTAGGCAGAGCTCTAGATTAGAAAGTTTGTTTTTCAAACATGGATTGCCTTGTCTGCATCCATTCTTCTCTGTGATTCAGAGTCTCTCTAAGACACTCACCCCCTTCCTTTGGAAGGCTTGGTGATAGTGTCTAAGAGATAGAACTCTTGAGAGAAAATGTCTTTTGTGTTAGAAGCAGTCTGTTCACCACCCTTGGTAGTCAACTGATTGCTTAACACCCAATTCACTCTTGTGACTGATTCCTCATCCTGGAGGTTTGAACTTGAAGAAAAGCCATTGCAGATGGAAGAATGATGATCAAAGCCCTTGCCTAAAGGCCATGAAGATGGAGATTGATGCTTGTTGAAGACTGTAACTGATTGGAGATTACTTGAAGCCAGATGTTGATTCAGAGCTGCTGATGCTGTTTCTTTTATTGCTGTATTTCATTTCTGATGTATTGATTGGTTTTCTGGACTGTATTGTTTGCTGTTTACCCTGTTGGGTTGAAAGTGAAGTCTGTTCACTTTTGCCTATTGTTTTCTAGGTTCGAGGTTGAGTGGGACTCCCTTGCCTCGCTTGTACTGCTGCATCCATGCATTTTACTGTTTTACCGTATATATCTGATATTGTTTCTGTTTCTGCCTATCCCGTAGGATCTCTGTTTCTCTCTGTGCAAGAGAGGAGCATGATAGACACTAGGTCTTAACCCATGCATGATAACATTAGGTTAGTTTATTTCCCTTCGCAACCGTAGGTTAGAGTTCTGTCTCTTTCTTTCTCAAAACAAACAGAAAAACACATAAAGATTTCAAACACAATAAAAGACACTTCTTCCGTAAAAGAATGTGAACTCATCAAAGCGTCATTTTTGTCCGCCGGGACTGTTAATCAGAAAAAACCTTTTTCAGAAGGAATAAAATTAACCAAGACAAGCTTGTGTCTTCCGTAGCCCGAACTACGTTTGCTCTGATCTTCCATGCTGTGTGGAAGTACGTAGGCATAGGATGCGATATCCTAGCGAGCAACCTTCCCCTCCTTTCCCGTAGGTAGGCGAACTACGTTGACTCTGATTTCTCGTTCCAGGCGGGAATACGTAGGCATGAAGTGCGATACTTTGCCGAGTCATTTTTATTTTCATTTTATTTTCTTTTTAACCCTTGACCTATAGAGTAGATAGAATAACAATCCATACCCGAAAACAAGCGTGGATCCCGTCGAGTACGACGGACGTGAGGGGTGCTAATACCTTCCCCTTGCGTAACCGACTCCCGAACCCAGGTTTTGGTTGCGATGACCATACCTTTCCCGTGTTGTGCGAGGTTTACTCTGAGCGTTCCCTTTCCCTCCCGTGGGATAAATAACGCACGGTGGCGACTCTTCTGTTCAGCCGGCGCCGATTTTCGCAGTAGCGACACTTCTTTCTAAACAATTCTCTAAATCTATCTTTTATCAACTATCGACTAATCAACTACCAACAGTGGTACCAGAGCTACGTTCGTCATATATTGAGCGTAGTTATATTACCTACCTAACATTCTAAAATCCTCCAAACTACTACAAAAACTTCCTTTGTACTATTAACTCACTCCAAGAAAAAATTCTAAACTATGAATAACATCACTCAATCATCATCTATTTCTGTCCCTATTTTCAATGGTGAAAATTATAATCTCTGGCGTGTTAAAAAGAAAACATTTGTTCATCTCAAGATTTATGGGACATAGTCGAAGAAGGCTTCACCGTTCCCGCAGATACTTCAGCTCTTAATGCAACTCAAGAAAAAGAGTTGAAGAAAAATAAGCAAAAAAATTCAAAGGCGTTGCTCACCTTACAACAAGCGGTGACTGATGCAATTTTTTCAAGAATTATGGGAGCAAAGACTCTCAAAGAAGCGTGAAACACGTTGCAGGAGGAGTTTCAAGGAAGCGATAAGGTATGTGTCGTTAAACTTCAATCTCTAAGAAGAGATTTTGAACTATTAAAGATGAAGGAGTCTGAGACAATTAAAGATTATTATTCTAAAGTTAAAGAAATAGTTAATCAAATGAGAGTTTTTGGGGAGGAAATTCTTGACAAGAAAATCGTTAAAAAAAATTCTAATTACTATGCCCCCAAAGTTTGACCAATCGTGACAATGATTGAAGAAACCAAAGATCTGTCTACTCTATCAAGTGACAAAACTTTTGGGCTCTCTTGAAGCATATGAGCAAAGACTTCATAGGTATAAAGATGATACACTAGAAAATGTCTTTCAGTCAAAGCTAAAATTTTAGCCCTAAAATAAAGAAAATGGAGGAAAGAAAAATTATGGAGAAACTTCCAGAAGAAGAGAAGTTTCTAGAAATTTCCTTAAGAACAAGCTAGATAAAAATCCTCCATGCAACATATGCAAAATACTAGGCCACGCAGAGAAAAACTATTGGTACCGTAATATGCCACAATGCGACCATTGCAAGAAGTTCGGGCACATAGAGAAAAATTGTCGCAACAAAAATAGACATCAAGCTAATATCGCAGAGGACCATGATCAAGAAAAATGTATGTTCTATGCCACTCAAGACTCAAGCAAAGAAAAAGGTGGAAGTTGGTACTTGGATCGTGGATGTAGCAATCAAATGGCCAAGGATGAGACTTTTTTCAAAAGCATTGACGAGTCTGTCAAAGTCAAAGTTCGACTAGAAAATAGAAGTGTGGTTGAATCAAAAGGCAAAGGCATTATCATGGTGGAGACAAATAAAGATACGCGACTCGTCCATGATGTTTTACTAGTTCCCAGCCTAAAATAAAATCTTCTAAGCATTGGTTAAATGATGGAGAGAGGCTACACACTTCACTTTAAAGGAGGTGTATGCAAAATCTTAGACAACAAAAATAAAAGGTCTGAGATATCCCAAGTGAAGATGAATAAAAGAAATAGGAGCTTCCCGCTAAATTTGAAATATGCAACTAACATTGCCATGAAGGTACAAGTTGATGATTCATGGCTCTGGCATCCAAGATTTGGCCACTTCAACACACATGCCTTGAATTTGTTACATGAGAAGAACATGATGAGATATCTTCCAAGCATAAAGGAGAATAATGAAGTGTGTGAAAGATGTCTTCTTGGTAAGAAACACCAATTTCCGTTCTCAACAAGCAGAACATAAAGAGCGAAAGATCTGTTGGAGCTGACACATACTGACGTCTGTGGAACAATGAGGATGCCATCACACGAGAACAATAGGTACTTCATACTATTCATTGATGACTTCTCTAGAATGACATGGGTCTATCTCCTAAAATAAAAATCAGAAGTTTTTCGAGTATTCAAAAAGTTCAAGGCCCTTGCTGAAAATCAAAGTGGAAAATGGATAAAAGTACTAAGAAGTGATCGAGGCAAAGAGTACACCTCCCGCGAGTTTGACAGATTTTTTGAGGATGAAGGCATTGAGTGACAACTTACGATCGTATATTCTCATCAACAAAATGGTGTGTTAGATAGAAAGAATTGCACAATTATGGAAATGGCTAGATCAATGCTTAAGGAGAAGGGACTTCCTAACACATTTTAGGCTAAATGATATTGTATTTTCGCAAGTATACGAATAGCGTCAGAGTAATATAAAAGATTATCGATCCCACAGAGACCAAACGCCAATCTATTGATTACTATTGTTACGATGTTTATCTAAGGCAAATCAATCGAGAGTTCGTGCATGCAAAGTAAAAGTAAAGTACGAGAATAAATTCAAATTAAAACAACAGGCTTGAAAGTAATTCACATAGCTGGGCAGTCTTCCAAATGCGTGTAAATAGAACTTCTTATAGGCCAATGTTTTCTACTTATTGTCGCTACTGCGAAAATCGGCGCCGGCTGAACAGAAGAGTCGCCACCGTGCGTTATTTATCCCAAAGGAGGGAAAGGAAACGCTCGAAGTAAACCTCACACAAAGACGGGAAAGGAATGGTCATCGCAACCAAATCCTGGATTCGGGAGTCGGTTACGCGAGGGGAAGGTATTAGCACCCCTCACGTCCGTCGTACTCGACGGGATCCACGCTTGTTTTCTAGCTAAGGGTGTGTTATTCTATCTACTCTAAAGGTTTAGGGTTAAAAAGAAAATAAAATGACTCGGTAAAGTATCGCACTTTATGCCTACGTATTCCCGTCTGGAACGAGAAATCAGAGTCAACGTAGTTCGCCTACCTATGGGAAAGGAGGGGAAGGTTGCTCGCTAGGATATCGCATCCTGTGCCTACGTACTTTCATACAACATGAAAGATCAGAGCAAACGTAGTTCGGACCACGGAAGACACAAGCTTGTCTGACTGTTTTTTATCTCCTTATGAAAGGGTTTTTCTTGATTAAGAGTCCAAGCGGACAAAAATGACACTTTGATGTTTGTTTTCAGTCTTTTACGCAAGAACTGTTTTTTCATGAGGTTTGCAATCTCTGACGCACTAGAGACTATGATTTGAGGGTGACTACATCGTAGTCACCCTAAGGGTAACACACTAAGTAATCAGATTACTGAAGAGTGACCCTCCAGCAACCTTTCTCAAATAGCTTAAGGCTCGTAGCGTACGGCATCGATCGTCCTTATTACTGTGTTTTGAGTTGTTCTGAGATAGAAGAGAAAGAAGTCTAAAAAATCTTAGGGTTTGAAAGGGGAATCAAAACTACCCTAATGTTGTCATGCATGGATTAACACCTAATGTCTGTCATAATTCCCTCCTACGCAGAGGAAATCAGAGATCCTAGGGGATAAACGGAAAAGGAACAACAGATATACAGTAAATAGTAAGTATGCATGAGATGCATCAAAACAAGCAAGGCAAGGGAGTCCCACTCAACCTCGAACCTAAGAAAGAAACAAGCAAAGTGAATCAACTTCACTTCAAGCCTAAAGGGCAAGCAGCACAAGCCAACAGACAATACAGAGAAAAACAAAAGGTACAGAGGAGGCAGCCCAAGCAGCAACAACAAACTCCTACAGCAAACAACAACAACACGCTCTGAACAACAAAGTTGAAACGACAACAAAGGTCTTATCTTTGAGCTAGATTCCATCTTCAAGCTTCTTCAATCTTCATCTCCAAGCTTTAGCAAGCACACTCCAAGAAGGGATTTGTCATCAAGATCAAGTTGCAATGTTGGCATACTTGCTGAAAACCAAAGGAATTCAACAAGAACCAACATCGAAGTGGAAGTGTATCCTCAAAAGTTATACTCTCTAGGGTATGCCCCACTTCCCTCCTAAAGAGAGATGGAACTTCCCTAAGAGGAATTTGCATCATAGGATAGAATAGAAGCAAACAATGCATTCTATGTTTGATGGAAGAAATGAACTAATTCTACAAAAGCTCTCCCTAAAAGCCCAATTCTACCAACTCCTAAAACAAACTTAAAAGAGAAAGAAAGCTCCACTCCAAGCCTCACTCTTCTAGCCAAAGCATCTTCATCATGTCCAGAAGCTTCTCTAAAAAGGAATCCAACATCTTCAAGCTCCAAGTCCACCAAACGCTCCAAACAAGGCAAAACACTCAAGAGAGAACACCGAAAGCAACAATCATTTGCAAAACCCAAAAAAAAATAGCAAACTAAATTGTAAAATTCTAATAAAATTCCTATGTGAACATGCATGTTTGAACATTCTAGAATTCCAGAATCAGGACCTAAATAAATTTCTAGGTCATCTAAACAATTACTAAATAAAATTTGGTAATGGGAAACCATTATTTGGGAAGGCTCTAAACTACACACCTAAAACAGAATCTAATCAATTTTAAAAATTCTAAGAAAATTCCAGGGGAAACCTATGTATGTCCTCTAAATCATATCGAAAGAATCAGCTCAAAAGCATAAAGCATCAAAGAGAACAAAATTAAACAAACAACAATATCAATTAAGCATAACAATGGATATTAGCACAAAAGAAAATTCGTAACTAATTCAAATAAAATCCTAAAAATGCAAACTCAACTCCTACAAGTTCTTAAGACAACCAAGATCTACAGAAAAAAATTCATAATTTTTCGATCATTTTCACTATTTTTAACGCAATTAATCCAAACAGCTATTAAAACAGAAAAAAAGAACGAAAACGAATTAAACTAAGTTAATGTGCATTGGGCCAGGGGTGCGAACAACAGAATTCCAAAGCAATGTCCGTGTGGGCCTCGCGAGTGGGGGTGGGAACAGTACCCGCACGGTACTGTAGCTGTTCCGGTGGTGACATTTCTTCGGTAACTTCCGAGCAACATAACTCCATCGATTCTTAACTGTTTCGCACGAAATTTTAGTCAAACTTGAAGGAAAAAAATCAAGGATTCCAAATATGCTCTTGGATTCCATCAAAACTCCATGATCAAAGAGATATATCATCATCAAGAAAACATACTCATCCAAAAAAGTCTCTAATCCTTAATTTCTTGATCCTAATTTCATCTATACATTTTCTAGATCCTAACCACATGAATAATCTAATCTAATTCGTCCTAAAATCATAGAAAAAGTGAATTTCACATACCGGCTTCGGAGCGTCGAAACGGAGTAGTTGGAGCTCGTTTTTTCTTGCCAAAAAGTGCGGAAAACCTTTGTTGAAGTTTGTTGGAGAAGATTAAATTCTTGATAACTCTTGAAAATGCCTTGAATCCAACTTTGATCTCTCACTTTTTCTCTTCCAAACTCCAATGTCAATCTATGGTTTTTGCACAAATGAATCACCAACTCTTGCTCTAAAACCTCTTCACAAGTATATATAGAATGTATTTGAAGACCCTAGAAAGTTCTAGATTGATCCAATGAGAAAATCAACTTCTCATGTCATGAAAATCTCTTCTTATGCTATGCACATACCATCTCATGTTTTGGCTTGTAATTCACTTGGTTATGAGTTTAAATTCTCTCCAAATGAGATATTGGAGGTGTATGGATGGAAAGGAGCCTTGCATTTGCTTGGAAGTGTGGTTTTGCATATGTGCCTTATGATGCAAGTAGCCCATTTACAAAGCAAGTCCTTGAAATAACCCTCAATTCAAAATTGTGGCAATGTCATTGTCTTTAAAATGCATTTTACAATCAAATTGGTATTTCATATGAATTTTTTGTGACCTCTAACCCAAAATTTGATTTTTTCCACCAAACTTTATTTGACTTATTCCCCTTTTTTAGGCCATTTTAAGTGACTTTTTTGAAATAAGCCGATCAATCTACCATGATGACTTATTTGACCTAAAAACATCATCTTAAGCACATTCCATGTTGAACAATTTTTCATTTGAGAAGTGGAACATGGAGATTTTGACCTATGCTCAAAAATGACCTGTAATTCAACTTTCCCAAAATACCCCTGGATTGCCAAGACCATAACTTGAATTCTAAAAATCCTCTTGAGGACTTCTAGTACTCAAATTAAAGCTAAGATCAATATATACAACTCTTATGTTGACCAAGAATCCATTTGAAAACTCCTTGATGGGCATAAATTGCTTGGAAGTCAAGTGAATTTCACAGATAAATTTCAGTGTCCTCTGATGACCCATAACTTGCGAGAACCATAAATTGAGTTCTATAAATCTCCTTGAAGACTTCTAGTACTCAAATTAAAGCTATTGAGAAGCCCTACAAGTTTAATATTGACCAAGAATTCATTTGAAACTTGTATTTTGACTTATCTGGCTTGGAAGTTAGGCATAAACTAGGGTTTTTTTACATTGAAACCCTAATTTAGTAACTCCTCTTCTTACTGATTCTTTTTGATTTCTCCTTGGCACAACACCACACATGTATACACATATCAATCCATGAATCCCACATCCTCCAATTTAAACCTTGATGCTCTTCAATCACTCAGTTGACCTAGGATTGACCTAGGGTTGACCCAGATGAAACCCTAGTTGACTGCACTTCAACTCTGACTCTTGTGCTTGAATTAATGGCTTGTCTCATCTTCAAAATAACCCTATAGGCCCTCCATGATCTTTGTACACATTCCATACCCTCAGCCATGGCTCACACACTCATTGATGATCTTCAACCCCTCAAGATTAGGAGAGAAATCCACTGGTTGACCTTTAAACTTTTCAAAGCTTCAACTCATTTCTTGATTACTGGGATGGTCTTGAGCTTGAATAAAACCCCTTGATGGGCCTATTTCTGATAAAAATGGCACTTGATCCCTTGTTAGATGCCTTGTTATGCTATGTTATGCAAATGATTAGACTATGTACATGAGTTAGTATGCAAATGACAATGCAATTGAAACATAAACCAAGTGAAATAGGTTGAGCAAATTTTAGGGTGCAACAGCTGCCCCTATTCAAGCGACTTGGACCCGACTGGGTGAAGAGCGAACGGCCTTCAAACATTCGAGGTACGAGGCGGTTGAATACCAAGAACCCGGAAATTTGCCAACCGCAGAAACAAACTGCACCACTGCTTGGGGAATAACACTCGTCAATTGGACTTGATTGTTACCGTAACAACCGATCAACCACACGATACAGATCTGATTAACTGCCTGTGCAACACCAAACTTGTCGATATAGGAATAACCTGGACGACTTCACTGGGGAAGTACTTCTATCAACAAAACATGACTCTGCCAACGATACAGGGAAAAGAGCTCCGCCACCATTACGGGAAATACTCTGGGAAAATAACACCGTCATCGCTACGGGAAATAACACCGCCACCACTACGGGAAATAATCTTGTCATCACTACAGGAGAAGAACACCGCCATCGCTACGGGTAAACAACACCGCCATTGCTACGGGTAATACTCTGCCATCACTACAGGGAAATAACACCGCCATCGTTACGGGTAAACAACACCGCCATTGCTACGGGTAATACTCTGCCATCACTACAGGAAAATAACACCGCCATCGCTACGGGTAAACAACACCGCCATTGCTACGGGTAATACTCTGCCATCACTACAGGAAAATAACACCGCCATCGCTACGGGTAATAACTCTCTGTCACCACTACAGGAAAATAACACCGCCATCGCTACGGGTAATAACTCTATGTCACTACTACAGGAAAATAACACCGCCATCGCTACGGGTAATACTCTGTCATCACTACAGGAAAATAACACCGCCATCGCTACGGGTAATACTCTGCCATCACTATAGGAAAATAACACCGCCATCGCTACGGGTAATACTCTGCCATCACTACAGGAAAATAACACTGCCATCGCTACGGGTAATAACTCTCTTGAATACAGCTCCTCTGCCTATCTTTGCAGTAGCTAACTCCATCAATCAAATGGGTAACACATAATGGTCCAATCTTTCAATCTTTAATGCTGACACGGTAATAAATCTGAGAAGGACTCTACAGGGAATTTTCTGAACCCAAACTGCCAGACACCTACTTCGACATAGGCGGCAATTTCCCAAAAAATGATTCACGAAATTTTTTTTTGATACTGACATAACAACAATCTTGAAGAAATACTCCGCGGGAGGGGTAAGAGAAACTTAAGCAAGCAACTCTATGGGGAATAATGACAAGACGACCATTATCCTCACATGTCTTAGGCTGAAATTTTTAATATTTGGTAATTGATTTGAGCAAGAGCTCCTCTCCACCTGCAAGGGAAACAACATTTGAAAACCAAAGGTTAACCAACCTGGCTTATGTTTCAAAATGCACATGTTTGACAATGGCGTAATGCTCTGTACAACACGGATATGCTACGCGTTTTTGGGTAGATGCAAATATGACACTATATGCAAATGCAAATGCAGGCTCAAGCTGCTGGGGAAACTTTGACAAGCTTGCTTCGTCATGGCCGTTGAGCAAATACCACCATGTTGGGGACGAACGGGCATCATAAACCCCTCCGGCAAAATAAATGTCGGACATACCACCAACTCTGCCGAGGAGATTAAACTTTGATTTCCACTGGGAGGAAAGGATAACACCTGCTGGGGAGAGTAACTCCGCTGGGGAAGAATCGACTCTCTTGGGGACAGTAAACTGACTGAACAAGAAACGACTCAGCTGGGGAACGAGGAAATCCTTCTGGAGGAAACGATACTGTTTGGGCACAGCTTTCAAACTCGGAGTTACCGCTCCAATGGGGATAATCATCCTGACGAAGGCATGACGACCTGCGGGAAGAAAACCATCTTATATGGGAATAATCCTTCTGAACCAACTATGACTTGGTTAAACACTGCGGGAATCCTCCAAGCTGGGGATTGATCGTTCACATACTCGACTCTCTGGGGAGTGCAACCTCTACAGAGGATACTGATCTTGACTAGCGGGGAATATCCTCTGGGGATAAGCTGCGACTAGCTGGGGAAATTGATCTCTTCGGTAAGGGACAAAATCATCTCAACTTTTGAAGATGAGGTGCGACCTGCATGGGGATTGGCGTCGCACAAAGTTAATTCTTTCACCACGAACCTCCGGCTGGGGCCCTAATTTCTGATCGTCCGCTTTAAAGGCGAGAACCCTGCAAAACACAAACGAGACAAGACAAATCTATACAACCAAATCTATTCGGGTTAGTGTCCGTGACATTACTCCAGTCAATTCGAAGTTTTAGCAATTATTGGCAAGGGCCATCAAATTTATGCACATGTAAGTTTATCAAAAACATTGACGTTTTCCACATACAAAACAGTAAAGCACGATCATCAAATACTGAATAACATGTTTTATTAATAACATGCCTCTGAATAGGCAAAGCTTTGTACATCGGATGCAACTCCTGGAAAGAGGAAGTTGCGTACACACATACATATATGCACATGAAGCATAAAAACATAAATACAACTCGAATTTGTACACATGTCAGCAACATGGTGCAGTCAAACATCGTGAGCTAATCCTCCTATGACTCGTCTGACTCTGGCGCTTTCCCGGTATTCAATTTTCGGAAGAGATTGTGTTGGATAAATGAACCCTCAGGTATTCCCAAACCACTAAGAAATGCAGGTATCAGATTCGGACCGCAGTCATTTGCTTTTCAAATCCCTAACTTTTGCGTGAATCGCCCTTTGCGGGTTTTCAATTCATCGGGATACCCTTTTTTGCCGAAGTCGCCCAATGCAGGTTTTCGACTTTGCGGGTGTACATCTTTTCAATTTTATCCCTAACTTTTGCCCGAACCTTTTATTCTGTTTTTTGGTTCGCCAGGATGCCCCATTTTTTCCTGGACTCTCTTTTTACTGTCCAGCGGGTCATTTTCAAGCAAAGTATTTTTTAACTGCGTCCGACTTCACAGGATACGAAAAGTCTTCACCATCCATGGTAGATAGTAGCAAAGCTCCTCCTGAGAAGACTTTTCTGACAACGTATGGCCCTTCGTAGTTAGGGGTCAATTTGCCCCTGTGATCTGTTTGTGGTGGGAGGATCCTCTTCAGCACAAGGTCGCCCGTCTGAAAGCTTCGCGGACATATCTTCTTATCGTATGCTTTCTTCACCTGGCTCTGGTACAACCGACCGTATGCTAGAGAAGCTAGCCTCTTCTCATCCATTAAGCTCAGCTGATTCAACCTATCTTTAACCCATTCCGCCTCGTCAAGTTGGACATCGCGTAAAACCCTCAAGGAAGGAATCTCAACTTCCAGCGGTAACACTGCTTCCATTCCGTATACCAACGAGAACGGGGTTGCCCCAGTTGATGTGCGTACCATCATACGATAACCGTGCAAAGCGAAAGGTAGCATCTCGTGCCAGTCCTTATACGTCACAACCATCTTCTGAACAATCTTCTTTATGTTCTTATTGGCTGCTTCAACAGCGGCATTCATCTTGGGTCGGTACGGAGAAGAGTTGTGATGCTCAATCTTGAAATTCTGGCACAGCTCTTTCATCATCTTGTTATTCAAATTCGAACCTTTGTCGGTGATGATCCGCTCAGGGATTCCAAATCTGCAGATAATATCTCGCTTGATAAACCTGGCTACCACTTGTTTGGTGACATTGGCATATGACGCTGCTTCCACCCATTTGGTGAAGTAATCGATTGCCACCAAGATGAACCGGTGTCCATTTGATGCCGTAGGCTCGATCTTTCCAATCACATCAATTCCCCACATCGAGAACGGCCATGGTGAGGACATCACATTCAGAGGACTTGGGGGTACATGGACCTTGTCCGCATAAATCTGACATTTATGACACCTCTTTGCAAAACAGTTTGTTTCCATAGTTAGCCAGTAATAACCTGCCCGCAGCAGTTTTCTCGTCATAGCATGCCCACCAGCATGTGTACCAAATGTACCCTCATGTATCTCTTCCATGAGTAGCTTCGCCTCTTTCTCGTTTACACAGCGTAGCAACATCAAGTCGTGGTTTCTCTTGTATAGTACACCGTCCGGATTTAGATAGAAATTGCCAGCCAATCTCCTGAGAGTCTTCTGATCTCGACTGGATGCCCCAGCCGGATACTCCTTGTTCTTCAGGAAATTCTGGATGTCAAAGTACCAGGGTTTATCATCAGATGCTTCGTCAATAGCAAATATGAAGGCGGGTCTGTCGAGCCGAGAGATAACAATCCGGGGAGCCTCGTTCCAGAAGTTAACTTTATACATGGAAGACAATGTCGCCAAGGCGTCAACCATTTGATTTTCTGCTCGCGGAACATGATGCAATTCCACCTTGTCGAAGAAAGGCAACAATCTCCTTGCATAATTCATATATGGTATCAAATTGGGCTGACATGTCTCCTATTCTCCTTTAATCTGGTTCACCACTAGAGCTGAGTCTCCGTATACATCCAGATGTTTGATTCACAAATCAATAGCTTCTTCCAGGCCCATGATGCAAGCCTCGTATTCAGCCTCATTATTGGTAACCGGAAAGGTCAATCGAGCAGTAAATGGGATGTGCGACCCCTGAGGAGTAGTAATGATTGCGCCTATTCCGCTACCATAGGAATTCACAGCTCCATCAAATATTAACTGCCATTTGGAACCCAATTCTGGTCCTTCGTCCGGCAACGGTTCTTCATAATCCTTCATCTTTAGGTACATGATATCCTCGTCAGGAAAATCAAACCTCATCGATTGGTAGTCCTCAACAGGCTGCTCCGCAAGGTACTCTGACAAGACGCTACCTTTAATGGCCTTTTGTGAGACATATTGAATATCATATTCGGTTAACACCATCTGCCATCGGGCAATTCTTCCGGAGAGTGCCTGCTTCTCAAACACGTATTTGATAGGATCCATCTTTGAAATGAGCAGGGTTGTATGATTTAGCATGTATTGCCTCAAACGTTTGGCGGCCCAGGCTAGCGCACAACACATTTTCTCGAGCATTGAGTATCTGGACTCACAGTCAGTAAACTTCTTACTCAAATAGTAGATCACATGCTCTTTGCGCCCAGTCTCGTCGTGTTGACCGAGAACACAACCCATACTTTCCTCAAGAACTGTCAAATACATAATCAAAGGTCTCCCGACCACTGGGGGTATCAAAACAGGAGGTTCCTGCAAGTATTCTTTTATCTTGTCGAACGCCTTTTGACAATTTTCATTCCAAGTCACAGCCTGGTCCTTTTACAACAACTTGAATAACGGCTCACACGTCGCAGTTAAGTGAGAGATGAACCGGATGATGTAGTTCAACCTCCCTAAAAATCCGCGCACTTCTTTTTCTGTTTTAGGTGTCGGCATTTCTTGTATTGCTTTTATTTTCGCAGGATCAACCTCTATTCCTTTTTCGCTCACGATAAACCCTAGCAGTTTACCCGATCTCACCCGAAGGTGCACTTGTTAGGGATCAGTCTCAGCCTGAACTTCCTAAGCCTCTTGAATAGTTTCAGCAGATTCACCAAATGTTCTTCCTCCGTCTGGGATTTGGCAATCATATCATCAACATAAACCTCGATCTCTTTATGCATCATGTCATGAAAGTGAGTCGTCATAGCACGTTGATATGTTGCCCCAACATTCTTCAATCCGAAGGGCATCACTTTGTAACAAAATGTTCCCCAGGGAGTAATAAAAGTAGTCTTCTCCATGTCTTCTGGCGCCATTTTGATCTGATTATAGCCCGAGAAGCCATCCATGAAGGAGAATACGGAGAATTGAGCAGTGTTATCAACCAGCACATTAATGTGAGGAAGTGGAAAGTCATCTATCGGGCTCGCTTTGTTCAAGTCACGGTAGTCTACACACATTCACACTTTACCGTCTTTCTTTGGCACTGGCACAATATTAGCGACCCATGAGGGATATTTTGTAACAGCTAGGAAACCAGCATCCCACTGTTTTTGAACTTCCTCCTTAATCTTCACAGCCATGTCCGGTCTAGTTCTTCGGAGCTTCTGCTTAACCGGCGGACATTCTTCTTTTAATGGCAGACGATGCACAACCATATCCGTATCCAACCCCGGCATGTCCTCGTACGACCAGGCAAAAATATCACTGTACTCTTTGAGCATGTCAATCAACCTTTGCTTGACGTCGCTTTGCAGCGCAGCCCCTATACGGATGTTCCTTTCAACCCCTTCCGACCCCAAATTGACGATCTCAATGACTTCCTCATGAGGCAGAATGATCCTTTCTTCTTGTTTCAATAACCAGGTTAACTCCTCTGGCACTTCGCCATCTTCGACAATCTCGTCCTCAGCCTGAAATACCGGGTGCTCGAAGTTGAAATGAGTCATAGGCGGTTCATAGATGTCATCTGAAATAGTAATCCTGCAAAGGAAATGGTTAAATACTTCAAAACGCAGACAAAGCAAATAACCACGTTGCCATTTTATTGTAAAAAATAAAAACAGGAAAAACAAGGATCACAATATTTGTATATGAAAAACGCCTTTATTCATGATTAAACAATGTACTGTACATAACCAAAATGGCCCTAAGCAAAATCATTGTGCCCCAAGTAGGGCACAGGATTATTCAACAATTAAAAAACAAATCATTACTGTTTAGTTGTCACCAGAACAGTTTTCTGGATAGACCAATTGCAGAGACTTTGTCCTGGCACGCTTGGCTTGATCCATGCGTCCATATCACAGTCGCTATCTCCTTCTTCGGAATGGGAAACAACATTGATAGTCTCGTAGCATACTTCATTCTGTGTTATGGTTATTGGCCCTCTGAACCTGGGGGCTTCTGAAGAGGATGCTGATGACGAAGGATAATATCCGAGCCCAAACCTATCGTTCTTCACGGGAATCTCCAACACCTGACCCCAGCCCTTGGTCCCGCCTGCCTGTACTAGAGCCTGGGCCTCTTTGTACGACGACACTGCTACATCTGATATCTTGGGTACTGGAGCTTTGTCTTTAATCTTTAGCCCTTCAAATTCCTGACAGGGTGTCTCATGAATCTCGCCGTCGACCTACACATATCTGAATGAAGACAGATGGCTAACCAGAATATCTTCTTCTCCACAAATAGTGATGACACTATCCCCCACCATATACTTCAACTTTTGGTGCAACGTGGATGTGACTGCCCCAGCAACATGAATCCATGGGCATCCCAGAAGGAAACTATACGCTGGCTGGATGTCCATTATATAGAACTCGGTTTCAAAGATTTTCGGCCCCACCTGTAATGGTAACGTTATTGATCTGAATACTGACCTCCTCGTACCATCAAATGCCCTGACCACTAAGTCACTGGGCGTGCAGAGAATCCCCTTGATATCCAACTTCATCATTGCTTTCTTCGGAAGCACATTCAAGGAAGACCCCGTATCCACTAAAACATGGGACATGACTGTGCCCCTGCATTCAACTGAGACGTGCAGCGCCATATTATGCTCTCTCCCTCTTAGAGTCAGATCAAAATCTGTAAAGCCCAAACTGTGCCCTGCATTAACATGCGCCATCACTCCTTCTAACTGGTTAACCGAAACATCTTGAGGAACGAATGACGAGTCTAGGATCTTCAGCAAAGCATTCCGATGAGTCTCAGAACATAATAGCAGTGACAAGATCGAGATCTTTGATGGCGTTTGCTGAAGGTGCTCTACAATTTTGTAATCACTTTTACGGATGAGCCTCATAAACTCTTCCACATCCTTAAGTGATGTTTCCTTTTCCTTTATCTGCGAGGGGCCACTCTCGTCTACCTTGGCTTTCCCCTTTGCCAATCTTTCTGCCTCTACCTCAGGCGATGTGAAGATTCTCCCACTTCTGGTCATACCTCCTGTTTCGACCACATTATCTACAACCCCAGCTGGTTGTTTATTTACTTCAATTTTCTCACTGTCGCAATAAACCTCCAGCCCGTAAGTCCATGGCATTGCTTTGGTATTCTCGAAAGGGATCGGTCCTGCTTTAGTAATAGTGATTGTCGGCCGCCTGGTAGGCGCCGTTATTGTTATTGTCTTCCTTGGAATCGTTATCGTCGCAACATCGTTCCGCTTATCACACAATGCCTCTACAGGCTCTTCAACTGCGGTTCTATCAAACTGCAATGTTCCTTCATTCATCAAAGCCTGAATACCCTGTTTCAAATCATTACAACCCTCTGACTGTACCCAACAATCCAAGAAAAATTCGTCACACCCTAGGAATACACCCCCTTTTAACAACCTGCTTTTGATCTCACCCAACAGTGTCTTCAGCTCATTGACATCTGTCACTAGATTCAAACTTTCCTCGGTCAGGATGGCGTTTGCCCCATGATTGGGCATAGGCTGCTATACTATATTTGGACCCGCTTGTCCAAAGTTAATATCTTTGCTATCCAACAAGTCTTGGACTTTATGTTTAAACGCATGACAGCCTTCAATATCATGTCCGGGCGCCCCGGAGTGGAAATCACAGTGCTTACCAGCATCATAACCAAACGCAGGATTGCCCGTTAACAGTGCCATGGTCCTTTTCTTGACCAACTTTAATCCTAGCAATGTTTGAAGCAGCTCGGCGTACGTGGAAGGAGGCGTTTCAAATACTCGCCTGGGCTTGCCTTCTAGGATTCTGCGTTGGACGGGGTGTTGCCTTTGTTGTTGCTGTTGCTGCAGCTGCTGTTGCTGTTGCTGTTGTTGTTGAAAAAGGATAGTAACACTAGCGACCTATTGATGATGAGCATACTGACTTCGTCCTCTGCCCCGGCCTCTGCCGCCAAACACAGCACTAGAATCACCTTGATGCCTACCACCGAATGCTTTCCTGGTACCTCCTGTGGGGGCAGACTCACCTGCTTGGAATCTTCCAACCTTAATACTGTCTTCGACCATCTCACCCATGAGAATCAAATCTGAAAAACTACTCAACGAAACATTAAACAATTTTTCGTAATATATCCCCGTAAATGTCACAATGAACATGCTATTCATTTCTCTTTCCGCCAACGGAGGATGTACTCTTGCTGCCATATCACGCCATCTTTGCGCATACTCTTTAAAGCTTTCCTCTTTCTTTTGCGACAAACCTTGCAGTTGAACTCGGTTCGGTGCCAGATCAATATTATATTTATAATGCAGGACGAAAGCATCCGCCAATTGCTTCCAGGTTTTGATTTGAGCGGGCTCCAACCCCATGTACCACTCGAGTGACGACCCTGATAGGCTGTCTTGAAAGAAATGCATAAGCATCCTTTCGTCGTCTGAATACACCGACATCCTTCTGTAATAAGCGCGGAAATGCACCTTAGGGCAAGTGTCTCCCTTATACTTGTCGAATGTGGGCGCTTTGAACTTCAGCGGTACCTTCAGCCCGGGCACCAAGCCCATAGTAGTCATGTCTAGTCCGGTAGAATTCTGATTAGCCATACCCTTCACCTGTTCTTCAAGCATTTTAATCCTCTGAGTATTGTCAATGGGTCCCTTAAATCCCATACCTCTTCCAGAAAAGGCGTCCTCTTGACAATCTTTGCCCCAGTTCACATTTTCATTTCCGTACCCGTTATAACCAGTGTTGCGACCAAACCCTTGCTGATTAGTCATGGGACCTCGTCCTCCATCACCATAACCCTGATTGACCCTAACAGGCCCGAAACCAGTGTTGACAAGAATCAATCCAGCACCATTTCCACCATAACCCTGGTTAGCGTTACCGAAACCGTCATAGCCGAAGCCCTGAGTGTTAAAGCCGAACTTTCTGCCCTGATTGCCGTACTCAAACCCCTGGTCGTTATAGTCGAACCCATTGTTACCAAAACCATTGCCGCCGTTGAAGTTACCACCGCCCAGATTGGTATCTCCAAATCCAACATTATTAACAACAGTCTCATTTCCATTCGCTGCATTACCATTGGCAGCGCCAGCGTCATTGTTCACAACCACAACAGGTGGGGTCACTACGGGAGGAACCACAGGTGTAGGGGGCCCATCCTCATGAAGAGTCTCGACATGCACAGAGTTGTGGTCATTGTTGCCGTTCCCATTAGCCCGCGTCAGCAGCGGCTGCACTAATGTCTGGAGATTCTCCTGGCCTTTAGCAATACTCTCCATGGCCTACATGAACAGGTTCAACTTCTCGCGAATTTCCTGCATCTCCACCTGGACTTGATCCATGATTCTCTTGCATTTGGTACGAGTAGAGTATCGATGAACTCTTTGTTCGTCAATCCTGGAAACCTGCAGACGAAGGAAATGAGATACCGATTCACAAATACCGGTTATGCAATACGAATGCGGATGCGAATGTGTAAATATGCTACAGGTTATATTCCCCCCGATTCTAGTTTCGGAGAGAAGGCCATTACGACAATGGAGTCCCCATCAAGCAAGCAAGGAATCAGAAAATCCTCATATATAACAAATACCAAGAGGCTGAGTACAAGAGTACAACTGAATACAACTGAAGAGACCTCAGCCAACAAGCCTGGCGATGGTCCAAATACAAGTACAAATAACAAAGGCAAGGCAAAGATAAATCAGGCCAAATGGCGGGCTCTGACGTCCTCCAAAATCCCCATTGTCTCCGAGTGCCCTAGTCGGGAGATTAGCTCCTGTATCAGTAAAGCATGCCGCTCGGTAGTGGATCTCAGCTTTTTGGCATCATCCTGGTAGGCTCCTTTGCCAGAACTCTCGTCAAATCAGTACCTCTTGGAACCGACCTTCTCTTCATATCCTCTCGGCTTCTCGTCAATGTCACTCACCCTGAGCTCAACATTTCTCCTAAGTGATGTCGCTTCAGCAATCTTCGCGTCTTGGTCCCTAACCTGTGCCTCTAGCGTGGCAATCTGCAGCTTCAGTTCGTCTTCGCGCTCCTTCCGCTTGGTAAGCATGACATTCCGCAATGCTTCCCACTTGCTGATACGGGCATAAGCTTTGCTTATCAGTTCCTTCTTGGAAGTAAGCACCTTGCTAACACCGTTTAAGGCTATTCCCACTTTTTCTTTCTTGTTGGTTGCTTCTGTCAGCTTCGATCCCAACCTGTTGATCAATTCAGTCTGTTCTTTCACAGTAAAGGTGGATTCCTTCTTCTCACAACGTAATTGGAAGATTTCCTTCTCTAACTCCTCATTGGCTTTCTTCAATTCTTCGTTTTCAGCCAACAATTTGTTATACTTCTCACTCTCTTCCGAAGGAGGTACCTCAATCAAAGGGAGATACAGAGGTTCCACAACAGGATAAGGCATCAAAGAAGTACTGGCTCTCTCTTGGACCCAAGCCAAATAAGGATCATAAGCTCTGCTGTTGCTCTTACCGAGCAAAGCTTTCCCTCTCCTATGGATGTTAGCCCATGCATGTCTTAATCTGATCAAAACAGCTGTGTCTAGTGACCCTGTGAGATACAGAGATTCCTGTATCTCCTTCTCAATAGGAGCGTCTCTCAAAGCGTAACTGAACTGTCTTACCAGAAGTGAAGGGTTATAGTTGATACAGCCTTTCCGTCCAATCAAGGGGACATTCGGAAAGCCACTGCAACTATGTATAATGTCAGTACCAAGCATACTTCGATCAAACCAAATGATATTCTCAGCAGACAGTCCCATCAACCGGGACGACCAATCCAAAGTATCGACAGCATCCACAAAAAGTCCTGTCTTCGGGAGGTGCCCCTGGAACCACCTGTACAAGAGAGGAAGACAGCAGGAAACATTCTTGCCACGTTTCTCATTCTTGTAGTGAATGGAATGATAAACATCGCCCAAGAGAGTAGGAACTGGATTCTTCGAGGCAAGAATCAAGAAGGCGTCTGAGTCGACAAAATCTGGTACATTAGGAAACAAGACAATCCCGTAGATGTAGACAGCTAGAATAGCACTGAGGGCAACCCAACATCCACTCTTTGTGCACTGTGTAGCCTTCTCAACTAGGACAGACAAGTGAAAGCCATAGGCTCCATTCAGCTTAACCAACCCTCCAGGAAACTCAGAAGCGTCCAAACTGACAATCTCAGCAAGTGCAGATAACTCAGGCTCAGCATCAACATGTACAAAGGGCATCTGGTCCAACACATGAACTCCCAACATCGCAGAATACTCCTCCAAAGTGGGTGCTAGAATATAGTCAGGAAATAAGAAACACCTCAGCTGCGGCTCATAAAACTGCAACAAAGTATATACCCCAGTCGTCTCAAATGTTGAAGGTCTGTATAACAAGCTAAGCAATCTCCCATAAGATACTCTGAACTCAACCCTCACACTCTCATCAGCCAGAGCAACTAAACCCAGCAATGAACTGATGTCTGGTGAATGCAACCGGTAAGCAACTGTATTCTTCAGGGACTCCATGTATGGCTAGAAGATATACTAGAATCAGAGAGGAACGATCACCTGCAACATAAATACATGTTAATGAAATGAAATCATGAAAATGCACATGCATATGCAAACAAGGGACCAAGTGCAATGCTGATAAACTGTGTTGTTCTGTACTGAAGCCTTGGGAACCATCCAATCTTTATCTCAAACCAAACTACTCAAATGAACCTTGTAACCACATCTCACTGACAGAGATAAACCAGGTATTCTGAGGTCAAAGGTTTCCTGCAAACCTCCCTACCTACCCCTCACCGGTGTGTACTTAACTCGCAGACGAGGTACGGCATCCTATGCGGGTTCAACGTCACAGACTTTTAAGAGCGATGATACGATACCCAGAAGGTGTGGCATCATCATCCCTTGAAGCGGCCTCACTTAGTTGAATCCCAGTTGATAGGTTCCCAGAGTCGACAATCCTCGGGTCAGACAACTTGTCGAGCCCTAAGGGCCAGGCAAGAAGCATCAAAGAGAATCTCGTCCGAGCGTAAATTTCGTGGCTAGCTGGTGCGAGCTAAGCAAGCAGGCTAACCACTACTCTCTACTTCTAAGTCTATGTGTAACCTCAAGCCCAGGTCCGACTTATCTCTCAACAGATTACCCCCGTCCCACAGCAGCAATGACAGTATAAAGCTGATAAATAAAATGTGGAAAGTAAAGACAGAAACGTAAATCTATACAACACCCACGACGGGAAAACAAGCACTAGGATTGACTCGCATAGGGGATATTCCTGTCCCCAGCAGAGTTGCCAGCTGTCGCTACTGCGAAAATCGGCGCCGGCTGAACAGAAGAGTCGCCACCGTGCGTTATTTATCCAAAAGGAGGGAAAGGAAACGCTCGAAGTAAACCTCACACAAAGATGGGAAAGGAATGGTCATCGCAACCAAATCCTAGATTCGGTAGTCAGTTACGCGAGGGGAAGGAATTAGCACCCCTCACGTCCGTCGTACTCGACGGGATCCATGCTTGTTTTCTAGCTAAGGGTGTGTTATTCTATCTACTCTAAAGGTTTAGGGTTAAAAAGAAAATAAAATGACTCGGCAAAGTATCGCACTTTATGCCTACGTATTCCTGTCTGGAACGAGAAATCAGAGTCAACGTAGTTCGCATACCTACGGGAAAGAAGGGGAAGGTTGCTCGCTATGATATCGCATCCTGTGCCTACGTACTTTCATACAGCATGAAAGATCAGAGCAAACGTAGTTCGGGCCACGGAAGACACAAGCTTGTCTGACTGTTTTTTATCTCCTTATGAAAGGGTTTTTCTTGATTAAGAGTCCAAGCGGACAAAAATGACACTTTGATGTTTGTTTTAAGTCTTTTATGCAAGAACTGTTTTTTCATGAGGTTTGCAATCTCTGACGCACTAGAGACTATGATTTGAGGGTGACTACGTCGTATGTCACCCTAAGGGTAACACACTAAGTAATCAGATTACTGAAGAGTGACCCTCCAGCAACCTTTCTCAAATAGCTTAAGGCTCATAGCGTACGGCATCGATCGTCCTTATTACTGTGTTTTGAGTTGTTCTAAGATAGAAGAGAAAGAAGTCTAAAAAATATTAGGGTTTGAAAGGGGAATCAAAACTACCCTAATGTTGTCATGCATGGATTAACACCTAATGTCTGTCATAATTCCCTCCTGCGCAGAGGAAATTAGAGATCCTAGGGGATAAACGGAAAAGAAACAGCAGATATACAGTAAACAGTAAGTATGCATGAGATGCAGCAAAACAAGCAAGGCAAGGGAGTCCCACTCAACCTCGAACCTAATAAAGCAACAGGCAAAGTGAATCAACTTCACTTCAAGCCTAAAGGGCAAGCAGCACAAGCCAACAGACAATACAGAGAAAAACAAAAGGTACAGAGGAGGCAGCCCAAGCAGCAGCAACAAACTCCTACAACAAACAGCAACAACACGCTCTGAACAGCAAAGTTGAAACGACAACAAAGGTCTTATCTTTGAGCTAGATTCCATCTTCAAGCTTCTTCAATCTTCATCTCCAAGCTTTAGCAAGCACACTCCAAGAAGGGATTTGTCATCAAGATCAAGTTGCAATGTTGGCATACTTGCTGAAAACCAAAGGAATTCAACAAGAACCATCATCGAAGTGGAAGTGTATCCTCAAAAGTTATACTCTCTAGGGTATGCCCCACTTCCCTCCTAAGGAGAGATGGAACTTCCCTAAGAGGAATTTGCATCATAGGATAGAATAGAAGCAAACAATGCATTCTATGTTTGATGGAAGAAATGAACTAATTCTACAAAAGCTCTCCCTAAAAGCCTAATTCTACCAACTCCTAAAAAAAACTTAAAAGAGAAAGAAAGCTCCACTCCAAGCCCCACTATTCTAGCCAAAGCATCTTCATCATGTCCAGAAGCTCCTCTAAAAAGGAATCCAACGTCTTCAAGTTCCAAGTCCACCAAACGCTCCAAACAAGGCAAAGCACTCAAGAGAGAACACTGAAAGCAACAATCATTTGCAAAACCAAAAACAAATAGCAAACTAAATTGTAAAATTCTAATACAATTCCTATGTGAACATGCATGTTTGAAAATTCTAGAATTCCAGAATCAGGACCTAAATCAATTTCTAGGTCATCTAAACAATTACTAAATGAAATTTGGTCATGGGAAACCATTATTTGGGAAGGCTCTAAACTACACACCTAAAACAGAATCTAATAAATTTTAAAAATTCTAAGAAAATTCTAGGGGAAACCTATGTATGTCCTCTAAATCATATCGAAAGAATCAGCTCAAAAGCATAAAGCATCAAAGAGAACAAAATTAAACAAACAACAATATCAATTAAGCATAACAATGGATATTAGCACAAAAGAAAATTCGTAACTAATTCAAATAAAATCCTAAAAATGCAAACTCAACTCCTACAGTTTCTTAAGACAACCAAGATCTACAGAAAAAAATTCATAATTTTTCGATCATTTTCACTATTTTTAACGCAATTAATCCAAACAGCTATTAAAACAGAAAAAAAAAGAACGAAAATGAATTAAACTAAGTTAATGTGCATTGGGCCAGGGGTGCGAACAACAGAATTCCAAAGCAATGTCCGTGTGGGCCTTGCGAGTGGGGGTGGGAACAGTACCCGCGCGGTACTGTAGCTGTTCTGGTGGTGACATTTTTTCGGTAACTTCCGAGCAACATAACTCCATCGATTCTTAACCGTTTCGCACGAAATTTTAGTCAAACTTGAAGGAAAAAAATCAAGGATTCCAAATATGCTCTTGGATTCCATCAAAACTCCATGATCAAAGAGATATATCATCATCAAGAAAACATACTCATCCAAAAAAGTCTCTAATCCTTAATTTCTTGATCCTAATTTCATCTATACATTTTCTAGATCCTAACCACATGAATAATCTAATCTAATTCGTCCTAAAATCATAGAAAAAGTGAATTTCACATACCGGCTTCGGAGCGTCGAAACGGAGTAGTTGGAGCTCGTTTTTTCTTGCCAAAAAGTGCGGAAAACCTTTGTTGAAGTTTGTTGGAGAAGATTAAATTCTTGCTAACTCTTGAAAATGCCTTGAATCCAACTTTGATCTCTCACTTTTTCTCTTCCAAACTCCAATGTCAATCTATGGTTTTTGCACAAATGAATCACCAACCCTTTCTCTAAAACCTCTTCACAAGTATATATAGAATGTATTTGAAGACCCTAGAAAGTTCTAGATTGATCCAATGAGAAAATCAACTTCTCATGTCATGAAAATCTCTTCTTATGCTATGCACATACCATCTCATGTTTTGGCTTGTAATTCACTTGGTTATGAGTTTAAATTCTCTCCAAATGAGATATTGGAGGTGTATGGATGGAAAGGAGCCTTGCATTTGCTTGGAAGTGTGGTTTTGCATATGTGCCTTATGATGCAAGTAGCCCATTTACAAAGCAAGTCCTTGAAATAACCCTCAATTCAAAATTGTGGCAATGCCATTGTCTTTAAAATGCATTTTACAATCAAATTGGTATTTCATATGACTTGTTTGTGACCTCTAACCCAAAATTTGATTTTTTCCACCAAACTTTATTTGACTTATTCCCCTTTTTTAGGCCATTTTAAGTGACTTTTTTGAAATAAGCCGATCAATCCACCATGATGACTTATTTGACCTAAAAACATCATCTTAAGCACATTCCATGTTGAACAATTTTTCATTTGAGAAGTGGAACATGGAGATTTTGACCTATGCTAAAAAATGACCTGTAATTTAACTTTCCCAAAATACCCCTGGATTGCCAAGACCATAACTTGAATTCTACAAATCCTCTTGAGGACTTCTAGTACTCAAATTAAAGCTAAGATCAATATCTACAACTCTTATGTTGATCAAGAATCCATTTGAAAACTCCTTGATGGGCAGAAGTTGCTTGGAAGTCAAGTGACTTTCACAGATAAATTTCAGTGTCCTCTGATGACCCATGACTTGCGAGAATCCTAACTTGAGTTCTATAAATCTCCTTGAAGACTTCTAGTACTCAAATTAAATCTATTGATAAGCCCTACAAGTTTCATGTTAACCAAGAATTCATTTGAAACTTGCATTTTGACTTATCTGGCTTGGAAGTTAGGCCTAAACTAGGGCTTTTTACACTGAAACCCTAATTTAGTAACTCCTCTTCTTCCTGATTCTTTTTGATTTCTCCTTGGCACAACACCACACATGTATACAAATATCAATACATGAATCCCACATCCTCCAATTTAAACCTTGATGCTCTTCAATCACTCAGTTGACCTAGGATTGACCTAGGGTTGACCCAGATGAAACCCTAGTTGACTGCACTTCAACTCCGGCTCTTGTGCTTGAATTAATGGCTTATATCATCTTCAAAATGACCCTCTAGGCCCTCCATGATCTTTGTACACATTCCATACCCTCATCCATGGCTCACACACTCATTGATGATCTTCAACCCCTCAAGATTAGGAGAGAAATCCACTGGTTGACCTTCAAACTTTTCAAAGCTTCAACTCATTTCTTGATTACTGGGATGGTCTTAAGCTTGAATAAAACCCCTTGATGGGCCTCTTTATGATAAAAATGACATTTGATCCCTTGTTAGATGCCTTGTTATGCTATGTTATGCAAATGATTAGACTATGTACATGACTTAGTATGCAAATGACAATGCAATTGAAACATAAACCAAGTGAAATAGGTTGAGCAAATTTTAGGGTGCAACACTTATGAAAAGAACTAATTTAACGGGAACTGTCACTTTCGCGTATTCATGACCGATTTTATCCCCTAATCGATCCCTCTTATTGTCACTTATAAAAAGGCGCGCATTGCGTTAAAATAATAAACCTATTTTTAAGAAATATAGTTTCTTAACTTAGTTGAAAATTATTTTGACCTGGAAGTTTTAACAAAAAGAGGTTCACACTAACTAGACTTTAAACCCATAAATGCATCCAAGAATAATTTTAAAATCGTTTTACTAAGGTATTAGAA